>CM024593.1:18976803-19576803 GCA_014182565.1 Eucalyptus marginata | reverse complement strand
ACCAAACGCACCCTTAGAGTGAAATATCTGTTGGTACTCAGCGAGGGTTACGGTGTATAAATACAAATTTCCTGCATAAGCCTTTCGATACTCAGTGTTAACCTTTAGTTCAAAAATTCACTGAAAACCTAAACAAGCGTCTTGTGGTTGTAGCGGAACTCTGCTAATCCACTCTATTATCTCTTCTGCACAACTTGATGAATATATACGCGAATTCTTGGCCAACCAACACCATATGGCAACTTTCCTGCAATCTGCACTTGTCTCTTTTAGGAGCAATGTATCAATTGTGTACACCCATTGTCAGTTGTGACAGGATAAACATCCTGAAAATCCTCAATAACATTAATGGAAGCTTGCTTATTTTGCCACGAGTTCAAAATGCTATTTCCAGGCATAGTTTTGTAGCTCGAATGGCTGAAGTTACTTCCACATGACAATGAAAAAAGACATTAACATACTATTTGTGCAGCAAACACTCCACGGACCTCTTTGCAAATAACTTTGTAACCATCAGGTTCAAGTATCTCCACTGCTCATTTTCTAGCAAATTGAGCATGTCCTTGACATTCCAAGTCAACAAACAATTTTAAATTACATGTGCAAAATAAATCAGGCTTTGGTGGGCATTTGGCACATATGAGAGCATATATTGTCAAAGACAAGGAAGCATGTTCAAAGTCTACAAGCCATTGCACCAAACCATTTTCAATTTATTTGCAACCACCATCCATTTCTGGATGCATCAACATCAAGATTGTTTCAGTGAGGTAGGTGAGAAAATTGCATATACCCTGTCGTGTGCATCTTACACCAAATTCACTATCCTCGGTTCTTCACAATATTCTTGAGCTTCTCATTTGCAGCCACAAGCTCAGCAGCTATGCCAGGTTCATTAGCAGAATGTCCCGCATTTGGAATCACCTGTTGATAGAGCAGCAATTGAATAAACAGGATAATGGATGAAGATTTTACTTCATAAATCTCTATGATGTGCAGAATCAAAATCACAATATCATAAGCAAGAATTCTTATCTGAAGTGGCCGTCCACAGAACCTAACAGATACATCAACATGACTCATTCTGAAGTAACTGCCATAGTATCCTGTGAGAAATTCGTTTGTGTATTTGAACTCCACAACTTTAAAACCTTAATCATGGGCCCAGCGGCCATCCAAGCCATCCTAGGTCCAAAGTGAAACTGGGTGGGCCTCGGCAAGTTGTTTTCCTTCTTTGGACCAGCTTGCCCAGCCTATTAGTTTTAGCGTAGAAAATTAAATAAGATTTGATCGCGGTCAGGCCTGAGCTACAGTTTTTAGGGCCCGTACCAGACACAATCTGCTCATGCCGGGCCATCAATGAGGTCTGGTTTCTTAAACCAATGTTTTCCAAAAGAATTGGTAAGCTCATACAACTAGTAATTTGCCACATCATTGCCACATCATTATTATAGCTTTGCCTGATCATATGGCAAGAATAAACCCTATGCAACCAAGTTGAAAACGAGAAAACGACTCAATTAATCAACAGACAGTCCACCATGTAGCTATCTCTTTAACCTGTGCCACAACACTAAATGCACAAAGTCTCTAACTCTCTACTACCTAAATCAAATTGCGTACCTCAACGAAGTCGAACAGAAACAGGTATTGTTTCTTCTAAATGCAAGAATCAATACAAAAACTCAAAAACAACCAAGAGAAGCCAGAGTCAATTCTCTTCACATTGAGAGCATAACTCTTATGTTAAAAAAATGGACGTGTCGAAGTATGGTCCCCAGAAAATCATACACCAAATGCTTGTCAATATCAATCTGCTGATAAAAATAAGTAATGGTAGATTGTGCTGAAGGGCAGATACCACATAATGGCACTCTAGCAATGGAGTGCACTGTCTATAACTATAAGAAAAATGGACATCTTGACAAGTCTTGTAAATGAAGAAGCAAAAAGGATTTAAAATAAAAGAGGAATGACAATGGGTAAGAAGACAGATGTGACTACTCAATCCAATTGAAAATGGTAATGAAGGATAATTTTGTCCACCTAATTAGGTTAAAAATTCCTGCTTACCCTAAAATCTGCCTCTGGCCATGCTTTATGAAGATCCCAAGCAGACATCATAGGGCAGCAAACATCATATCTTCCCTGCAAGTATTGTTGGGGTAAGACACTAACAGTTCTGTGTAAATGGCAGGTATTGTGCTTCAGTGTTGAAGGACACAAAGGGTAATGCTAGAGTATTAATGTTCACAATCAATTAGTATTTTTGTCCATGTATTACTCATAGTTCAAGAAGTAACCAGCATGAGAATGAAGTAATCTAATTACCTGCACAATTACTGTGTTGATATGCCTTATCTTATCAACATTATCCAGCAGGAATGAATCGGAAGGAAAGAACCCCTTATTCATAAAATAATGGTTCTCAATCCTTGCAAATGCCTGGAGCAAAACCATTACAAGTCATGAGCACCAGTGAAGCTGGTCAAAGTATTTCATACTTATATTCAAGATTTCCCCATCCAAAAAATTACTGTGTGACTATTCCATAGAAGCATGGCATTACAAAGAGTTCCATGGCCATAGATTAATCTACAAGAACCATGTCATGAAAAGGTGTAGTATATTCCATGTGACTATATCCAATTATAAACATGTACAGCATCCAAATATCATTAAAATACTAAGCCAGCAATAGAAACTTCAGATTATTAAGCACTCACAATATCCAGTGCAAATGGGAATTTATTTATTAGAAAAGCTGATCAAGACAATCAATATGCAATAATGCAGCATATAAGCAGCTTCGGATATTATGGTAAAAAAAAGCAGCCTTGGACATTAGAGACACAATCTAAGCAAGTCATGGTAGAAAATGTGATTTTAATCTCTAAAGGACTTACCAGTGAAAAATAATCATCATCCCCTTTCTTTATATTCTCCTCATTTGGAAGTAGATGTGCAGTCATCATTTCCCATTTTGTCCATGCTCTTGCTGCTGCATACTAAGTAGATAAGGGAGAAGTGAGAATATCAAACGTGTAAACTGGCAAGTCCTAGTTTAAAATGAGCTAGTACAGTCAATTTTCTGTGGTACAATAGGGACGGCACTCATTTCATTAGTCATTTCTGTCATGATTCGTGGAAGTGTCCAGAAAGTTAGAGGAATGCTGTAGAAAGCAGATGGTAGCAAAGCCATGCAGTTTTTCCATCTTGGGCAAGAAACTGCTATCTGCTTAGTGATTTTTTCTGTCTTTCAGTACGAATTACTGACATTCTATTGTAATCCATGACTTTCTTCTTCCACTTTATTGGCTTACATATTTCTCAAAAACGATTAATCAAGTATGAAACAAATTCCTAATTTTCACAGCATGAAATGAGAAGATGGGTTCAAGCAGTAGATATGCAATAAGTTTACGGCTAATGCTACAGTCACGGAATAGAACAGAAAAATTCTGGCATCAGAACTGTTTCTAATCTACTTTTGGTACAGAGTTTAGGGATATGTTACTAAGTATGAGATGCGTAGGTAAGTCTACCTAATCTATGTTCAATGATAAAACACCCAGCACCCTATAGATGCATACATGTGGGAAATAAGGGAAAGGATATATGATTATCCTGTAAAATACTCTCACCTGTGTTTCCAAATCATCAGAATTCAATCGCTTACTATAGGCACTGAGGAAACACTGCCTCTCATCCGCCGGAATAAGATCTCTAAATGGTTCCCAGGCTGCATAGAAAAGAAGGGTTGTTCTTCGGTTTAATCCTCTCTCATTCATATATATTTATATATTGTTCTTGAACTGCAAATGCTTCAGACCAGGATCATCCTAAACATATCTAGCAAATTCTCCTAATCTGAAATTTGAGGAGAATGACAACACCCTGCTAACTTAATGAGACTGTTGTCTCACTGAAATTCCAGTGAAGACAAATGTGCCATGATCATATAATGGCAGACCGCATTCACAGCTTACTGCTTAAACAGTTACCATTGGCCCAGTAGAAGTTCAAGGTAACTACTAATTTTAATCCAAAGTTCACTGCTGCAGGACACATAAGTAAAGTCATTGATAGCCGCATGAAAAAGTTCCCCCAACGTACCGTCTGGGTATATGGCAGATGCACCACCTTCATAAAACCAATCAATCTCTTTCTTCCGCAACAGAAAGATCCCCCTAAGTACCAATCCGGTAACCTTCAAGTGACACAAAGATCAGGGCAATAACAAGAAATTGCCTGGGAGTGTAATCTTGACAGAGCAAATACAATGCAAAAGAAAAACCTTCTCAGGGTGCGATTGGCTGTATGCAAGGGCAAGAGTACTTCCCCATGACCCGCCAAATACCTATTAGCATGGACAAACAAATTAAGCTTAAATATGCTAGTATTAATGCAGCTAGTATCCTATATTTTTCAAAAGATGAAAGACTTTAGACTCATGAACCAAAAAATTACTGGTGCACTTTCAAATTGATAGTTTATATCTTAAAAGGTGTAAATCTTGTTGATTTTGTGGCATAGAAAAGATGAGAAAATTATGCTTTCTGCCAAGTGCTTTGAAAAGAATTAGTACACAAGTAAGGTAACGGCACTATTCCGAGTCATTTCAAAAATTTTCAGGTAAATCGATGCACCAATAATGTCTTCAGTCTCTATATCTGAGGGTCCATTCATATTAGATTTCATGATTGTGGAAATCCCGATCCCCTGTCCACATCACCAAACCGCAGTCGTATTAAAGACAGTGATTAAAAATGAAATTTTACCTGCCATTCTGGAATTTCTAAATGTTCCCTTAGCTTTTCGATGTCCGCAATAAGATCCCATGTGGTGTTTTCTTCCAAGCAAGCATGGGGTGTACTTTTTCCTGCACCTCTCTGGGGAAAGGAGATATTTCTCAGCGAAAATGGCAGATCCAACATATATTTGCGCAGTTAACTAAAGAGGTTACCTGGTCAAAAAGGATTATCCGATAAAATTCAGGGTCAAAGAACCTACGGTTGCTGGGGGCCGTGCCCCCTCCCGGACCTCCATGGAGAAAAACAAGTGGCTGCAAGATATTTCAGAAAGGTAAAAGAGAAGGAGTAAGGCAAGCAAATATAGGTAGGAACTCCTCCTTGATGTAGTGCTAAAAATGTAAACTTTAACCAAGATCATCAAGCAAAAAATAAATAAAATTCATGATACCAATATAAATCAGGCAGAAATTGTCAATTCGCGTGAGAGAGAGAGAGAGAGAGAGGGAACGCAAAATAGTCATCCTTTTCCAAAAAGCAGCTTACAAATCAATATAGTCATACATCACCACCGGCTTTTGCCTTTTCCATTGTTTTGAAATCATCACCAAGACAAAGCATGAGCACAACTAGACTGCTGTCGTTTTTTGCATTTGCGGCACAGGTGAATTAAACTAATTTGGCATATAATTCATGCCGATACATCATCACACCACCATCCATTAGATTCATGAAAACGAGCGAAATCGACAATTGCATAATCCGTCATCGGCAGCAGATAATGGATACTCACATATCCACTGGGGTTTCCGGATTGCTCCCAATAGAGGGTGTGAAGATCGGAAACCTTCAAGAACCCCGTGCTATACGGCTCTATAGGAGGATAAAGCTCCCGATTCACCTCCGTCGCATCCTTAGACGATTCAGTGGGTCCGCTCGACATGGTCTCGGCCGCGAGACTCGAACTCCGAACGCGCAGGCCGAAGCTCCTCCTTCCTGGACAAATTCAAAACAGTGCGCAAAATGAACGACAGAGGAGAAACCGACCGACTGAAATTGGACGAAGGCGCACTCTCCACTGGCGCCACCGCTAAGACCCTTTATATATCGACACAAAGGGTCAACGAAACCGAGGCGATCCACGCCATTGGGATCCGAGAACAAAGGTGGGTATCGCTTCGCTTGTCAGCAACACTCATGGCGTAAAGAGAAGCATCGACAGAAATCATTGTCAAATCACCCCAGCCAGCTCACATACATTCCACAGAGAGAGAGAGAGAGAGAGAGAGAGAGAGAGAGAACCTGAGAGGACGAGATTGCGAGTGCGATTGGGAATGGCAGAGGAGTGGAGAGAGAGGAGTCGAAGGCAGGGGAGTCGATTGGAGAGGGACAGACTCGGAGTGCGAAATAGAAGCCCCGACGAGTTCATGGCTTTCTAAAGTTGCGATTTTTATTGCTCTTTTTGTTCGCGTAGGTTGCGTCCCAACTTTATCAAGTGCGCATGTCCGATCAGCGGACTGTCTCGCTCGTCGATCAGTTCGCTACCGCCAAAATGCGCCTCCTTAAAAAAACATTACTAGTTCGACCAAACGGTAGAAACAATTACTTGTTTTTCGGCCGGACGGAAATCCATTATTGGGTACTTGGTGGGTTCGAATTTTTTTATTCAATTTTATCCTCTTTTTTGTCGTATCTGATTCTAGATATATACTATATTTATGCACATTTTGAAACAGGGAGCCATCCCTAGTTACCATTTAAACTTCAATTTCAAGATTACACGAAAGTTTCTCTTACTACTCTATCAAGAAAATTTGGGTTTCCGATTTTCCAGATCCTGAATGTAGATTTGTCTTTGCTTAATTGAGAAAATAAGGAATTGACGTGAAACGCTTGGGTATGTTTTCTTCCGGTTATTCAAGGTAAAACAAGTTACTCATTCATGCGGGCGTGCGGAAATGGCGCAAAAAGAAAAATGGAACAGCATCTAAAGGATGCTAATGACAACGTGAAATTTAAGCAAATGATAGACAGGAAGATTTATGTGAATAGTTAAAGCTTCATTGATCCATATTTTATACAGTGTCTGAAGTTCTTTAACCGTCATATCTGGAGACCGCCCAAAGGGGGGAAAAATGGCCGGGGGGGGGGAAACTTTACAGTTGATCTTCTTCTTCAAGCACCTCGATGTGAAAAAATATCTCAGGCCTGACTAATTTATTATGTGAAGGTCTCAGGCCTGACTGATTTATAATGTGAAGGGGTTGGAAGGAGGATGGACGATGGGCGTCTCCGACATGGTCACGTTTTTGTGAGCACGCTCGGAGCTACTGTGTCCTCCACCATGACAGGATTGACCGGCATCACCCTCTCAGCAACGATCTTCTCGCCGTCGACTTTGGCCAGCACCTCAAAGTGCATGCTCACCGATTCGGGCTTCGACCTCCACGCGGGGAAACCTTCCAGTTCTCTGTCATCTGCCTTTAATTTCCTCTCTACTCCGAACCCGATCTTCAGAAATGTCTGAGCAGATACATCCGCCTTCAGTAGCCTGAAGGAACCTTCCTCATCAGCCTTGGGACCCAGAACAGAAGAGAGCAACGTCTCGAAGCCTCGGAGATTAGAGTTGGAACCATTGACTGAGGCAACTGGCCACAAGGTGGTGAAATGTTTTGGGGTTAGCAGGGTCATAGCATCTTCTGATGGTTCGACGCGTTCAATAGCTTTGCTTTTCGATGGCGAGGACAGTTCCACAAGGCCAGGTGCAAGGCGCTTGAGCTTGAGCCGGTTGCTCGAAGAGGTGGAGGATGGAGATGGTGAGGCGAGCGAGGTCGGGCCAACTATGCGGAGGGAAAGGAGTGGTTCACCTTGATCACGGGATGCTTGACGGAGCCGTTCAGCAAGAGCAAGAAGACCAGAGGCAAACCCATCACTGGTCCTATTTAAAGGAAGCGGCAGCTCTAAAGGTCGACGAAGGCTCACTGATCTGGCACCCTTGACAGTGACCACAGCACCCTCTGCCAAGATTACTTTCTTCAGGACGCCGGCATCCACATCATGCTGCATAGATCAACGGGACAACAATGATAATTGGTAACAAATTGACTTTCAGTCTTCATATACAATGACAATCATCTATCTTAGCTCCATTCTAAAAAATAACGGACAAATAGTGCTTTGCTGCAACGCAAAATGTCAAAAAAAATAAAGAAGAGAAACTTGAAGGGACTAAATGATCAATTTTCAAAGCAAGAGTTCAATTTGTGGATACATCTTTGAAAGAAAGGGCATTGTTGTTGCATGATCACAGCACTTCTCCACCAAAGAGTTTCTCAACAGTTCAACGAATTCATTTTTTCAGTTCCACACGTTGCACACAATTCCCTCTAAATCTACAACGTTGTGAAAGGACTATGCATTAGTACCATCATAAATAACTCTCTAACATCGCACCATCAATTGCCAAATCAACAACAAATCAATTTCCTACATCCATCATCCATGTCTATTCCCCGAATTAATCTTACCAAGAACTTTGAAAAGATGATGCATTGCAAAGCATGATTGATAAGGGCATATTAACAAATGATCACTTACTGGCAACGAGATCCGCATGTCTTTTGCATCCTGAATCCACATTTCCATCGGCCCGGCCAGCTGAAACGGAGCCAGCACAGGCAGGGCATGATCCAACTTCCTCTTCTCAATCAACGCGTTCCCTTCACCAGCTCGGACCGCATCCTTGGCCCGGAATATGGGCAGATCCACGTACTCCCACCGGTTCACATCCTCCAAGAACTTCAATGGAAGCACCTTGTCGTCAATCTCCACATCAAACTCATAGGCCACGGTGTGACCCACAAGCGCGTCCCCGACATCGAATCCGGACACCTTGAAATCATCCGCCTGGAAACCCAGCCCTTTAACAATCGCTTCCTTCAAATCCTACAAGGGCCACACACACATCACGTCAACAAAATTCCGATTCAATTACGAAATCCCACCCTATTCCAACAAAGACCCAAAATTCCCACGAGTCCCTCAACAATCAGAAACCGTTCCGCACAACCCCCAACCTTCCAAACCAATTCCGCAATTAATAAATCAAGCCGCGAGAATAACTAACTCGACCTCGACCGAGCTAAAACCAAGATCAATCCATCAATCAAGAAAACATCAATTTCGGCCAAATCAAAGGAATCTCTTAAAAAAGGCAACGTCGCATCATCATCCGGACCCCGCCTAATAATCCGCCCGAGAAAACCAAAACCAAAGCAAGAGAATCGAAATCATTCCACATAGCCCCCAACCCAACCTCCCAAATCAATTCCGCAATTAATAAATCGAGCTCGACCCAGATAAAACCAAGATCGATCTATCCATCCCGAAGCATCAATTTCGCGAGATCAGATAAAACTCTCCCAAGAGAACCGGAACGAGAGAATCGGGCAAAGCTAGGAGGACTCACGGATATGGCCTTGGGGTAGGCGGAGTGGACGCCGGGCGCCGTGATCAGGGCCGCCGAGAGCGGCAGGATCGCCGCGAGCGCCAGGAACAGTGGGCACAGCTGAACCGCTCTGAAAGCCATCGGAGCGGCGAGAGCGCAATCGAGGCGACGGGATCGAGCTGACGGATAGAGAGAGAGGGTTTTTGCCTTCGCCTTTTCGCCGGTTGATGTCGGAATCGGATTGGGATTGGGATTTGTAGGAAGCAGCTGCGATGGTTTTTTTCTAACTGCCTACGGGGGAGAAGATTCCCGACATTTCTAGGAAGGACGACGACGACGGTTCTGGACACGCGGCGGGGGATTACGTGGAGGGCGGTGACGTGGACCAATGAGGGGAGGGGAAGTGATCCGACGGGCGCGCGCGATTGGTCGGTTGACTGGGTATGGGCGTGGCGTCGGCGACGTGGGTTTCGGGGGCATTTTGTGGCTTCGGTCTCTGATGGGCCCGGGACTCTCGCCGATGAATGGGCCGGACGGGGGGGCCCACTATTCTGCGTAAATCATGCGGCGTAGGGGGAACGACGTCGTTTTTAGCACGGAGAGGGGGCATAAAAAGGGAATTATGGGAAAGGAGTGGCGTCGCCCGGGTTCGAACCGGAGACCTTCAGTGTGTTAGACTGACGTGATAACCAACTACACCACGACACCGTTGTTGAAGTTCATTTCATTAGAATTTGTATAAGTATTTTTATAAAGTTCATTTAAAGGGGGTCCCCCATCTCTAGCGTTTATTTGTCGTCTTAATACACCCGAGAGGGAAATGATTGATTCGTGGGCTCAATAAATCTGTAATTTCGCATGTCTAAAAGGTCCAAAAATTATTAATTTTTTGTAATTTAACTTTAAATCTTTTGATTTTACCAATTGATATCTAAATCTTTGCACGCTTTGCCAATTGAGTTCATCTACCAATTTTGGCAAGAAATCATTGATGTGAATATTAACTGCCTTATGTGGCATAACCTAAGATTGATGTGGATAATTTTTATAATCTTTTTTTCCCTTCCAAAACCTAACGAGGGTCGTAGCTCTTGTCTAGATTTAGTGAGGTCGCAGCCCATGTTGAATCTGGGCAAGGGCCAAGACGCTAGTCTACAACCGGCGAGGGCTTTGTGGCCCTCACTTGTGACCACTTGGGTTAGCCAATGTGGCACCCCTCGAACAGCCCCCGATCCGCTAGGGTCGCCACAGTGCGCTTACCTTTCTCTTGTCCTAACAATATATCACTCTGATACCATAGAATCATAATGGGCCCATAAGCTCTTGGGGGTATATCATTTAGATTGGTCCCTGCGCAGAAATATGGCGGAAGCGTATCCAACAACTCCATTCCCTATATTTAAAAAACGATGCACACCAACTAAACATTTTATAAGTTGAAAGCCGAACACTTTTATTTACTTAAACTAAGATGGACATCATTAGTCGGTACATCAAAATGCCAAGTAGCTTTCTATACTCGGCTATATTTCAAAAGATGACCGACATCTTTTCCAACAGTCATATACTTAAAGTCCATCGATAGTGTCGGTGTCCAAAAGTTCCTTCCCTCTGTTGTCCTCCTCTTCACGGCCATATCCAACCACTTGATCCATTTGCTAGTGGCGGTGGTGGGCAGAGGTATCTTGTCTATTCCGAAATGTTAGTCCCCAAAAGGGGTGAGTACAACCACTCAGCGGTAAAAGATTCATCAAGCTATATCAAGCATTACTATTAATATCTAGATTCAAGTATGGTAGACAAAAATAGGCAATCCATGAATGAGTATGCATCCGAACCATATAACTCTTCAATGCAATGACCAGTGCATTTCCAACCAATAAGATGCATCGTGTCCAGCCACACAAGTCTCGATCATGGGGCCAAACCGTAATGACACGTCCCATTTTACGCCATACAATTTAGTCCCCATAAACAGACCACACTCACACTTAATATAATCGTCCATTTTATCATTCAAAAGGTTTCATCCCCCGAGGACCAATGTTTGCATCCTTTGGGATTCCGCCCCCAACCTAGCGTCGCGGAAGCCTCCGGGCATGTATTCAAAATACAACCGGGCATCCAAAGGGCATCGACTCATTCGAACCTCTGGGCATCTCGCACCCCACCTAGCATCACGAGGAATCACTGGGGACCATAGACATGGTTACCCCTAACCTCCGGGCATGCATCATAATACAACCCCTCACCCTCCGGGCATGTATCATAATACAACCGGGCATCCCGACACTCCCGGGGAAAACCTCTGGGCATGTATTCATAATACAACCAGGCATCCAAAGGGCATCAACTCATTCGAACCTCTGGGCATACCGACTCCCAGGGCATTGTTGACCTGAGGGTCCAATGGTAACAATTAACATCTTAATTTCCAAAACACTGTTCAATGCAATGACAAATGTCTCTTGAGTCTCATCACATCTCAATATTGCATGATATGCCAATGCCAGTATCATCATGTCACATAACAACCCAAGATGCATTCACTTTTGAAATCAGTTGAGCAAAGTCGGAGTAAAACATCTTAAAAATCAAAATGTACAGTTTTAATGAAAATTTCGGAATAACCCCTAAATGAACTCAGAAAATTATGAAATTTTGACACGTTATCCATGAGACCTAAAGAAACAAGTTTCATGAAGAACACCAGGTAAAATTCCATACATATCAAGAGCAAAAACTTCGGTATTTCTTGCTACAGTTTCTGTAAAATTTCCAGATTTAGCATTTCCGTATAAAAATCATTTTGTCGACCAAATCTTGTCCATTTATGCTAAATTTTTGATATGTTATTCTCACAGATGTTCTCTCCAACTTTCATTAAGACTTCGAAATCAAATTTTGGCTAGAAAATTCCAGAAAAATCGAGAAATCACCGGTGGTCATGCTGTTCTTGCGAAAACAGTTCACTAGCCTAAAGAGGACTCTTCCTATACTTTGAGTTTCGGTATCCAACTTCCACAGCCAAGATTTATAAGCACATTACACCACAATACAGCCTCTTTACTTCTCAAAAATTCACCATAGCTAAATCCTTAAGTTCTCATTTCGATTTAAAAGCAAAATCCACCAAAAACTTGCTCTATTCTTGCTCCAATACCTTGACCAGCTTCATCTCATTCATCACAAACGACATGCAGCTCCAAATCTCACATTTCCTCACATCTACCCACTCTTCACTAGATAAAACAGCAAGCAAAATATAGATTGAAGAACTTCTACTTGCCTCACTCCTAAGCTCAATCAACAAACCGAACAAGAAGCTTGTGGGTCTTTGAACGCGGCTCAACGGCGGCAAAGACGCGATGGTGGCAGCTCGCACGAGCACGGACGGAGGGCGGTCTCCTTTCCCTCTTCCTTCGCTGCCCTCTGTTCTCTGTCCCTCTCGCTACACAAATCTGCTCGGTTAGTCCCTTTCTTCTCTCAAAACCGAGCCTTATTTTGTTTCCTCTAAAAATCAATTAAGCTAATGATGATTTCTTGCATGTAGGGGTTTCGTGGGATGCAGCAAAAATGGACAGATGGGGGAGGCGTGTCCTCCGTTGGCAGCCCCACATCAAGCTACGTGGACGTCGTTAGCCAAGCCTGGGTCAACAATTCCACACATTAGTTGACTAATTTGTCAATTGCATGTTAATCTCTTTGGTGGCTGTAGAGGAGCGGACAGCTGTTGAAGACGTGGCCATCCCCAAAAAGCTTCGATGGCCACCTCTCCATCTGCATGCCGTGATGTGTCCAACGGTAGGAGCCCCTTGATCAACTATTTTCCTCAATTGTTGACCGGTGAATTCCACTCCTCATTCGACGGGCTCAAAGTGCCGCATGATGATTAATTTTCTTCATTGCTCTAAGACAAAAACTTTGTGACCGTAAGGATGAGATTGGTCACATGACCGTGCATGGTAGGTCAATGGACTTGGGGGATTCTTACGTGAATGTATAGTCACGCATGGACGTGAATTCGTATGGCCGAATTCCGTTTCCTCGATTCTCATAAATTCAATTGATAAAAATCCAAATTCCTCCCTTATTCTATATACACTCAAACAATATAGTCGTGTGGCATCACCGAAAGGAACATGTACATACATCAGCGGGGTCCAACGTAGCGCCAAATATGATGTTGGTACGACAAGATCCAATCATCGGTGTCGATGACGAAGTCCAATAACAAATTCGTTAATCCGTGACGTGTTATTATTTTCGTGAGGTCGGCAAAATATACGGATGGAGTTGATCTCACTTAAACCTATGAAAGCCTTTCGACAAAATGGTGGTTTTCTTGACGATTCAACCATTACTAAATGAAATGTATTGGTTCGACGACGATACGAACTAATGTTCGTGTAGAATGCCAATATCAAAATCCAATTATACTCCCGTCACTCAATCTCGGTCCGTTGCATATCCGAGGGTTGTTGAAATTTCCGGATGCCACAGCCAGCGACCCTTACCTTACTTGCTGAAAAGAAGGAAAGGGAAATAAAAAAAAATCATAAAAAATCATTTTTTAAAAGAAAAATTATAAAGAATTGTCAACATCATCGCTAACTGTTCTATATAACACTATTGATATTCATGTCAATGATTTTTGGTTAAAATTGACTAGAAACTCAATTAGCAAAATTGAAAAACAAAACTAAATTGATGAAAGTCTAATAGGTTTAGAATTGTTTGGATAATTTTTAGAACTATACTGATAAAAGTGCAATAAATTTGTAATTTTTGGGATAGTTTTTTCTTCGTATGTCTAATGATAGTACTCGACGTTTCACTGCAGACTGCGAGCTCAGTTTCTTCAGTCAAGAAACGACACCTCCGTAGCAAGAAAATCATTCGGGCAATTGGAGAAGAATCAGTGGGATCCTTGATACTTTTGTCAACGATGGGTGAGCAATTATAAGCTGGAACCTATGACTCTTAAACTCGGTGGCATGGAGCGGAAAGCAAGCCAACTCGGTGAAGACTTTATGCCGCAGTGGCCAATCTTGTAATGCCACGTTAGTAACGCAAGAATCTGAGACAATCTGAGACAATCTGAGACAATCTTCAAGCCTTAAATGGTGCTCTAATGAGGCGGAATGATCTGTGAGTTTTTGACGTTTATGCTAAGTCTGATTAGTGATGTCATACTCATAGTCCAAGAAGTTGTCCAGTCCATGAAGAAAGCAGCCTTAAATTAATCAATGAGAGGAGAGAGGTTCACAATCAAAATCAAGATCCACAATCTTTGGTGGGGACAGCTCTGGTGACAGATGGTTGCACTATGTTTTTAGGTCAGCTTATGGTTTGATTGGCTTCTGCAGAGCTGCACTCCCGCATTTCTGGGATCAGACTCTATTGTATTGGAGCTGTCAATTTCTCTCTAAGTCAATGTTCATCTACCAATTCACTAAACTAATTAAGGGCAGCACTGGCTATATCCTACACCTCACCTACCTCCATACTGAACTTAGTTTGAACAGAGTTACCGCAGCGTTAGTGTCATAAGTAAATGCAGAAAGTTACACAGTAAATCCTCTCAGCGGTCTAATTGAAAGCGATTAGACATCCCAGTCTCTCCAATATGATAAAGCCAGAGTTTCTCCTTGTACTAAATTGTAGGAATTATATACTGCAAAAGCTTCATAGATTGCCGATTTTCCCATCAATTTACCCCGTAACTAAGTGAATTTCAGGAAGATGCATTGCATGGCAGTAGAGCCGACTGGACAACTGTTGGCAAGGCTTTCATATTCAGAAGACCGGACAATAGCATGTAAATACAACAAGGCAACTGATTTTATTTTTACTACCTTGAAATAAACTACTACAAGGAAAAGAGGCTCATCAACTTTTTAAGATGCCTCTAAAACACTGACAGAACAAAGTACGGAAACAAAGGCCACAAGCTCCACGCTCCTAAAAAACCAGTCTCTTCAGATTAAAAGGAGAGACCTTGAAGAGCCATGAGAAGAACAATCTTGAACAGGATGGCCATGAACATGATCAACAGATTGACCACGCAAAAATCAGATGGAGAACCCTCCTGCAAAATGAGCCTCACAGCAAAAAAAAAAAAAAAAAAAAAACCCTTGATGGTAAATGGTCTTGGAGCACAGAGCATCACAGGCCTTGTAAACAGATTAATATAGACGATATTGAGATTGTTTGAATGGACTCTTCCTTGTTCTCAAAACTCCCGAACACAGGAAGTGAACAGAAATGGCGGTTATTCTGTATATGGATAGAAGCAAGGAGTTATTCTCTTGTGGAGTTCTTTCTTCTTTCCGTCACATGAATGACTTAAAAGCTGTGCGCAGATTTTTCACGAGATCCTTCATGGGCATGCAGAATTCAGGATTCATCTGCAATAGTTAAAGGAGATGAAGGATTACTTTGCAGTACAATTAAACTCACAAGACTTATGAGCTGTAACTACATTTGTGACTTGCCTAATTTATTCACTAAAGAAGGAATATCTGATTAATTTGATGCACTTAAGAAAACTGCAGAATATTTTTCCCAAATATTAAATCTAAGACCGAAAGCAAAGGGAAGGAGAGAAGTTACCTGAGCAAGAATGGTTATGTCAACAGCAGATGCCCCAAAAGTCATTAAACTGCTGTTAATGATGGTCAAATGGAGTTTCTCAACTTCACCAATAATCTTTTCCAGAAGTCCCTTACTTTTCTCACAGTGAACTTTTAAGAGGACATCATTGTCGCAAATTCTTGCTTCAACTTCCGGTAGCAGCTCATCACAGGGGCCACTAGAGAAATTCTCGTCTGTAGAAGAATTCATGCCATCTTCAAATACCTGAGATTTTTTCACAAAGACTACTGACTCCATGCTTCTCTTTCGAGTCTGCTCCTCCAGTATCTTGATTCTTTCTTGGAGTTGCTTCAAGTACTTAATTGCATCACCAAGAACAGAAGCCTTGTCCATCTGTTAATGACAAGGCAAAGCAGGGTAAACATGAGATGATATAATTGAAGAGGGAGGACAAGCAAAACATATAGCAACCAAGACCCCAACTGTCCAACTGAAAACATTCCAAGAAAGAAAATTTCCCACCTTCTTCAGTCCAGGGACAAGGGCAGATAAGGCGATAAACCGTTGACTGAGCTTTTCTCGCCGTTTTCTCTCTGCTATGATGTGATCTTGTGTCTGAGATAGACCATTGTTTGTATTTACCCTTTTACCTCCATGACAAGCCTTAAGTACATAATTTTGGTTCCCAAATGAACCCTGAGGAAAAAGCATATCAGAAGAGACATTGCCGATGCTCTTAGAACCGATTGCCTCCTCTTTAGGTTTCACAACACTACTTTGATTTGTGAAGTTGGAAGAGACGAAAGAAAGAACATTGGGGGGAGAGAAAGATTGAGGAGTTGACACAGGATCAATTCTGCATGAATCCCAGCTATTTGTTTTGAGCTGTTTTACTGGTCTGTTGATCACGGAGTTAGAAGCATCCACAAAAGCTTTGGAATTGATGTTAGGTTGAGGGAAACAGCCTTGCATATGTTCGCCCAGTGCAGCTGCTAGCGGAAGTGTGTGAAGCTCATCAAATGAATGCATTTGCCACGGACTGATGAAGCCGGAATCCTCCAGTCCCTGTGCAATCAACGTGGAATTTATTTTATTTGATACAAATTACTTGTATTGCAGTCATCACAAATCCAGGAGTTGCGCATTGATATCTCGTCTAATCACAAATCTAACCTAAGTTGAACTTCTCCTGGTTGAAAACTCAGTCAGATTTTACCAATACCTTGGAAGGGACCCTCATGATGAGAAATAGTTGGACAAGAGATGATCAACAGAAAACTTACCATATCTGGGAGTCCTCTCATGGTAGTTACTTCCATTGAAGAAGCTTCTTTCAGATTGAAAGAGCAAGTCGGAGAATCCTATGATCAATTAAACGAACATGTTCAAACTTATGCATCTCCCAAAAAGCATGCCAAATCATATAAATATGGACAAGCTATTGAACTTATGCGATTGTGATTGCAAAGAGCAGAAAGCAGAAGAGTAATCAACTTAATTGGCTAAACAAATAAGAAATCAGCTTGAGTTGCAGAACTCTAAGAATACGGCTAGAATTCCTCACCCTTAGATGGTGAACGAAGTTTCCCCTTTTGCTCTCCCCCTCTAAAGAAGAAGACCTTGTGCTTATTCAATCTTATAGCTCTTACACAACGCAATTCCCTCGCATAAGGTTGAGTTCCTGATGGGAAAACGCCTCCTGCATTTGACACCGATGCTTGTCATAATTTAATCAAGAAAAACCCATATTATATACTAGGGGGTCGCTATTGCTGACAATGTTACTTTCATGGACAAGTCACTTTTGTTGCCTAGCGAGACTTTTTAAAGCACAACCATCACCAGCCCTAGCAAAATTTTAAGGAGATTTTATCTACCAACCGGCCGTTGAAATTGCGTTCAAGCTTTAAAAATTTCCACAAACAGGCGGCACAATAACGTGGACCCTCCAAGATCCACCCCCCAAGGCCACCTCACACATGCGTTCAAAAGCCAATAAGAAACGAGGGAAGCTCCCTAAGCCAGCCACCCCCAACATAATTGGAGCGTCCTCATACAGACCAATCATCAAACAGTTTGTGCTCGTGTGAACAGGGGCACACCCCCATAATCACAAAAAGTTTCCTTTTGACTTTTCTTACCACCCTCCGTCCAATGAAACGGCGACGTGTCCCCAGACACCTCGTGGGTATTTCTAGAACCTGATGTCTGCCACGGCCGTACCACCAATCAAGAAATTCTTGGGTTGGCAATTGCCGGTCCCGCATTCAGAAAAAATCCCATCTTTAATTCTTTACATTGCTGACCAGGGCTTAGAAACTGAGGGGAAAGGCCATCGGGGAGGATCAAGAAACGGACAATTACTGAAGCTTTGAAGAGCTTCTTGTTCTTTTTATCTCGATCTGATCCACGCTTTGCCAGCTTGTGTAGCATTGTGGTCAAGATTGCTTCCTTGAGATCCGGACAATATGCTTTATCGTATCCATCGTCAAAGATCCTCGAGTACATTTCACTACATTAAACTACGGCAGATCTCGTCGTAGCTTCATGCTCAAACACCAATTATTGTGGGGGACTCCTTGTCACGGACTCAAAGTAGACGCTATGGTCCCCTCGTTTGATCAAGCTTTTCGGTGAGCGTGGTTTCGCACGTACACACCTACGAGTACGACGAACAATCAAAGGCCGGGCAGTTGAATTAATTCGGCACAAGTGGCGAAGGGCATTTCCGAGGACGGATCGAGTGAACAGATTTTCAAATATAATCACCAATGTCATTACGTGTGGCGGATAACCCCGATTCGATGAACCAGAGTTTGGGATCTTATGTTAAAATCCGTGACAGATGTGGGCAAACTAACCTTAAGATAAGGTGATGAAGATGGAACGAGATCAGCCGTCCCAAATCCGTCTTGTTTCTACCTCTAATGTTTATCATAGAAGGATGAGATGCATCAGAATTATGATCGATCGAATATCGTGAAATCCCGGTATTGGGTAGAATTCGACAGGGTCATATTATGTAAATGAGACCTGATTTTCATTTTTGCTGCTTCTTAAGACCCTAGTGGCTTTTGGTCTGAAGGACAAACTGACCTACCTGTGAGAAAGATCAGAACAGAGAACACCACTGGCCATAGACAATCAGATGAAGGATTTTCTTGTTCCAGCCAACTTCCAGACCGGGGAAAAACTAAGGGCTTACATGATAATGTCCCTGTTTCTTTGTTTTTTTTTTCTTTTATTTTCATAGTGGCGAAGAAACAGATTTAGAATAAAAATAATAAATAAAACAAAGTAACTTCTTAATCCCGATAATAATTTTTTAAAATAAGCCTTTTTTTTTTTTTTCTCTTCTAATCGGTCGATGAAGACTCCTCGCTTGCCGTCGCTGGCTAGAAGAGGATAAAGAAGAGAAAATAAAAAGTATTAAAATTTTAAAAGAAATTTTATGGCTAAAAAAAAACTTATGGATCGTATTAAACGTATTCCTTTTTTTTTTTTTTTTTTTTTCTAGAACAATTTCTAAGTATAATGATGTATTTGATAATTACATCAAATTTCTATTAAAAACACCCTACACTTCTGTCCTCGCTCCCGGTTCTTTCTCCTAAAACAAGAGAGACGGAACAGAACGTGTAGCTAGAACGTGTAGCTATAATCTTCCGCGGATTGAAGAAGATACACTGCTAGAAATTGTAAAATTCAGTTGCACAATCTGAAAACTCCAGTGACTTCTTTGCCATCCCTAATTAATCAAATTCATGTATACATGTACAGCAACCGGGGGATCAACTATATCCGTCTGTGGTGTTAGTGAAGGGACACCCTTTCATGTACATGGATATGAGCTATGGACCATGAAGTGAAATTCCCACAACTATTCAAAGAGGTACACGCAAACTGAATCGTAAAGAACTGTCGTGACATCTGGGTATCAGCTGATATAGATAATTAGGAGACCCAGGGAACTCTGTACTAATCACGCACAAAGTCCTCCCGAATGGTGCTAACTATGAACTTGTGGTAATGAAGGCCATGCAATCTCATTGTCATCAGTATATCCATGGATAAGAAAATCAGCACAGTTCTTCCGGCACCCATGGTTGTAGGGATTATGGAAATGCCCGTCTGGACCACGAAGGTACCCGTACCGGATGGCATTGGCTAGCTCATTGGTGGTGATATTCCGGGCTATCTGCATCAAAGATGGAAGTTGGAAAATTGCTCCTTATGTTCTTGAGAAAGTAACAGACAAAATGCAGCACAGAGGAAGTTGCTCGAGTGAGTAAAGAAAAGAAGAGGGTATGTATGAGTACGCATGATGAGCAGATATCATGAGAACAATCTTTAAGAATAATGCAAAAAGGATTGATGCAAACACACATACATTTAAATAATATCATATGCATCAATATAGGCTAATTATTGTGATAAAGGATTTCATGTGTCATCCGCATCAACAAATTACGTTGGATTCTGTTTTACAGTGCAACTAGTTCAGAAAGAGTCCAGCGTCCTGTTATCTTCTACCAACCAACTTAAGAAGTAATGCGCATAGATCAACCATGTGTTAGATGGACAAAGATCAACCTAAATCAAAATGACACCATGTCAAAGAAACAAACTATCTGTTCCAGTTAAACCATATTATGACACTGTTCAATCAACTATTATGGATGAGAAATAGGTTACAAACCGCCTGAATCTAGACAAGTACCTGAGATGCCTGTGCAGTTGTCAAAGTTGTAACAGCAATCAACACAATGCCATCGAGAAGCAAAAATACAGCAATTCCAGGATGTTGAACCATGACATAATGAATCCATGACTTGCCCGTTGGAAATGCGGCTGTGGCAGTCCATATCCCTGCCAAAAGTTTACTTTCATCGAGTCAACAATAAATCTGGATGGCAACATAAAAAAAAATTGGGAGACAAAGGGTGGAACATACTTTGAACTGCAACGGCAGCACCAAGAAATGACGTCATTGTGGCCATACAAATCAAAACAAAGAAGTCCCATTTGTTCTTCTGCAATAGGCAAGTGAATTTTAGTTGTGAAACGAAGAGTAACAATAGATATCTTTAAAGAATAACAAACAATTTTTTATGAGGGGCAGAAACATTATGCGAGAGAGCTAAAACATGGTACTTTCTTGGAGAAAGAAGAAGAAACCAAGTAGCAGAACTCAGACGATACTCAACATTGACAAGTAAAAGCCCAGGCTTCAACGAAACAACCATGGACAAAGATCCCATGAAAATACAGAAGGGTCTCATAATAAAACAGCATTTTCAGATCTATTGTTTTACTTCGTCATGTCAACATGATGAGAGGAAGCCATGAACATAGTGACGGTAAAAATTTCTACGCTTCTTATCTCAGTCTAACCAGCAAGAAAGCAACTTCTTACCTTCCCAACACAGTTAGATATCCAAGGGCAATGATGATCAAACTGTTCAACACAGTGCTTACATGAAGGACAATGTTTTGAGCGGACAGGTCGAACAATCTGCATGGAAAACCATGACAATAAGTCGAATGCACATGAACAAATCCGTACTCATGAGGATAACAAGGAGATAACCCAAAGGCATATCAAGCAAACCTTGCAAGTTGGGCAAAGCTGAGACCATTTTCCAGTCCATTGAGAGGAATTGTTAACATCAATACTCAGCAAAGGATCCTGTAAAATGAAAAATTACTGTAAAAACACTGACAAAGGTAGTTTTTCTATAGAAAAAATCTAAACTACGTAATATGTTGGCCAAAAAGAAGTCCTGCAACATAATCTTTGGACCTTTCACATGTCAGGACCACATACTTTCCTCATGATCTCAACCAGGATACCCAGCTTCATTATTAAGAAAAGCGCTTTACAGAGTCACCAACTGCTCTCATTATTGTGTTACATGAGGATATCCTAGTTAGAATCATTTGAGGAAAGTTGAGATGAACTTAAATGCCTTTTTCCTTCCTAGCTGTCATTTCAACCCATGCAACCATTTTGTCTGAAAATTACCGTCATATATACAGTTGCTTTCGCAAAGCCCAGAATAAATTAATACAAATTACATCAGTAATCATTTGTAGATACATTCTGTACCTCAGCATCCTGATGATTGCCCAGCTCCCTTGGTGTCTTTATATAGCCTGGGTCTTTGCTGCATCCATAGGCAATAAG
The DNA here is from genome assembly GCA_014182565.1 of Eucalyptus marginata. Lineage (NCBI taxonomy): Eukaryota > Viridiplantae > Streptophyta > Magnoliopsida > Myrtales > Myrtaceae > Eucalyptus > Eucalyptus marginata. The sequence goes on along the minus strand of CM024593.1, from coordinate 19,554,821 downwards.
CAATTATAATCTGATACCCACATAAACATTCCAAAGGCAATCATGAAACTCTAAATATTTCACTGCAGGCATTGTGCGCACAGCCTATCCACAATAATGTAAACTCTACACTGTTCTTTTGAGTTTTATACTTTCAATCATCGAATCAAAAGTGAGTAAGTTGTGTAATGCAGAATAATGTCCAATTTCATCTTACCAAAGAAGATTGACCCCATGAACTGCAGTCTATAGTCACAAGATACTTAAACGGGAAACCAGAATCTAAAATTAAGTTCTCATTCAGAATACAAACAAATGCTACAGAGCGTCTACACCTTTCACACAAAAGAAAAGTTTTCTTCTCATATAGGTGCTCTCTCTTTCATAGAAATTATACACTTATTAAAGAGAGAGGAAAAAACAAGGAGTCAAGGAAGCTAAAAAATAAAACACTTAATAATCTGATGTGGAGGTGTGCTGAACTCTCCAGCAAATGAACATTAACAAGAGACAGGTGCCAATTCCTACCAAAGTTCACTTTAAACATGTGAACAAAAGATTTACAAAAGAAAAGACAGTTCCAACTTCATATCAAGTGTGGCATTGAAAAGGAGTTACCTCCAACACCTGAAGAACATTATCAGTGAACCAACTGCCAGTGAGATAGCTGTCCATGCCCAAAGGCCAACAGCTGCAGTCACCTTTGGGAGATCAGGTGCTGCTAACATGAACAAGAATTGATTTATAACAAGCAAACAAGGGCATAATTATCTCCAAAAAGTAAATTATTATATTAGCTTTTTACCGGCAAGAACTGAGTTGATGAAGAGTACGGTACAACCAATGATAATGCACAACAAAATGGGAGCATAACCACTATCACCAAACTTCCCACTTCGAATTTTGTCAGTCCAATGATTGCTCATTGCTCGCTCCGCATTAGACTAGATGAATGAAAAGAACACGTTGTGAGCGTTGGTAAACAAAAGAACACGTTTTTCTGGAGAAATATACTATTCCACTGAGCAAGTCTAAGGGACTACCACTGCGTGGATTCTAGATCAACAGTAATCAAAGAGACAAAATCAAATAATTTAATATTGCATACGTAAAGCCCGTATTAGCAACAGTGGCTATATGTTAGTTCCTTCAAAGTTAGCCTCAAAGATGTGAGGAAGATACATACAAGGAAATTAGCGACAGCCCAGTGACCTTTATTTGAAGCAAGTTGGGCTGGAGTAACTCCTGCATTATCTTTAACCTTTAACTCCTGCTTTGTGCCTGCATGGACAAGCACTGTGCATGCCTCAACATTTCCTCTTAATGCGGCCCAGTGCAATGGGGTACAACCTAAAAACATAGATACAAAAAAAGTACCACGTTAGAAAAGTGACTGCTCCCATTTTTAGCATTAAAAACTTGCTTTAATCGAATAAAATTCAAAGCCTAATACAGCATGCCAAAATCACAAGAAAGGTTATCCAACAGAAGTGCTGATGGTTTTATACATGGATCCGAGCAACTGATAAACCATCTCATCATGAGGACCAATAAAACAGAAGTAAGATAGCAACTAAGAAATCTAAAAAATTTCAAGTACATTGCATGCAATAGACCATAAAATGGAAAAGAAAACCAAAGAAACATGTATTGCCCCACCCCACAATTTGTAAAAACCAACTGTTAAACAAGGTCAAGTTGGTCCACACAGTCAAATTTTGTAAAGACCAGCCGCTAAACCTTTATTAAGTCCCTCCAAGCTTTTGCCTTCACCATTCACAACAGAGAGAAACTAATCTATTTAGTTAGCAGTATGAGGATTCCCAAGGTTTGTGCTAATATATTTTCATCTCATTAATATTAATAAATGACTCAATTAGACTAAAAAACCATTGCCTAGGCAATTCATCATGCATCACAAACCATCTATTACAACTACCAACAGTATGGTCCATTCAGGCTCATCCGCAAACTTCATATTTGGAACGTCATGAGAAAACACAATCCAAAATGCAGCATTTTCTGGACCAGTCGCTGCTAGAACAACTAAAAGTGCCCACAAGAAAGTAAATGTTTAGTTCTCCTGACATCTGGAAGTGATTGCCATGCGTATACTCACTACACCTTCTTTATCTTGTCTCCCTGGGATGCTTCTCTAAAAGAAGTAATCTGATTGTGTCAGCATATCCTTTATATGCAGCCCTGATCAAAGCAAGAGAACAAGCATCATTGACAATTCATAAAGTACAATGTGGGACAAAAAGAAGGATGAATATGCTGTTATCATTAAAAGAAAGTTTCTAGTTAACTTCAAGATGATAATAATGATGATGGTGACGACGACGATGACGATGATGACGTCAGCGGCAGTGACAATGATGATGATGATGTTTTGTTGCCATTACAAGAAAATTTCCAGTTGATTACAGTATAGTTAAATCAGAAGGTGTTGAATTCCCGAATTCAATCATGGATGGAGACATAACAAAACATAGAGCAGGGCATAAAAATTCCTATCAGAAAGAGCTGCAGGATAAAGTAATATGAAATGAAATGGGAACTATCTTTCATGACATTTTAAAGTAAATCCTTCCCAATCATCCCTCATTACAACAAGGAACTTGAACTTGAACCATCTATAGCCACCATAGATCATTCATTCAGACAAGCAAGCAGTACAGTTTGTTCAGCAATAGTTCAGCTTGTGACCTCCAAATAAACAAGGTTCAGTTGAAAAACTAATGATGAGTTATTCACACTTCCTCCAGATTTGCATCAGTGTCTTATCAAACATGTTTTGACTCTGAATTCAATGCAGAGATTTCGAAATCATGCGAAGGTCTTCTCTGCTAAAGCAACTCGCAATTAAATTAGGCCAGGCACCAAAGCATCTAATCGAACTATTCATTCTTTTCATTTATATAAGAGCAACTCACACAGCTTTCTCAATCTTCCATCATGATTTCTACAACATCAGGATGTTAATCATATAACAAAGAAAAAGAAAAATGATCAAGATGAATTCCAGAGACAAATTGCTATCAACAGAGAACTTCGCACCTCCTAACCATTCAAATCGTAATAGGCCATAAAACCAGGTTTAAGAAATTCACAAGCAAAAGAGATTGTAGAGAGAGTAAAGAGAAACTACCATATTATATTTCTATGAATGTACATAAGACATCACATTTGACAATGCTCAACTACATCAACCATGCATTGCAGAGTAAGCAAATAATTTACTCCTTCGATGTCATGAAACTCTGTAGAAATCGCATTTCAGATGATGAGCACAACAATGATTCTTTCCATTAAAGGAATTTTCCCCCATATTGGATAAGCCGTTCATTGATAAAAATGGAGCTTTTAGGTCAAGAAACAAGTGTGTCCAACTTTGTCCACTTATTTTCCAGAAAGCAGTTTCATGACATTCATGCGACTTAACATCCAGCGCAATTTTAACATACCAATGAAGAGGACTTCTTCCATCATTATCTGGTGCATCATAATCAGCGTGATACCTTCCAACAACGTGATTTAAGAAGGCCGTCTGGCCATACTGGGCAGCAACATGAACTGCCTGCAGTGGAGAGGCTAGCAAATGAAGAATGGTCATTAAAGAAAAAATTAACACCAGAAGAAGTAAGAAAAGGAACAATCCTTCTCAATGAACAACATGGAGAAACATATAGTTATACAGAATAAATCACGACTTCAGAAAATAAAATTCCATGATCTTTGGCAGAAAATGGTTATATAAAAATTGAAATGACCACTACAGCCAGTGGCATCACACCTTCCTGTTCATCAGCACGGCATAAAAAGTTACCCATGAAAAGCTCAAGATCCTTTCTTAACTCAAGATGAAACCTAATAATTAGCAAATTCGTTCTCTTACTTCATGCCAACGCTATAATTACTCTAACAACGGAAAGTAAATAAAATAAGAATAACATTTATCTTAAAAGAAAGATGTGGAGAATAAACAAGTACCCGATACCCATTTATATCAGCTGCCTCTACCCAAGCTCCATTTTCCAAAAGCACATCCGCAACCGCAATGGATCCCCGAACGGCAGCCCAATGCAGTGCAGTTTGCTTCAAGTTGTCCGTCGCATTCACATTACCCCCATTCTTCAATCAATTCATCACCCAACACCGACATTCATGAAGAACAACAATAATTAGTACGTTCAGACAGGAACAAGCAGGAAGCAAATGCTTCAAGCAGCAACTTTACACGCCCCAAATTCAAGACCCCGTCGCGAGGAACGCGCGACTGGGCGCGCAAAATCATTCACGGCGGGCAGAAGGAAGAAGAAGCGAGCGACGGAAAGGCGCAATACCTCGATGATGTACTGGACGACGTCGGCGAAGTTGTTGAGGGCGGCCCACTGGAGAGCGTAGTACCCGTTAGCGTCGGGGGTCGAGAGGGAGGCGCCTCCTTGCTCCACGAACCTCCTCAGTTGCTCCAAATCGCCGTACGCAGAGGCGGAGAACACGTCGACGACGGCCGCCGCCGCTTCGCCGGGAGGGTCTTGGGCGGTCGCCGCTCCGGGGGACTCGGTGACTTCGATCTCCGACGAAGCCATTACGAGCGTCGCGGCATGCGATCACTGCGTGAAAAGATCGAATGAGGGAATTGAAGGAATCGATGGTTTAGTTTGGGGGGGTTTATACCCGCCTTGCTCACTGGGAGCTTCGATTTCTGCGTCGAACCCGAATCTATTCTTCATCTTTTTCTTTTTTCTCTTTTCCTTTTTAAACCCTTTTTTTATTAAAAAATGACACAATCAATCCTTAAATTTTGGCTCAATATATAATATCATCCTTAAATAATTAATTTGTTTGATATAATTTCTAAATTTTAGCTCAATGTGCATAGTAACTTTTGGTATGTATTCAATTTAATCCTTGAATTATATAAAAATAATTAATGTTGTCCTTGAATTTGAATTAATGAAGAATAACATGGAACATATTCATATAATTCAGCAATTATATAAAAAAATAAGAGATTACATTGAACAAATTAAAAGTTTGAGAATCATATTTCATATTGAGCTAAAAATTAGAGACCACATTAAATAAATGAAAAGTTCAAGAACCACTTACACATTGAATTAAAGTTCATGAATTATTTGTATTATTATCCATTCGAGGAGATTTTAGGAAAAGAAGAAAAAGAAGAGCAGATTAATTTACATGGGCTTGGGATTCCGGATTCATTTTGTAAAGGTACCAAAAGAAAATTACGTATTTGATTCAAATTTGATTGAGGCATTCCTTTGCATGACCATAGAAGTCAAAACCTTTTAGCTTGTGAAAATGGATAAGATAGGAATAGAACACTTATTTCATGAGAATATAATAGAGCATAAATAGGAATTACATATCTGCCTAACGTGGTTTGCAAAATCTTTATCTTCGTGAATATATAATAACTACGTCTTTTCTAGGAGTTACTATGAAGATTAACATGCAAAACTGTGATTTATAAGAGATTGATTATTCTTCTTACAAGGGGTGCTTTTCTTACATTTCGCACTCCTTTTACTTCAGTTTAGAACATGTGCTTTTCGATTCCATGAGTTTTGTTAAAGACCAAATGGATTTAATGAAATGCTTTAGCTTCTGACCAAAAAAAAAAAATGGATTTAATGAGCTTCAATGTTGCAAATTAGTTATTATTAGAAATTTCAACATTTCCTGTTGTTGGATAAATTCTCTTCAGGTATTTTGAAGTTGACAAAACATTTTCTTCGCCTAGTCAAGATGACTTACGGCCAAGTCGGATGATTAAAGATCAAAGATCAAAGTCGAAGACTTACGTACTCTACCGGCAAAGTCCGACGATAGCAAGACTCAAGTTTCAAAGTTTATCCTCATGGACGGTTTCCGGATCGACAAGATCAAAACTTCTATTCGATCCGATATAATTTTTATTCCAACGGCTAGGGAATATCTTTCTACCGGATTCAACACTAGAAGATCTTATTTTCATATTCGAATATATATAGATTCTCTAAAAGATTCACAACTTATATTTGGAAGGATCTACTTATGGAAACCTAGATCCTGATTGTATGGGTGAACGGGATTGATGGGCTATCAACACTTACCTTAAAGAGCTCGAGATCTCTCTAATTGATTCTGTCCAACGGGTTGATTGGAAGAACTTCTTTGGAAGGTGCCAACGGTAATGAAGGCAAAAGAAGTATATAAGAGAGATGCTCCAGTTGTTGAAGAGTGCGGGATAGAAAAATTCCAAAGTCTCGAATCTCCGTTTATATTTTGTGATCTTATTCTTCGAGTGTTATATGTAATCAAAAGAGAGATCATACCGTGGTGAGACCTTGAGGAAGTGTAGTAGAGTTTCTATACCGTGGACTCAAGAGCGTGAGACCGTAATCACTCATTTGATTCTTAGTGAAATCCAGCCTGAAGGGCTATCCGTGCGGGGAGAGTGGACGTAGGCTTGGTCTAAGCCGAACCACTATAAATCCTGAGTCTTGATTCTCTATCCCTAACCTTTTATTTTTCATTACTTTCATTTGCTGCGATTGTTGTTTTTCATTCATTAATCTCTCACTTGGATTGAATTGTTAAAATTGCTTTAATCACCTATTCACCCCCCTCTAGGTGCTAATTCTAGTCCTAACAATTGGTATCAGAGCTCGTGTACTCGTTCATAAGAAGTGTCTTTACTTCGAGTAAAAGATCTATGGCTAGTATGTTGCCTACGGGGTTGGTTGAAGGTCAAAGCAATACAGACCTCCATACTTTGATGGAAAAGACTACAAAGCATATGGAAAACAAGATGAAAGCATTCCTAAGATCGAAAGATCCTTTGGAATGGGAAGTGGTTGATAAAGGAATCATTCCTGCTGCTGCATCAGAATCAGAGAGAGGAAAAGAAGTTGCTAATCCCACTCTACTGACTCAAGAAGAAATCATCAAGAGACAGACTCTTGACGCCAAAGCTATTTACTCCTTATATTGTGATTTATCCCCTACTGAGTATAACAGAATATCTTCTTGTGATACGGCAAAAGAAGTCTGGGATAGGCTTCACATTACCTATGAAGGGACTGATTGTGTGAAAGAAACGAGGATCAATATTCTCTTGGGACAATATGAAGTCTTTAAGATGAGATCGGAGAATCAATAACCGACATGTTTAGTCGCTTTTTCGAAATTGTGAATGGTCTTGAATATCGGGACATCCAATATCGGGACATATGAAGGTCAACAAACTCCTACGAGGACTCTCTAAAGACTGGAATTATATAAAAACCTCAATAAGAGAGACACAGAGGATTGCTCCACTCTCGGTAGACGAACTGGTTGGAACTCTTCAATCTTATGAAGTGGAACAGACCAACGAAGAGGAAGATTCAAAAGGTAAGAAATCTATTGCCTTAAAGTCTAATGACTATTCTGATGCTACAGACTTTGAAGAAGATCTAGATGATGAAGAACTGGCACTCATGATAAAGAGATTCAGAAAGTTGAACAGAAAAGGAAGGAAATTCAATTGGAAGAAACAAAGTTCACAAAAGTTTCAGAACAAATCAACAGAGGAAGATGATTCTAACAAAGAAGTGACTTGCTTTGAATGCAAGAAAAATGACACATCGAATCTAACCGTCCTATGTTAAAGAAGAGAAAAGGAAAGACCGAGAAATACGGAAGGCACTCAAGGCGAGACTTGGAGTGATACTGAATGTGAAGAAAGTGATGACGATTATGCTAATATCTGTTTAATGGCAAAATCAGACTCAGACTCAGATCTTGATTCAGACACAGACTCAGACAGTGAACTCGAGGTCAGTAACCTAAAAATTCCTGTCAAAGTTTCTAAATATATTGATGAACTTTGTCTTAGTCTAAAAACCTCTCTTAAGAGGATCTCGAATTGAAAAGGGAAAATTCTACATTGAAGCAACAGGAAAAACTTGGGAAAGAGAAGTTTGATAAGTTGAAAAAGGATTTTGCTGTTATGAAAGAAAACTCGCACTGTTTCAAATGAAAATAATCTTTTGAAAAATGACATTACTAACATATCAAAAAGATTTTCAAATGGTTCTGAAAAATTGGATAAGATTCTCTCAATACAAAGACCATACTTTGATAAGTTAGGTCTTGGTATGACTTCGAAACAATTCCACTAATTGATTTCCCAAAGGTAAAGGAAAGAATCGACAGAGACCAGCCCGAGTTGTCTATAAGAATCATTTCCAGAAAAATCTTTGTAAAACCCGTTGCGAAATGCCTTGAAATGTTCCAAGTGTAAAAGCTTAGAACATTTTGAGAAAGAATGTCCTTTAGTTTGGAGACCTGTTAAAAAGAGCTGGGCTAAGACTGTCTATTGTTCTAACACTTCTGCCCCAAGATGATATGGGTACCAAAGAAAGCTTGAATTTATGATACTTGCAGGTTACTATCAAAAGAAAGATCAAATGGTATCTTAATAGTGGCTGCTCAAGACATATGACAGGAGACTCAAGTTGTTTCATAAAACTTGTCCAGATAGACGGAGGAAAAGTTTCTTTTGGTGGTAACAACAAAGGAAAAATTACTGGTCGAGGAACAGTAAAAATTGGAAGTTTATCAATCAAAAATGTTTCCTTAGTTGAAGGATTAAATTACAACTTGCTTAGCATAAGCCGGTTGTGTGATACCGGTCTCAAGATTAATTTCCGGAAGAAACATGCTCGGAATCGCAAAGACTTTACTCGATCTTTTACCGGACGAAGACATGGGAATATCTATCTTCTGGATGTGAATCAAGAAAGATCACAGTGCTTAAAATCAGTACAAGATGAAGCTAATCTATGGCACAAAAAGCTAGGCCATATCAACATGAAGCAAATCAACAAGATCTCTTCCAAGAAACTTGTTCGAGGATTGCCTATTCTAAATTACTCAAAGTCCGATCTATGCACACCATGCGTACTAGGTAAAAACAGGTTAGAAACTCTTACAAATCAATAAATAAAGTTTCCACTAATCATGTACCTGCAGCCTTACGCATATGGATTTGTTTGGACCTACCGTAACACAAAGCATTGGTGGAAAAAGGTTCTGTCTAGTAATAGTGGATGATTATTCACGATTTACTTGGGTCTACTTTCTTTCAAGTAAGTCTCGAGACTTTTCTCTCTTTTCAAAGTTTGCTAAGAAAGTGCAGAATGAGAAAGGTCACACTATCTCAAGCATTCGAACAGACCATGGAGGTGAGTTTGAAAATCAAGACTTTACTAAATTTTGTGATGAATTTGGTTTTCAGCATAAATTTTCCTCTCCATATACACCAGAACAAAATGGAGTTGTGGAAAGGAAGAATAGGTCTTTACAAGAAATGGCAAGAACTCTTTTAATTGGAAATAATATTTCTTCAAGGTTTTGGGCTGAAGCTGTTTCAACTGCTTGCTATATTATAAACCGAGTATTTTTAAGGCAAATTCTTGAGAAAACCCCTTATGAAATTTTTAAAGGAAAGAAACCAATAGTTTCTTATTTTCAAGTATTTGGTTGTAAATGTTTTATTCTAAAGAATGCTAATGATCGTGTTGGTAAGTTTCAAGAGAAATCAGATGAAGGATTCTTTCTTGGTTACTCAACTGCAAGCAAAGCCTACAGAGTTTTCAACAAGAAGACTCAGACTGTGGAAGAATCAATGAATGTCAAATTTCAAGAATTTCCACAAATTCAACAAATTCAGAATGAAGATTCAGAATCTGTTCCAGACTCTACTAGAACCATCTCCATTGAAGCTGTTAAAAATTCAGAATCAGAACAACAAGCTACTGATGAAGAATCTACTCAAGAAAAAGATCAACAATCTATCAGACTATCCAGTAACTGGAAGCACAAATCTAGTCATCCTGAAGAACTCATTATTGGAAACATTAATGAGGGAATTCGAACAAGATCCAAAAGGCGAGAAGAGTCTAGTGTCGTTGCTCTTATTTCGAGATAGAACCCAAAAATATTGAAGAAGCTTTAGCGATGAAAGCTGGATTGAAGCAATGCAAGAAGAGCTCGACAATTCAGTATTAATGACGTTTGGGAACCGACTCCCTAAACCAAAAGGCAAATAAGTTATTGGAGCTAAATGGGTATTCGGGAACAAAGTTGATGAAAAAGGCAAAGTAACGAGAAACAAAGCAAGACTCGTGGCTAAAGGATACACGCAAGAAGAAGGAATAGACTATGATGAGACCTATGCTCCAAAAGTAGCAAGGTTAGAAGCAATCGATTACTACTTGCTTTTGCTTGTTATAAGAATTTCAGGTTATTTCAAATGGATGTCAAAAGCGCATTCCCGAATGGATTTATTCAAGAAGAAGTCTACGTGGAACAACCTCCGGTTTTGAAGACTCAAAGAAACCAGACTCGGTGTTCGACCGAAGAAAGCTTTATATGGTTTGAAACAAGCTCCTCGAGCTTGGTATGAAAGGCTAAGTAATTTCTTAATTCAAAATGGCTTTTCTAAAGGAAAGGTAGACACTACTTTATTTATTAAAAAGGAAGGTAAAAGCTTTCTACTTGTTCAGATTTATGTTGATGACATTATATTCGGATCAACTAATGAGTCTTTGTGCAAGAAATTTTCTAAGTCTATGCAGGATGAATTCGAGATGAGCATGATGGGTGAACTATCCTTTTTCCTTGGTCTACAAGTGAAACAATTAAAGGAAGGGATATTTATTCATCAAGAGAAATATGCAAAAGAACTTGTTAAAAAGTTCGGTCCTGAAAACTGCAAAAAGACCGACATACCAAAAGTTCCTTGAAGATAGACAAAGACGAAGCGGGGAAGAAAGTCGACCAAAAGTTATACAGGAGTATCATTGGATCACTTCTTTATCTTACTGCATCCAGACCTGACATATTATTTAGTGTTTGCATATGCGCTAGATTTCAATTTGATCCTAAGGAATCTCATTTAAGTGCTGTTAAACGTATCATTAAATATGTTGCTACTCTTGCTAAGATTGGTCTTTGGTATCCCAAAGAATGAGACTTTACTCTTCTTGGTTATTCGACGCAGATCTTGCGAGGTTGTAGAGTTGAAAGAAAAAGCACTTCGGGTACTTGTCAATTGCTTGGAAACAGGGTAGTATCTTGGTTTTCAAGAAAACAAAGCACTGTGGCTCTTTCAACAGCAGAAGCAGAATACGTAGCCCTTGGAAGTTGCTGTTCTCAAATATTATGGATAAAACAACAACTACAAGACTTTAGCATTGAAGACTCTTGCACAGAGATCAAATGCGACAATACCAGTGCTATCAATCTTACAAAGAATCTTATCCTACATTCAAGAGCAAAACATATTGAGATTCGACATCATTTTATAAGAGATCATGTTCAGAACAAAGAAGTCTTGATACAATTCATAGACTCAAAGAATCAACGGCGTACATCTTCACAAAGCCACTTGAGAAAAGCTTATTTGAGTCTATTCGCGCAAGACTCAATATTTTATCTCTTGAAGAATGTTGAAGCTCAGACTCACAATCTTAAAGTTTGATAGAGTATCAGACTCAAAAGGGTGTAGACTGAGAATACCAATCGACACGTCTGTAAGTTCACTTATTTACTTAAATCTGTTATTTCGAAAAGGTAAGATTGTCTGTTTATCTCTAATTGAGTTTATTAAGGCAGTTAAATTCAAAAAGGGGTGATTATCGATTTATTAAGGCAGTTATTTTTTTAAAAGGAAATACTTAATATTTCTTATTTGCGACGCTTGATTTACCCCGATTCAGTTATCTCTTTTATTCATCTTCTCCTTCGTTTTCACTTTACTCAGAAACCCTAGTTCAAAAGCTTTTCACTCCTCTGAACTTTTCTCTCTCAAATTTCTACATCTCAAGCTTTTAACTTTCTTGCGACACAAGTGTGAAAAGTTCTCCAAGAAAGCGACAATGTCTTACCAAAGAAAATCATCAAGGATTGCAAACAGGGGACCACAGGGCTCTGGAGAGGGGCCTACGCACTTCGATCTTACAGAAGAAAGCGACTTTCCAACAGGACAGTCTCCTCAACAATCTCAACAGCGCTCCTCCTCAACTAGACCTCATGATCGTCGCCCTCAACATACGAAGAAAGTCCTTGAAAATGTTGAACCAAGTAAGATCACTCAAGCTCGCTTTTGTTTATAGGCTTTACTCGCATTGAAGGAAGGTGGTTCGCAATGACCTTCATTGATGAATTTTCGAAAGAAAAAGGTTATAAAAATGAGACGCACTTTCTCACCGTGATGGAAAGATCAGGCGTTGTTCCTGCTAGAAACAGCAGCAAAAGTTTTTGCAAACTTTCCCAGTGATCCTAGGTTTGGTGGTTTCAATCAACCAGAAGGAAAGGATGATGATGAGAAAATGTTTTTACATTTTAAACCTTGGATGGGTGTGGCTGCAAACCTTCGAGGAAAGAAGGATGAACTGTTTCGATCTGATGGACACAGGAAAATGTATGAGAAACTGCTGAAGCGTGGGGTGATGAATCCACGGACGGTGGACTTTGATTTTCTGGATTTACTGAGCATCAATCTCAGAGAGAAGTTTGAGAAGCTTCAACTGCATAAGTTTTGCACTGAATGTGATGTGGCTTATTCTCGAATTAACCGCATATTTTTACTCCAATCTCGGTTTCCTTGATGCAAATAGCTTTTCATTTAGCGTGCGAGATAGAGAATATGTTGTTGATACGGACACTCTGGCAGATGTAATTGGTGTGGAAAGAGGTGCTTTCCAATCAATTTCTGTGTCTGTAAGTCATGCCACTCTTGAACTTGCAAGAGACCGAATTGTGAAGGTCGTCTTTCCTACTCCAGTAATGAATGCAACAAATATTCTGCTTCACAAGATTGTGATCAACTGTCTTAGACCAAAATCCACATCAAAGACAGATGTATCCATCTCAGAGGCAAAGTTAATGGATGCAATCAAGATTGGTCTTAACTTCTCCTTGCCACACACTATTATGTTCCACATGTACAGGTCCATGGCAAAGGACAAGGGAAAACTCCCTTATCTTTGCTCTCATCACTCGTCTTTTCAGACACTTGAACATTCAGCCTCCTCATATTCTCTCTGTGAAGACTATTGATCAAATGGTCATCGGATTGAGGATGATAACAAAGATGCGTCTGAAAGAACTCAACAAAAAGTTAGAGCAGTTCAAGGAGAAGACTCCTGTCAAGACCAGACCAGACTCTTCTGCGGCAAAGAGGAAAGGAAAGGAACCAGTGGATCGGTCCTATCAAGAAGAGAAGGGCAATCATCTTGGATGATGAAGATGATGAGGATGCTTTGCCTATTTCTGCTCTTGTCTCTCAGTTTTCTGCACCGGTTCCAGCTGTTCCAGAACAACTTTTTGCAGAAGACACAGAGAAAGGACTTCAGGGAAAGGGATCCTTACAGGAAGAAGAAGGGAAAGACGAGAAAGAAGAAGAAGAGACAGAAGAGAAAGAAGACGAGAAAGAAGAAGAAGAGACAGAAGAGAAAGAAGAAGAGAAAGAGGAAGAGAAAGAGGAACAAGAAGAACAGGAAGAAGAAAAAGAAGAACAAGAGGAAGAACCAAAGAAAGACAGATTCTCCAGCGAAAAGGAGGATCAAAGACACCCGTCACTGAGGAAACTCCTCAGAAAGAAGAGTACTTCTCTCCTCTAGAAGACATTGAAACAGGGGGAGATGGCCAAAGAGAATGTACTCCTCTTCTACTGACTTTTACAAGTGCAGGTGTTAGTCGATCGCCTCCTGATGCAGAAGATGTCCATGCCGCTCGTTCCCGAGGGAGAGGCATCATCTCCAAATACCGATCTCCCGCGATATTCACACCGGCTTGACTCCATCATCGACCGAGTTGACGCAAGCACACAGACTGAAAATTCAGATTTTGGCAGACTGCTTGACATCATCTTGGAACTCAAAGGCCAAATCTATGCTATGGGGTGTGAATTTCAGACTTTGCAGAATGAGAATCATGCCATGTTCATCACCATGCATGATCAGATTAAAGAAGTTCAGCGTCAGGTTCAGGCCACTGCCAAAGGCACTGCTCTTGCTCAACTACAGGAAGATTTGAGGAAGCTAGAAGGAATTGTCAAGTCTATGGAGGACTTTCAACTTGTTCGCATTCTTCGTGCTCCTTGATTTCTTTTTAATGTTGACAAAAAGGGGGAGAAGACTTTGCAGATTTCAAGACTTTCACTCTATCCTCTATCCTCACTCCAAACTAAATCTTCATTTTTTAAACATCTTTTTTGGTTTGTTATGATTGTGATTGATACTTTGACTTGATCTTGAGTTTTTTTGAATGTGTGCTCATTATTGCATTACTTTAAGCTATTAAATTAGATAAATATAGTAATGTCTGTATATGACTAATGAAGTTTTTGTGGATGCAGATCTGTGTACAGGGTAAGTCGGTACGGGATATCGTGTATGAGGATAGCTTCTACTATTTTTATTCTAATATTTTATGAGATATCAATGCTTGCTTAAAAGTTGTATTGCAGGGCAATAATATTCAAAATCTGCAGAAAAGTTTTGTCACCATCAAAAAGGGGGAGATTGTTGGATAAATTCTCTTCGTGTATTTTGAAGTTGACAAAACATTTTCTTCAGTCTAGTCTGATGACTTACAGACTCTACTGATCAAAGTCTGATGATGAAAGTCTGAAGATCAAAGTCTGAAGACTTACAGACTCTACTGGCAAAGTCTGACGATAGCAAGACTCAAGTTTCAAAGTCTATCTTCATGGACAGTTTCCAGATCGACAAGATCAAAACTTCTATTCTGATCTGATATGATTTTTTATTTCAACGGCTAGGGAATATATTTCTACTGGATTCGACACTAGAAGATCTTATTTTCATATTCGAATATATATATATTCTTTAAAAGATTCACAACTTATATTTGGAAGAATCTACTTATGGAAACCTAGATCCTGATTGTATTGGCGAACAGGATTGATGGGCTATCAACACTTACCTTAAAGAGCTCGAGATCTCTCTAATTGATTCTGTCCAACGGGTTGATTGGAAGAACTTCTTTGGAAGGTGCCAACGGTAATGAAGACATAAAGAAGTATATAAGAGAGATGCTCCAGCTTGTTGAAGGGTGTCGGATAGAAAAATTCCAAAGTCTCGAATCTCCGTTTATATTTTGTGATCTTATTCTTCGAGTGTTATATGTAATCAAAAGAGAGATCATACCGTGGTGAGACCTTGAGGAAGTGTAGTAGAGTTTCTACACCGTGGACTCAAGAGCGTGAGACTGTAATCACTCATTTGATTCTTAGTGAAATCCAGCCGAAGGGCTGTCCGTGCGGGAGAGTGGACGTAGGCTTGGTCTAAGCCGAACCACTATAAAACTGAGTCTTGATTCTCTATCCCTAACCTTTTATCTTTCATTACTTGTATTTGCTGCGATTGTTGTTTTTCATTCATTAATCTCTCATTCGGATTAAATTGTTAAAATTGCTTTAATCACCTATTCACCCCCCTCTAGGTGCTAATTCTAGTCCTAACACCTGTACCTTTTCTTTCTAAGTATTTCCTTCGAAGTTTTGTACTATTTTCCTCAATATAACAGTAATGCGGTTAATTACATTAAAGATTTCCCTAAACTAACACATCTCAAATATTTAACAGATTCCTTTTTCTACTCTTTGATTATTATTTTTCAGTATATATAGACGCCCTATGTTTCATAGTTGGATCTTTCCACTCTTTTCGCATTTGATCTCGGATTTCAAATGTTAGAAAATTAGGCAAACCCTAGATTTTATAGATTATTCTGTAGGAACTAATCTTATAAACACATACATGCATGAGCTATAGACAATTAAGCATATTAGATACTTAGTTCGTTGCATTTTTTTTCTCTCTTTTAGCTATAGACAATTAAGCATGTTAGTACACCATAGCATTATAATTAATTGTATTAATAATAACTAAATTACCGCGTAAAATTATATTTTGTGAGCCAATAAACTGAAAGAAATAAATTTCATAAATTTTGTGAGTTCCTTAAGATAACTATTATTATCATTCATATAATCTAATTATTGCATGTTATTTTTAAACTTATTAGTTGATATAAATAATAACCTAGGTTTTTTTTTTTTTTTTTTTTCTCAATGGATATTCCATGATAGCAATAATGATGTAGTAACAACTTAGATAATCATAATTTAGTTATAGATTCGCATTTATTAATTTTTTTTGCTTCAAGCCCATTATCTATAAATTAGACTTATAGCTGCGAATAAAAAGATTATATATTTAATATTTGATGAGAAGCTGCTAAAAGGATAATATTTATTAAATTTGTCTGCAAATTTTCATCTTACAAATTAATTTATAGATTATAATCGGATTGGTTAAATATTTAATATAATAGACAGAAATCTTTATTCGATTGTAGTACAGGAATCGAGGAGCTCCCATCTTACATGATGTCCTAGGCCAGTCCATCTTCTTTTGCTCGTCACTCTTAATTTAACCAATCGGCAAAATTAAATGTCAAGGGGACTTATTGTTGGACAATGGGTTCTTATTAGTTTGGAAAAAATTAATGAACTATATCCAAATGAATTCTAAGGGACGTGAATTGTGTACACATATTTAAAATAAATTTCACTCCCGATATATGAGCCAACATGAAGAGGGAGTGCCGGTCTTATCCTTGGATCTATCCAAAAGAATAAATAAAATAAAAATCCAAGGGTCATGTTGTGATTGAGAACTTCTATTCACATATTCAAATGCATCTCTGTCTCTAATTTCAAAATAATTTTTAGATAGCTATTTTTGGAATTATTTTCATCATCTTTCTTTTTTCGATGGCTAGTTTTCCCATCCAAAATATTACTTGGCTGTCCTTGGAGCATCTTCACAGTTAAATCATTCGATTACGCGAAACTTGCCATGACCAATGCATATTAAATGAAATAAGAAATAGACAAGAATATTCACACAATCTAATATGGTGCCAAACGCACTACAATAGAATTAAGACGTAATCCTGCCCTTCCGAAAAAGTCAATGATCGTGCCATCACCTTCTGCCGGCGAGATACCAAATTTCGTGGACCATCCAGTTCCAGCCAGGCCTGACAAGCGGAGCGTTGGTGGCCAAAGCGGAGCGTCCCCCTTGGTAGCTATAGTCGGGTCCTGGAAGACAGCGTCAGGAGCGTCATTATTTCCTTTCATCCAACCCCAAATCCCATCCAGACGCTCCCTGGGATAATCTTGAGGGATCTGAAGAATAGCAAAGCAAAACATGTTCTTACTTGGAAAACACGTGAAGGTTCGAGATATAGGATGCCAAAAGAAACGCCTCAGTCTTTAATGAAAACATCTACTGTGCTACATGAAGCCGAGAACACTGTGAACAGCAACATGTAAACCTGAACGACTTCCAGACAGGCAAAAGAATCTAAAGACAAAAGAGAGACACAGAAAGATTGAGATACAGACCAACCCGAAAGGCTGGTGAGGCTTCTCCGCCGTGTTGAGAGCCTAACACGAAGGATCCTTTGGGATAGCCATCAATGTGACGTAGCCATGCTCTTTGGGGAAGAGACGATACCTGGCTATGCTAGTAGACTGTCGAACATGGAAGTCGGCAGTGCCTTGAGTGACTTAATTAACAATTGGAATGCATGAATGTTTGAGTTGATGCGCCTGATTATGAGACAAAACTATGTGGCATGATATGGGACGTGTCATAATGATTTGGCCTTATAATCGGGACCCTTGTGATTAATTGAGTTGATGAGGCATTCCAATTGTTGTATGCATTAATTATGTGCATTGTGATACGAACTGTGCTAACGTGTAGGAAGGGATTGAGGCGAGGTAAGTCCTCTGTGCTAATTGTGTGATTGGGTGGTTAGGACCATTTTAGGCGTATTTCCCTCCTAATCAGGGTTTAGAGCGTGAACTCGCTGAGATTTATATCTCACCCCGTCGTGAGCTCAATTTTCAGGGCCGTAGAGTGAAGAATCTAGAGCCTAGCTAAGGGGACTTGAGGAGTAGGTCAGTTAGGTCAGCTTCTTTTTGGAGAACCGTCTTTTGTAGACTTTTAGTTGACGACCTTTGTAAATAACTCAGCTGGTTTATAAAAGCATGTTTGTTTGTGAAATTATTGGCCTGCTTTTCTATCCCGAGATGATTACTGTCAGGGGATTTATTATTTGCTTTCGCATGTGCAATAAAATGAAAGGGTCGGCGACTCGTCTTGGGAAGTCGCAAATTTTATCGACCAGAGAGGGATGGGCATGCACTCGGGGTTTGGGGCGTGACATTTATGACTGAATTGGTACCAAAAAAAGGTTTAGGACTAAACTGGTACAAATACAAAAGGTTTAAGACTTTTTTAACAATTTTCCCGATATTTAGTTGGTTGCATTCTTTTCTCTCTTTTAGCTCTAGACAATTAAGCATATTAGAACACCATTGCATTATAATTAATTGTATTAATAATGACTAAATTATTGTAAATAAATTATATTTTGTGAGCCAATTAACTTAAAGAAATAAATTTCATAAATTTTGTGGGTTCCTTAAGATAACTATTATTATCATTCATATAATCTAATTATTGCATGTTACTTTTAAACTTATCAATTGAAAATAAATAATAACCTAGGTTTTTTTCTTTCAATGGATAATCAATGATAGCAATAATGATGCAATAACAACTTAGATAATCATAATTTAGCTATCGATTCAACATTTATTAAATTTTGTTTGCTTCAAGCCGACTATCTATAAATTAGACTTATAGCTGCGAATAAAAGATAATATATTTAATATCTGATGAGAAGCTACTACAATGATAATATTTATTAAATTTCTCTACAAATTTTTTATCTGACAAATTAATTTATAGATTATAATCGGATTGGTTAAATATTTTTATAATAGACAGAAATCCTTATTCAATTTTAATACAGAAATCGAGGAGCTCCCATCTCACATGATTGTCCTAGGCCAGTCCATCTTCTTTTGCTCGTCACTCTTAAATTAACCAATCGGCAAAATTAAATGTCGAGGGATTTATTGTTGGACAATAGGTTCTTATTAGTTTGGAAAAAATTAACGAACTATATCCAAATGAATTGTAATGGACGTGAATTGTGTGTGCGTGTATATATATATTCATAATTAAACCTTTTAACAATTTCACTCCCGATTTATGAACCAACTAAAGAGGGAGCATCGGTCTAACCCTTTGATCTATCCAAAAAAATAGAATAAAGTTTCAAGGGTCATGTTGTGATTGAGAACTTCTATTCACGTATTCATATGTATCCGTCTTTAATTTCAAAATAATTCGTAGATGACTATTTATGTGATTATTTTCTTCGTTTTTCTTTCTTTGAGGACTAGTTTTCCCATCCAAAATTTTACTTGGCTGCTCCTTGGAGCATCTTCACAGTTAATCATCCGATCACGCGGAACTCGCCATGACCAACGCATGTTAAATGAAATAAGAAATAGATAAGAATATTCGTAAAATCATAAGACGGGGAAAGAAGAAAAAGAAAAGTTTCTGGAAGGGAGGGCGTTTAATTTAATATGGTGCCACACGCGCTCCAATAGAATTAATGCGTGATCCTGCCCTTCCGAAAAAGCCAACGATCCTGCCATCAGCTTCTGCTGGCCAGATACGAAATCCCCCTAGTCTCCAAAAAGTCAGCTCTGCCGAGCCGACCGGAATCTGAGGGTCCCGCCCGGTATCTTCCTCCCTGGTAGCTGTATACAGTTCGTGGATAACAGTGTCAGGAGCGTCATTATTTCCTTTCATCAAGCCCGAAATCCCAGCCAGACGCACCTCGGGATAATCTCCACGGGTCTGGAAGAATAACAAAGCGAACATGTTTTTACTTGGGAAAACATGTGAAGGTTCGAGATATAGGATGCCAAAAGAAGCGCCTCAGTCTTTAATGAAAAGATCAACTGTGCTACATGAAGCCGAGAACACTGTGAAAAGCAACATGTAAACCTGAACGACTTCCAGACAGGCAAAAGACTCTAAAGACGAAAGAGAGAGACGGAAAGACAGAGATATGGACCAACCAGAGAGCCTGATGTGGTTTCGCCGTGATGAGAGCCTAACACGAAGGAACCATCGTGATCGTAATCAATCCTGATGGCGCGAAATACAATGCCTCCGGGATCATAATCAGCACGAATCCTCCTCACATCAGTATGGACTCCGTCGTCCCATGGAGTACCGCCAGATCCTCCAAAGGGTCCAATGGTTTTAAAAGGATACATGTGCGATATGGCCTCTGCATACACTCCTATGGATTTGAGAGTATTCCCGCATGTCCCATAAAAGCCAATGATTTTGCTTCCTGTTGATGGACAACAAAAGTACTTCCCCTCCGTCAAGCCAAAGGGTCCGTGTCTTGTTTTATTACTACGAAATGTGAGCGACTGAATAGTAGCTTTTTTGATGTTGTGACCATCCTCATATTTATATCCAGAGATCGATGTCAAGTATTCCCGCGGATAATCCAATTTAATCTGTACAATCTCGAAAATACCTCTTAAAATTAGATGAGTGGAGGAAACAAGACCTATTTGTTAAGTGTAAATTTACTAAATCACATGACCAAACTATACAAATCGTGTCAACTGATCAAATATGACTAAGTAAACAATGACCGATCAAAGAGGGGAAAAAAAACACACTAACCTTGGTGAGCTGCACCTTGTCTTCTCTAAAGTAGCTACCGTGCCTAACTGAGCAAACTTGTTCACCATTCTTGTCGTACACAAACATAACGTAGCGGATGATTGTGTCGTACATTATCTCAATTTCCCTCACACCACTGAATATACCATCGTTCCAAGCACATCCACCTAGGCCTCCAAATGGCCCAATTGATTTAATTGGGTAGAGATGCGAGATCGGTTCAAAATATGCTCCAATTGCTTCAAGACATTTACCACTCCTCCCATAAAATCCAACAATTTTGCCACCCGTTGCAGGAGATGAGAAGAGGGTTGCCCAATTTTCATTACCAATAGGTCCGATCGTTTTTTTGTCAGTTTGAAATGTGAGAGACTTAATGCCTTCATCAGACTAATACCCGGATATTGAAGTCAAATACTCATCTAGATCATGTATTTTGATCTGCAATAATAGACGTAACCATCACATTCATGATTTAAGTCTCGAAAGAGTCTCCTGCTTACAGAGGCTATAAAAGTTTCTTAGTGATTTTACAAAGCATAAGTATGTACGGGAACATACCGTATGGATCTCGATGTTCCGTGCTACGTGGAAGTAGTTTCCATCAATGCCACCATGCTTCTCTGATTGCCACAATTCTTTACTCTCCTCTTCATATTGAAACGTGATTGATTGGATGCATGGCCCTTTACTTGGTTCAAATTCAACAACGATTTTCCTGACATTGGTATGCTTATTGCCATCATCCCAAAAAGATGCATCCGAACTCCCAAATAACCCCACAGACTTAAAGGGATAGAGCTTGTTGGAGTACAGCTCAACGTGTGCTCCAATAGATTCAAGAAAATCACCACTTGTCCCGAAAAAGCTAATAACTTTCCCAGCTTCCAATGGTAAGGAGAAGTACTCCCCTTCCTCTCTGCCAATGGGTCCCAATATTCTTCTAGTGGTTCGAAATGTAAGCGAGTTGATTATAATGGCACTATTCTTTGCATTTTTGAGATATCCGGCTAAAGAAGTTATGTACTCTCCATTTCTCAGTCTAACCTGCAAATAGGCCACAAAGCCATATTCGACATGAGTGACTATATGTTGCATTAATCGCTGAGCAAAATAAATTAGTAGATTCTTTTGGAATACAATTCTAATATGTGGAAATAAGTTATATATGCAATGACTCACGTAAATTACGTTTCTAATAAATTTGGTAGTAAATTTCATTTTGTAAATCAAAAGTTAAATTACTTTTTGTTTATGGCTTGGTTTGTCGTTGCCTGATTTTAATAAAGTGAAGTCACTAATTTTTTCCATTTGGTTTTCTAACGATTATATGTCGGGAAAAATTACCAAAAAAGTCCTAACCTTATTGTAATTGTGACAACTCATTCTTAAACTTTTTTTTTTGGCCAATTCAGTTCTCTTGTGCCAATTTAGTCTATCTAGCCAATTTTGGCTGGCCATTGCTACTGGCAAAAAAAAAAAAAAAAAAAATTATGAATGAATTGTCACAATTGTAATAAGTTTATAACTTTTTTTGATAATTTTCTCGATCACGTTGATCCTTAGGTATCTCGGGTATGAACTTTTCACGTGCATTTGCGAAGCAAATGTTTAGAATCTCAAGGTCATAATGCCATAATTAGACTAATGTTATGATAAGCTAGATGGATAAACTTTACAGCAATAAAGTAGAAACGGAAAAAGAGAAAAGGAAAGAGTCTAAATACAACCTTGTAAGTCCTATAGCCGCCATTTCCACCATAATTAGTTTCCGGTACGGAGCTGGTGGCGTCGTCGACCTTAAAAGCAATGGACTCGATGAAGTCTGCGCAATGAACAACAATCCCATTTATATCAGCGAAATTCCAGGATTTTTGGCCTTTGCCTCCAAAAGGCCCGAAAACTTTAACAGGATATGTATGAGGAATCGGCTCATAAAAAGCTCCGATGGACTCGAGACGAGGGCCATCGCAACGCCCATGAAACCCAACAATTTTGCCACCGGTGTATGGAAATGAAAAATGCCTCCCTTTATTGGCTGTTCCGATGGGTCCATGATCCCTTCTACTAGTATGGATTGTCAGCGACTGAAGAATGGTGAGTCCAGAAACTTCTTCAGTATAGCCCGAGATGGATGTCAAGTACTCACTTGGATGGTCGAGATTAATCTGAGAAAGAAAAAGGATAAAAATTAAAGAATTCGAGAACAGGTATCTACTTTCATAATGAAGAGATAGAGTTATCAGAAAAATAAAATAAAAATAAAGTATCAAGGACGTCAACAAAATCATGTATACTGTTGATGATATTCATATCAAAGCTCACTGTATATGTTTTGCCTCCTCCACTTGTGCCATGTGTGAACGGACCAACCGGATGTCCGCGTTCGTCATATAAAATAGAGATAGACTTAATCGCTGAATCAAAGCCTATGATGATTTGCCTCACATCTGTGTATTTTCCGTCGTCCCAAATGTCCATACCACTATCACCACCAAGTGGTCCCACGACATCAAATGGATACACATGAGAAATTGGCCCGAAATGAGCTCCAATTGAGTGGAGATGGCTGCTACATTTTCCATGAAACCCGATAATCTGTCCATCAGAATGTGAGAGATCAAAAGGCCGTCCTCTTTCTGAACCAAATGGTCCGTACGTCTTCTTGTTGCTGTGGATCTTGAGAGACCGAACAACATCATGACCTCCATCATCATCAATGTGGCCTGATACAGAAATCAGGTATTCCCTTGGATGGTCCAATATCACCAGCTGCAAGAGGTGCAAAAGGTTTCGTGAGCGTTACCATCAACGCATCCATCTAACACCTAGTATATATTGCCTTTGAGTTTTTCGTATGAATATAAATTCTTTTACCGGGAAAGATAAATTACTTAGCCGAATTCGGTTTAAGTACATATCCCTAATTTAAAAGGAACGAAGGAAATTTTTGAGCTTTCATCCTTCAGCAAAGCTGCCGCAAGCCCATTTTGCCGCAAATGAAAGTCAGGATGATAAAGTCTCATAAATAAATCAAAAGGAGACGAAGTAAATACATAAAAGAAGAAAAGAAGAAAAAGGAATGATAGAATTGATACCTTCATACTTGGGAAGTTTACGTGAAGTAGTAACACACTAACACTTCCATAGATGTTTACATGTTGGCCATCCTCTCTTGACTTACTTAAATTCTTCGATCTAATAATTTTTGCAGTAGATTCTACTATAGACGCACAATAATGATATTCAACTTGTAGCTGATTCTGTCTACCTTCTTATAAGCGATGAGTAGTAAAGTACATAATCAGTCTGCTAGAGTGGTAGAAAACTGACCGTTTCTTTATCATTGGCAGGTCCACCGTGCTGGAAGGATCTCACCAAACACCCATTGTTATCATAATCGATGGTGATGAATTCAATAACGGACTGTCCAGAGAGTCTAATTTGCCTTACTCCATTGTGTGCCCCATCATCAAAAGCATCACCGTCTCGACCTCCATATGGCCCAACTGACCAGAAGGAACGAAAGAGCGAATCGAGATAAGGGCTTCTAACCAACATCTCTATTATATGATGCCATTGATGTTTCGGCTTGCCCTTTAGGAACGAGCCCAACCTTTTCAGAGACAATGGGTGACCTCCTCCATAATGAGCTAGATTTCGGGACAACTCCTCATAGCCTTCTCGAGGTTCTTCTCTCCTGTAGGCATGGCGACAAAAGAGCCGGAGCGCTTCATTTGGCTCCAATCCTTTGACGATATATTTGTCGTCTACCTTAAGATCTTTTAGCAAGTTGTGGTCTCTGGCCGTGATGAAAATTCTGCTTCCGGGACACATCAGTTCTCTCTCTCCGGCTCCGAAGTAGTCAATTTGTTCTTTCCTAGTAACATTATCAAGAACAAGAAGTATCTTTTTAAGGCACATGTTACTATTTATCTCATTGATGTTGGTTTGGATGTCGTCATACATCCTTAATCCTTCCACCTTTATGAGATTATGGAGCAGCTTCTTTTGTAGGCCTAATATA
Organism: Eucalyptus marginata; assembly: GCA_014182565.1. Taxonomy (NCBI): domain Eukaryota; kingdom Viridiplantae; phylum Streptophyta; class Magnoliopsida; order Myrtales; family Myrtaceae; genus Eucalyptus; species Eucalyptus marginata. Next base: position 19,530,083 of record CM024593.1, on the reverse strand, counting down.
CCTACAAGATTGTTGCAATCCGCTTGTCCGATTTTATCAAGAAAGACGAAACACTCGAAATCACGACGAATGTGCTCGCAGATGATAGCGGCCGCCATCGTCTTGCCTATTCCTTCTACTCCACATATACCTATGACACGCACGTCCTGCTCTTGGTCCATTCTAATTAAAGAAATCACCTCGTCTACCAAGAATTCCACTCCAATTGCATTTTTCACAAGGTGGAGTGGTCGTGTTTCGCGGATCTTCTCGACAGGGTACTCTACTATTATGTCCACGAGTCTCCTTTCATCCCTGATGTTAAATGCAGTGATGAATTTAAGAGAAATAAATGTAAATATATGCACCGAGAGACAGAATATTCAAGATTTTACGTGTACGTAAGAGTAAAAGAACATCCGACTTGACTAAATCAGTATTAAGTTATAGTTCAATTAGCACAACAATCTGCCGTGGTGGCCTCCCCACTTAATCATTGGGTGGGAAGGATATTCTTAAATTGAACATATATTTTACTAAAATTGTAGTAATCGAAGAAGAAAAAGTAATATGTAGGGGCGATGAGGACGGCTGGTGACGTCCTAAAACCATTCTAGCATCGCCCCTATAGACTTCCACAAGAGTCTTGCGGCCACTAGCTTAAGGGACAATGGCTGTTGCGACGACGCACTGTGACGACGAGCACAGCAGCCGTAGCTGGTACCTTAACGGCAAGCATAGAGGTGATAGGCGGCTGACGGTCAACCGTCCCTGATGAGTGATGACAATGAGAGACAGCTTTTGAGGCCTTTAGAAACGAGATGTCTCGTCACTTTTTTTTGTTATGTATTTATTATATATAACTATATGAGGAGGTGGCGCATTCTACCATCAAAACTAAAATATCCCAACAAATTATTCAAAAATAGAAATCTACGGCCACTTTTTTTGTTGTATATTTATTATATATAACCTTATGATGATCGACTCACAAAAATTATAATGCAAAGAACATGAAGAATAGATACGTACTCTCCGGCGTCGTTCCTCAAGTCGAATCCTGACAAATACTTAGTCTCCCTCAGGGCATCCCTCCATTTCTGTATCTGCCCATCATCTTTCTCGTTTCCACGCAATCTCTCAAAGCCTTGAGCGAATTTGCTTCCGCTCGTTAACTTTGAAATGTCTTCTGGTTTTACATCGAGGAAGATGGGAACAGCCAGGTGACCATGGTTTTCGTACCTCCTCTTCCACTCCAGAATCTCGACCAGCTCGTTCATGCACCACTTGGAGTCGGCATAGTTCCTGGAGAACACTATTAGGGCAAATCTCGCATGCCGAATCGCTTTGAAAAGCTTGGATTTGATTTCTTCTCCAATGTCTTCCCTCGCGTTGTCTCTGAAGCATCGGATGGAGGCCTGCTTCAAAGCGGAGAAGAGGTGTGACATGAAGTTTCTCCTCAGGTCCTTGCCTCGGAAACTCACGAAGACATCATATTTCCATTGAGGAGGACGGGGAGGAGGAGGTGGTGGTGGCGGAGGAGGAGAAGGCGAAGGAAACATGGTTTCAGATATTGATTTAATGCTCCTATGGTGATTTGTTGTGTAGTTAGAAACTTCGTTTGAGGGGCTATATATAGGTGAGTTTGATCAAAGACATTGGAGAGAGACTTACGTAAGAAGCATCCTACGCAGATTACGGCGGTGCTATTAATTCACAGAATCTGGGTCCTCGATCACATAATTATCCACTGTAATCTAACATGCTATTTTGTATGTCAATTTTGTAGTGTTTTTATCACCAGCGATAGCATTGTTTATTTTGTTCATTCAGGTATTGAGCTTTAAATCCTTATCCAGGCTCACCCATGATAATCTTAAACTTTCTTGATATAACAATTGCTAGGTTTGGACAGTTGGATCGGACCTAAAAGGATGGGTCTAGAATGAAAAAGAAATTGGCTTGCTCATCCCCACCTAAATTGTTTTCGGGTCTAGATAAACTCGCCGGATCGTCAAATCTGCGATCAGGTTTAGTGCAATAATTTATTCGAGTAAAAGGGAATCATTGATTATTGTGATGTATTTCTTTTACTTGAAGAGTAAGTTAAAGACTGAAGATCTATCTGGGATTAAGAAAAAGAAAGTAGACCATGTTTTCCTCTCATGATGTTCCTCCAATCAAGTATGTGTCATGTATGAATTGCAAGGTAGTGGTGTGCCCGTGATGATGACAATTATCAGAGAAGTCAGTGAGGGCCATGGTGGAGTGATCGTGGAGGTGATGAGCTTAGCTAGAAAGGGGTAGAGTGAAACGAAATTAAGTTTTTCCGGTTGTGACTCAAGTTATCCGTACAAATCGGATTTTATTTGTTATCATCAATTCTACATATTGGTTGGACTGATCCCTCAATCATGAGTTAAAAGATTTAAATATTAAATTATGCATTCATCTAATAGTTTAAAATTTTATATAACCCCTTTTTTGCCTCACTTATTATCTATTTATACCTTTAATCTTAGGCCAAAGTTTAGGGTACGCTTATTATTTTTACATCATGTTGTGAGTTAAATATAGCCCAACTAATTTTAATTTTGTCTTCAATGAAATAAAAATGAAAAATAAGTTTCCTACATGTTTCTCAGTTGAAGACTAACACTATAAGAAATGCATTCAGTAAGACATTGAAATTAGCTCTCATACTAGAACACAAAAAAAATCACTTTCTTTTTTAGCACTGAATACTAAGGCTCCGTTCGTTTCGCGGAAAATATTTTCCTGGAAAATGTTTTCCAGATTTTCCGGCGTTCGTTTCACGGAAAATGAATTCCTAAGGGAAAATGTTTTCCATGAAAGGAAAAAGTCTTCTAAATTGGGGAAAATGTTTTCCACTTTTGAAAAGTGGAAAACATTTTTCTCACTTGATCTCTCTTATCTCACACATCTACAAATCCTCATTTCCTCCTCCCATTTATTCTTATTCTTTTCTTTTTTATTCGAATTATTTTTAAATTGTATTTTTCTTTTTTTATTCAAATTATTTTTAATTTTCTATTTCTTTTCTATTTCTTTTGTTCTATTTCTTTTCTTTTTTTCTTTTTCCTTTCTTTTTTTCCCATCTTCTTCTTTCTTGGCTAGTCGTTGGCCGTCACCAGGTGAACCTCAAGGTCGTCGATCTCAAGCTCGCGCTCATCGATCCGGGCGAGCCTCGAGCTTGACGCTCGCGCCGCTAACTGGGAGCGGAAAATATTTTCCTTATCAACACCGGAAAATATTTTCCAAACATTTTCAGGTTTTAGCCGAACACCAGAAAATATTGTCATTTTCTGGAAAATGACTTCCGGGAAAAATATTTTCCGGAAATGGCCTATTTTCCGTGAAACGAACGGACCCTAAGAAGAAGACGAAATTTCTTTTAAAAGTTCCTCTCCCAAGCAAATCGTGGTGATTCTGGTCTAAAGTGAAAGCAGGCTTGTTGTAGAAAGCATGGGCCAAGCAGAGAAGCATGACAAGTTTTATTGGCCAGGGAAAAAGAAGATACTTGGAACAAGAATCCTCTATGTCGGAAGAAAAGAACCCAGACCCAGAAATGAGAGATGACCCTCAAAATAAGGGAAAAGAAAAAGTGAAAGATGCTCTACAATCTCATCTTTTTACTATTAAACTAAAGTGAAGGGAAAAAAATCGGATTTAAATTATATAATCTAGTCATGTATACTTCTCTTGCATCATAAGATATAGTTTCGTAAAGTTATTATGGAAAATAATTTGCGATGCATAGAGCAAGTAAATAAAAAGTAACCGGGAATTCGCATTTTTTTTGGCTTTACACGAGACATTAGGTTGGACACTATTAAACTAAACCAACCATCGCAATGCAAAGCAATGCTCACGATAATTTTGTAGGAATGTCATTGAAATGATAATCGCTAATCATATCATGCCATAACTTAGCCTAGTTATATGGTTCCAAATGCGCTCCAAAGGAATTGAGATGCGATCTAGACCGTTCATGAAACCCAATGATCCTACCTCCAATAGTATCCGATGATAAACGGACCATAGGTGCCCCTAGCGGTTTGTTTTTTCGTAGATTCGATAACGGTGGGCGGAGAAGGTCCGGTATCTCTTATGTAACCTGATGGACAGATGAAACACTCCTTGGGATAATTTAGCTTGACCTGCACCATTAGCCAATTCAATCTTCTTTCAACTTTCACTTGCCATCAATGTTAAAATATATGATGATTCGTTAACTATTTAAAGTGATGCATTTCATGGTCTTACTTTTTCTTTTTACTTTGACTTTGACTTTTCTTCTTTTACTTATCATCAGAATTTTAGCCTAGACAACTAAATCTTCTTACCACTTTAGCATATTTCTCATAATTCTATATTATCTTTTGTATTTTTATTGCCTTCACTGTCAGTATGGAAAACATGCTACACATTCATCAACGGGTGGGTGGATAACATGTGTACTTGGAAATAGTTGTGTGACCGAATTCATCCACATGTCATCTATCCCTTGGTAAATGCGTAAAAAGCTCTTTACATTTGCACTGGACATAATAATAACCCATTAATTTATACTTTCGATCTTCAGATAAGATTTTTTTTTAAATTTTAATGGGAGTCCCTTAGGAACAAATGCCACGCTCAAATTGCACCTCCAAGACAGCAAAAAGTACCTGATCTCAATGTCAAAATAAAATAAAATGTGTACCCGATATCATCACCATGTTGTACCGGAGAAAATCGGTTCGCCATTCTTGTCATAATAAAAAGAAAATGTAACGGTTGATATCGCCGAGCGTGATCTCAATATCCCTCACACCACTGAAATTACCATCATTCCCACGTAGGCCTCCAAACGGTCCAATTGATTTAATCGGGTAAAGACGAGATGTTGGCTCAGAAAATGCTCCGATTGCGTCAAGATGGTCGCCACTTCTGACAGAAAAGCCAATTGTTTTGCCACCAGTTGTAGGCGATGAGAAGTAGTCTCCGTTTTCATTGCATAATCGTGATTGAAGGAATTGCGGTTTGGTTGGGGGTTTATTCCTTATAACTGTTGGAAAAAACTCTTATTAGATTTTGAAGCTGACAAAACTTCTCTAATTCTATTCTCATTTTTATTCTGAGGAATACGCGACTTCCGTGTAACTATTTCAAAGTCTATCTTATATCATAAGTCTGCTCCACTCTGACAAAGACCCAGACTGAATGCAAGTGAAGAACAAAAATATAATCAGACTCAAGATACGAATAGAATTAGAGAAGTTTATCCTCAGTTGCTCCAAATCGCGTACGCGGAGGCGGAGAACACGTCGACGATGGCCACCGCCGCCGCTTCGCCGGGAGGGTCTTGGGCGGTTGCCACTCCGGGGGACTCAGTGACTTCGATCTCCAACGAAGCCATTACGAGCGTCGCCGCATGCGATCATTGCGTGAAAAGATTGAATGGGGGAATTGGAGGAATCGTTGGATTGGTTGGCGGGGTTTATACCCGCTTTGCTTACTGGTAAATTCGATTTTTGGGTCGAACCCGAATCTATCCTTCATCTTCTCGCCCCTATTGCACGATTTAAGTGGGGTGCCATGGGAGGTGGGCCCTCGCGCTAGTGCCCCCGGGTTTACGTCGCTGACTGCCGGCTGTACAGCAGTTCCCGGATCATAAAAAAAAAAAAATAGTTAATGTTGTTCTTGAACTTAAATTGATGGAAGGATGGCATGAAACATATTCATATAGTTTAGTGATTTAATTGAACATGTATCAAAATTCAAGTATTATATTGACTAAATTAAAAATTTGAGAATCACGTTGCATATTGAACTAAAATTCAAATATCATGTTGAACAAATGATAAGTTTAGGGGCGACATTACATATTGAATTAAAGTTCAGTAATCATTTACATTATTATCCCTTCGACGAGATTTTGGGAAAAAAATATAAAGAAGAGCATATTCTTTTACATGGACTTGAGATTCAAAATTCATTTTCTCAAGGTGCCAAAAGAAAATTACACATTCGGTTTAGAGTTGATCCAAGCATTCCTCTGCACAACCATAGAAATCAAAACCTTTTAGCTTGCGAAATTGAATAAGAAAGGATTAGAACACTAATTTCATGAGAATAGAATAGAGCACAAATAGGAATCGAATATCTACCTAGCGTGGTTTGCAAAATCTTTATCTTAGTAAATATATAGTAACTACGTATTTTCTAGGGGGTACTATGAAGGTTAACATATAAAACTGTGATTTATAAGAGATTCATTATTCTTTTTACAAGCGGCGCTTTCTTACATTTTGCACTCCTTTTGACTTCAGTTTAGAACACGTGCTTTTCGGTTCCATGAATTTTGTTAGAGAACAAATGGTTTAAATGAGCTTCAATGTTGCAAATTAGTTATTATTGGAAATTTCAACATTTCCCGTACCACTTCCTTCTAAGTATTTCCTTCGAAGTTGTGTATTATTTTCCTCAATCTAACAATAATGCGGTCAACTAAGTTTAAGATTTCCCTAAAGAAACACGTGTCAAATATTTAAGGGATTTGTTTTTTTTTTCTTTTTAGTATATACATACTCCCTATGTTTCATATTTAGATCTCTCCACTCTTTTCACATTTGATCCAGATTTCAAATATTCTAAAAATTATGCAAAACCCTAGATTTCATTGATTATTCTCTAGAAACTGATCTTATACATAAATACACGCAGGAGCTATGGATAATAAAGCATATGAGATATTTATTTGGTTGTATTCTCTCTCTCTTTTAGTTACCCAACTTTGAGATCTTTGAATTTTATTTATTTATTTATTTATTTTCTGTTGGTTAGTGAGATATTTTCATTTTCATCATTTTCATTATTTGATTGAGTATTAGGAAAATAAATTTGGTCAACAAAAGTCTGATGACAATCGCACTTAACATCTACAGCGAGCTTCTAGTAAAGGAGTTCCAAGTTGTGGTTTTCTTCTTTTAAACTTTACTTTCATATTGTGTTTATCAGTTGGAGATTCGCATTTGCTTTGTTTGGTTAATCGATAATTTATTGGACAAAGAGGTTGATGAGTTATTTTGTTTTTACAAGAAGGTGATTGACAATAAAGCATAAAATGCATTTTCTCTTTTGTACTGAAAATATAATTGAATGATTTTTTATACTTCTTCTTCATAAGATTCTTATATTCCTCCACAATTATGGTTTTACGATTATCATTTCATTAAAAGAACACTATCATGTGTTCAATATGTTTTAATCACTATAATATCACTGTAATTTTTACTCTTAAGTTTTCTTGATTTTGTGTATATGAATCTTTAAATGTGAAAAGATGTTCGTTTTTATTTATTGAATTTGCATATTATGTATCTATGAAAATTAAACCAAATTACTTGGCAAGGCATGGGTGTTGACGCCTAAATTTCGTTTTTTCTTAAATTAGGTTTTTTTTATTATTATTAATTATCTTTTTTTTCCTTTTTCAAATAATAAATAAACAACAAAAAAAAAACAGAAAGCGAAAAAAGGAAGAGAAGCAGCCTCCGCATGGGCCCCTACGGCCCATCCTCCTCCTCGGCCCGGCCCGGTCGGATCTTCTTCTCCCTCGCGCCCGCAACGCACGCGCGAGGGCGCGACGCCGGAGGGAGATCGTCGAACGGCGACGCACGTGGAGCAGAGGAGCAGCTGGCGTCGGATGGGACGCCGGTCTGGCCGTCCGGAGCCGCTTGGCACGCGAGGGGGACCGGCGGTCGAAGTTTTGTCGACTGGCCACCCCTCGCCTATAAATACCGCCGTCCCCGCCTCCGTTGAAGACACGCGCAGCAGCCGGCAAAGCTCCGAGCCCCCCTGAGAGACTTCGGGGAACTCAGAGCGAAGCAGAGGCAAGGCGGTCGGGTCGCGAGCTCGCTGATCTCCCTCCGAGAGACTTCGGGGGAGACCGGCGGCGAGCGAACCCAGATCCGAGTGCTCGCGGCCAGAGAGGGAGAGAGAGAGAGAGAGGGAGAAATCGAAGAGGAAGGGGGCGTACCCTCCGCCGTCGCCACCGCTCACCGCCACCACCTCGCCACAGGTAGCCGTCGCCGTCGTCATCCCCCCCTCCATAGCTGCTGTCACCGCCGTTGCCGCCGCATCGATCCGCCCCCTCCTCCTCGGCGCCGCCAATCGGGAACCCTAGGGTTCCCGATTTTTTCCCGAGGTTGCGACCAGGTCGGGGGAACCGGGTAGGGTTTCACCGGTTCCCCCCCAAAAAAAACGACGCAGCATTGTTTTTCTTTTAAAAAAAATCGGGACCCGGGTCGTTGGGTCGGACCAGTCGGGGAACCGGGTAGGGCTTTCACCGGTTCCCCCCCAAAGCGGCGTCGTTTTGTAAACCAAAAAAAAAAAAAAAAAAAAGGAAAAAAGGCAAAAAAATCCGAGTCGGGCCCGTATGCGATCGGCTTTTATTTTATTTTATTTTTTAAATATTTTAAATAAATAATAAATAATAAACTTATTTTCCAAAAAAATCAAAATCAAAATATATTTTATTATTGAAAAATATTAAAAAAATATATTATTTTCCGAAAAAAAAAAAGAAAATCAAAAAAATCAAAAATATTCCATATTTTCCAAAAATACCAAAAATCCAAAAAAAAAAAAATCCCTTTTATGTCCAAAAATTGGAAAAAGGTTCAAAAAATGTTTTTTTCCCAAAAAATGCATGGAAAATCCCTAAAACATCCAAAAGGCCTTAGGGTTTAAACAAGATTAGGTACCGAAAGGGCATTAGTGATTAACTAGTGTAATCAAGTCCCCGATCCTAATTTCTCGGGGTTGCGCAGAGCGAGTATTTCTCCCAATACTTCGCATGGGTTTCTAATCAACCCACCCCGAATTGATTAGTGACGACTCCGTTTTAAAAATTAACTTACGGGTTAAAAACTCAGATTATTAAAGTCGTGAATTGGTGGACTTGGGAGAGTCCGGGCTTAATAACTTTAGCCGAGCCATTAGCCTCTGCGAGGCGCCCGCCCCGATCGGGCGCCTAGAAAAAAGAGGTCGCGACAGCTTGGCGACTCCGCTGGAGACTTTGAGGACTTAGGCCTTTTTTGTCTTGTTTAAATTCTTTATTGACTTAGGCTTTTCTTTATGCATGTCAGTAGCTTAGAAATTTATTTTAATTTTGCTTAAAATAGATTGTCTTGTGATTATGAATTGTTGTGCATGCTTTACTGTTTCAGCACTACACATGGCACACACAACCCGGCCGCCGGACCTGGGCCGCCATAGGATATTTAGGATGGTGTCAAGAAAGATACGACCTCAAACGCGAGACTGCGATGTAGAGGTTGCATTTCTTTTCCCCGAATTTCTCTAGCCGAGGTTAGAAGGGTATGCTGCTAACGTGAGACTGCGACGGGCGGATACCCTTTTAATTTCAACAAGCCTTCTCAATTAGAAATCAAGCCGCACATCTCATGTGCATGTCTTTGTGCTTGCCATTTTCTTTAAAAGCAAAGTAATTTATTTACTTTTACTCAGTCCTTTTATTGGCCCATGGCAATTTAGGGTGAGTTTTTCGAGTCCCAGTTTATATGCGATGGGAGAAGATGACATCCAGTTTATTCCCACTCCCAAAGCAGAGCTCTTCAGGTGGTGGGGTCAATTGGACCGGCATGCCCAAGAGCACGTGAAAGCCAAAGTCGGTCATCTTCTATCGTTGATCCAAGTCTGTGTTCATCCTGAAGTCATACAGGCCATGGCACATTTTTGGTGCCCGAAGACGACTACTTTCATATTTGGTGGGTTCGAGCTAACCCCAACTCTGGAAGAATACAGTATCATCACTGGAATGCCTCTCGAGAAAAGGCTTGTTAGGCCATCAACAGGCATTATCCCGTTGCGTGGGTTAGCACGACTCTTAGGAGCTGAAGTCCATATTATGAGGCAAATTCTTGAAAACAACCATAGTACCTGCCCCCTAGCATTTTTGACTGCCTGTTTTGAAAATTAACCCATGACTCAGAAAAGCGAGATTTTCCTCTTGGCCTTTTTCGGGTTCATCATTTTCCCCCATCAAAGAAATGTCATAAGTCCAAAGATGGCATGGATAGTTGATCAGATCTTAAGGGGGCAAAATTATGTCAACATAATTTTAACCGAAACATTCTTGTCCCTCAATCGTTTTAAAGAAAACACGGAAAAAGTCATGCGGGTCTCCCGGAAATTTTACAAGTCCGGTTCTTTTCTCACCTAAGCGAATTTCGATGCTTCATGCGATCATCTGAAACAAATAATTTGAAAATCCATTGCACAAATTTATGGTTCTAGGACCATACATTCCCAATCAAAGCTGTTTAAATTGGGTGAACTTCCTGAGAGACCCGACTCGAAGTATTCCAATGGTGTGCTGGTTGGTTCCATGAAAAGAGAGCTCGTTTTGCTTATAAACGCCGCCGTCCAATTCCGTTGCTCGGTCTCACCGGCGCCATTTCCTATTTTCCATATCGGGTGGCACGACAAGTATGGAGCCCTCCAGAGATCCCACCGCCTTTCAAGAGGAAGTCTCCTCCACTCTTTTTCAACACAAGCCGTGACTACGTTAGCCGAAATTTCTATCCATGAGGAAACATGGAGCAAGTGCCATCGCAAAAGGATCGTGGTACCCGAAGGGCTTGAGGGACAAGAAAAAGCCCACCACGCCCGAATCCTACATCCTCAACCATCGTATCCCGACAAAGTGGAAGCCATCGATCCCTCACCCGATCGGCCGAGATCGGCCCAAAGCATGAACAAGAAGAGCTTATGCAAGGGGATTTGGGGATAGGCTGGATGCATGTCTCAGAGCCGGTCCAAGAAGACAAGCACCTGCGCAAGAACAAGGCTCCCCGTCGCATATAAATAGCAATCATGTGTCCCTTAGTGTTGATATCATGAAAATTATGTCCCATTGTTTAGGGACTTTTGTTTAATACATAGTATTTCCTTCTGTCATTTTAATTTCAAGTTTTAAATGTCAGAAGTCTGTGGTCTATAAAGTCATCTTTTGATAAATAAATAAGCAGTTAGACCATTGCCATGGGTCAATCCTTGTTTACTTTCGTGCTCATTCATGATTTTTGTATCACAGGTAATTATGAATCGTCAACTATCGCCCACCCGCGAATGGCCTCACGTGATAGGACCCGATCGAATGATGTACAAAATCGCCTCACCAACATTGAAGACGGCGTAGGACGGATGTCCATTGTCCTTCGACAACTCTCAAGGCAAATGGAATCCACTCAAGCTAAACCCAACTCCACAACTACTTTAAGCACACTCCTCGGCACCCGCAAATCTGCCGATAATGACCAACAAGATAAACGGCTTTGAAAAGATCATGAAAAAGTTGAGACAATTGCAGAGCGTAATCCCATCGACTCGTCTAATTGTGCCGGTTTTGAGATCCCTGAAGAGCTTAGAACGCCCGAATGCGAAAGGTATGCTGATACCTTCCGCCCGAGACCTACTTACTGTGCCTACCGGGTCCAAAGGATGATTCAATCATACCAATCAAACCCGACCGGCCCCGCCTTGCGATGGTACATTGTCAGGAAGATTAGTTCCCTTAAAAGCTGGAATGAGCTAATCCATGTTTTCCACCAAGAATATAATATTGACATCAGCCCTGACATCGCCTTGCCCTACGAAGAACCAATGATCCCGGAGCACGAGGAGCCGTCAGTTGCTGAAATAGGAGAAGAAGATGTCAATGAAGCCTTGCATGATAAATGGGCAACTGAGCAACATCATATTATTGAAAAGTTTCCCACTCGGAAAGGTAAGGAACCTATGTACAAGATCACAGGCACGGAGCCTGTTCAAGACCGGGGCACGACAAGACAGCTTCTCAAGCTTACTGCAAGAGCTAGGGTTCAAAGAATACCAACCCCTATCAACATAGAAAGTGAAACAGAGAGTGAAGCTTTAATATCTCTTATTCCCCTTGACAGAATCGAACTGGCAAAACGAAGGGCTTTACTTAAAAAGTCTAGACCAGGAGCCAAGAAAAGAAAGCCTAAGCAAATCAATTCAACATCTACCACTGAGTATAGGCGAAATTTGATAACTAGTGAACCACTGCATCAAAACTTCGAGCATTCTCTGGAATACAACTCTGAAGGCTACCGTCCTCTAGAATATGACCCTGATGACTTCCAGTCCCTAGAATACAATCCCAAGGATTTCCAGCGTTATTTCAATGGCGACGACTCATCATATAATCAAGTTTCCTACTCTCACCCGGGGATGAAGGCCCGTCGAAGAAGAAACGTACGTCTTTATCCGCTACGATCCTAACGAGCTACTAAACTCGTCCTCTGACCATGAGGATAGCTTCAATACTTCATCCTCATTTGGAAATTTTGACCCAGAAGAAGGCAATGGGATAATCTCGGTAGAGTCCAATGTCCCTGAAACAGAAAAGTTCACCACTACAACGAATATGCAGTGGGAAAACCAATGGCCTAACCAAGACATGTCAGGCCCGTCTTGCCCTCATATGATCATGACCCCCAGCGAAGTGTGGATACCTAATCTCTGCAAATATAATGGCACAACTTGCCCCGTGGCTCACTTGCAATATCTTCACACTGAAATGAGTCGGTACCATGGCCCGATGTCATTCACAACTCAGGCGTTCCAGGAAACTCTTACGGGGTCTGCATTGCAATGGTTCGTCACAGCAAGTATTTACCTCATAAAGGATTGGAATGAGCTGTCTTCCACATTCTTACATCGGTACCAAAACCAGATTGGAACCGAGCGCCTTGCGAGAGTTTGGCCCACTTCGGAAGAAGACCAATGGAGGATTTCCGAGCATATGCAGGAAGGTGGAGGGCTTTTATGATGCAAACCCACCCTCAACTGACTGAAGAAGAATTGATAAAGCAGTTCATAGAAGCTTTGTCCCACGAGCATCGCTGTTGGCTGCATGGGTTACACTTTCGTAGTTTCAACGAAATAGTCATTGCATGCGAATACTTCAAGTCTACTGGAGGCGAGGAATTCAAAGACGCTTGACTTTAGGACCAGCACTATCAAAGTGCTCCTTTTCATAGGAGTTTTTATTAGTCTTGCTTGTTTTTATCTAGTGTGCTACTGTTGTCTTTTTCATTCCAGTACTTTAATGTATGATTATAATATTTTGTTTTGAAAACATGAGGCGGTATTCTAAACCAGCCCAGTGATGTTATCCAACCATGAAAAGAAAATATCATTCAAGGAGAATACTGAGGGCTGGGCTTCCTCATGCTTTCTCTCCTTCAAATACATGTTCTGAAAATAAAAAATATTTCATCACCAAAAGCTTACGTCAAAACAAGATAATAAATTTAATCATGTTTGTCTTTCTGACTCTCTCACTTTATGTCTCAGAATATCATCCCCTTTGACTTAGTGTAACAGAAAGCATTTAAAATTGGCACATCATGTGAACTGACCGAGTTCAAAGACACCCTTTCAAGGAAGCAGGGGCAAACAAAAAGGATCATCCTGTTTCAAAGAAGGTAAGTCTTATTCCCTGAACATAATTTTGAAAATGATGTCTCCTCTCTTCTATGTACAGGAAACGAAAGATAGGAGGTAATAGGCATAGGCATACGGTTAAACTCGAAGCATGCACATCATGGTAGCTAGAGGCAGGATAACCTCCCCCATGCCGCTTTCAACCTTCCCATTTTTGCAAGTCGTCCTCAGGAGCTCTGTGCACTCCACCTCACTCCTGTCCAACTCCTTCTCAAGACGGAGCAATATCTTCTCCCTTTGACATGCCCGAACAATTAGACGGTACAGTTTCATTAAAGGGATTTCCAGCTTCGACAAGCCAAGGATCACAAGGAAGAAATTTCCTTTGGATTCATTACTGTCAATAGGGAGAAAATCCAGACAGTCAAGGCGATTTATAGCCCCCACTCCAGACAATGACTCTAGAGTCTGGAAGCTTCACTCCGTGTTCTAGACATGTATTCTTCCAAAAATAATCGCCATCAGAAAACTGGAGGTTTTTGATTGTCCATCTCAGATTCCATAGAAGCTTGAGGTACGTGACTTTTTGCTTAATGCAGCTATAGTCAAAGACAGAAGAAAAATTCCACAGAAGGAAGGCGTTGAAGATGAATCAACGACCAGCAATCATGCATACAGGGCCACAAATGAGGAGGGCCAATGAAAAGAGACATTGAACCGTGTCAAAGACAAAAGGCCGTCGTTGATACTCAAATATCCCTAGGAGTCAGCAAATATAAACTCTGGGGAAGATTAATTTGGTATCGTTTCCAATACTCCTAATATTTGAATTCATCTTTGATACATTTTCTCTTATTGACAGGAAGCCTAGGATTCAAGAAACAAGCTTAATGGTTAATTTGGGCAAATCAAGTGACCCACATCAATTTACCTAGCTTGGTATGAAAGGACGCGTCGTCCAAGAACCGGTTCGGTTAAATGGAAAAGGAAACTCCCCCCACGGACATTGTTGGCGCCTCTAGCCGAGTAGTAGCCAGGAAGGAGCAAAATGATCCAAAGTTGAGGGTTCGAATCCCCGACGCGACTGTTAGCCCCCTAAATGATAATTTGCTTCTCTCGCACCTGCAAATGACAAGAGCACAAACGACCTAACGGAGTAAAACTTACAGGAATTTATATCCTCCTCGTACTTCAGGTCTATTCAAACATCTGTAAACCAGTGAAGGGTAATGTTGTATCGCTTCCAAGTTATTCGACTCTTGAAAAAGCTTCTGACTAACATGATCCCTCTCGTCTGTTGTAGGATCATTTGATCGTCAAAGATGCAGAAAACAAATCAATGAGAGGCATGTCAGACCATGATAAGCTCTCCCAAGCCAAATGGCGTCTCAAGTATTGCCAAAGCAAATGACAAAAAACCTTTTAGGCCTCAAATCACGTGTGATTTTGGCCCTACTAAATTGATCTATTTCCACATCTTCTCTTCTACAGGGGCAAAAGCAGAAAGGCCGTCAAATCAATGATCGATCCCCAATCCCACTCGATCCTTCTTGTGTCATTTCCCTACTTAATAAGGACAATCCATTTGACACTCCTTTGTGAATAACTCTTTTGATATTCAAAATTCAACACATTTGTAAATACAATTTCACCAAGTAAACACCCCTAAAGTTGTCAGTAGGGTCTCTTGAGTAAAAATCATTCATTTGTTTTGAGAGTACAAACTCTCTCATACTTAAAAAATGCTGCATGTCTTCTCCAAATGGATTGTTGCATGATGATTTTGTCTGTCTAAATCACTAATTCTATTGAGGATTACTATAATAGACAGCTAAGTGAAGAATGCAAGATTAGTTGAGCATGCTGGATGAGGCACGTCAGAATGATGACAGGCAAGCCATATCCTACACACAGTCCCCCATCTATACACTTGTGAGATGAGTACAGAAAATTCCATGACTGTTGGGGTAAAGAGTTCTCTCGCAAATGGTACGATAACCAAAATAGTGAGAGGCATTTTATTGCTCACTCCCCTTTGAGCCCTATACACTGGTGAAGCTTCTCTCATTAAGAATCACCCTCACACTGGAGCATGTCAAAGACAAGGCAAATCAGCATTACAAGGTGAGAAGAGGGATATAAATTCTCTTGCTTGCACTTGCATCAATCTTCGAGTGTCTTTATTGCATATGAACACTCGCATTAATTTAAGTGCCTTAGAATGACGAAGAGCAATTCCTTTTCTATGCATTTGTATACATTGTACAACCCAAGTGAGTCTGTAATTTTACCCTCACATTGAGACAAAGCAGAAGTTATTGCCATAGCCTAGAGTGTTGGCTGAAGATGAAGACTCAAAGTCTAAATAATGGTGCTTCGATTGAACTCGCCTAGATCGGTTCCTCAAGCAACAAAAATGAAAAAGCAGGGGCATAAAAAAACAGTGTACCTGGTAAAAGCAAGGTCAATGCCCATAATTGAGGAACTGGAATAAAAGCAGGGGCATAGAAAAGCAGCGTGCCTGGTAAAAGCAAGGCCAATGCCCCCCAGTAAAAAATACAGCCAAGAAAAGTTGTGGTTGTAAAATCTCCATTTGATAGTAAGAAGAAAGACCAGTGACGAATGCTGAGAAAGTCACCAACTCTCACCCTTCTACATGTGAGTCGAGTCTACGTTATTTTCCCATTGTAAAAAGTCTCTTCAGACTAGGGGCACTTCAATTAACGTAAGATTTCATATGTGCATAAATATCGCTCGAAGAAGTACGAGCAAGATTACTCTATCTCTTTTCGGGGTTCCCGACTTGTAAACCCGGAGAGGATCGTGCAACATTTTCGTCCATCGACTTCAACCTTGATGGTCCCCTTTGATGAGCTGCTAACCAAGTCTTCATCACAATTTCAACAAAGACCTCTCACGTTGGTAAAGTCGTACCGCTTGCGAGAATACTCGGACCCCTGCTGACATGATGACAGTGAGAAGTGTGATCCCTATAAATCCTGCATCAATGGTCAGGATAAAACAACATTTCCATGAGAGTGAGTGAAAAGTCCTTTCAGACTGAAAGTCCCTCATCGGGCATGCTCAAGACATCTACATTCTAAATGAGGGTTGTCTTTGAAAATCTTCCCCAGTGGAATTCGAATGATACAAAACTGACAAAATTGTCATGCATAAATCACATTTGAATTTACAGCATATACAATTATTGTGTACATGTCTGCATATTGTGTAAATAGTGAACATACTCTCAATCAGAGATATTGCCAGGTAAGCATATCCCTATCCCCATTTGTCTTAAAGTACCTACCACTGTCCAGGTACTCTCTTCTTGTCACTCGACCTATTCGAGTCATCCCCTGAGTTTGGGTGCTAGCATCGGTCTAAGTATCCCCTTGTCTTTGAGTACCCACCATTTGCTGGATACTCCCTCTCATCGACACTCGACCTGTTCGAGTTGTCCCTGAATATTAATATTTGCAAACCGCCCGTATATCCCCCCGTTTTGAGTGCCTGCCGTTACTCAATTACTCCCTCTGTTGACACTCGACCTGTTCGAGTTGTCCTTAAAGTTTGGATGCTCGTGGCTGTCCGAATATCCTCTTGTCTTTGAATACCGACCACCATTCGGATACTCCTTTTCTACGACACTCGACCTGTTTGAGTTGTCCTCAAAATTACGCTATTAAATACTAGCAGCTATTCAAGTATTCCACCACATCATGCGCCTGCAATCACCCAGGTATGCTTTCTTACACTCAGACCAGTTGAGTGGTCCCTGATCATATCATTAAATATTTGTGTTCACCCAAATATTCCTCTACTTTGTACACCTGTGTGCCTGCGGCCATCTAGGTAAGCCTCATACTACACTACCAGGAGGTGGGAGACCTCCACGAATATGCAAGGTACGTCCTCGATATTCCCCCAATTTCCAGGAGATAAGAGACCTTCATGAATATGCGAGGTACGCCCTCAATATTCCCAATTTCCAGGAGGTGAGAGACCTTCATGAATATGCGAGGCATGTCCTCGATATTCCCTAACTACCAGGAGGTGAGAGACCTTCACGAATATCTCAAGTGTGTCCTCGATATTCCCAATTACTAGGAGGTGAGAAACCTTCACGAATATCCAAGGTACGTCCTCGATATTCCCAACTACCAGAAGGTGAAAGACCTTCACGAATATCTCAGGTACGTCCTCAATATTCCCATTACCAGGAGGTGAGAGACCTTCACGAATATCTCAGGTACGTCCTCGATATTCCCAATTACCAGGAGGTGAGAGACCTTCACGAATATGCGAAGTACGGCCTCGATATTCTCAATTTCCAGAAGGTGAGAGGCCTTCGTGAATATGCAAGGTACATCCTCGATATCCCCATTGCCAAGAGGTGAGAAACCTCCACAAATATGCAAGACCAATCCTTGATTTCCCGTCTGCCAGGTATTCTTTAGAAATTCGTACTTGTGATCATCCAAGTACCTCTTCAATGCCTGTGAACGTTCAAGCATCCTTTAAAGTCCGTACTTGTTAACATCCAAGTACTCTTTTGACACTTACAAGCAATCAGGTATTTTCCAGCATCTAGTACTTGTGATCATACAGGTACCCCTTCAATATTTGTAAACATCCAGGTATCCTCTAAGAATTTGTACTTGTGGTCATCCAAGTATCCCTCCGACGCCTGCAAAGGCCCAAATATCCTCCAAGATTAGTACTTGTGAATATCCAGGTACTCCTTCAATGCCTGTAAATGTCCAGGTACCTTCACAAATTGATGCCTTGAGAAAGGTCGGCGCATCTCCCGAGAAAGGTCGGGTCCAACAGGTGTCCTTGACGAAGATCAGGCACCCCACAAATCGATGCCCTGAGAAAGGTCGGCGCATCTCCAGAGAAAGGTCGGGTCCAACAGGTGTCCTTGACGAAGATCAAGCACCCCACAAATCGATGCCCTGAGAAAGGTCGGCGCATCTCCCGAGAAAGGTCGGGTCCAACAGGTGTCCTTGACGAAGATCAGGCACCCCACAAATCGATGCCCTGAGAAAGGTTGGCGCATCTCCCGAGAAAGGTCGGGTCCAACAGGTGTCCTTGACGAAGATCAGGCACCCCACAAATCGATGCCCTGAGAAAGATCGGCGCATCTCCCGAGAAAGGTCGGGTTTCAACAGGTGTCCTCGACAAAGATCAGGCACCTCACAAATTTATACCCTGAGAAAGGTCGGTACATCCCCCGAGAAAGGTCGGGTACCAACTAGTGTCCTTGATACAGATCAGGCGCCTCACAAATAGATGCCTTGAGAAAGGTCAGCGCATCTCCCGTCACGGCAATTGAAGAAAAGTTCGGACCCGAGACAAATCACTTACTGCTCTGACAGGCGACCGAAGAAAGGTTCGGGTCTTAGAAAAGCAATTTCCCGTCAAAGCGACCGAAGAAAGGTTCAAGTCCAAGACAAACTACGATTGCTCTAAAGCGACCGAAGAATGGTTCGCGTCCTAGAGAAGCAACCCTCTCATATCACCAGGTAAGATGACACCTTGATACTTACCAAAACTCGGGGTTCACACTCTATCTCACTCACTCTCGGTAAGTAATTACAGGTATCTTCTTATCTGTCTTAGTATATGTAAAGTTATATTGCTCTGTTTTTAATAGGTCCCAAATAAAATCTTCAACTCATGCATGGATAAAATTTAGGCATCGGTTTGTCTTTGAATGTGACCTTTGCGAACTCACCTTCAAGAGGGCAAGCTGTTGACGCCTATATTTCGCTTTTTTCTTAAATTAGGTTTTTTTTATTAATTATATTTTTTTTCCTTTTTCGAATAATAAATAAACAAAAAAAAAAAAACAGAAAGCAAAAAAAAAGGAAGGGAAGCAGCCTCCGCATGGGCCCCTACGGCCCATCCTCCTCCTCGGCCCGGCCCAGTCGGATCTTCTTCTCCCTCGCGCCTCTGCAACGCACGCGCGAGGGCGCGACGCCGGAGGGAGATCGTCGAATGGCGACGCACGTGGAGGGAGCAAGCGGCGGGCGTCGGATGGGACGCCGGTCTGGCCGTCCGGAGCCGCTTGGCACGCGAGGGGGACCGGTGGTCGAAGTTCCGTCGACCGGCCACCCCTCGCCTATAAATACCGCCGTCCCCGCCTCCGTTGAAGACACGCGCAGCAGCAACCGGCAAAGCTCCGAGCCCCCGAGAGACTTCGGGGGGTGAGAGCGAAGCAAAGGCAAGGCGGTCGGGTCGCGAGCTCGCCGATCTCCCTCCGAGAGACTTCGAGGGAGGCCGGCGGCGAGTGAACCCAGATCCGAGTGCTCGCGGCCAGAGAGGGAGAGAGAGAGAGAGAGAGAGGGAGAAATCGAAGAGGAAGGGGGCGCACCCTCCGCCGTCACCACCGCTCACCGCCACCACCTCGCCACATTGTAGCCGTCGCCGTCGTCATCCCCCTCCGTCGCCGCTGTCACCGCCGTTGCCGCCGCATCGATCCGCCCCTCCTCCTCAGCGTCGCGAATCGGGAACCCTAGGGTTCCCGATTTTTTCCGGGTTGCGACCCGGGTCGTTGGGTCGGACCTGGTCGGGGGAACCGGGTAGGGTTTCACCGGTTCCCAAAACGACGTAGCATTGTTTAAAAAAAAAAAAAATCGGGACTTGGGTCTTTGGGTCGGGGGAACCGGGTAGGGTTTTCACCGGTCTCCCCCCCAAAAAGCGGCGTCGTTTTGTAAACCAAAAAAAAAAAAAAAAAAGGAAAAAAAGGCAAAAAAATCCGAGTCGGGCCCGCAAATAATAAATAATTAACTTATTTTCCAAAAAAATCAAAATCAAAATATATTTTATTATTAAAAAATATTAAAAAATATTTTATTTTCCAGAAAAATCCAGAAAAATAAAAATACTTTATTTTCCAAAAAAAATATTAAAAAATATATTATTTTTCGAAAAAAAGAAAATCAAAAAAATCAAAAGTATTCCATATTTTCCAAAAATACCAAAAATCCAAAAAAAAAAAAATCCCTTTTATGTCCAAAAAATTGGAAAAAGGTTCAAAAATGTTTTTTTCCAAAAAATGCGTGGAAAATCCCTAAAACATCCAAAAGCCTTAGGGTTTAAACAAGATTAGGTACCGAAAGGGCATTAGTGATTAACTAGTGTAATCAAGTTCCCGATCCTAATTTCTCTCCGGGTTGCGCAGAGCGAGTATTTCTCCCAATACTTCGCATGGGTTTCTAATCAACCCACCCCAAATTGATTAGTGGCGACTTCGTTTTAAAAATTAACTTACAAAGGTTAAAAACTCAGATTATTAAAGTCGTGAATTGGTGGACTTGGGAGAGTCCGGGCTTAATAACTTTAGCTGAGCCATTAGCCTCTGCGAGGCGCCCGCCCCGATCGGGCGCCGAGAAAAAAGAGGTCGCGACAATGGGTTAACCGTTAATGTTCTAGTGGAATAACCATTCCAAGACTTATCTTCTTTTTTGGTTGACCAGAGTTGCATGGAGAATAAGCTAGGAATGATAAAGAAAAACACATCATACACTTCATGAGATATAATCGAGTCTACGTTCGTCTATTATCACATTATTCATAAACCATAAATGAAAAATTAATACGATTTACGAAAATTTATAATCTTATTATGTCTAATAATTATTAGAACACAATTTTGTATTCGAATTAATTGCATTAATAATAATTAAATTATCATAAAAAATTATGTTATGTAAGCTAACAAGCTAAAAGTAATATTATTATTTTTACTCCATAATTATTATTATCATTTGTATAATCTAATTATTGTATGTTATTTTTAAATTAAATAGTTGATAATAAATAATAACATAGGATTTTTTTTCTCAAGAGATAATCAATGATGACAATAGTGATGTAATAACAACTTTAAAATCATAATTTAGTTATAAATTCACATTTTGACTTTTGTTTACTTCAACTATCTATAAATTGGACTTAAACTGTTAGGGAACTCCCTTAAAATATTTTGAAGATGATAAAATAAATCAAAAGTTATTAACGTGTTTCATGATTGAGTAATGGATTATACAGATGATAGAATGTGTAAATGACATTATCAAGAATTATACTTGGAAAAACCAGAAAAAAGACTTTATGTTGAAACTGAACTTATTCAGACTATGTTTAGACCTTAAGGTTAAATATGTTCAGCAGCAAAATATGTTCAGACTTACATCCAGATTGTAAAGTTTACTTCAAATGGAAGAAACTCAGATATTACATACAGAACGAGACACAAGTCTAAAACCTGACAAGGTCCAGAACGAGACACATGATCCGGAATGTGATGAAACAAGTTCAGAACGTAGCATGCTTAGAACGAGACAACTTGATAGAATGTGACACAAGCCCCAAACGTACAATAGCTAGTGATCTGTTTTGAATTCTACATCAAGATAAATTTGATTGACTCAATCTAATTGATTGACAATTGGATCTTCAAGACAAGAACTTTCTAAATGAAGAAACTCTACTTATGGAAACCAAGATTTTGTTTGTATGGGCGATCATAATTAACTTGGGATTCTACTTCTGTCACTCAACGGTTATTAAATATTTTTGACAGATATGTCTAACGGGTATATTAGAAGACGATCCTCTAGATACTGTCCAACGACTAGTTTGGAAGTGAAGGAATATTTAAGGAGACCAAGGATCAAGGAGCAAGTAACAGACGAAGCGTAGAATCTAGAATTCCAAAGTCTAAGCGAACTTCGATCATACACTTGTCTTTCGTGAGTTTAAACATTTGTGATCGTGAGAGAAATACCAAAAGAGTGATTTCGTGAGATAGTGTGATCTACCATTGAGTGTTTGCACTCAAAATTGTAATCTCTTGTTGATCTTATAGTATAATCCAACTAGTAAGCTGTCAGCGTGGGAAAGTGGACGTAGGCTTGATCTAAGCCGAACCACTATAAATTTCACGTGCAATCTTCTCTTCCCTCAACTCATATTACTTAAGTTTGTTGCATACTTACAAGTTATTTCAGAAGTCTGTTCCATCGTATAACAGATTCTGAATATCTAACATAAATCCGGTGGCTCATTTATCAAACTTTGATCATTATTTAGACTTTGCTCGCAACTTATTTTTATTCCGCATTTATTTGTTAAGATTTCTTCTAAACACCTATTCACCCCCTCTAGGTGTTCGCACTAGCATTATCAATAGCTACTAATAAAAAAGATTATAAATTTAATGTCCGATGAGAATATACTAGAATGATAATATTCATTATATTTCTCTACAAATTTATTATCTTATAATATAATTTAAAGATTATAATGGGATTAGTTAAATATTTAATATAATATACATAAATCCTTATTCGATTTTAGTGCAAGAACCGAGGAACTCCCATTTTACATGATTGTCCTAGGCCGGTCCATCTTCTCATGCTCGTCACTCTTGGATTAACCAATTGGCAAAATTAAATGTCAAGATGACTTATTGTTGGACATTAGGTTCTTGTTAATTTGGAAAAAATTAACAAACTATATCCAAATGAATTATAATGGACTTGAATTGTGTATCTATATTTAAAATTAATCCTTTTAACAATTTCACTCCCAATTTAAGAGCCAACTCGAAGAGGGAATGCCGGCCTCAACCTTGGGTCATGTTGTGATTGAGAAGGTCTATTTACGTATTCATGCATATCTCTGTCTGTAATTTCATAATAATCCTTAGATGACTATCTATATGGTTATTTTCTTCATTTTCCTTTCTTTGATGACTAGTTTCTCCATCCAAATATTACCGCAGCTGCTCCTTGGAGCATCTTCACAGTTAATCATCCGATTATGTGAAATTTGCCACGACCAAGTCGTGTTAAAGGAAAAATAATATATAAAAAAATTCGTACAATCACAAGCCAAAAAAAAAAAAAAAGAAAAGAAAAAGCTTGGGGAGGGGAGTAGGTTTAATCTAATATGGTTCTAGACGCGCTCCAATAGAATTAAGATGCGACCCCACCCTTCCGAAAAAGCCAACGATCCTACCTTTGCCTGGTTTTGGTGGGATGCAAAATTTCTCATCCTTTGACCCTTCTTTCCTCCCAAACAGCCTGTAAGTGGTCTCCGTGGTACGTACTCTCAGGTTGTGGATGATAGTGTTAGGACTGTTTCCATTTCTGTTAATCAAACCCGATATTGAAACCAGACGCTCCTTGGGATAATCCAGCCTGATCTGCAAGAACAACAGGGCGAAACATGTTTTTACTTGTGAAAACATAACGAAGGTTCAAGATATAGGATGCCAAAAGAAGTGCCCTTAGTCCTTTATGAAAAGATACTGTGCTACATGAAGTCGAGAACAACTGTGAAGAGCAACGTGTAAACCTGAACGACGTCCAGACACGCAACAGACTCTAAAGACAAAAGAGAGAGACGAAGAGATTGAGGTATGGACTAACCTGCCAGCTAGATGAGGTTTTTCTACCATGATGAGAGCACTGGACTAAGGAACCATTGTTATCGTATATAATCCCTATGCCGCAGGCTCCGTGGCCGGCGAAATGAATATTAATCTCCCTCACATCAGTGTGCACTCCGTCGTCCCATGGAGTGCCACCAGAGCCTCCAAAGGGTCCAATGGTTTGAAAAGGATACATGTGTGATATGGGCTCCGCATACACTCCTATGGAATTGAGAGTCTCCCCGCATCTTCCATAAAAGTCGATGATTTTGCTTCGGGTCTGTGGATACCAAAAGTACTTCCCCTTCTCCTCGCCAAAGGGACCGTGTGTTCTTGTATTGCTATGAAATGTAAGCGATTGAACGATAGCGTTTTCGATGTCGTTGTGACCATCCTCTCGCATGTATCCAGAGACCGATGTCAAGTACTCCCACGGATAATCCAATCTAACCTGTGCAATCTCGAAAGTATCTCTTAAAATTGGATGAGTGGAGGAAATAAGACCCAATTGTAAAGTTTAAATTGTGACCACACACTAGAAACATTGTCTCGAAGGATTAGATATGAGTAAGTAAACAACAACCAATCAAAGAGCGGAAAAAGAAATACTAACCCTGGTGACCTTGGCCTTGTCTTCTCTAGTGTAGCCACCGTGCATAACTGAGCAAATTTGTTCACCGCTCTTGTCGTACACAAACATAATGTAACGGAGAATATTGTCGTACATTACCTCAATTTCCCTTACACCGGTGAAATTCCCATCGTCCCAACCACGTCCCCCGAGGCCTCCAAATGGTCCAATTGATTTAATTGGGTAGAGATGTGAGATCGGTTCAAAATATGCTCCAATTGCTTCAAGATGTACTATACTCCTCCCATAAAATCCAACAATTTTGCCACCAGTTGCGGGAGATGAGAAGTGTGTTGCCCCATTTTCATCACCAATAGGTCCGATCATTTTTTTGTTAGTTTGAAACGTGAGTGACTTAATGCCTTCATCAGAAAAACACCCGGATATTGAAGTCAAATACTCATCCGGATCATCTATTTTGATCTGCAATAATAGACGTAACCATCATATTCATGATTTAAGTCTCGAAAGAGTCTCCCACTTACAGAGGCTATAAAAGTTTCTTATGGATTTTACAAAGCATATGTATGTATGGGAACATACCGTATGGATCTCGACGTTCCGTACTATGTGGAAGTAGTTTATATCAAAGCCACCATGCGTCCCTGATTGCCACAATTCTTTACTCTCCTCTTCATACTGAAACGTGATTGATCGGATCCATGGCCCTATACCTGCTTGAAATTCAACAACGATTTTCCTTACATTGGTATGCTTATTGCCATCATCCCAAAAAGTTGCATCCGAACTCCCAAATAACCCAACAGACTTAAAGGGATAGAGCTTGTTGGAGTACAGCTCTACGTGTGCTTCAATAGATTCAAGAAAATCACCACTTGTCCCGGAAAAGCTAATAACTTTCCCAGCTTCCAGTGGTAAGGAGAAGTACTCGCCTTCCTCTCTACCAATGGGTCCCAATATTCTTCTGGTGGTTCGAAATGTGAGTGAGTTGATTAGAGTGCCACTATCCTTTGCATTTTTGAGATATCCGGCTAAAGAAGTTATGTACTCTCCATTTCTCAGTTTAACCTGCAAATAGCCCACAAAGCCATATTCGACATGAGTGACTATATGTTGCATCGGTTGCTGAGCAAAATAAATTAGTAGATTCTTTTGGAATACAATTCTAATCTATGCAATGAGTTATATATGCTATGATTGATGTAAATTATGTTTCTAATAAATTTGGTAGTAAACTTCACTTTGTAAATCAAAAGTTAAATTACTTTTTGTTTATGGCTTGGTTTATCTTTGCCTAATTTTAATAAAGTGAAGTCATTAATTTTTTCCATTTGGTTTTCTAACGATCATGCCCGGGAAAATTACCAAAAAAAATCCTAAACTTATTGCAATTGTGACAATTTATTCCTAAACTTTTTTTTGGCCAATTTAGACCTATTGTGCCAATTTAGTCTATCCAGCCAATTTTGATCAGCCTCACTATTGGTAAAAAAAAAAAAAAAAAGTTTAAGAATGAATTGTCACAATTGTAATAAGTTTGACTTTTTATTTATTTATTTATAATTCTCTTGATCACGTTGATCCTTAGGTACTTTGGTTTGAACTTTTCATGTGCATTTACGAAGCAAATATTAAGAATCTCAAGGTTCATAATGCCGTAATCAGACTAATGTTATGATAAGCTCGATGAATACACTTACATCAATCAAGTAGGAACGGAAAAAGAGAAAAGGGCAGAGTCGCCATCTTCACCATAAATAGTTTCCGGTTCGGAGCTGGTGGCGTCGTCGACCTTAAAAGCAATGGACTCGATGAAGTCTGCGCAATGAACAACAATCCCCTTTATATCAACGAAATTCCAGGATTTTTGGCCTTTGCCTCCAAAAGGCCCGAAAACTTTAACAGGATATGTATGAGGAATCGGCTCATAAAAAGCTCCGATGGACTCGAGATGAGGGCCATCGCAACTCCCATGAAACCCAACAATTTTGCCACCGGTGTATGGAAATGAAAAATGCCTCCCCTTATTGGCTGTTCCGATCGGTCCATGATCCCTTCTGCTAGTATGGATTGTCAGTGACTGAAGAATGGTGAGTCCGGAAACTTCTTCAGTATAGCCCGAGATGGATGTCAAGTACTCAACTGGATGGTCGAGCTTAATCTGAGAAAAAAAAAGGATAAAAATTAAAGAATTCTAAAACAGGTATCTACTTTCACAATGAAGATATAGAGTTACCAGGAAAAAAATAAAATAAAGTATCGAGGATATCAACAAAATCACATATACTAT
This sequence comes from Eucalyptus marginata, assembly GCA_014182565.1. Classification (NCBI taxonomy): domain Eukaryota; kingdom Viridiplantae; phylum Streptophyta; class Magnoliopsida; order Myrtales; family Myrtaceae; genus Eucalyptus; species Eucalyptus marginata. The sequence continues at coordinate 19,503,272 of CM024593.1, read as the reverse complement.
TGGTGATGTTCATATCAAAGCTCAGTGCTCACCGTATATGTTTTGCCTCCTTCACTTGTGCCATGTGTGAACGGACCAACTGGACGTCCGCGTTCATCATATAAGATAGAGATAGACTTAATTGCCGAATCGAAGCCTACGACGATTTCCCTCACATCTGTGTGTTTTCCGTCATCCCAAATGTCCATACCGCTATCACCACCAAATGGTCCCACGACATCATATGGATACACATGAGAAATTGGCCCGAAATGGGCTCCGATTGAGTGGAGATGGCTGCTACATTTCCCATAAAACCCGATAATCTGTCTGTCAGAATGTGAGAGATCAAAAGGCCGTCCTATTTCTGAACCAAATGGTCCGTACGTCTTCTTGTTGCTGTGGATCTTGAGAGACCGAACAACATCATGACCTCCTTCATCATCGATATGGCCTGATACAGAAATCAGGTATTCCCTTGGATGGTCCAATATCACCAGCTGCAAGAGGTGCAAAAGATTTCATGAGTGTTACCAGCAACGCATCCATCTAACACCTAGTATATATTGACTTTGAGCTTTTTGTATGAATATAAATTACTTTACCGGGAAAGATAAATTACTTAGCCGAATTCGGTTTAGGTACATATCCCTAATTTAAAAGGAACAAAGGAAAATATATACTCAGTCTGCTAGAGTGGCAGAAAACTGACCGTTTCATTGTCATGGGCATGTCCACCATGCTGGGAGGATCTCACGAAACACCCATCGTGATCATAATCGATGGTGATGGATTCAATAATTGATTGTCCATACAGCCTAATTTGCCTCACCCCATTGTGTGTCCCATCATCAAAAGCATCACCGCCTTGACCTCCATATGGCCCAACTGATTCGAAGGAATGAATAATCGAATCGAGATAAGGGCTTCTAACCAACTTCTCCATTATGCGAGGCCATTGTTGTTTCGGCATACCGTTTAGGAATGAGCCCAACCATTTAAGAGACGATGGATGACCTCCTGCATAATGAGCTAGATTTCGGGACAACTCCTCATAGCCTTCTTGAGGTTCTTCTCTCTTCCAGGCATGGCGACAAAAGAGACGGAGCGCTTCATTCGGGTCCAATCCTTTGACGATATACTTGTCGTCTACCTTGAGATCTTTTAGCAAGTTTTGGTCTCGGGTTGTGATCAAAATTCTGCTCCCAGGACACAGCAGTTCTCGGTCTCCTGCCCAGAAGTAGTCAATCTGTTCTTTACTAGTAACATTGTCAAGAACACGAAGTATCCTTTTAAAGCACATGTTACTATTTATCTCGTTGATGTTGGTCTGAATGTCGCCGTAGGTCCTCAATCCTTCCACCTTCATGAGATTATGGAGCAGCTTCTTTTGTAGGCCTAATATATCAACTCGATCTGCTTCTCCGATTTTATCAAGAAAGACAAAGCATTCGAAATCGCGACGAATGCGCTCGCAGATGACTGCTGCCGCCATCGTCTTGCCTATTCCTCCTACTCCACATATACCTATGACGCGCACGTCCTCCTCTTGGTCCATTCTAATTAAAGAAATCACCTCGCCTACCAACAAGTCCACTCCAATTGCGTTTCTCGCAAAGTGGAGTTGCCGTGTCTCGCGGATTTTCTCGACAAGGTACTCTACTATTATGTCCACGAGTCTCCTTTCATTCCTGAGGTTGAGTGTAGTTAAGAGTATAAGAGAAATAAACGTAAATATATGCACCGAGGGGCAATACGTTTGAGATATTTTGCATTCATATGATTGGAAAAACATCCAACTTGGCTTAGATCAGTGCTTGTTGTTAAGATTTTCTGCTGATGTAGCATGCGCTTATCATCAATTATTTCACATTGGGAGTCCTGTGCGGTGGATGTTCAGTGGTGCCTCTGGGGAGGCACTTATGCTTTTTTTTTTTTTTTTTTTTTAATGCATTGTTTCAGAGGTCCATTCTTTTTTCTTTATGAGAAAAATATGAAATGTCTACTCTTAATTTTTTATAACTTAGAGGCACGACCATAATTGCCTGATATCTAGAGAAAAATTAGCAGATTATCTAGAGGAAAATTAGCAGAGCACCCCCCAACAATGGCCCCCACTTAGATCTAAATTCTCAAGGCAAAAATGAACCTACAACCATTGGATCCTTAATGCATAAGAAAACCCTTATTATTGGATGGGTAAAATATCATTTAATTCTAATATAATGTAAATTGTCAAACGATTGTGACTTTGTCAAAGTTCTGCAATTTGATAAATGAGGTTCACATAGATGACGAATCGAACATATAATTTACTACAATTGCAGAAAACAAAGAAGAAAAAGCAATATGTAGAGGCGATGAGGAGAGCTGGTTACGTCCTAAAAGGCTAAAACCATTCTAGCACCGCCCCCTATAGACTTCCTCAAGAGTCTTGCGACCACTAGCTTTGGGAACAGGGACCGTCGCGAGTATGCACCGTAACGGCTAGCAGAGCGGCCGTCACTGCTACCTTAGCGGCAAGCATAGAGGCGATAGGCTGCGACGGTCAGCGTGTTTTTTAAGGCCTTAAGAAATGAGAAGTCCCACCCCTAGTGAAGTAACATTGCTCTACCATTAAAACCAAATGATTAGAATCCCAACAAATTATCTATAAATAGAAATCTTTGAACAATCTCTCGTGCAAAAACTACTAAAACAGATCATTTTGGATTTTGATGCTTATTAAGGGAACAAATTCAACTTAGCAAAATTCTCTCCTGGTACATCATTTGATTAGGATAAAGAAAAAACTTAGTACCAAAGGAAAATTATTTTCCGACTTTCCAATATTTTCAGGAGGAGAAATGGTTTGTATGAGCCTATCATGGACCAAAAAATGGCAAAAACTTGAAAGAGTTTGAATTTTCATTCAACATCAAACACGCATAACTCTAAATCAAGATGATCCGAGTCACAAAATGACAATGCAATGTACGTGAGGAAGAGATACGTACTCTCCGGCATCGTTCCTCAAGTCGAATCCTGTCAAATGCTTGGTCTCTGTCAGGGCGTCCCTCCATTTCTGTATCTGACCATCGTCTCGCTCGTTTTCACACAATCTCTTGAAACCTTGAGCGAATTCACTTCCGCTTGTCAAGTTCGAAATGTCTCCGGCTTTTACCTCATGGAAATGGGAACAACCAAGTGGCCATGATTTCCAGACCTCTTCCTGCAGTCCAGAATCTCGACCAGCTCGTTCATGCACCACTTCGAGTCGGCATAGTTCCTGGAGAACACGATTAGGGCAATCCTCGCATGCCAAATCGCTTTGAAAAGCTTGGATCTGATTTCTTCCCCAATGTCTTCTCTCGCGTTGTCACTGAAGCATTGAGAAAATATTCAACAGGTTGTGCTCATTTCGTATCAGCTGACATGGCGAGCAATTTTGTGCTCATATCCAGCAACAGCTCCACACTTAAACGGTGACGTGGAATTAAATAAATTAAGAATTAAATATAATTAATCACTTCATTTCTCTCTCTTCCTCCACCGTGACAACCCTGGCCATTCCGCCCTAGCACAAGCCACCGCTCAAGCGGCCGCAACCTTTATCCTCTAGCCCTCCGCGTCGTCCATGGCTGGTGTCTCCAGATCCGGCTCGGACACGGCCATGCTCCAGATCTGGACTCAGCCATGCCTCCAAATCTCTGGTCTGGAGGCGGTCTGGAGGCCGCGCTGGTGAAGGCGGGGGAGGCGCGGTGGTCAAAGGGGGGAAGAGAGAGAAACTAGGTGGTCTGAATAGATTTCTATCTTTTTTTTTTTTTTTTTTTTTTTTTTTTTTTTAAATTTGGTCTGAATAAATTTCACCTGAAGGACTGGATCGAGGCCTGCCTCAAAGCAGAGAAGAGGTGCGATATGAAGTTTCTCCTCAGATCCTTGCCTCGGAAACTCATGAACACATTGTATTTCCATTGAGGAGGACGGCGAGGAGGAGAAGGTGGAGGAGATGGAGAAGAAGGGGAAGTCAACATGGTCTTAGAATTGATTCAATGCTCGCAGGCGAAGCCTATAAATGAGAGAGAAAAGGTGCAAGCGGTGAACGAGAAGGGACGAAAAAATCAAAGCTTCGCCATCGGTATGTGCTCTGCTTCTTTCATTGAATTTCCGGACCAGCCGGCTAGTGAGACCCGTCTGTTCGAATAACCGAAGAAAACTTGCTCGGTCGAGGACGATTCAAAGATAAGGCTTTGAATCGTCAAAACCAGGCCACGACCATGAACCGAATCTCCCTCAAAAAGCTTGAGCTGGGTCTGCGCGACAGAGACACGTCTGAAAAAATCGCAGACATGGATTTGAAGCTTCAGACGCAATCTTACATGGCCGCATGCAAATACTAAGTTCTTATTTCTTCGAAAGAAAAATACTTGGGTAACGGCACCGTCCCTTTTAAGAAAGAGACGGTGCCTTCCCTGCCAATCAATTTCCCAAAGATACCGATTAAATAGCTTAACCGGTTTCTTTGAAAATTAGGAAGGAAAATATCCCTTAATGGGATAATAGTGAGATTCCTTATATGATAAAAATAAAATAAACGTGAATAAAACCAATAAAATACCTATAACAATACAAAATTTATATTCGTAATTATTCACACTTTGTTACGCCATGATCCTCGGGCATGCATTCATCCCTTATCTGGTCGATTAATAGCGACGTTTTAGGACGCATCGCCAACCCTTTCATTTTATAATACGCATGCAGAAGCTGATATAAAATCCTTAGATAATAAAACAATGGGATAGGAAAGTAGGGCCGCAAATTTCAACACCAACACAATCCTTTTCATAAACAAACAGGTACATATACACTGTTAGGTTGTTTAAAAAACTATCAGCTTAACAAAAAGGAACTGTCCTATGACCCTCTAGTCAGACATGTTCGCCGATCTTCGATCTCCACCTTCCCCAAACCTCGGGGCTTCTAGTCCTCCACCAACACCACCTAAGGACCTGAAAATAGTTATTAAATAACCAGTGAGACAATGTCTCAGCAAGTTCTACTCTTAAAGACTCGATTAGGAAACCAATTTGCCATAAGGGCTGCCTAAACACAACACAGGTCAAAGGGCTTATCTTGGCCTCAGATCCCACCTGCACATCAGCACAGTTCGAATAGGCACCCAAATCAATCAAGTCACTACAACAGATCAAATCATTGATCAATCGACCTAGTCGATTACATGTCACCATGACTCTTTCTTGGTCGGCTCATCTCATACTATCTATTAAGTCCGCGATATCAGGACTGCGCATTGCTAAGCTGATAATTAGATAGTATAGCTCGCTTATGAGATGCTCGGGTATACTGCTCTCTGCTAAGCTGCCATATCGCCCTTAGGTTGATATAGTATACCAACAATGCTCAATCTAAGCTGATAAGGTATATTTTTCTTTGCTAAGCTACCATATCAGAGCCCGTAGGATGATATGGTATACCGACATATTCAATATAAACTGATAAGGTATACTGCTCTCTGCTAAGCTGCTATATCAGAGCCCGTAGGATGATATAGTATACCGACATATTCAATATAAACTGATAAGGTATACCACTCTCTGCTAAGCTGCCATATCAGAGCCTGCAGATGATATAGTATACCGACATATTCAATATAAATTGATAAGATATACTGCTCTTTACTAAGCTGCCATATCAGAGTCCGTAGGATGATATAGTATACTGGTGTACTGCTCGCAATCTAAGCTGACATATCGCCCGTAGGTCGATATAGTACACCACACCCAATCATTCAAATCAATTTACCATTTTTATCATCTTCGATAAAAATACACGTGTGTGGGTATACGGCCGGCCTTAGCTAAAATACTATAATTTCTTTTCCACAAATCCCACCATTTTTTGTAGTTCACCAAAATATTTTTGGCGTTGTTAATTGATGCCCAGTTATTTTTCAATTAATTACCAAAATTAATTAATTTAGGAAATAAATCATAAAATCACCAATAAATCAATTCAGCACAATCTAGCGCTCAATAAATTAAGCAGACAGCACCACGATAATCAGCATAAAATTCCGCCGTCGACCATCCTGGTCTAATTTCCGGAAAGTAAATAATTAATTAAATAATTACGAAAACTAATTATTAAATAGCAATAAATCCAACTTAGGCTCGTAATGCCTAATTGGACTCCGAAACAGAACCGGAAAAATTCCAAGACTCGTTCAATAATTACCCGAGTCTATCTACTCGCTAATTACACTAATTATTTGCCTAACATGCATAGGAAAATCCCTAATTTAATTATTCTAATCTAATCTATCCACCTAATTGCACTTAATTAAATCTAATGAACCCCTAAGCATCATTAGTCTACTAAGTAGGGATTAGTGAGTTAAACTCACTTGTTTAACGAACGGGCTAAAATAAACCGACGGGAACGTCGCGGGGGTCGATTTTCTCCAAAGCGGGCCTAGGTTTCAAGGTCGGGATCGACCTCAAAACGGGCCTTGAAGTCGCTGCGATACCCACAAATTTCCTCTCTGTTTTGAGTTGCAAAATAGAAGAAGCAAAGCTGAAATGGGCGGCAAGGCTTGGGGAAGGGCAGTGAGGGTGGTTTCGGTCCAAATGGGAACTCGAGGGACCTCCGGCGGGCTTCCACAGCCACTCACGGCTGTTGGACAGCAAGCTGGACGGCAGAACAGGGTTGCAAGGGAGTCGGGGTCGCACGGCTGGGCGATGGCACATGCACTGGCGAGGACGGCGTGCGGCGGTCCGATGAGATGGCGAGGGCGTGCGACAGTTCTTGGGCAGCTGCTGTCTTCCGCTGGCTTCTCAGCTGGCTTGAGGGTTTTCGAACAAAGCAATGAGGGGGTGGTGATGGCCGATTGGCTTGGAGAGCAAGAGAGGAGAAGAGATAAGGTTGGGGGCCACTTTGCCTTCATTTTCCATAAGTTTGTCCCCTTGAACTTGCCCACCAAGCTTGGCTGGCTTGCCTAGGAATTTTCCAGCACTAATTCCTTCTAGAAGCCTACTTAGATGGTCCATAAGTCATGGTGGTGGGGGAGTTACGAATTTCACAAATTTTGGCTTCAATTCTCACTCTCATTTCAATCCCATTTGGCCTAAAAAAATTTAGTTGGCACATCAATTGTCAAATTGATAATTTTCCTCACCAATGGATCCACCTTGCATCCCAAATTTACGATAAAAAACAATTCCCGGCATTTTCTGAACAAAAACGGTCCTATGCCAACTTTTTCCCAAAAAGTTTTGGGTTGCAGAAAAATCTTCTGAGACCGAGTCGATACTCTTAGTATTTATTGTGACATGACCAAATCTTCAATTTCTGAAATCGGACTTGAATTCGCGGTTAATTTCCATTTGGCGCATTTTTAGCGTGACCTAGGCTACCGAGTAACTTTTAGAAATTTTCAGTGCAAATGATCCGTGGTCGATTTTCTTCGAGTCAAAATGAACCCACTCAACTCATTGGTGACTCTCGGTTGTCGTGAAAATCTCGAGGATTCAAATATGAACACAGGGTACCAAAACGATAGAGAAATCAATCTAGTGCCGGTTGATGAGAATTTTCCAATTTAGTGGTGTCACCCACGATTAGCCACACATCTCAGTCGAACCGACCTATCTCTGATCTCAAATCGATTTATATCTGTGCTGTATGACCTTTAAAGATGGACACGGTCGAGAAGCCGATTCTTGGTCGAATTCTCAAGTCTATTACATTAAAATTTCTTAATGGTTTTCTTGGATAGTCTAGTTATCTCGAGAGTGATCAGTTCTGAGAACAGCCCTATAGGCGCGTCAATGAAATTCCCGATTTATTTAATAGAAAACAGGACTGAAAATCTGGGATGTCACAATTCTTCCCCTCTTATAAAAATTTCGTCCTCGAAATTTAAACCTTTACAAATCCATCAACGAGAAGGTGGGGGTATTGTCATCTCATGAGTCTCACTTTTCCCGATTGCTTCTTCAGTCCCGTGGCGTTGTTAGACCACTTTGACCAATGGGATTGTCTTTGTATGCAGAACCTGTTCTTTTTTGTCCACGATTTGAACCGGGCTTTCAATGTATGACACTCGGTCATCCACATCCAATTCCTCGAAATTGAGCACATGGGTTGGGTCAGGCTCATACGTCCTCAACCTCGACACGTGAAAGACGTTGTGCACTTGCTCTAATCTCGGCGGCAATGCAAGACGATACGTTAGGATCTCGATTCTTTTCAGAATCTCAAAGGGACCTACGTACCTCAGTTTTAGTTTTTCCCTCCTTGCCAAAGCGCAAGGTATCCCTCATTGGTGACACATTCTGAAAGATGTAATCACCAATTTGGAACTCTAAAGGCCTTCAAAGCTCAACGATACAACAATTCTGGTGGCTCTGAGCAGTCTTTAATTTGTTTCTGATCACGGCAACTACAATCACTGACTATTGAACTGACTTTGGGCCTATGATATTTCTTTCTCTGACCTCATCTCAACAAACTAAAGTTCTATACACTCTGCTATGCAAGCTTCAATAGGACCCATCTGATCTAGATTTGACATAGATCCGTCACTAACACTCCATGTAGACGAACTATTTGGCCCACATACAACTTTGTATGTCTGTCTAAGCCCAAACCCTTTCGTACTACCAAGAAGTGAGCCGACTTCGTCAATATGTCGACCACAACCCCAAATGGAATCATTACTCTCTTAACTCCTTGGGTAAGTCTATCACAACTTTCCATCTTCTGAAATCTGAAAGTCAACTTTTCCCTTATCGGTATCCAGGATTTTCTGAACATCCTGATCCGTCAACTGAAACGTCTTAATCCTAAACTGGACTTCCGGTGCAGTTTTGAGGGTGGCCATAAAATTCGAAAGGTGGCCTACCTCAAACTTGAAAACCGAATCTCGAGCTCTCTCAAGTAAATTCCATTCCTTGATCACCATCTGTGCAATTGAAGGCTTCCGACTCAGTGCACCTACGACTTAATTTGTCTTTCCAGGGTGACACAAGACATCACAATCATAGTTCTTCCAAAATTCTAACTCATAACACTGTCTCATATTCAATTCATTCTGAGAGAATAAACACTTTGAGACTTTAGTGTTCAACGAAGATCTGGAGTCTTTCTCCACACAAATAACATCTTCAAATTTTCAGAGCAAAAAATTATTGCTACGAGTTCCAAGTCATGCGCTAGGTAACTCAACTCATGGGGTATCAACTGATGGGACGTGTATGTAACACTACCACGTTACATCAACATGCAACCCAATCCTCTAAGCGACGCGTCACTATAAATTTCGTATCCTCCAGAACCATAAGGAATGGTCAACACAATTGCGGTAGCCAACTTCTACTTAAGCTCTTGGAAATTATCCTCACACTTGTCTGTCCATATGAATTTCTCTCCTTTCTCCAGGAGTTGAGTCAATGGCGACACTGATGTTGAGATTCCTTCCACAAACCTCCTATAGTGACTCGTCCAACTCAAACGGTTTTCGATTTCTGATACTGTTGTCGGTCTTGGTCCATTGAAAACTGATTCGATCTTAGCTGGGTCCATGGAGATTCCTTCACCATTCTCAGATGTCTCTCGTGCTCCTTAGCATTCCTCGAATACACTGGAATATCATTACACGACATGATCACAACTGATCTAGATATTCTTTGAACACTCGATTTGTCAAATCCATGACAGCAGTTGGAACGTTCGTCAGACCCAATGGCATTACATTGCACTCACAAGGGCCATATCGAGTACTAAACACTATCTTTTTCTCTGACGATAGGTTTGACAATTCCCATGGAAATACTTCTAGGAATTCTTAGACTACAAAGATATCCTCAATCTTTAGTTCTTCAATCTGTCTTATTTATGACAACTGCCAAGTAATCTTGGCAACCTCCGTCTAACAAACGGGTTGCCTTCAACCGATGAGATTAATGAAATCGAATATTCTTTTCAATTCCCAATAAACTCGACACTTTCACATGTTAATGGACTAAGATGAATTACTCAATGACCATAATTCATTACCATAAGATGTTCCATGAGCCCACTCTATTCATGTGGCGTCAAAGTTACACCTTAGCAACCAATCAAGCACAACTATAGCTAGTGATTCCCCTTTCTTTTATTTTATTTCAACAACTGAAGTTCTACAAACTTAGTCCAAAACTCTGCCGCGCTACTCTGATAAAAAATCTCCTCAAGAACATTCTTCCTCCGATTGGTGCAGGGTTGGTTCCATTCCTGTCCCTTTCGCCATCCTAGTGACGTCCTAATCGCGGTAGCGGTGTCTATGCTACCTTAGACTTTCACTGACAGTCCCTTACCTGATGGCTATGCTGGTCACAATCACAGCACGTTCTAGCCATACCCGGACACTGGATTTATCTACGCTTCCTTCCATACTTTTGGCACCCATTTGGTGAGTCTTCTATCTCTTGTCAAGTGACAGCATGCACTCTTTCTGGTACCGGAGGCCTATTCCAAAAACTCCACGGTGTGTTCTATGGCGGACTCCTTCTGATCTGTCCCATCGGCCTTCTAGGACCACTCATGACCAGGTAACCCTGTTGGCTACATCCCAAACAAGTTCTTGTCCTAGGAAAGACATAAGACCAATCTCCGTCATCATGCACGGAAACAACATGTTCCATTTGACTCGGTGCTGACCTGACTATCCCACCCTTCCTATTGGGTGGAATATAATACTTTTCTCTTGACATCGGTCTTCCCCCTGACCGATTTCCATTTCTACCTATACTGAATCTCGACTCAGATACTAAAGTCTGATCCCTGACCACCAATCTAGGTTGGACCTCAACAGATGTGGTAATAACAGCGGCTCGGTCCAGAGCTTGCTGACTCAACCAGTTCCCAAGGAACATTAGCGCCTGAACGATTCCGTCGAACCTTGGATCACTCGGTGCTGCTACACTAATACCGACCTGCAGCGGTACTCTTACACTAGCGTTGGTCTGAACTTGCACTTATCTCGACTACCTTGGGTACTAACCTTTCTCAGCATTCTACCTCGAGTCATAGAGGCTACTGCCCTCTTACTAGGAGTTCGCTACTCCTGATCACTCATGGTTCAGTCTTCTTTACCGAAACCTACTTCCCATTCCACGCCGAATCGGAAGCTAAGTGATTAACACAACAAATAATTCTATCAAGCAATTATCATAGACATGCACCGGCATGAATTTAAAGGTCTTTCCTACTACTATCTCATGAACCATCGCTTCTTATCACTCCAATCTTAAACTCCGCTCTGATACCACTTAAACGGGATGTCACGCCTCGATCCTCGGGCACGCACCCATTCCTTACCTAGTCGATTAATAGCGACGTCCCAAGATGCATCGCCGACCTTTTCATTTTATAATACGCATGCGGAAGCTGATATAAAATCCCCAAAAAATAAAACAATGGGATAGGAAAGTAGGGTTGCAAATTTCGACACCAACACAATCCTTTTCATAAACAAACAGGTACATATACACTGTCAGGTTGTTTACAAACTATCAGCTTAACAAAAAGGAAGTGTCCTATGGCTCTCTGGTCAGACATGTTTGCCGATCTTTGATCTCCACCTTCCCCAAACCTCGGGGCTTCTAGTCCTCCATCAACACCACCTAAGAACCTGAAAATGGTTATTCAATAACCAGTGAGACAATGTCTTAGCAAGTTCTACTCCCTAAGACCTGACCAGCACCTCAGCTGCTTCCCCCTTCGAATTTGCTGCTCCATCGCTTCTCCTCTGCCACGTTCGAGTTAACTCCCCTCCAGGTGAAGCCCCATCGTTGACTCTGCAAGCCACACGCCCATCCCCACGAATCCTCCTTCACGTTGCCACGCAGCTAGCTTGCTGCCAACGCCACCGATTCTCCTCCATCTTTGCTGCCACCTATCCGCGAGAAGCCCCCACTGAAGTCAACTCCTTCGCCGCCCTCACGTCTCCACCAAATTTCCATCTTGCGAGACTAACATCACCGTCGAAGCTGTTTCTTCGCAGCTCAGCCAAGCCCAAGCCAGCAACCGATCGGGTAGCAAGCAGTGGGCTTGCAAGGCTTTTTCACCCGGTTTGAGGCGCCGTTGGTGCCGCCGTAAGCCCACGTTTCAGCCGCCGTCGCGGTGAACCAGTTTTCGCGCTAAACTAGTGAGTTTACTCACTAAACTCTGGTTATGGAGTTAATGATGCTTAAGGGTTGATTAATTTAGGCTAATTAAGGATTAGGTGGTTAGTTGGAACGGATTAGCAATTTAATTACTCGTTTGTGCATGTTAAGTGGTTAGAGTAGCATAATTAGCAACAAGATAGGTTGTATTATTTATCTAGATAGGTTCAGAAATTTTCTTGGTTCGTTTCAGTATTTAATTAGGCTTTTCCGGCCTAAGTTGCATTTATTGGTATTTATTTAATTAATTTTAGTATTTATTTAATTATTTATTATTTTTCGGAAATTATACCGGGATAGCCGGCGACCGGAATTTCGTGCTGATTGCATTGGTATGATTTGTTTATTTGATTGAGTGTTGATTTGTGCAAATTGAGTGAGATTTATAATTTTGGGTATTTATCCCAAAATTTAGTAATTTTAGTATTTAATTAGAAAATTACCGGGCGTCGGTCTACAGCGCCAAAAATGTTTTTATAGACTATATAATTAGTGGGATTTTATGGAATAAAGATATTATATTTTTGGTGAGGCCTACCGTGTACCCACACACAATTATTTTTACCGTGTATTATGAAAACGGTGAAATTGTCGGTGGATGAGTATAATATATCGCTTCGATGAGCTATACTATCTATCTATATCAGCTTTGGTGAGCTATACTGTGGCACCCCTCGACGGCCCCCGATTCGTTAGGGTCGCCACGGTTCACTTACCTTTCCATTCCCTAATAACATGTCACTGATACCATTACAATTGCAGCGGGTCCATACAACCGGGGTTTGCATCTTTTAGATCGGTCCCTTGCGCAATTCATATAACGGAAGCATAACCAACAACTCCCTTCCCTATATTCAGAAAACAGTGCACACCAACTAAACATCTTTTATAAGTTAAAGCTGAACACTTTTATTTACATCAACCATATGGACATCATCCATCGGTACATCAAAATGCCGTAGTCTTCTATACTCGGCTATACTTCAAAAGATGACCGACATCTCCTCCAGCAATATCGTATACTTAAAGTCCATCGATCGGTGTCGGCGTCCAAAAGTTCCTTCCTTTGCTATCCTCCTCCTCGCGGTCATACCCAACCACTTGATCCACCTACCGGTGGCAGTGGCAGCAGAGGTATCTTATCTAGTCTGAAATGTTATTCCCCAAAAGGGGTGAGTACAGCCACTCAACAAGTAAAAGATCCAATAAACCACTCAATGCATCACACAATACAATCATAACAATCATAGCATAACACATGTCATTCATGCACCCATGCGTAACTTACCTAGAAGCTATGCATATGTCATCATACCACATGTACATACATCCTCATGTAATCATCACCATCATGTCATACATTTACCATCATGCCATAGGTGCACATACATCCATGCACTCACCATCATCATATCATACATGTACCATCATGCCATAGGTGCACATAAATCCATGCACTCACCATCATCGTGTCATGTACTCAAGCATACTTACCTCGAAGCCATGTATATACCATCATACATCATCATCACAATCATAACACATACATATCATCAGGCCATGAATGATCATCATCATATCATATCATTTATGCATATCATCATCATATCTTATATACATGTCATCATGTCATAGGTGATCATCATCATATCATGTCATATATGCATATCATCATGCCATAGGTGATCATCATCATATCATGTCATATATGCATATCATCATGCCATAGATAATCATCATCATATCATGTCATATATGCATAATTCAATTTGCACTTTTAACTTTCAATTCGATCACCACATCACACTTTCTCGGGACCATCAATTTTATCCCATACTTTACACTCGCACCCCATCTTGGCATCGCGAGAAAACCTCCGGCATTCAGCCACTTAAGGCCACCGGGCATCCGGCACACACCTCCGGGCATCTCGCATCCCAACTAGCATCACGAGGCATCCCCCCGGCACAAACCTCCGGGGCTTCCGGAATTACGTACCGACATACCACCAGGATCCCCCCCTGGAATTACGTACCGTATACCACCGGGCATCTCGAAACTCCCGAGGACCCTCCGGAATTACGCCACTAGGCCACCGGGCATCCGGCACTCCCTAGCCAGGCATCCCGACACTCCCGGGGCATCGTCGGCTCACACCTCCGACGGCCTTCTCATTTATCATAGTTCACATTCACAATTATAGCCCAATTTCAACATGGCATATGTTATGATGGCAAACAAGATCATTTTCAGCATTTGATTCCTATGTGTAGTTCCAATCATCATCATATATGCTGCAAGATCTAATCACTTATAACAACACAATCCATGGGGTCCATACAACTTAGAATAATCCATACATCATGTCTTTTTGAAATTTACCAAATTCCAGCTTGCTTAATTTCGGAAAACACATAAATTAAATATCCATATGATCTTCAAAAATTATAAAATCCGAACATGTAATAGGCAAGACATAAAGGTAACAACTCCATGAAGAACACATGCCCAAAAGAACTTCACACAAAAAGATATAGCTCACACATTACAGCTTGCAAAATTCGGATAAAGTCAGATTGCACAGTTCTTGAAATATTTCAATTTAAATACCCGAACGGCCTCCAAAAATTATGAACTTTTACCAGGTGATAGTCAAGACCCTAAAGCAGATTTTTCATGAAGACATCTAGGCCAGATTCGTTCTAGATAATTTTCTATAGACGTCCGAAGCTTCTGGTCCTCATACCGAAACGTCCAGTGTACCTATGTCCGAAATATCGAGTTTTTACCTACTTATCCTTCTTCGTTTTCTCTGAAATTTGGATATGTTTTACTTCAAGAGGTCCCCGACAACTTTCATGAAGGGATCTAAGTCAACTTTCCAAAGAACAGCTTCCATATGGGTCCATGAAGTCTCGGGTGTCCAGTACCGCGTCTCCAGATTTTCCGTCTTCAAGAGTAGGTCGATTCTCTAGGCTATACTTGTTCATTTTACTTCAAATTTTAGTATGTTGGTCTTTAAGATGTTCTCTACAAGTTTCATGAAGAAGTCGAAGAGATATTCTTGATAAAAATCAACATGCAACCACAAATCTACCACAAGGTCAGCAAAACAGTTCCAGATCTAGTGTCTCCGTAGGATGGGAGTTTGACCCCTTAAATCTTCATCATTTTGCACCAAATATTAGTATGTTGTAGTTTAAGATGTTGGCTACAACCTTCATGAAGAAATCAAAGTCAAAATCGAACTCAAAACATGCATGCAAGCTCTCACAAGATTCTGACTCAGGCGGTTCATGCGGAAACAGCAACAACACTCAAGAACAAGTCATTTTAGCTTCGGTTTCTTCCCCTATTCACCCAAAATTCGACACTTCTACAAACATACAAGCAACACACACATGCAAGAGTAGAAATTGGATCCTAACTTGCCTCTAAGATCACGCAAACGGCGGCACACGGACGGCACACGGACGGCGACGGGCGGACGAACGGCGAGTGGCTCCTTCTTCTTCCTCTCTCGGTTTCCCTCTCTCTCTCGCAATTCTCTCTCTCCCTCTTGGCTTGGACGAAGCCCTCTCTCTCTTACTCTCCTTAACCGGTTGCCTATATACTTGCATGCATTCTCATTTTGCATGGGGGACACTTGTCCCCAAGGAGGAGACAAGTGTCTCCATTGTTGAAGACACTTGGAGGAGGCCATGCGGCTCCTCCTCCCCCCTCCATGCGTCGACAGCCCAATGGGCTTCATGGGCCGGGCCTCTTGGCCCACTTTAGGTCCAATACCCTTGGGCCTAAAGTTCAACCCTAATAAACCCCAATTTCACCTTTAATAAATCCCTTTTAATTCTTTCTTTTATAGATTTCGAATTTTCAATTTCATATGGCCATAATATTGTAACATTTTATCTATAGGGATTAAATCTATGAGGTGCATAGCCAAGAATAAATTCTTCTTATTAACTTATCCTATAATACTAATTTTAATAACTCATGAACACAAACAAATATATATATATATATATATATATATATATATATATATAACACTTGGTCTTAAAAGAAAACCAATGGCTAAAGCATGAACCATAGGTAATTTCATTACCTAATCGTGGGCTTTAATACATCTAGAGGTTGTCTTGAATTTTGGGATGCCACATATACTATCTATCTACATTAGCTTAGGTGAGCATTTATTATATATCAGCTTGGGTGAGCAATGATCATTTCGATGAAGCGATTTGATAGATAGTATTGTTTGATAGATAGTATTGATTGGGTGACTGATAGATGGTATCGGTGGTATTGAATTGATTGGACTGATTAATTGGTCGAGGTTTATGAACTGTACTGACCTGCAAGAAGGATCTGAGACGAGGTAAGTCTCTGTGGTTATATGATTGTGTGGTTAGGTCACCTCTAGGCGTATTACCCTCCTAATCAAGGTTTAGAGCGTGAACTTGCTGAGATTTATATCTCACCCCATCATGGGCTTAACATTTCAGGATCGTAGGGTAGAGGACCTGGAGTCGAGCTGAGGGGATTCGTGGTGTAGGTCAGATAAGACAGTTTCCTTTTGAAGAGGTAGTCTTTTGAAATCTTTAGGTTATAAACTTTTGTACATGACTCAGTATGTTTATACAAGCATGTTTTGCATGTGAATCTGTTGTCCTGCTTTACTATCCCGAGATAGTTAATGTCAGGGGATTTGTTATTCGCTTCCGCACGTGCAATAAAATGAAATGGTCAGGAACTCGTCCTAGGAAGTAGCAAATTTTATCGACCACCGAGGGATGGGCACGCGCTCAGGGTTCGGGGCGTGACATCCCCATTTAAGTGGTATCAGAGCTGGTTAATAGTTGGAGTGATAAGGTGTGATAAGTTATGGGATAGTTAGTAGGAATGGCCTTTATTTAATGCTGATGCATTTGATTGATAGCTGATTGGTAGATTGTTTGGTGTAGGTCACTCAAATTTTAATATGGTATTGGAATTAGAAAATAGGTTTCTATAAAGATCCTGTAGCATGAGTGATCAAGAGCATAGGACTCATGGAAGACGTACCATCGGATCGGTTACTCAGGGTAGGACGTCGACTAGGGTCGGTGCTCGAGGAGGTCGTGGTGGAGGAAGAGCGCCGGCTCAGGCCAACGCAAGTGAAAGAGTACCACTACAGGCTGGTACCAGTGTAGCATCACCAAGTGATCCTAGGTTCGACGGGATTGTTCAAGCGCTAGTGAACTTTGTGAACTTGTTGGGTCAGCAAGCTCAGGACCAAGCCGCTGCTGTTGCCGCCGTAACTACTGCCGCCAATATCATAACCGCTGTAGTTGCCGCACCTGCTGAGGCCAAACCTAGAGTTGTGATCGGAGAGCAAGCTACTACATCTGAGTCAAGGTTCAATTCCAGTAGAGATGACAATCGACTAGGTAAGAGGCTGATGCAGAAGGAGGTTATCCCATTCCACCCAACCGAAAGAGTACGATTGGAAAGTCAGCGCACAACTCAAACGATGTGTGTCATGTCTATAGGAAAAGACATGGATCTGCCCCGTGCTGTAGAAGGGAAATGACTTGTTACAAGTTGTGGCATCCTAGAATTTCATGAAAATCCCTAAGTATGCTATGAGTCATGGATAGGTGATGGATGCACCGTTATTGTATTTTTGTAGCTTTTTGATCTATGATTCGCAATGAGATTTATGGCCAAGCTTTAATGGATAAATTTTGGGAAAGAAAGTTCTATCTTTGGCCATATGTATTATAAATTGGAACTTATGGATTTATGATTGCAAGTGTATAGCCATTTAATTTGTAATTTAGTACCTTGTTTTAAATAGGGATTTAGTTGGTTTTTAAAAAGGGTTAATTTTGGATTTATTTAAGCTTGGGTCTTAGGCCCAAGAGTGTTGGGCCTAAGATGGGCCAAGAGGGCTAGCCCATAGAGCCCATGAAGGGCTGTTGTTGCACGAAGGGGGGGGGGGAGTCCGGTTTGCATGCCTCCCCCCATTTGTCTCATGGTGATGGCCAACTGTCACCCCATGCAAAAGGTGATGATGGCTAATGATGGAGGGAAGGAAATAGGGGGAAAAGGTGACCGGATGGGGCTAAAGGAACCGAGAGAGAGAGAGAGAGAGAGGTGGTCGCACGGTGGAGAGAGAGGAGAGAAAGAGAGGAAGAAGAGAGAAAAGAAGAAAGGAAGAAAGAAGAAGAAGGGGCCGTGCATCGCTGTCCGTCGCCGCCATGTCTTGCCTTTGTGCTCGCCGTTGCTCGGTCTAGAGGCAAGTGGGATCCTTGATCTACTTTTGCATGCTGTGTTTAGTGTGTGTGATTGAGTGGTGATGATTTTCGGAGGTATAGGATGTGAAATATTGATGTTATAAGTGTAGTACTCTAGTCTAGTGTGTCGTTCTTGAGAAAAACAGCTTGACCTAGGATGTTCTAGTGGCTTGCATGTGATATTCTAGTTGAAATTTGGCTTCGACCTCTAAATGAAAGTTGTAGAGGACCCCTTGGAGTATAACATACTCAAATTTGGGACAAAACAAACAAGCATAAGTAGGTGAAACCGTTGTTCTTTGAAGAAGACTAGATCTGGAAATTTTAACACCGACCTTTGATGAATGCATGGACGGTAAGGTAATCTTTTTGTTAAAATTTCACTTCGGTTTCTTAACAACAGTTGTAAAGGACATCCTTAGGTTTAATATATCAAAAATTTAGAGAAAACAAACAAGAATAGGTAGGTAAAATCATGGTCTTTCGGAGATGGTTAGATCTGGAAATTTCGGTACTAGGAGCAGGAGTTTTAACCGTCTATATTTAATTACCTAGGACGAATATGACTTTGATGTCCTCATTAAGTATTTACCTTATGGTCTTGGCTATCACATAGTCAAATTTCATAATTTTTTAATGTCATTTGGGTATTTAATCGAAAATGTTTCAAACACTGTGCAATCTGAGGTGTTTGGACTTGGTAAAGTTGCAATGCGTGGTCTATACTGTTTTGTATGAGATTCTTTTAGAAAAGTGTTCTGCATGAAATATCTTTATTTATGTCTTGCCTACAACATATTCAAATTTCGTAATTTTTGAAGTTCATTTACCTATTTAACAAAAAATGTTTCAAAAACTGTGCAAGTTGAACGGACAGAATTAGTAGTGCTGTGATGCGTGGTCTGTATTGAATTATATGGGGATCTTTTGGTGTAGTGTTCTGCATGAAGTATCTGCCTCTATGTCTTGACTATCACATGTTCTAATTTCATAATATTTGAATGTCATTTGGGTATTTAATCAAAATGTTTTCTAAAAATGTGCTAGCTGGATTGTGCAAATTTCAAAAGCTGTAATGTATGGAATATTCTGTTTTGCATGAAATTTTGGTGGTGTTGTGTTCTTCATGAGATAAATGCCTCTAGAGCTTGTCTATGATGTACTAAATTCTTAGAAATTATTAGAGCCAATCAATAAATTTTAAGAAGTGTAAACTATAAAGAATGCATTCTGTTTTCTAGAATAATAGTAATTGATCTTGCTGCATATGTGATGATGTATGGCATCACATATAAAAATCAAAAGCTGAAATTGATTGTGTTGCCATCACATCATGTGCCTTGTTGATATTAAGACACAATTGTGAACATGAATTATGATAAATGAGGATACCGTCGGAGGTGTGAGCCGACGATACCCTGGGAGTGTCGGGATGCTCGGAGGTGAGTGCCAGATGCCCGGAGGTGTGTGCTGGATGTCCTCGGGAGTTTCGAGATGCCCGGAGGTGTGTGCCGGATGCCCGAAGGTGTGTGCTGGAGGTTCCTCGCGATGCCAGGTTGGGTGCGAGCGATAAAATGTGGGATACAATTACTGGTCCCCGGAAAGAAAAAAATGTGGTGATCCAATTGAAAAACAAGAGCTGAAATTGAATCATGCATAGTGTGGTGACATGTATGCATGGCTGTATGATGTAATATGTATAAGTGCATGGTGGTATGTGCACATGGTAAAGTGACATGTATGCATGGCTGTATGATGTAATATAAATAAGTGCATGGTGGTATGTGCACATGGTATGGTGACTTATATATATATATATATATATATATATATATATATATATATGGCTGTTTTGATGTAATATGCATGACTGAAAGGTGAGATATGTTTAACATGCATGAACTATATGTACTCTATGATGCCATGATTGTTCTGTTTGATGCATTGAGTAGTTTAATGGATCTTTTACCTGTTGAGTGGTTGTACTCACCCCTTTGGGGACTAACATTTTAGATTAGAAAGATGCCTCTCCCTCTGGTCTCGCGCGGTACCTTTTATGACCTTCCATCTGACGTGGAGGTCGAGTGCATGGAGCACTTATGCGTCACCATCCCTGGTTTGGTGTTCATACGGGTTCGGGTGCTGGTGATGTACGATGTGGGCCTAGTTAGGGGCCCGGTCATCCAGGAGTTCTTGTCCGTCCACGTCCGACATGACGGAGTGATGCTGGGGATGTTGCCGCCGCCACCGCCCGATGCACCAGGATGGGTGTGATAGCCAGCGTGAGAAGAGGGAGCTGACTTAAGACAGCCCAGAGTAGACAAAAGGGCTATGCGGACAGGCGTAGGAGGCCCTTGGAATTTAGGATAGGGGATCATGTATTTCTTAAGGTATCCCCGTTAAAAGGAATATCTCGTTTTGGAATGAAAGGAAAGTTGAGTCCTAGATTCGTTGGAGCTTTTGAGATACTTGAGAGAATAGGAGATGCGGCTTATCGTTTGGCACTACCTCCTAATTTGGGAAATTTGCACGATGTGTTTCATGTGTCGATGTTAAGAAAGTATCAGCCAGATCCCGGTCACATACTCGATCATGAAGCCATCAAAGTGGATGAGAAAGTGAGATATATCGAGGAACCTGTGCAAAAATTGGATCGGAAAGAGCAAATTCTCAGAAATAAGAAGATTCCCTTGGTAAAAGTATTATGGCAACATCACGATATGGAGGAAGCCACATGGGAAAGTGAAGACCGGATGAAAGAGAAGTACCCCTACCTATTTGAGGACGTAAGTAACGTTTAATTTCGAGGACGAAATTCTCTAAGGAGGGGAGAGTTGTGGCATCCCAGAAATTAGGGGCAAGCCCTAAGGTGTCCTAAAGCTCTTAATTAGGTAATGAATTTACTTATGGTTTGTGCTTTAACTATTAACCTCTCCCCTAAAAACTAAATGTTATATGCCTATGTTCTTGAATTTTTAAGATTTGTACTAAAGGTTATTTTAAATAAGGCAAATTTATGCTTAGATATGTTCCTCATAGATTCGTTTTCCTATAGATTAAAAGTTACAAGTTACTGACTTAGTGAAATTGGAATTTGAATCATCTAAGAGAGGAAATTTAGGGGTTTTTACTAAAAAGTAAAAAGGTAAAAGGATAAACTTTGGTTTGGACTTTAGGCCCATGGATAGAGGGCCTAAAGTGGGCCATTTTGGCCAAGCCCATGAGGCCCATTGGGCCTTTCGACCGCACAAAGAGGGGGAGGGAAATTCGGATGCATGCCCCTCCCCAAGTGTCCTAGTGTGAAGGCCATTTGGCACTCATGCATTGAGGTCCATTAAGCAATGATTAGGGGGAAAGAAAAGCAAAAAGAGAGAGAGGGTGGCCGGTTGTGCCATTCGCCCAAGTGAGAGAGAGAGAGAGAGAGATCCGTGCGAGAGAAAGGGAGAGGGAGGCCGAGAGAGGAGAGGCCGAGAAGGAGGAGGAGTCGTCCGTCGCCGCCGCACGCCGCCCTTTCGTCCGCCGTGTGCCGTCGTTCTCCTCGGTCTAGAGGCAAGTTAGGATCCATCTCTTCTCTTGCATGTGTGTCTTGCATGTTGGTTGGATCTTTGGTTGTTTAAAGGTAAGAAAACGGAGTTAGGATGGTTTGTTCTTGAAGATGCTTGCTGTTTTCGCATGAATCACTGGAGTCAGAATCTTGTGGGAGCTTGCATGCATGTTTGGAGTTCGATTTTGACTTGGATCTCTTCATGAAAGTTGTAGCCAACACCTTGAACTATAACATACTAAAATTTCGTGTAAAATGATGAAGATTTAAGGGGTCAAAACCCCATTTTTCGGAGACTCTAGATCTGGAACTATTTCGCTGACCTTGTGGTAGATTTGTGGCTGCATGTTGATTTTTACCAAGAATCTCTCTTCGACTTCTTCATGAAACTTGTAGAGCACATCTTAAGGATCAACATACTCAAATTTGAAGCAAAATGAACAAGTATAGCTTAGGAAACCAACCTGATCTTGAAGATGATAAATCTGGAGTCGCGGTACGGGACACCCGAGACTTCGTGGACCCATATGGAGGTTAATCTTTGGAATTTTGGCTTAAGTTCCTTCATGAAAGTTGTAGGGGATCCTTAGAAGTAAAACATATCCAAATTTCAGAGAAAACGAAGAAGGATAGGTAGGTTAAACCTCAATATTTCGGACATAGGACCCTGGACGTTTCGGTAATCTGACCAGTAGCTTCGTGTGACTATAGAAATTTATCTAAAATAAATTTGGCCTAGGTTCCATCATGAAAAATCTAATTTAGTGTCTTAACTATAACCTGGTAAAATTTCATAATTTGCGGAGGTCATTTGGGCATTTTAATTAAATTACTTAGAAAACTGCACATTCTGCCTTTGTCCGAGATTCCATTCGGTAATTTTAGAAATATTACCTTTGTGTAGAAATTGATGTGGCTATGTGTTTTTCTGTAGAAAATCACTATTTTGCTGTATTAAATTATTATATGCTTTGATTTCATGAATTTGTGATTTGTGTGATTATTTAATTAACTAAATTGCAAAATAGGATAAGTTAGAATTTAAATAAATTTTAAATGCATTTGGTAAGTACATTGTTTTGAGTGGCATATGCTCTATAAGAACTTAATTACTATGGGTGATTGCATTTACTGCATGTATGTAAATGCTTGATGATGCATGTATAAGAACGAAGATGATCTTGTTTTGCCATTACATCATGTGCATGGTAATTTGAGACTTAATTGGCAAACATGATTAATGGTAAATGAGGAAGTTGTTGGGGGAGGATGATAATGCCCGGAATGTATAGAGATACATGGCCGGATGACCCCGGGAGTATCAGATGCCCGGAATGGTTGGGTGCCGGAAGCCTCGGAGGTCTTTGCCCGAGGGGATGCCTCGTGATGCCGGTTGGGGTGCGAGATGCCCGGGATGTGGGGTGCCGGATGCCCGGTGGCCATGAATGGCATAATTCCGGAGGTTCTTCTCGCAATGCCCGGATAGGGTGCGAGTGTAAAGTATGGGATGGATGATCCCGAGAAAGGGTGATGTGAGGATCAATTGAGAATTAAAAGTGGAAATTAAATCATGCATGGGAGATATGACATGATGACATGATGGCATATGATATGATGATGACATGCATGGGAGATATGACATGATGACATGATGGCATATGATATGATGATGACATGCATGGGAGATATGACATGTTGACATGATGGCATATGATATGATGATGACATGCATGGGAGATATGACATGATGACATGATGGCATATGATATGATGATGACATGCATAGGTGATAGGGCATGATGATATGCATATGTAACATGATATGATGATAATCACCTATGATAAAATGACATGGTAACATGATGACATGTATGGATGACATGATATGATGATGTATGATGGCATGTACATGGCTTCGAGGTAAGTACGTTGGAATGCATGAATGACATGTATAATGTAATTGTTCGTATTGTTTAAATGCATTGAGTGGTGATTGGATTCCTTTACCTACTGAGTGGTTGTACTCACCCCTTCGGGGACCAACATTTCAGATTAGCACGATGCCACTCCCTGTCGTCACGCGGGGAGTATTTTACGGCCTTCCGTCTGATGTGGAGGTCGAGTTGTTGGAGATCGATTGTCCCACCCTACCGGGTCTGACGTTCATCCGGGTTTGCGCGATTGTGTCTTATGACATGGGTCTGTCTGGGGGCCCAGTCATTCAGGAGTACGTGTCCGTCCACATTCGCCGCGACGGAGTGATGATGGGGATGCTGCCGCCCCCACCGCCTGACGCACCAGATTGGGTGTGACAGCCCGCGCGCGTGGAGTAGGAGTTGGCAACTTTTTGAGATATGGCCGACACTAGCAGTCCGAGGGGAAGGATATTACACGCTGTTTTTAGGGGGCGTGTGTTCCTTTTTGGGTTGAAGGCCGAGCGTATGGAAGAGTCTTGGCCTACCTTTTTGATGTACCGACCCGTGGGAAAACCCTCGTAAATATATATATGTAAATAAAAGTGGTTCGGCCTTGTGTTTTCTTTCAATCAAAATAGTCGGTGTGCATTGTGCTGTCGTTAGGGAAGCGGAGAGATGGTGAGACTCGCCTCTTATTTTCGCTGTGAGCTGCGCAAATCCCTAAAGCCTTTTCAAAAAAAAAAAAATTTACGCCTAAGCCTCGGCCCGAATTACAATTCTTTCTTCTATCGTCATATAAGTTGTTTTTGACTTAGTTTCTTAACGCGTAGTATCTGTGGCGACCCTATCGGGATTTGGGGGTGCCACACCTTTTGGTTGTACCGACCCGAGATGTCCATCCTAAAAATGTAAATAAAAGTGGCTCGGCTTTATGTTTTCCTTCAATGTGTAGTTGGTGTGTATTGTATCATCGCTAAGAGAGTAAAGGGATGGTGAGACTCATCTTTAATTCCGCCATGAGCTGCGCTAAACTCTTTTAAAAAAAATGCCTATGAACCTCGGTCCTTCTTTAAACCCCTTTTCATCAAAAACAAGTAACTGATATTCAATAGGTAGAGCGATAGGTATCTGTGGTGACCTTAGCTGTTTGGGGGTGCCACACAAGTGTCGACAGTACGGCCACCTGATCAAAGATTGTCTGCAGAAGCATATAGGACTGCAACTACTACTGCCACAGCCGCCGACAGAACAAAACAGAGGGAATGCGCTGTAGGACATTTAGTGGGGTACTTGGAACAAGCCTCCAGTGCGAGGAAGGGTGCATGTAGGCACCCGACGGGAGGCATAGGACTCATTAGATAGGTGCCAAGTGAAAGGGCTAGTACGAACACCTAGAGGGGGGTGAATAGGTGTTAAAGAAGTTTTTGCAAGACTTAACAACTTAATTCGTCTTTTGAGAATAATAGACTGAAGATGTAAAAGACTGTAAACAGCTATATGAAACTACGAATTAAAGTAAAGAGTTCAGGGAAAGAGAATTGAAACACAGAGTTTATAGTGGTTCGGCTTAGACCAAGCCTACGTCCACTCTTCCGCACTAATAGCCCACTGGCTGGATTCCACTGAGAACCACAAGAGATTTTACAGTCTCACGTCCTTGATTCCACAGTGTAGAAACTCTACTACACTTCCTCAAGGTCTCACAAGTATTTTATCTCTCTTTCAAATGCAATTTAAGCTCGGCAATTGAATCAGCAAAGAACTAGGAGCTTCAGACTTTGGAATTTTTCTTTCACGCACACCCTTGAATAACTTGAGTGCCTTCCTTTTATACTCCTCCATGCCTTCATAACCGTTGGCACCTTCCAAAGGTGTTCTTCCAACCTACCCATTGGACAGAATCAATTAGGGAGATCTCGAGTTATTTAAGGAATGTGATGATAGCCCACCAATCTTGCTCGCCCATACAATCAGGATCTAGGTTTCCATAAGTAGAACCTTCCAAGTATATTTCGCCGATCAACAGATCTAATTATCAGAATTGATTTCAATAAGAATAATTGATCACGAAATGCTATCTCCAGCCGTGAGATCTTCTTTTAACCATACGAATCAAATCCTTAGAGATATACTCGAATCCGGATAAGACTTGTTCAAAGGATGAATCTTTTCTTCATCGGTCTGGAAGCTATCAGTGAGGATAGACTTTAAATCTTAAGTCTGGAGGTCTTCAGACTTTGAAAATAGAGTCTGCAAGTCTTCAGACTAGACTGATGGAAACGTTTTGTCAACTTCAAAACAAATAAGGAAGTTTTCTCCAACATCGAGTTTGTAGAAAGAACCATGGAACAACCCCGTGACTCGGTATGACTAGAACGTGCTTTGAATGTGGCCAACATGGCCATCAGGCGAGGAACTGTTTGCGTAGGTCCAAAGGAAATCAGGCACCGCTTCCGCAGTCAGGGCGCCACTAGGATGGCGAAGGGAACAGGAATGGACCAACTATGCATCGATCAGAGGAAGAATGTTTTTGAGGTGATTTTATCATATTAGCGCAGTAGGATTTCGAGTGAAGGTTGTAGAATTTCAGTTGTTATAATAAAGTAGTAGAAAGAAGAATCACTGACTATCGTTGTACTTGACTAGTTTGCTTATGTATAACCTTGATGTCATATATGAAAATAGTTAACTCAAGGAGCTTTTTGTTGTAATGAATTGTTGTCGCAATGTGATACAATGGATGAAAGCTTCGAATTTATCGGAAGTCAAGAAGGACTCTCGATTTCCTTAATCTCGTCACTAGAGGCAACCCGTTTGTTAGACAGGGGTTGTCAAGGTTACTTGGCAACTGTCATGGATACGATAGTTGAGGAGTTGAAGATTGAGGACATTGTAGTGGTCCTAGAGTTTCCAAACGTGTTTTTGAAGGAATTGCTAGGCTTGCCGCTAGAGAGAGAGATTGAGTTCATGATTGAGTTAGCTCCCGGGACAGAGCCAATTTCTAAGGCTCCTTACCGGATGGTGTTGTTTGAGTTGAAAGAACTGAATGTGCAAATGCAGGAATTATTGGATAAGGGATTCATATGTCCTAGTGCATCACCTTGGAGAGCACTAGTTTTGTTCGTAAAAAAGAAAGATGGTTCGTTGCGCTTGTGCATCGACTATCGTCAACTCAATCAGGTGGCGATCAAGAACAAGTATCCATTGCCGAGAATCGATGACTTGTTTGATCAGTTGCAAGGAGCATCGATAATTTTTCTAAAATCGATTTGAGGACATAGTACCATCAGCTGAGGATAAAAAAGGAGGACATACCAAAGTCAGTGTTTCGTACTCGATACGGCCATTATGAGTTCACTGTAATGCCGTTTGGTTTAACGAACACCCCAGCTGCTTTCATGGACTTGATGAACCGAGTGTTCAAGGAGTATCTGGATCAATTTGTGATCGTGTTCACCAATGATATCCTGGTGTACTCGAGGAGTTCTGAGGAGCACGAGAGGCATTTGAGGATGGTGCTCTAGACTTTGAGGATTCATGAACTGTACACCAAGTTCAGCAAGTGTGAGTCTTGGTTAACTCATGTGACGTTTCTAGGCCACGTGATTTCAGGTGAAGGAATCTCTGTGGACCCAATCAAGATTGAAGTAGTGATCAACTGGCCAAGATTGATAACCGTGACAGAGATCATAAGCTTTTTAGGCTTAGCAGGGTACTATAGAAGGTTTGTGGAAGGGTTTTCGGCATTAGCTTCACCGTTGACTCGACTACTGAAGAAGGAAGAGAAATTCGTGTGGACAAACAAGTGCAAGCGTAGTTTCCAAGAGCTTAATCAGAAGCTAACTACCGCACACATGTTGACGATTCCATCTGGTCTTGGAGGATATGAGATCTATAGTGATGCGTCGTTTAGAGGACTGGGTTGCGTGCTGATGCAACATGGCAAAGTTGTTGCATACACGTCCCGTCAGTTGAGACCTCATGAGCTAAATTAACCGACGCATGACTTAGAGCTCGCAACGATTATTTTCGCTCTGAAGATTTAGAGACATTATTTGTGTGGCGAAAGATTCCAGATCTTCACGGACCATCAAAATCTCGAGTATCTATTCTCTTGGAAGGAGTTGAATATGAGACAGCGTCGCTGGATGGAACTCCTGAAGGACTATGATTGTGATATTCTATATCACCCTAGAAAGGCTAACAAGGTCGCTGACGTGCTAAGTCAGAAGTCTTCAGTAGCGCAGGTGGTACTCAAGGAATGGATTTTGCTCGAGAGAGCTCGAGATTCGGTTTTCAAATATGAGGTAGGCCACTTTTCAAATCTTAGGGCCATCCTCAAAATTGAGCCGGAAGTGCAGATCAGAATCAAGACGTTTCAGTTGTCAGACCGAGAGATTCAGAAAATTCTACAAGAGGATACCAAAAAGAGAAAAGCTGACTTTCAGATTTCTGAAGACGGAACACTAAAGTTCCAAGGACGATTATGTATACCTGATGATGCAGTGCTTAAAGAAGTGATTTTGTCAGATACAAAAATGTATCAGAATTTGCGTCAACACTATTGGTGGTCCGGTGTGAAGGTTGATATCGCCAAGCATGTCGCCAAGTGTCTAACGTGTCAGCAAGTGAAGGCACAGCATTATAAGCCTGGAGGACTTCTGCAACCTCTTGAGATTCTCGAGTGGAAATGGGAACACATCATGATGGACTTTGTGACGGGCTTACCATGGAGTCAGAGAGGTAATGATTCCATTTGGGTAGTGGTTGACAGACTGATGAAGTCGGCTCACTTCATCACAGTACGAAAGGACCTTGATTTGGACAGACATGCAGAGTTGTATGTGCGTCAGATTGTTCGTCTGCATGGAGTGCCAGTGATGATTACATCTAACCGAGACCCAAGGTTCATAGATGCCTTTTGGAAGAGTTCGCAGGTTGCCTTAGGAACGAAGCTGCAGTACAGTACGGCTTATCATCCTTAGACAGATGGCCGGTCTAAGAAGACGGTTCAAACCCTCGAAGACATGCTGCGAGCTTGCGTGTTGGACTTCAAAGGAAGCTGGGAGGAACAGCTTCACCTCGTCGAGTTTGCCTACAACAATAGCTATCAGTAGAGCATTCAAATGGCACCTTTTGAAGCATTGTATGGCAGAGCATGCAGAACGCTAGTTTGTTGGGATGAGGTCGAAGAATGAAAGATCACAGGCCCAAAGTTAGTCTAGCAGTCAATGGATGTAGTTGCCGTTATTCGGGACAGATTAAAGATTGCTTAGAGCAGCCAGAAAGGTTACGCTGATAAGCGTCGAAGGTCATTGGAATTCCAAGTTGGTGATGACGTTTTTTTGAAGGTGTCACTAATGAGGGGTACTTCGCGCTTTGGCAAGAAGGGAAAGCTAAGTCCGAGGTACGTAGGTCCCTTTAAGATTCTAGAGAGAATCAGGATCCTAGCGTATCATCTTGCATTGCCGCCAAGGTTGGCACAAGTGCATGACGTCTTTCACGTGTCAATGTTGAAGACGTATAAGCCTGACTCGACCCACGTGTTAATTTTCGAAGAGTTAGACGTGGACGACAGAGTGTCATATATGAAAAGCCCAGTTTAGATTGTGGATTGGAAAGAGCAGATTCTGCATACCAAGACGATCCCATTGGTTAAAGTGGTTCGGCAACACCACGGCACTGAAGGAGCAACCTGGGATAGTAAAGATTCAATGAGATGATTGTACCCCCATCTTTTTGTTTAAAGATTGGTAATGGTTTAAATTTCGAGGACGAAATTTTTATAAGAGGGGAAGAGGTGTGACATCATGAATTTCGACCCCGTCCCGATTTTATGAAGTGGGCATTTCGTCGACGTGCCAATGTTCCTTTTTCTCAGAGTTGATCACTTTCGAGTTAATTGATCTATCAGGTGAAGCCGTTAAGGGATATAACGCAATAGGCTGGAGAATTCGACTCGGAATCGACTTCTCGACCGTGCTAATCTGCAAGGGTCATTACGGCACAGTCGAAATCCATCAAATACCGGAAATAGGTGGATTCAACAGAGGCATGTGATTAGTGCGTGCGTGATTCCACCTAATTGCAAAATTTCTGTCGAACGGCACTAGACCAATCTTTCTGTCATATTTGTACTCTGTATCTGTATTTGAAACATCGAGATTTTCATGACAACCAAGAGTTGCCAATGTGTCGAAGATGTACGTAATGGCTCGAAAATAATTGACCACAGGTCAAATGCGCTAAAAATTTCTAAAAGCTACCCGGTAAATTGGGTCGCACTAAAATCGCGTCCGGTCAATTTTAACCACGAAATTGAATCGGTTTCGGGATTCAGACATTCGAGTGTGTCACGATTCATTTATAAGACGTCATCTTGTCTTTCAGAGAAATTCTGTCGAGTTTGGAATTTTTACGGAAAATTAATTTGGACGATTCAGAAACGAAAGGAAATTCGGATGGGCCAAATTGAAGGGATTTTTGGCCTCCTTAGGGAGCTATTTGGTGATAGGAACTTGCGGAAATTGTGTGGGCTTCCTCTGCAGTAAAATTGGACATAAAATTGGGGAAATTGGTGAAGAAATTGAAGTCTAAGGTGAGGAAATTCGGAGCCTTGGATGGGGGGCTGCAACATTTGGTATCAAATTAAGTATTTGTGGAGTTATCTTTCAAGAAAGTATTAGGGGGACCAAGCATTTAATTGAATTGGATATGTTTGTTGACTTTTGCCCCCTTTTGGCCTCTCTCGCACGTCTCTCTCTCCCTCATCTGTTCTTTCTCTCTCTCCCTCCTTCGAACGTTTCTCTCCCCTGATCCCCCTTTCTATTCTGCCTTTTTTTTTTTCTTCCTTTCCTTTGTTCCTTCGAAGACCCCTGCAGCTCCTTCCTTCGTCCATGTCTCTCTCTACCAACGCCTCAGCCGCTTCCCCCTTCGAATCTGCTGCTCCATCGCTTCTCCTCTGCCACGTCCAAGTCAACTCCCCTCCAGGCAAAGTCTCATCGTTGACTCCGCAAGCCACACGCCCATCCCCATCGATCCTCC
The DNA here is from genome assembly GCA_014182565.1 of Eucalyptus marginata. NCBI lineage: Eukaryota > Viridiplantae > Streptophyta > Magnoliopsida > Myrtales > Myrtaceae > Eucalyptus > Eucalyptus marginata. The sequence goes on along the minus strand of CM024593.1, from coordinate 19,472,302 downwards.
TTTGCGTTGCCACGCAGCTAGCTTGCTGCCAACGCCACCGATTAAGTAAATGCACGTGTTGTGCACATCATATGAATGTTTTCATCTCCTTACTCACCAACTTAGCTGCAGGCTCCCACAGGACTGGGAGGCCCTTTATTTTATCGTATTACGTGACAAGAATGTTCATATAGCATAGCTGTTTCAAAAGTATATTAGATTAATGTTTGGGGATAATCCACGAACCATTACATGTGGATAATCCACGAACCATTACATGTCTTCAGAGATTAATTGATTTATTAGCTCCAGAACTGGTTTGAGTAAGTCAAACTAGGTGTCGCATTTGGGTGCATGTCCATGAGACAGATTATATTTGAAGACGGGCTAAGGGTGTTCTTGTGTCATTGGAAAGAATTTATGTGAAAAAGATTTTTTAGACTTTCCAATGTTTGGAACGATCAAAATAATAAGTTAGTTGAAAAGCATTTCCATTTCAAGTACTTCTTCTTAAAATCAAGAAAAATATTTCTCCTTCCTAATAAGAGGAATACGTTTTCCTTGGCTAAGTTTTATGTTATTTCATGTCATGTGACATCAAAAAATTTCAACCAAGCTTAGAGCTTCAATGAAGCAATCCCTCTCTCTCATCATCATCCTCTTCTAGAATTCGTTTTCTCTGTTCTTATTGATAAATCGCCAAGCCCAAAATCGCGCTCTAGTTTATTGTGGCTGAGTGCTTGAGTCATCAACACTTGGGCTTAAGTCCATCGAGGCCAGGCTTAGGTCCCCAATGCTCGCGCTCTAGTTTATTGTGGCTGAGCCTGAGAAACCGTAGCTCTTGCAATCAAGACCACGGTGGTTGGGCCCAAGTCCCCATAGGTCGAGGCCTAGTCCCCAACACCCAAGGCAGGGTCCACGAAATCAACTCCAAGTTCCTAATGGTGGAGCTCGAGACCCTCAAAGCGTAGCCCAAGACCTTGGCATCATGCTCGGGTCTTTGCTAGTCGCACCTACTTTGAGCCCAAGTACCCTAATACTTGGCTAGGGGCCTAGGCACGAGCCCGGGTTTCACAAGAGAAAGTTGTTTTTGTGAAAGTGCTTATGAGAATCTTATTCGATAAAACTATATTTAAAATTTGATGATATAGCACACCTAACTCCTATATCACACAATTAGGACATGTTTTTTTTTTCCCAAAGAAAAATAAAAGAAAATTTTCATTTCTAAACGATAGAAAATAATTTTTAGTTCATTGCAAATTTCAGCTGAACATTGGAAAATATTTTTATTTTCTAGAAAAATGACTTATTTGAGCACAGTTTTTAGAAATGTCAAGCTATCCATGAAACAAATGGAGCCTAGTTTAATTTCTTTCTTCCATATGATTCTTGTTTGTTTGTAATGCTTTAATTTTAAGGTAACGTTTAGATGTGTTTACAACAATATTCTTGGTCTGGGACGTTGTTGTTAATTTCCAGTCCTTTGTATTTCAGTAATTCGTAGAACTGAGTACTTTCATTCATCCCTTTACCCATCTTGTCCTACTCATTTTTTTCTTATCACTCTTCCGCCGGTGGAAGTGACACTTACACTGTCCAGCTTGCCAAAGGTGAATTGTAATAGACACCACATCATCTTTTAAGTTAGTCTTTTGGAGGCCTATAGGTCAGGCTTTCTTATTTCTTGGAACTACGTTGAACAAAATTAGGCAACGGAATGGAGTAACTGGATTTTAACTGAATTATACCTTATCTCGTCACACATAAGTAGAATGTCAAGAATCAGATAGTTGCTTTATATGCCTGATAGAGAGGGCTCAATTATTGTTTGTGATTGTAACAGGTGTGAAATCTCTTCTGTGCAAGGAGTACTTGTATGTTGGAGCTTTCGTGGGTGCTTTGGCGATTCTAATCTTCATCTGCCTTGGCTCTGTTGAGAGATTCAGCACCCATAGCCGGCCCCGCAAGTTTGATCCTTCAAATACGTGCAAGCCTGCACTTGCCACTGCCGTTTTCAGTACTGTTTAATTCCTACTTGGTGCTTTCACATCAGTCGTCTCTGGTTTCCTTGGCACGAAAATTGCTATCTATGCTAACTGATGGTTTTAATTATATGGGCTTAAGTTGGCCCGCCCACAATGGGCCTAAAAGCCCGGCCCACAGGAATAAGGCCCGTGGATGAAGGGACACGTTTCTTCTTGGAGGGAACGTATATAAGGGGAAATAAAGAGGGAGGAACGTACCTTTTGGCATAACGTACATTCCTCCTCTCTCTCTCCCTCAAACACTTTCCAAAGGAAAGAACAGTGCGCAAGAGGCGACACCCATCTTCCCTTCGAGGTGAATTGACGTCATCGGATCGAACAAGGCTGAATTCCCTTTCTCTTTTCGGCGTCGGTGTCTAATCTGTGGCTAACAAGGTACGCTTGAATCCGTGGTGTGCTTTACGATCGGTGATATGTGATTTTTTCCCGGGCTTGTCTTCCGCGTTCGTTTTAGGGGTTCGATTTAGTGTCGAATCCGGTTTTTAGGGATCCGTTAATCCCAACATTGGTATCAGAGCCCCTGTTCATGTTTCCCGACCCTTTTTATTGCTTTTGATTAATGTTTTGGTCAAAAATTCGAAGAAAATCAATTTTGGTCGATCGGGGACGGAAAAACCCGACACCCGTGTACTGTGCGCCCTGTTTCGTGATTTTGTGCAAGTCGAAATTAGTTTTTGATAGTGCAGGGATGAAGTTCTCGTCGATACGAGAAAAATGAGTCGTGGATCGCCGCCGGAGGCCGCCGGACGCGCCGCCATGCGCAGCCGGAATGCACGGGGGTCATCGGCGCGTGCGTTGCACGCACCGATTCGATCCCCGCCGAAACGCGCGCGAGCCGCCGCCGGCGCCCGCAACGCACGCGCGCCGAAACGGCGCGCGTCGGATGCGCCGTTTGGCCCAGCGCGTGCGACGCACGCGCGCGCGGAACGACGCACCGTTTCGGCCTAGGCGCGTGCGACGACGCGCGCAAACGGCGCGTCGTTTCGGCCCCCGGCACGTGCCGGTCGGCTCGTCCGACCGGCCCGACCGGGCGACCGGCCCGACCGTTGACCGCGACCGTTGACGACCGTTGACCGACCGTTGACCGTTGACTTGACCGTTGACCGTTGACGACCGTTGACCGTTGACTTGACCGTTGACGACCGTTGACCGTTGACCCGAAAAAAAAAATTGTTTCTTTTTTTCCCAATTGAGTCAATGTGGATTATATGTAATCCCTTATTTGTTCTGCATTTGTTGCAAGAATAATGCCTCCCCTTCAGTTACGTACGCCTATTCGCGTAATTACCGATAAACAAAGGAAAGACTTTCTAAGTTGATAGCTGAGCTGACTGATTATCGATGGGAGAATGGTGACTTAATTGATCATGTTCTTGAAGTCAACGGGAAGATACAAGAGGTCATATGGAATGGTCGTCCCATGCCACAGTCAGAGATGGTGCGATTTTTCATTAACACTCTTTTACCTGAATGGCAAGATGTGTTGAATCGCATATGGGATGTCAACTGAGCTGCTTCATATAAGAAAATTGTGATGGATTTTGTAAAAGAATATTACTGCATTGTTACAAGGGAAAAGATCCAGAATTTGAACAAAAGAGGATCTTTCCCAGTTCGTGTGCTGGCTTGTTTTTAGATGTTATGGCTTGTCTTTATTTAGTGTTCTTTGTGGACATCTTATGTAAAGTTAACTACCTGATTGTTGTTGTTGTAGCAACCTATATGTTAGCCACATTATGTGAAAGCATTATTATTATATTGTATGTCAATTATCTCGTTGCTTTTCGTTAATTGCTTTGGTTCTGTGTGGGTAGTTAGTCGTGGGTAGTTATAGAAGTTTTTGTAGCTTCATAAGAATTGATTTTGCATATGACAATCATATTAATGATAGTTTTAAGTTAGGATTTTGGAGGATGATTGGAAACGTAGTGACCTTTTGATTCTAAAACCTTACTTGAAATTATTCATTAATATGATGGGTCTGCAAAAGGGATGCATAAATGATAGGCATTAATAAATCGTGCATATATGTCTGATGTGTTCAGATCAATGGCTTCAGCCACAAAGAGCATAGTTGCCGAGCTGAACAAAGGTGAAAAGCTCAATGATGACAACTATGAAATTTGGCAAATGAGAATTCAATATGTGCTGGAAAAGCAAGAAGCACTAAAAGCTCTTGACCATGTTATGGAAGATCTTGTGGATGCTGTGCGCCACCTTGAGCTAGCTGATGATCGCCTCAAGGCATTTAAGCAGATACGATATTTGCCTTTGTGTTGCTTTAAGCTCGAAGGGGCTTCAAGCTCTAAGCGCAAGCGCATTGATTCGTTCAATATGTGGGAAAGCAAGGGATCAAGTCCTTCTTGCAAGAAACCAAGAATTAACCAACAAAAGAGAGGAAAACGTCCTCGTGGAAGAGAGGAAAACGTCCTCATGTGAAGAATATCTCAAGGGTGAAATGTTACAACTGTGACTAGAAGGGTCACTATGCCCGCGATTGTCGCGAGCCAAAGAAGGTACACACCCTTTGTACTATTGGGAACTTTGCATATGTGTCAAGTTCTATATTCTTGACTGAATCTAATCCTCTGTGGACTGTAGATTCGGGAGCGACAGGACCATGTAGCGAAGGATAGAGAATCCTTTGTAGAATTTCGACGAGTTCCGACTAGAACTAAGTGGATCTATGTGGGAAACAACTCCAGAGCTGAAGTGAAAGGAATTGGCACCTGCCAACTGAATATGCGTGGTGGACGCACATTATTCATACATGATGTGTTGTATGCTTCGGAGATTCGTCGAAATTTAGTGTCTGTTTTTAGTGTTGGTTAAGTTTGGTTTTAATGTGAACTTCCATAATAGAGGTGTAGATTTGTATTTGGATACAAACTACTATGGTTGTGGTTATTTTCTGGATGGTTTCATTGTATTAGATATTGATTATGTTAATGCAAATGTTTGTTATTCCCTTCTCACGTCTCCTAATACATATGATAATGATGTGAATGTATGGCATGCTAGACTTGGTCACATTGGCCAACAGCGTATGAATAGACTAGCCAAAGAGGGCTTGTTGGGCAACATTGAAAAGTCGATTTGCCCATATGTAAGCATTGCCTAGAAGGGAAAACGACAAGGAAACCATTTGGAAAAGGTAAAAGAACTGAATTTCCTCTGCATTTAATCAATTTTGATGTCTGTGGTCCAATGAATGTGAGAGGAAGGCATGGGGCTGTTTATTTCATCACTTTTATAGATGACTATACTCGATTCGGATATGTCTATTTGATTTCTCATAAATCTGAAGCAATAAGTTGTTTCAAAAGGTTTATGAACCTGGTAGAAAATCAATTAGACAATAAAATAAAAGCATTGAGATCCGATAGAGGTCGAGAATATTTATCTGATGAGTTTAGAAAATTATGTGATGAAAAAGGAATAGAAAGACAGTTGTCTATTCCATATACTCCTCAACAAAATGGTGTTGCGGAGAGAAGAAACAGAACCCTATTGGAAATGGTTAGGTCCATGATGGCGCATGCTAACTTACCTATTACTTTTTGGAGTGATGCGTTGTTAACTGCTGCCTATATACTTAACCGTGTGCCTTCCAAATTAGTTACTTCCACTCCATATGAGTTATGGACAGGTAGAAAACCGGACTTAAGTTTTCTTAAGCCATGGGGTTGTGCTGCCTATACACATGAGTCCTCTTACAAGTTTGGGAAATTGGGTCCCAGAGGAAAGAAGAGTATTTTCATAAGATACTCGGAACACTCAAAAGGGTATGTGTTCATAGGTGAGCAGAAAGTGGGAGTATAACTGAATTTGAATCACGGGATGTCACATTCTTAGAGGATGAATTTCCTAAGAAGGGCGAAATAAGGGAAGATTACTCCTTATTTGAAACCTTGGATCAAGATAATGATCTTAGTGGAGTTCGTCCAAGTGGGAGTAATATGAGAAGTGATGAATTGAATTCAACTCATTCTCAATTGCAACCACATAATGAGACGACATCATCATTATCTAATCCAAGTGGGAGCATAATGGGGAATGATGTGCAAAGTGTACAAACTCCCATACGGCGAACAAGTCGCCAAAGTATTCCCCGTCGACGTTTTGACATTGAAGGGGAAACTTTTATGGTTGCTCCACAAGATGAGGATGAGCCAAGAAATATTAATGAGGCTCGAAATGCCCTAGTAAGGAAAAATGGATTCATGCAATGGAAGAGGAAATGGAGTCAATGAAATCAAACTAAGTCTGGGAACTGGTTGATCTTCCAAAAGGACGCAGAGCTATTGGGAACAAGTGGGTTCTCAAAATAAAGCGAAAGGTTGATGGCTCGATAGAAAGGCATAAGGCTCGCCTTGTGGCGAAGGGGTATAATCAACAGGAAGGAATTGATTATGAAGATACGTTTTCTCCTGTAGTGAGATTTACCTCGATTCGCATTATTCTGGCAATTGTAGCTGTCCGAGGACTCCACAAGAGAAGGAACAAATGAAACATGTTCCTTATGCTAGTGCAGTTGGGAGCTTGATGTACGCTATGATGTGTACAAGACCCGACATATGTTTTGCAGTTGGAATGGTGAGTAGATACCAATCCAATCCAGGTCCAGCACATTGGAAAGCCGTTAAGAGAATACTAAGGTATCTAAAGGGAACTGCTGATTATACGATGAGTTATCAAGGAAAGGATCTGCGACTAGAAGGCTATTCTGAAATTGATTGGGGAGGAGATTTAGACGAAAGGAAATCTACCTCTAGGTTTGTTTTCTTATTGAATAATGGCACCATATGTTGGAGCAGTAAGAAACAAACGCGTATAGCCTTGTCCACGATGGAAGCTGAGTTCGTGGCATTATCGCAGTAATACAAGAAGGGAGTTTGGCTTAAGAGTTTTTTTGATCATTTAGGTGTTATTGAGAAAGCTGCAAATCCATTATTAGTTAATTGTGATAGCCAAGCAGCAATAGCGTACACCAAAGATCCAAAATATCATGGCAAAACCAAACATATAGATACCAAGTATAATTTTGTAAAAGATATGGTTGCACGAAAGGATGTGAACTTACAGTACATATCTACGCATAGAATGGTAGCAGATCCTATGACAAAGCCAATACCTAGAGATGTGTTTTGTGGTCATGTAAAATCTCTAGGATTGCGTAGAGTCGATGTACCGGATTGTAATTTCCCGAGTTGTTCACATTTATGAACTAGTGTTGTTTCATTATTAATGCCTATGAATCTTTGTTTGATCTTTATGCATCTTAATGCTCAGTGCATTATATTATGTTGAGAAAGTATGTCGATGATAAGAGATTAGCCCACTCACACGGGTAATCGCCTCTATTTACTATGTGATAAATAGAGATGAGACGTTTTTTAAGCTTATTATCTAGGTGATAATCGAGAGCTCAAGCTTAAAATAAATATGTCGCCTTAACTGAGTGTTAAGATGAGGACATAATACTTACGATGTCTGAAAGTAAAATAACCCACATATTTTACTTTATCTGTCTAAGATGCCAGATGTGAGTTCTGATGAATTTTGTGAATGAGTAAATACGTGAACTCAAGTTAGACATTGGGTATGTCTGAACTATCATCTGTACGGTATTGATGGTGTAGACATACGCTCCATGGGAAAGGAGTTAATACCGTAATACGTATTTCATACTACGTATGCATGAGACGACCAATAAGAGTGGCAAAAGTTTGATCTCAACTTTTATGACGTGTGAGACTCTTGAGGAATAGAGTTCCTCATTTTTAGTGCCCTCATGACTTTTACATATTCTCAAGATTTCTATTTAGTGTTTGCTATCTTAGAATGTTGCCAATGATCATGAGTTGATTCGATCTAATGGGACATTTCTAGAAAAGCAAGTTGAACTGAAATTGAGAGTTTGAAGGAAAAAGGAAGATCGGATTTGGAGAATCACATTGTGGTTTTGTATTCACTGGTCGACCAATTATGACTGTCTTTGGGATAATCATAATTGTGAATACAATATATATATATATATATATATATATATATATATATCATTGTTTAAATGAGATTAAGAGAGATATAAATGTGATCGATCAATCTAGGGTACTGCATACTAAATTTACTCGGAAAGTGATGCCCATTATGAGCTGCTATATATTCCTAACAGATGTATAGTAACGAGCTCTCAAAGTATGCTGGTCGCACGGATTATTCACCAGTATGAATGTTGAAAGAGGAAAAGAGGATTCTGTTCGGCCCACCATGCAAGTGGGAGTTGATGGATTTTCAATTGATGGGCCTAAGTTGGGCCTGTCCGCCCATGTTGGTTTTGGCCCACCATGTGCGAGTGGGAGATGATGGTTTTAATTATATGGGCTTAAGTTGGCCCGCCCACGATGGGCCTAAAAGCCCGGCCCACAGGAATAAGGCCCGTGGATGAAGGGACACGTTTCTTCTTGGAGGGAACGTATATAAGGGGAAATAAAGAGGGAGGAACGTACCTTTTGGCATAACGTACGTTCCTCCTCTCTCTCTCCCTCAAACACTTTCCAAAGGAAAGAACAGTGCGCAAGAGGCGACACCCATCTTCCCTTCGAGGCGAATTGGCGTCATCGGATCGAACAAGGCTGAATTCCCTTTCTCTTTTCGGCGTCGGTGTCTAATCTCGTGGCTAACAAGGTACGCTCGAATCCGTGGTGTGCTTTACGATCGGTGATATGTGATTTTTTCCCGGGCTTGTCTTCCGCATTCATTTTAGGGGTTCGATTTAGTGTCGAATCCGATTTTTGGGGATCCGTTAATCCCAACACTAACAAAAAGACTGTCTTTGAAGAGAGTAACTTCGTTCGAAGAACTTCCATTGCTACTTCCTGTTGATGTATCAAGGCTGTACTATCTTTTTTTTTTTTCTTAAGTCAGTTTGCTGATATCCCGTTTTCTAGGAGTTAGTTAGTCATTGTTTTTCTTTGGTCAGTCCTATCTTGTAAGAGTGTTTAGCTACATTTTTTTTTTTGGTTATTTAGTTAGTTTGTTGCTGGTTTTGTGGACCAAGCAAACTGTTAGTTAGTGGACAACGTGTGTTTATGGTTGAGTTTTAGTCTCTATTTAAGCAATTTCAGTTTTCTAAATAAAAAAGAAGTTCCCTTCCAAAAAAAAAAAAAAAAAACAGCTTTTGCTATCAATTCTTCTTCTCTTCTTTAAGAAACAACATTAATATTAGAGCCTTCTTGATCTTAAGGGGCTGTGAGTGACTTGTGAGATTGATTGAGTGTGTCTGCATCCATAGAAGCTAAAGGCAAGATGGAGGCAGGATTGAGTGGTTTTTCAGCAATGGCTCCACCGGTGTTTGATGGAGAAAATTATCAAGCTTGGGCAGTGAGAATGCGAGCCTGTCTAAAGGGTTGTGATTTTTGAGAAGCTATGGAACAAGATTATGAAGTTGCTCCCCTTTCTAACAATCCAACCATCAATCAGATCAAGTATCACAAGGAAAGCAAAGGCAAAGTCTTGCTTATATGCTGCTATCTCACCTACCATTTTTAGTAGAATTATGGCTTGTGAATTAGCCAAAGCTATATGGGACTTCCTTAAAGCTGAGTATCAAGGAGATGAGAGGATCAGTAGCATGAATGGGCTAAATCTGATCACAAAATTTGAGAGACTGCAGATGAAGGAGTCTGAGACAATTAAGGAGTATTTTGGTAAGTTGATAAGCATTGCAAATCAAGCAAGAGTTCTAGGCACTGACCTATCTAATAATAGGCTAGTGCAAAAGATTCTTGTCTCCTTGCCCGAAAGGTTTGAGGCAACCATTGCCTCTTTGGAGAATAACAAGGATTTGTCTCAGATCAAGTTGGCAGAATTGCTAAGTGCTCCGCAAGCACAAGAGTAGAGGAGGTTAATGAGGCTGGAAGGAAGTATAGAAGGAGCTTTGCAGGCCAAAGAACAGCAGAATGTAGGAGGGAAAGGCAAGAAGTGGAAAGGGAAGAAAGGAAATGGTAGTAGTGGTTCAGAAGCTGTTGTAGGAGAGAGCAGTGCAGGCAACTCTGAAAACAATTGGGGAAGGTATTCCTCATGTCAGCACTGTGGAAAACATAATCATCCACACTTTAGGTGTTGGAAGAGGCTAGATGTAAGGTGTAGAAAATGTCATAAGCTTGGACATATTGAGAAGTTCTACAAAGAGAAGGGACATCAGCAGCAAGGTGAGGTACATGCTACAATCCAGCAAGTGGTAGATCAACTGTTTGTTGCCTCTTGTTTCTCCTCTAGTACTCCATGTGACAGTTGGCTTATTGATAGTGGTTGCACAAACCACATGACAAGTGATGGAAAGCTATTTATAAACCTTGACAAGTCATTGAAGTCAAGAGTGAGGATTGAGAATGCGGAGTACTTAGAAGTGAAAGGTACATGGACTGTAGCAATAGAGAGTTGTGCTGGAACTAAGCTGGTTTCTAATGTGATGTATGTGCCTAAGATTGATCAGAATTTGCTGAGTGTGGGGTAGTTGGTAGAAAAGGGATTTAAGGTGATGTTTGAAGAGGGGAAGTGTTTGATCTTTGACTCTAGTGGTCAGGAGTTGTTCAAGATAAAGATGCAACAGAAAAATTTTTCTCTGAATCCTTTTGAGAAAGAGCAGGTGGCATTCAAGTGTCAGGCCAGTGATTCAGAAATATGGCACAAGAGGTTGGGGCACTTTCATCACAAAGGCTTGCTGTTCATGGAGAGGAATGAAATGGCAATTGGGTTACTAAGCCCGGAGGAGCATATCACAAGGTGCAAGGCTTGTTTATTGTGCAAGCAAACAAGACTTCCCTTCAAGGAATCCACTTGGAGAGCTATAGAAAAGCTGCAGCTGATTCATACAAATCTATGTGGTCCACAAGTGACTCCTTCATTAAATGGTAGCAAGTATTTCATTATTTTCATTGATGATTATACCAGAATATGATGGATTTACTTTATGAAGCAAAAGTCAGAAGTTGCTGAGGCATTTATGAAGTTTAAGAGATGGGTTGAGAACCAAAGTGGCCATAAGATTCAGGTCATCAGATCTAATAATGGAACATAATACACTTCACAGAAGTTTAACTCTTTCTATGAAGTGGCTGAAATTGAGCATCAGCTTACTGCTCCTTACTCTTCATAGCAAAATGGAGTTAGTGAGAGGAAGAATAGAACCATTATGGAAATGACTAGGTGTCTACTACATGAGAAGAATCTACCAAAAGAGTTTTGGGCAGAAGTAGCAAACACATCAATTTTTCTGTTGAATAGACTACCTACAAGGGTATTGGAGAAGAAGACACCCTTTGAAGCTTGGTTTGATGTCAAGCCAATTCTAAGAAATTTGAAGGTGTTCGGCTGTGTGTGTTTTTCTCATATTCCAAGTCAAGAGAGACAAGCTGAGAGAGAAAGCTGAACCTGGGATTTTTATTGGCTACAGTTTAGTGTCAAAAGCTTACAGGATCTATCAACTACAGACAGGAAAGGTGATCACTAATAGGGATGTTCAGTTCTTGGAAGATGAGAAATGGGACTGGACAAATGAGCCACAAGGGAAGCACAAGGAGGTGTCACTGGAACTTGATGAGCTGGTGGATAATGTTCTAGTTAGAGGTACCGGATCTCCGACTGATATATATTAGAGGTGTAACATGGCTATTTTGGAACCTGCAAGTTATGAAGAAGCTAAAAGTGATTAGAGGTGGATGAATGCAATGAAGGAAGAGTTGGCTATGATAGAAAAGAACCAGACATGGGAGCTAGTGGAGAGGCCCGAAGACAGGAAGGTGATTGGAGTAAAATGGGTTTTTAGGACCAAACTCAATCCTTATGGCTTAGTAAATAAGCATAAAGCTAGGTTAGTGGTGAAAGGATATGCACAAGTTTAGGGAGTTGATTTCTTAGAAACCTTTGCTCTTGTGGCAAGACTAGATACAATTAGAATGACTTTTGCTTTGGTAGCTCAACAAGGATGGAAGGTGTATCAGTTAGATGTGAAATCTGCATTTTTGAATGGAGTGTTGCAAGAGGAGATTTATGTTGAGTAACCAGAAGGCTTTGTCACACCAGGCCAGGAGGAGAAAGTTTGTTTGCTGAGAAAGGCTCTATATGGCTTGAAGCAAGCTCCCAGAGAAAGGTATAATAAGATGGATGAGCACTTGCTGGGCCTGGGTTTCAAGAAAAGTCTCAGTGAATCTACTCTATATGTCAAGAAGTTAGTATATGACTTAGTGGTGGTGTCTCTTTATGTGGATGATGTGCTGGTGACAGGGAGTAATAGTGCTCAGATTATTGCATTTAAGCAAGAGATGATGAAGATGTTTGAAATGATTGATCTTGGTGAGATGTCGTATTTTCTAGGGATGGAGGTTAGGCAAACTCAAAATGGAGTTTTTATCTGTCAGGAAGAAGTACTTGAAGGAGATCCTGAAGAGATTCAACATGGAGGAGTGCAAGAGTGTGAGTACTCCAATAGGTCAAAAGGAAAAGCTTCAAAAGAAGGATGGATCAAAACCTGCGAATGAAAGAGTTTATAGAAATTTGATTGGTTGTCTTATGTTTCTCACTGCAACTAGGCCAGACATCATGTTTCTTGTAAGTGTCTTGTCAAGATTTCTCAATAATGCAAGTGAGTTGCATAGGGTAGCTGCAAAGAGGGTGTTGAGGTACTTGAAAGGTATTCTTTCATATGGGATTAAGTTTTGCAGAGTTCAAGAGTTTAAGTTGCAAGGGTATTCTGACAATGATTGGGGTAGATCAGTGGATGATATTAGGAGCACTTTAGGTTATTGCTTTACAATTGGGACGGCATGTTTTTCCTGGTGTTCAAAGAAGTAGGAAATAGTGGCTCAATCAACTGCAAAAGCTGAGTTCATTGCAGCTACTGCAACTGTGAATCAAGCATTATGGTTGAAGAAGCTAATGGATGATTTGCATTTGCAGCAAGAAGAAGACATAGAAGTATTTGTGGAAAATCAAGCTACTCTGGCCATTTCACAGAATCCAGTATTTCATGGAAGAACAAAGCATTTTAAGGTCAGGTATTATTTCTTGAGAGAAGTGCAGAAGGCTAGAGAGGTGAAACCGGTGTACTGTAGTTCAAAAAATAAAATTGCAGATATATTCACTAAGTCATTTCATGTTGGTCGATTTGAACTTCTTAAGGCAAAGCTAGGAGTGTGCTGATTTCCTGTTTTCTTGGAGTTAGTTAGTCGTTGTTTTTACTTGGTCAGTCCTATCTTGTAGGAGTGTTAAGCTGCATTTTTTATTTTTTATTTTTGGTTTTTCTGTTAGTTTGTTGCTGGTTTTGCGGACCAAGCAAGCTGTTAGTTAGTGGATAACGTGTGTTCATGGTGAAGTTTTAGTCTGTATTTAAGCAATTTCAGTTTTTTGAATAAAAAAGAAGTTCATTTCCAATAATAATAAATAAATAAAAACAGCTTTTGCTGTCAATTCTTCTTCTGTTCTTTAAGAAACAACACTTCCAGGTCTATCGCAGTTACCAGAATTCTTCTTGCTACTAGCGGTCTTCTCACGCTCTATCTTGCAATCTATCTGTTCAAGTTGTACTATGGCAATGACTGGGAAGGTCTTTTTGAGGCTATTACCGGTTATGGTCTCGGTGGATCTCTCATGGCTCTCTATGGAAGAGCTAGTGGTGGAATTTATGCCAAGGCTGCTGATGTTTGTCATCATCTGGTTGAAGAGATTATGCCAAAAATCCTAAAAGATGATCGAAACCCAGTTGTATGTGCTCTCGTACTGTGGCTCCATCTCCTAAAGTATATCGTTCACTTTTAGTCATAAATGGGTTGTGAAAGTGCTAGTACAAACACTTAGAGGGGAGTGAATAGGTGTTTAAAATAAACCTTGGCAAATAAATGCGGAATAAAATAAATTTCGAGCAAAGTCTGAATAAGGATCAGAGTCTGATATGCCACCAGACTTCTAGTAGATGTTCAGAATTTGTTATGCGATGGAATAAACTTCTGAAATAACCTGTAAGTATGCAACAGACTTAAATATAAAGAGTTAAGGAAAGAGAAAATTTATAGTGGTTCGGCTTAAATCAAGCCTATGTCCACTCTCCCACGCTAACAGCCTTTTGGCTGGATTCCACTATGCAATTAACAAGAGATTATAACTTTGAGTGCAAACACTCAGTGGTAGATCACACTATCTCACTAAGTCAGTCTTTTGGTATTTTTCTCACGATCACAAACGTTTAAGCTCACAAAAGACAAGCGTATGATCAAAGTTCGCTCGGACTTTGGAATTATAAATTCTACGCTCCGTCTCTTACTTGCTCATTAGTCCTTGGTCTCCTTAAATACTCCTCCACTTCTAAACTAGCCGTTGGACAGTATCTAGAGAATCGTCTTCCAATCTACCCATTGGCCATATCTGTATCTAGAAGATTTGGTAGCTATTAAGTGATAGAAGTAGAATCCCAAATTGATTTTGATCGCCCATACAAACAGAATATTGATTTCCATAAGTAGAGCTTCTTCATATAGAAAGTTCTTGTCTTCAATATCCAATTGTCAATCAATTAGATTGAGTCAATCAAATCTATCTTGGTGTAGAATCCAAACCAGACCACTAGCCGTTATATGTTTGAGGCTTATGTTACGTTCTGTCAAGTTAACTCGTTCTGAACATGCTTCTTTTTGAAGTCACGTTTTGGACTTGTGTCTCGTTCTGGACCTTGTCACGTTATGGACTTGTGTCTCGTTCTGTATGTAAAGTCTAAGAATATTCTGTCTGAAGTAGAGTCTGAGTGTCTTCCATCTGAAATAGACTTTACAAACTTGACGTAAGTCTGAACATATTCTGCTTCTGAACAGATTTACCCTTAAGGTCCGAACACAATCTGAATAAGTTCAACTTCAACATAGAGTCTGTCTTTTGATTATTCCAAGTATAGACTTTGACAATATCCGTTACATGTTCTATCATCTGCATAGTTTAATACTCAACCATTAAACACGTTAGTAACCTTTGATTTATTTTGTCATCTTCAAAACATCATAAGGGATTTCCCTAACAGGTTGTCCTTAATCATTCAAGTGGTTCCTAATTATGTTGGTGATATTCTTGGGAATATTGCTGGTACAGGGCCAGATCTTTTTGCCTCTTCGGCCGAATCATCTTGCGCTGCTCTTGTTGTTCCTTCCATCTCTTCTTTCGGAATTGATCACGACTTCACTACTATGTGTTATCCCCTACTTATCACGTCTAAGGGCATTCTTGTTTTGCTTGATCACAACTCTCATGGGGGAAATCATGCTTGGATTGAAGATGCAACTTATTATTTCTACAATTCTAATGACTGGGGGAATTTTTTTCATTAGCTGGGTTGCTCTGCCATCATCATTCACAATTTATAACTTTGGATCGCAAAAAGTTGTGGAAGTTGTGAAGTACTGGTAAATGCTTTGATGATACTTATCTCTTTTTGATCCTAAATGCTGCTCTCTTCTAATGTTGGCCATGTGACATGCTTTAATGTCAGCGGACTTCTACAGTATGAAATCAATGCTGAAGGTGTTGCTGACGCGGCTGGCAGGAGAGACGAAAATCGTTAGAGAATTGATGCCGTGACGCTGCAGGCTACACTACTGTTGCCACTGGAAAGGTGCAGGCAATCCTTATCCTTGCATCTGAATATAGTATCGACACCGTCCTATTGTCCTTTTATTAGTAGCTTATTTTGATAAAATTCATAACATAACAGAGGAAAGTGTGTCTGTCTGTAGGAACTTTTCATGAGATCACATTCATGTCATCAAGAATCTGTTTACGTTGCCCAATTATTTCCTTTTTGACCGTAAATAACTAAATATTACGTTAGTTATGCAAGTCCATTTGGATTCTTGCTGGTGTGGCGTGATGTTTGGCTAAAATCGCCTTGCATTCCTTGGAGTGCTGCCTTTCATCTATCATTCTCAATAATAGCTGTACTGGCAAATTCTACTTTCCTATTTTTTAAATCTAATATTAGATAGACCTTTTCGTCTCTTATTTGTTATGTAGGGATTCCCCATTGAATCAGCTGCCCTGGTTTCAATTGCTCTGTTTGGTGCATTTGTGAGTCGTCCAGCAATGTCTTCTGTTGATGTCCTAACACTGAAGATCACCATCGGTTTGATCATGGGTGTTTGGCTTCCTCTTTGTTTCTCTACTATGACCATGAAAAGTGTCGGACGTGCTGTAGTTAAGCTAGCTCCGGAGGTTTCTGAGAAGTTAAGGTCTAGGTTAGACCACTTACCAGTTAATAATGGACCTAACTACTATGCTACATTCTTAGAAATTTCAACTGATGCATCTGTCAGAGGGGTAATTCCACCTGGTGCCATTGTCATGCTTCCACCATTTGTCGCCAGACCGTCTTCGGTGTGGAGACACCGATTGGTGTTTTAGCTGGCTCTCTCAGTTCCGTTGTTCAGGTAATCTTTACCAAAGTAATCAAAGTCTATCTATTTTGGTAGCTTGCGTTGCTCATTATTGACACCTAATTTGTGTTTTCAAGTACATATATAAAAAAAATTAAAAAAAATTATTTAATTTAAAAAAAAAATGTGGAAGGGGTCAGGTCGGGCCGGATCCGGCCTTGGCCCGGCCCGCCTTCTTTTTTTTCCTTCCCCGAGCGGTCGTCCCTTTCCCTATGCATTCGGCTCGGCCCTTTTCCCCTCCAGCCTAGCGTGCAAGCCAGCTAGTCTTCCTCCTCCTTCCATCCTCCATGTGCGGATCTACAGGAGAAAGAAAAAGGCAGCAGAAAGCAAAAAGCAAAAAGGAGCAGAAAGCAAAGAGCAAGAGCAGAAGATAGGGCAGGAGCAGGAGGAGAGCAAAAAAGGGGGGCAAGGATAGGATAGAAAGAGGGAGGGATGTAGAGACCAAAAGGGGGGATTTTCAAAGAACAAAAGAAAGAAAAGCAAAGTGGAGGATAGAAGGCGACCGGAGAGGGGGAGAGAGTGAAACAGGAGGAAAAAGAGGAAAAGGCTATTGGAGGTTGACCAAGGAGCCGAGGAGCCTTGATTTTGTTGTAAGAAGTAACCTGATTGAGAGATCATTTTTTCATTCACATACTGACATTGTCGTCTTTTTGCACGTTATGCGTGATGCTCCTTGACATTCTCATGTTTGACCATATATAGAAGTGAATTCTAGAGCTAGGACAAGAGTTGATTTTTGCTCTTATTTATACAAGAGTTTCTTGTATTTTATAATTGTTCTTATTCTTGTTAAGAATCATATTTTCCATTTTGGGTTTTGATTGCAAATCCAATTGTTACTTTTGTAGATCATGCTACTCACATTTTTTGATGATGGAATTCAGTTTCATGAAAATCATCCTTTTAAAAAACAAATTCAGAAGTGTTTCAAGCGAACATTTACCTCTACCTTCAAAATGTTTTGAAAATGAATTTCAAGAGAGCTTTGCTTAAGGCCCTCTCTTCATGTGGTCACTTTCTTAGGTAGGATGAGGAGTTTATTTGAGATCGACATCTGCCCCTTCTAAAAGATAAAAGTGTAGGCTCATGGAACTCGAGGAGCAAGCGTGCATTGAGGCTTCGTCGGCACCAATCTTCCATAGAGGCGGAACGAAGTTGAATTCTATTCTGGGAAGTTTCTTTTTTTGGAGATGCCTTAGGTGCCAAAATAGCCCATCGATCTCGTTCATGATCTTGTTCACTTTGCATGATAAGACAAATGAAGAGAGTTGCCAAGCATCCAAAAAGGCGAATTCGAAGGAAGAGTAAGCTGTATTGATTCTAATTATCCATTTCTGATACCATTTCTGACATGACTTTCTTTTCATTGTCAAGCAGACACCAAGAGTACCAAGTTTTGTAACATTCTAAAAAATGCAGTGGAACATTATTAAGTCATGTTCATCTTAAACAAAGAAGGATTCAAATGAAACAGATGGACAATATTATCCCTTCCTCCATAAGGGATATCTTGGGATGTTGATCGCTCAATATTGGAAAAGGATATATTTCGTTCCTAAACTTGATTCTCTTTAGTATAAAAAAAAAAGACATATCATTTTCTTTGGTACAGGACAGACTCGAATAGAACAAAGGGTGATAAATGGGGGAAAATGTTGCACCTTGACCGTAGAAGCAACGCCTTCCATCAAGGAATCATGCTAAGACCTGACTGTCCATTTTGGCGTAAAGGGATGTGTATAGTTCTTAAATGATTCTCAATCGAGCGAGGAAATAACATGTCCAATCTTTTCTTTGCAAGCAATAAATGGGCAAAGCATCTAAAGAACAATATCCTCAAATGTGGAACCAATGAGCAATCCCTCTCTTTTCAAAGCAAGATCTTGAAAAACACATCTAATGATTCATATTTAAAATTTTTCAAGCTCTTTGTCAATTAAATGTCTTTTCGAAAAGAGCATTTGAAAAAACAGGAATTGAACTTTGTAAATTGTTGTATACAATAAAGAAGTGCTCTTCATGGATAAAATTAGGGCCACATTGTGGCACCCCCTCAGCACGGCCCCCGATTCATTAGGGTCGCCACAGGTACCTATCACTTATCCTACTACATACTAGTCTGATACATTTTTAATTATAGTGGAACTATAGTTCATGGGGGTTGATCAATTAAGATATATATATATATATATATATATATATATTTAAAAGGTCCCAACACAGCTCATCGTCGGAAGCATAATCGAGTCTCACCATCCTTTACTCCAATAACAATAATGCAATGCACACCAACTACGCGTCAGATAAAAGATAAAGCCCAGTCACTTTTATTTACATTTTCATGATGGACATCTCGGGTCAGTACAGCAAAAGGCCAAGATTTTTAACTATACTTGGCTATAACTCAAAAGAGAACTCGACCCTACATCAGACATGTACACCCATCCATCAACAAGTGTCGACTATCCCAAAAAGTGTTAGCTCCCACCAATCATACGTGCCATCACACCCAACCTGGTGCATCGGGCAACGGCAGCGACAACATCCCTAGCATCACCCCATCGCATCAAACGTGAACAGACAGGAACTCTTGGACTATAGGGCCCCTAGCCAGGCCCACATCATACATAACCAACACACGGACTCGAACAAACACCAGACCAGGAACACTGACACAAAGGTGCTCCGCGCACTCAACCTCAACATCAGACGGTAAGTCATAGAAGGTACCACGCGCGACCGGTGGCAGAGGCATCTTTTAATCTGAAATGTTAATCTCCAAAGGGGTGAGTACAACCACTCAATAGTAAAGATCCATCAAACTACACAGTGCAGCAAGCAAAACAATCAGGATGTCACGAGTAAAGTACATATCATCCATGCTATCGAGCATACATTACCATGCAGTCATGCATATATCACCATGCCATATGCACATACCCATGCACATGATTCAATTTTTCGATTTTCAAGAGGATCTCATTTCATCTTTCTTCCCAGGGATCAATGTTTGCATCCCTCTTTTATCGCTCGAACCCAACCTAGCATCGTGAGGAGCCTCCGGCACACACCTCCGGGCATCTCGACACTCCCAAGGACATCGTCGACTCAAGGGTCCGACGGTATCACCATTTTCACAATTTATATTCACATGTGTGTTTCACTTTCAACATGGCATTTGATGCAATAATGTCAAAGGTCTAAACCAACTTTTTGATATTATATGACATGCCAAATTTCACCACATGTGCAGCAAAAGCAACCACTCAAAACATTATATCACATAGAGCAATTCATTTATTTTTTAAAAATGCAGCAATTTTCGGATAAAACAAAATGCACTCCTTTAGTTAAAACTCTAGGAAAAATTAGTAAACGTCTTAATAAATTCTGAAAATTTGATACGTTATAGACGAGACCTAGAGTCAAATATCTCATGAAGAACACCATATCAAAAGAACTTCATACAATTCGGTACGGTCCATGCATCACAGCTTTTAAAATTTCAGCACTACAGTTTGCACAGTTTCAGAAATAATTCCGATTAAATACACAAACGAACTCCGAAAATTCGGAAATTTTGATATGTTATAGAAAACACCTAGAGGTAAAAGTTTCATGAAGAAATCAAGATCAAATTCGTTCTAGATTAATATTTATAGTCGATTTAATTCTCCCTATTCTCGGTACTGTTTTTCCAGATTAACTCCTTTCAAAGAAAATTCGTTTTACCGACCTACACATGTCCGTTTATTCTCAATTTTGAGTATATTATTCCTTATAATGTCATATACAACTTTCATTAAGGACACAAAATCAAATTCCAACTGGATGATTTTATAAAAATTCACAGAATCATGCTAGGTCAATGTAACGTTTCCCAGATCCAGTTTCTTCAAAGAAAACTGGTTTCACCAGCCTATACTTGTTTATTTCCTCTCAATTTTTGATATGTTATACTTCAAGAAGTCCTCTACAACTTTCATAAAGAAGTCGAAGTGAGATTCCAACTAAAAAGTTGCTTTACAGTTCACGCAATTACTAAAGGTCAACACAACAAATTTCAGATCTAGTTTCTTCAAAGGAAAATCATTTCACCAACCAATACTTGTCTGTTTCATCTCAAATTTTAATATGTTACTCCTCAAGATGTCCTCTACAACTTTCATCAAGAGGTTAAAGTGAGATTCCAACTAAAAAGTTGCATGCAGCTCATGAAATCACCAAGGGTCGGACTGATTTTCCAAAATACAGACTACTAGACTAAGGCATTTGCTTCCATAGCTTCGAAATTCCTCACCTCATCACTTCCGAAATTCATCACACAACACAACACACACCATCACAACAAACAAGGTGTAGATCAAAGGACTCTACTTGCCTCTAATCCAAGCAAGATCACAGCTAGCACACAACGGGGCAAGGCGGGCTCGACGGTGGGACTAGGTGAGTGCACGACGGCCAGTCTTCTCCTCCTCCTTCTCTCTCGCACGCCCCCTTTCTCTCTTTCTCTCTTCCTCTCTTTCTCTCCTTCTCCCTTTCTCTCGTGCGACACCCCCTCCCTCTCTCGGTTACTCCTCGCTTAATCCGTCCCCTCCCCTCACTAATTTCTTCCCCTCAATGATTAGCTAGTAATCATGACTTGCATGCAAGAGCCACTTGGAGGACCCTTCACGCCACTTGCCCTTCCTCATGCAAGATGGTGGGCCTCAATGGGCCGGGCCTCTCCCTCCTTCGGTTTCCTCTTGGTCGACGGCCCATTGGGCCTCTTAGGCCGGGCCTTGGCCGGTCGAAGGGTGGGGGATTGTGGGCTGGTTTTGGCCCAAAAAAAATCAGCCCACTCCCTCCTTTAATTCTACCCTAAATCCCCACTTAAATAAATACCTAATTGCAAAAATAATATGGCCAAAAACTTGTAACATTAGTCCATAAGAATCAAATCTATAAGGTGCATAGTCAAGAACAATATCCTCCTTATCAAATTGTCCTATGGCACCAACCTTGATAACCCATGAACACAAGATACATTTCCATTAAAGTACTCGGTCTTAGTCTATTACAATTCTTTGGTCTAATGGCCACAACATAAATCAATGACACTTCCATCACCTTTCCATAGGTCGTAATGCCTCTAGAAATCGCCATGAAATTTTAGGATGCCACACACATTGCCATTTTCAATCAATCCTAGCCACTTCAAGGAAAGTTTATACCAGAAGAACGAAAACACGTGAAGGGTAAATTGCGTCAATTCCAATTGCTCATTTTGATAGCATCTCGACATGATTCTTTTTTTCCTTTGATAGGAAAACATCAAACACTTAAAGGCAAATGCAAGTGAAGGGTAATGTCGAGTTACCAAAATCCACGAGGGTGAATCCAAGAAATGTTAGCACCTAAAGGATAAAAGCGAGTGAAGGGTAATAATCAGTGAAGGGTAATGATGTATCGTTTCCAACATTTCAATCCTTAAAGATCTTTGCACTAACATATTCTTTCACATTCTTTACAGGGTTACCGAGTCACCATGCCGTAGGTAAGTACTACTCTTCTCAAAATTAAATGAAAGAAAAAAAAAAACGGAGAATTTCCATTACAAAAAAGAACCTCTGGCGTTTTCCTAGAGACAAGCACAAAACTGAATAAATGAGAAAAAAAAAAAAAAAACTTTCTACAAACTTTTTCATCATTTTTATCTCAAAATTGTTTTCTCGTTTTGTGGGTTATTCATTTTGAATCAAATTTCCCTATGGAGATTGATCTACTCAGATGATCTCAGCAGAGTGAAAGGTGAAACATTAACCATGCCAAACAAGAAATGCTTAGGATGAAGAAAGGTAAGCTATTTCCAAACACGTCTTTCAAATACTTTTGAGAGTTGAGTGAAAAGCGACATTCTCTTAGGACGAATGATTCATTCGCATTGAGCGCAGAGATCAAAATGATAAAGGCGTTTCCTTCTTCAATCCCAAGCATTGCACTAATCTCTTGCTACCCCTTTGGGCGGGCTAACGTGGGATCTGCTCAAGGACCTACTAGTTTAGGTAAATACCTAATGCATTCCCTGACTGGAGAAGTAAGCCGAATAAAGATGATCCTTCAAAGTACCCCTATCGAGAACGACCCTACCTTAGGGCAGCATAGGAGGTTACGATCGTGTTGTAGGTGAAGGATATAGGAGGTTACAATCGTATTGTAGAGCGAATGATTTAGAAAGATTCTATTACTTTCACTTGCATCAATTTTCTGGTAATAGCTTCAGAGGAATTCTCATCAAAGCTTGACTCATCCCAAGGTGAAGAAGAGCATTTCCTTCTCTACCCAAACACTGATACCCGTTGCTTTAACTAATTTGGGCCTGATTGTTCATTTCTGAATCCTGAGCGGTGATCATCTCCCTTCACTAGGGTAAGGCGTAAGAATTGACCAAATACAATTGATAGTTACAAGAAAAAGTGAAAAGCATCTCGAAAGTCATAAGAGCACCGAAGGTTCAAAGAGCAAAAAGTTCGACAAATTAGAGGGCATGAAAAAGCAGTGTGTCTGGTAAAAGTAAGGCCAATGCCCATCAAGAAAATGAGCCAAAAGGCTGCATCTTATGTGAAAGAAAAATGATCAAAGTCCAAGTGCCTACGTAAAAAAAAAAAAAAAAATCATCGCAAGTGCAAAAGAAATTAAAGAAAGGACCAAAGCTCCCATGCAGAAATGATTAGTCAATGGACTTTTAAGATGTGCTGTGCTTCAAAAGCCAAATGATTTCGAAAGATCGAGTGACCTAGTCACGATGCCATGATGATCACCGACTTTTAAAAACCCTATTGAAAATTTTAAGCCTTTCGACCCTCTCCCAAGCCAACATTACAACCCTCTTCCGAAGTCTCTTCTGATTGGGATGGTTCGAGTGAAAATGAGAATGCCACAAAGAAGCTACTGCTTGAAGGAGTGGAAGAAATTCTATCTTGCCTTATCTTCCAAGTTCTCGACTTGTAAACCCGATGAAGATAGCGACAAATATTCCTTTATTGGCCTCAAAGCAATAATCCATTTGTGTAAGCTCATGACCAAACCTATATTGCATTCCTTTCAAAAGACCTTTTTGATCGATTAGATTGTGCTCATCACGAATGTTTCTGAAAGCTTTTGACATGGGTTATGTGAGATACCCTTAGCAATCAGTTACTTCTCATGCGAATGGATAGGATCAAGCAACCATTTTATTGAGTGTGTGAAAAACCCTTTCTAACTAAGAAGCTCTAGTTTGGCATGTTCAATGAGCCTTTTTCATAAGTCATAGCCGTTCTGATAAGAACTTGACTCCTAGAAAATTTGATGATTAATGATACATCCCGGAGCAAGATGATAGTTTTGCACCACATGATGTTGATTGACATTGAATGTTTTTTTTTAAGTAGTTGGACTTAGCTTGATTAGCTAGTTCAATTAATGTTGCAATATTCCCAATACGTCTCTTGATGACATCTCTAATGACATTTGCTCAAGTTGAGTTTGACAGGATTCTTCAGTTAAACCATGCCATCTCCAAAGGTTCATGGTCAGCCTTAAACCATGTCATCTCCAAAGGTTCATGGTCAACCTTAAACCATGTCATCTACAAAGGTTTGTGGGTCATCCTTAAACCACACGGTTCGTGGGTCATCCTTAAACCACAAGGTTGGTGGGTCTATCCTTAAACCACGGGGTTCGTGAGTCTATCCTTAAACCATGCTTTTAAAATGTACATGAGTCTATCTTTAAACTGCGATTTTCAAAAGGTTCATGGGTTTTCCTTAAATCATGTATTTCCAACCTGGTCGAAACCCATTTGTTACACGGTGAGACCTAATTTCTTTTCTTCTTCCTATGACATAGCGTGCTTCTGTAGCCCGGGGTCTTTCATTCTTCTTATGACATAGCGTGCTTCTGTAACCCGGAGTCTTTCATTCTTCTTAGGACACGGCGTGCTTCTGTAACCTGGGGTCTTTCCTTCTTCTTATGACACGGCGTGCTTTTGTAGCCCGGGGTCTTTTCTTCTTCTTACGACATGACGTGCTTCTGTAGCCCGAGGTCTTTCCTTCTTCTTATGACCCGGGGTCTTTCCTTTTTCTTACGACACGGCATGCTTCTATAGCCCGGGGTCTTTCCTTTTTCCTAGGACACTGCGTGCTTCTATAGCCCGGAGTCTTTCCTTCTTCTTACGACACGACATGTTTCTATAGCCCGGGGTCTTTCATTTTTCTTACGACACGATGTGCTTCTGTAGCCTAGGGTCTTTCATTTTTCTTATGACATGGTGTGCTTCTATAGCTCGGGGTCTTTCCTTCTTCTTACGATATAGTGTGCTTCTGTAGCCCGGGGTTTTTCCTTCTTCTTATGACACGGCGTGCTTCTGTAGCCCGAGGTCTTTCTTTCTTCTTATGACATGATGTGCTTCTGTAGCTCGGGGGTCTTTCCTTCTTCTTACGACATGACATGCTTCTGTAGCCGGAGGTCTTTCCTTATTCTTACGACACGGCGTGCTTCTATAGTCCGGGGTCTTTCCTTCTTCTTATGACACGGCGTGCTTCTGTAGCCTGGTGTCTTTCCTTCTTCCTATGACACGGCGTGCTTTGTAGCCTAGGGTCTTTCTTTCTTCTTATGACACGGTGTGCTTCTGTAGCCTAGGGTCTTTCCTTCTTCCTATGACACGGCGTGCTTCTGTAACCCGGGGTCTTTCTTTCTTCTTATGACACGGCGTGCTTCTGTAGCTCGGGGTCTTTCTTCTTCGTATTGACATGACACGTTTCATAACCCGAAGTCCCTTTGGTCGATCCAGCATGTGCCTATGCACCCGAGATCTCTCTCCCACCAAAATAATTTAGGTGTCTTCTATCTTTAAATGCAACATCTTCGGTGCTACATTCAAAGAAGGGTAGCTGTTGACACCTAATTTGTGTTTTCAAGTACATATATATATATATAAAATTAAAAATACTATATATATAACGTGGAAGGGGTCAGGTCAGGCCGAATCCGGCCTTGGCCCGGCCCGCCTTCTCTTTTTACCTTCCTCGTGCAGTCGTCCCTTTCCCCCTGCATTGGGCCCAACCCTTTTCCCCTCAAGCCCAGCGTGCACGCTAGCTAGTCTTCCTCCTCCTTCCATCCTCTGCGCGTGGACCTATAGGAGAAAGAAAAAGGCAGCAAAAAGCAGCAGAAAGCAAAAAGCGAGAGCAGAAGATAGGGCAGGGGCAGGAGGAGAGCAAAAAGAGGGGCAGGGATAGGACAGAAAGAGGGAGGAACGCAGAGACCAAAACGGGGGATTTTTGAAGAACGGAAGAAAAAAATGCAAGGTGGAGGACAGAAGGCAACCAGAGAGGGGGAGAGAGTGAAATAGGAGGAAAAGGAGGAAAAAGGCTGGTGGAGGTCGACCAAGGAGCCAAGGAGCCCTCGGAGACGCTCTACCGCCGTCGGCGAGTCGCCCGACCATCTCTACCGCCGTTAACTCCTTCGGAAACTAGGTAGGCATTTCGTCGAGCAGCCTGTGTGCGTCTTTAGAAATGAGCCGACCGGAATTCATCCCGACCAGTTCAGGCAAGCTTTGGCCCCCTTACCCATCCCCGTTGCTTTCTTGATGTCTTGGTATGCCCCACTAGTTCTAGGGACCTATGCTCGAGTCTCGAACGAGCCGGAGACTCCTAGATTCATCCGCACGCGCCACCCGTTCGATGAAATGCCCAGCTGAAAATTTTCCCCCGTTTTTATTGTTTAGGGTCTTGGCTGCACCCAACTCTCCCCATCTCTTCCTTTCTCCCTTCTATGTGTCTATTGGGTAGGGTCCTGGAGGCTACATCACCGGAGTCGAGGAAAAAAAGGAGCCACGAGTCATCGCGTGTGTCGTCGTCACATCTCACCAAAACGGGCCCCGCCGCCGCTGCGTAGACTCTCCGCCTCAGGGGTCGAGAGTCAACCCTGCCGCACCCTCGCCGGAAAGTCGTCGAGGCTACATCGCCGCCGTCGTTTCCCTGGTCACGACTAGATAATCGCTGACTAGGGATCATCGGCTGAACAGGACCAGATCACAAATCCGGCCCGCTCAGCCTCTCCTACCCCGCGGGCCAATAGCCTAGAGTTGGTCTAGGTTGTGGGCCTGCAAGTGTTTTTTGCCTGTAAGAGGGGTTGGGCCAGTTGATCGGGCCCAACCCTCAATTAAACACAAGCCTGATCAGGGTTGGTTGGGCCTAGCCCATTCGGCCAGGCTGATCGGTCCGCCCCTAGCCGGGTCAGACCAGAGCTGGCCTAACCCGACCAGCCCCAACCCGGACAAATCGAGTCGGGTTAGACCGGACCTTACCCGGTTCGCCATATATATATATAATAGATTTTAAAAAAATAAATAATAAAAATTTTGAAAATCTAAAAATACGGGGTTTGGTTAGGAATTGCCATGTCATGCCTTCTTAGTATAATTAAGCCTTTATTTGCTCGCATATTAATTATATCACATGTTTAATTTGTATATTTAATTACGTTTGCGAACGTTTAATTGCACGTGCTCAAGTTTACTGCAAGTAAGATCTTGGTAGCTATAATTATTATTTTAATGATTGCGCACCTGCATGATTACCTCACATGTTAGTAGATATGTGTAAAATCAATCCAAACTGCCTGACAAAAATCTTTTCTTTTAAAATGAACAAGATTAGGTACCGAATGGCACTAATTGATTAATTAGTGTAATCAAGTCCCCAACCTTAGATTTCTCTAGTTGCGTAGGAAGTGAGGTACACTCTCATGCCTCACTTGGTTTCTAACCGACCCTAATAAGCTAGTGGCAACTCCTCATTACAAAATTATTGAAAACACCCCAATGTCACGCAAGTATGGGCTTGGGAGAGCTCGCGCCTAATCATGGGCCTTAGGTCCGTCCTTTAGGCAATACCCCTAAATTTGTTCCCTCCCCCCGAAGGTAGGTTGCGACACTCATGGTATGTCTTGTTAAACCGGGTTAGGAAATTGTAGTTTCTTCATTGCTGGACCAACTTTGTATAGGTTGGTGAACTGCTGAGTAATGCTCTAATCATCATATCTCTGACTATATGGGAGCTTCATATCGATTGTCTCATTCGATTGTAGTATTTTCCTGATGAATATTATTTGGTGGGCTTGGTTTCAAACAGATTGCGATTTCAGCATCCAACACTGGTGGAGCATGGAACAAAGCGAAAGAGGACATTAGGGTATGTAGTTGTTTCAACTGCTCGACAGCTAGTTTTTGGCGATTATACTCATCTGTGGTGGTTCAGTGACCTGCTAACAAAACTTGTCTGACTCAACAGATTTATCCCTTAATATCTTGAATTTGCTTTCAGTCTGGTGCGCTCATCGAAAGTGGCCATTCACGAGAGGACACTTCAGGCGAAAATGACGAACTTGAAAAGACCATTGGCAATTCACAGAAGGACACTTCAGGCCCACCACTCAACATTCTCGTCCAGCTAATGGCAGTCGAGTCGCTCGTGTTTGCTCCCTTCTTTGCTAGTCACGGTGGTCTGCTCTTCAAGATTCCCTAAGGGAGGGAACGAACGACTTCCCTTTTGTAACAGCAGTAGCAGCATTGTCATCAACTCAATTTGTACTTTAGCATTGTTGGGATTAATGGATCCCCAAAAACCGGATTCGACACTAAATTGAACCCCTAAAACGAACGCGGAAGACAAGCCCGGAAAAATCACGTATCACCGATCGTAAAGCACACCATGGATTCGAGCGTACCTTGTTAGCCACATATTAGACACCGACGCCGAAAAGAGGAAGAGAATTCAGTCCTATTCGATCCGATGACGACAATTCGCCGTGAAGGGAAGATGAAGTTGCCTTTTTGCCTTTGTTCTTCTTTTGGGAGGAGAGGGAGAGAAACAACGTACGTACAACATCAAAAGGTATGTTCTCCCTCTCTCTCATCCCTTTTATATGTCCCTCCATCCACGGGCCTTATTCCTGTGGGCCGGGCTTTTAGGCCCAACATGGGCGGACGGGCCTTAAGCCCATTACTAACAAAACCATCATCTCCCACTCGCACATGGTGGGCTGAAAAGGATTCTCTTTACCTCTCTCCAACATTCATACCGGTGAATAATCCGTGCGACCAGCATACTTTGAGAGCTCGTTGCTATACATCTGTTAGGAATATATAGCAGCTCATAATGGGCATCACTTTCCGAGTAAATTTAGTATGCAGTACCCTAGATCGATCGATCACATTTATATCTCTCTTAATCTCATTTAAACAATGATATATATATATATATATATATATATATTGTATTCACAATTATGATTATCCCAAAGACAGTCATAATTGGTCGACCGTGAATACAAAACCACAATGTGATTCTCCAAATCCGATCTTCCTCTTTCCTTCAAACTCTCAATTTCAGTTCAACTTGCTTTTCTAGAAATGTCCCATTAGATCGAATCAACTCATGACCATTGGCAACATTCTAAGATAGCAAACACTAAATAGAAATCTTGAGAATAAGTAAGAGTCATGAGGACACTAAATTGAGGGACTCTTTTCCTCAAGAGTCTCATACGGCATGAAAATTGAGATCAAACTTTTGCCACTCTTATTGGTCGTCTCATGCATACGTAGTATGAAATACGTATTACGGTATTAACTCCTTTCCCATGGAGCATATGTCTACACCATCAATACCGTACAGATGATAGTTCAGACATACCCAATGTCTAACTTGAGTTCACGTATTTACTCATTCACAAAAATTCATCAGAACTCACATCTGGCATCTTAGACAGATAAAGTAAAATATGTGGGGTATTTTACTTTCGGACATAGTACATATCATGTCCTCATCTTAACACTTGGTTAAGGTGACATTTATTTTAAGCTTGAGCTCTCGATTATCACCTAGATAATAAGCTTAAAAACCGTCTCATCTCTATTTATCACATAGTAAATAGAGGTGATTACCCGTGTGAGTGGGCTAATCTCTTATCTGTCCGACATACTTTCTCAACTTAATGTAATGCACTGAGCATTAAGATGCATAAAGATAAAACAAAGATTCATAGGCATTAATGATGAAAACACAAATTCATTAAATGTGAACAACTCAGGGAAATTACAATATTCGGTACATCGAGACTCTACGCAATCCTAGAGATTTTACATGACCACAAAACACATCTCTAGGTATAGGCTTTGTCATAGGATCTGCTACCATTCTATGCGTAGATATGTACTGTAAGTTCACATCCTTTCGTGCAACCATATCTTTGACAAAGTTATACTTGGTATCTATATGTTTGTTCTTGCCATGATATTTTGGATCTTTAGTGTACGCTATATCCGCTTGGCTATCACAGTTAACCAATAATGGATGTGCAGCTTTCTCAATAACACCTAAATGATCCAAAAATCTCTTAAGCCAAACTCCTTCTTGTACCGCTGTTGATAATGCCACGAACTCAGCTTCCATCGTGGATAAGGCTATACACGTTTGCTTTTTACTGCTCCATGATATGGCGCCATTGTTCAGTAAGAAAGCAAATCGATGTAGATTTCCTTTCATCTAAATCTCCTCCCCAATCAGCATCGAATAGCCTTCAAGTCGCAGATCCTTTCCTTGGTAATTCAACTTGAAATCGCAGTTCCCTTCGATACCTCGGTATTCTTTTAACGGCTTTCCAATGTCTTTGGACCCGGATTGGATTGGTATCTACTCACCATTCAAGCGCAAAACATATGTTGGGTCTTGTACACATCATAGCGTACATCAAGCTCCCAACTGCACTAGCATAAGGAACATGTTTCATTTGTTCCTTCTCTTGTGGAGTCCTCGGACACAGTTTATGGCTCAATCCTTCACCTTTTGCAATAGGAGTGTCTATGGGTTTACAATCTTGCATACGAAATCGTTCAAGAACTTTATTTATATATGTTTCTTGCGAAAAGAGACAACGATCTCTTCGAACGATCTCTTGAAATCTTAACTCCAAGAATGTATGCAGCCTCACCCATATCCTTCATCTCAAAGTTGGAAGACAACCAACTCTTGACAGTATGAACAAACTCCATATTGCTTCCGGCAATTAGTATATCATCAACATATAATGATATGATCACAAATTGATCCTTGGATCTTTTGATATATACACAATGATCCTCATCAATCATTGTAAAATCATATGCCATTATGGCATTATGAAAACGTATATACCATTGTCTCGATGATTTGCTTAAGGCCGTATATCGATCTCAAAAGTCGACATACCTTTTCTTCTTGGCCTTTCACTATGAAACCAGCAGGTTGTTCCATGTATATTTCTTCCTCTAATTCTCCATTGAGGAAAGCAGTCTTTACATCCATCGATGTAACTCAAGATCCATACTAGCTACTATTGCCGAATAATGCGAATTGAGGTAAATCTCACTACGGGAGAAAACGTATCTTCATAATCAATTCCTTCGTTGATTATACCCCTTCGCCACAAGGCGAGCCTTATGCCTTTCTATCGAGCCATCAGCCTTTTGCTTTATTTTGAGAACCCATTTGTTCCCAACAGCTCTGCGTCCTTTTGGAAGATCAACCAGTTCCCAGACTTGGTTTGATTTCATTGACTCCATTTCCTCTTCCATTGCATGAATCCATTTTTCCTTACTAGGGCAATTAAGAGCCTCATTAATATTTCTTGGCTCATCCTCATCTTGTGGAGCAACCATAAAAGTTTCCCCTTCAATGTCAAAACGTCGACGGGGAATACTTTGGTGACTTGTTCGCCGTATGGGAGATTGTACACTTTGCACATCATTCCCTATTATGCTCCCACTTGGATTAGATAGTGATGATGTCATCTCATTATGTGGTTGCAATTGAGAATGAGTTGAATTCAATTCATCACTTCTCATATTACTCCCATTTGGACAAACTCCACCAAGATCATTATCTTGATCCAAGGTTTCAAATAGGGAGTAATCTTCCCCTATTTCGCCCTTCTTAGGAAATTCATCCTCTAAGAATGTGACATTCCGTGATTCAAATTCAGTTATACTCCCACTTTCTTGCTCACCTATGAACACATACCCTTTTGAGTGTTCCGAGTATCTTATGAAAATACTCTTCTTTCCTCTGGGACCCAATTTCCCAAACTTGTGAGAGGACTCATGTGTATAGGCAGCACAACCCCATGGCTTAAGAAAACTTAAGTCCGGTTTTCTACCTGTCCATAACTCATATGGAGTGGAAGTAACTAATTTGGAAGGCACACGGTTAAGTATATAGGCAGCAGTTAACAATGCATCACTCCAAAAGGTAATAGGTAAGTTAGCATGCGCCATCATGGACCTAACCATTTCCAGTAGGGTTCTGTTTCTTCTCTCCGCAACACCATTTTGTTGAGGAGTATATGGAATAGACAACTGTCTTTCTATTCCTTTTTCATCACATAATTTTCTGAACTCATCAGATAAATATTCTCGACCTCGATCGGATCTCAATGCTTTTATTTTCTTGTCTAATTGATTCTCTACCAGGTTCATAAACCTTTTGAAACAACTTAATGCTTCAAATTTATGAGAAAGCAAATAGACATATCCGAATCGAGTATAATCATCTATAAAAGTGATGAAATAAACAGCCCCATGCCTTCCTCTCACATTCATTAGACCACAGACATCAGAATGGATTAAATGCAGAGGAAATTCAGCTCTTTTACCTTTTCCAAATGGTTTCATTGTCGTTTTCCCTTCTAGGCAATGCTTACAGATGGGCAAATCGACTTTTTCAATGTTGCCCAACAAGCCCTCTTTGGCTAGTCTATTCATACGTTGTTGGCCAATGTGACCAAGTCTAGCATGCCATACATTCACATCATTATCATATGTATTAGGAGACGTGAGAAGGGAATAACAAACATTTGCATTAACATAATCAATATCTAATACAATGAAACCATCTAGAAAATAACCACAACCATAGTAATTTGTATTCAAAAACAAATCCACACCTCTACCATAGAAGTTCATATTAAAACCTAATTTAACCAACACTAAAACAGACACTAAATTCCGACGAATCTCCGGAGCATACAACACATCATGTAGGAACAAAGTGCGTCCACCACGCATATTCAGTTGGCATGTGTCAATTCCTTTCACTTCAGCTCTGGAGTTGTTTCCCACATAGATCCACTTAGTTCCAGTTGGTACTCGTCGGAATTCCACGAAGGATCCTTTATCCTTCGCTACATGGTCTGTCGCTCCTAAATCCACAGTCCACAAAGGATTAGACTTAGTTAAGAATACAGAACTCGACACAAAAGCAAAGTTCTGAAAAATACAAGGGGTGCATACCTTCTTTGGCTCACGACAGTCGCGAGCATAGTGACCCTTCTTGTCACAGTTGTAGCATTTCACCCTTGCAAGCTTTTTCATGCGAGGACGCTTTCCTCTTTCATGTTGGTTAAACTTGGGTTTCTTCCTGAAGGACCCTTCCTTGCCTTTCCTTTTATCAAACCAGTTAGGGCGCTTGCGCTTGGAGCTCGAAGCTCCATTTGAGCTAGAACTAGCATGATAGAGTTCAGCATCTAGCTTAGCCGCCAATAGGCGGTCCTCTTCTAGCTCAAGATGACGCATTGCATCCTCGAAGGTTTTGATATTTTCATTATGAGTCAGGTGCACCTTCATATGCTCCCAACTCTGAGGCAAGGAACGAATCACCGCTTGCACTTGCTACTCATCGTCGGGACATGGCCAGCATCTTTCAGCTCATTTATCATGTTTGACATCTTTCTAAGATGTTGCTTCATGGTCTGACCATGAGGCTTCTTATAAGAGTCAAACCCAATAGTGAGCTGCCTCAGTCTGGTCACCGAAGTATGACCAAATCTTGCCGCCAATGCTTCCCACATGTCTTTGGCATTGTCAAAACGCCTAAACTCTCGCATGATGTCATTTTCCATGCTGCTCAGCAACGTGATGCGAGCAAGAGAGTTCTTTCTTTTCCACTCAGCAAAAGCTTCCTTGTCTCTCTTGTCTTTGTGCAGTGTTTCCATCTTCGGGTTCTACCATGGTCGGGTTAAGAGCCTCAAGTGCTTCTTGCTCTTCCAGCACATACTGGATTTTCATTTGCCAAATTTCATAGTTGTCACCATTGAGCTTTTCACCTTTGTTCAGCTCGGCAACTATGCTCTTTGTGGCTAAAGCCATTGATCTGAACACATCAGACATATGTGCACGAGTTATTAATGCCTATCATTTATGCATCTCTTTTGCACAAACCCATCATATTAACGAATAATTTCAAGTAAGGTTTTAGAATCAAAAGGTCACTACGTTTCCAATCATCCTCCAAAAATCCTAACTTAAAACTATCATTAATATGATTGTCATATGCAAAATCAATTCTATGAAGCTACAAAAACTTCTATAACTACCCACAGCTAACTACCCACAGCAACCAGCAATAACAGAAAGTGACAGATAATTGGCATACAATATAATAATAATGCTCTCACATAATACTGCTAACATATAGGTTGCTACATCAACAACAATCAGGTAGTTAACATTACATAAGATGTCCACAAAGAACACTAAACAAAGAAAACAGAAAACAGCCAATACATCTAACACCAAGCCAGCACACGAACTGGGAAAGATCCTCTTTTGTTCAAATTCTGGATCTTTTCCCTTGTAACAATGCAGTAATATTTTTTTACAAAATCCATCACAATTTTCTTATATGAAGCAGCTCCATTGACATCCCATATGCGATTCAACACATCTTGCCATTCAGGTGGAAGAGTGTTAATGAAAAATCGCACCATCTCTGACTGTGGCATGGGACGACCATTCCATATGACCTCTTGTATCTTCCCGTTGACTTCAAGAACATGATCAATTAAGTCACCATTCTCCCATCGATAATCAGTCAGCTCAGCTATCAACTTAGAAAGTTTTTCCTTTTGTTTATCGGTAATTACGCGAATAGGCGTACGTAACTGAAGGGGAGGCATTGTTCCTGCAACAAATGCAGAACAAATAAGGGATTAGATATAATCCACATTGACTCAATTGTGAAAAAAAGAAACAAATCCTTTTTTTTTTTTTTTTTTGGTCAACGTTCAACGGTCAACGGTCGTCAACGGTCATTGGTCGTCAACGGTCAACGGTCAACAGTCGCGGTCAACAGTCCAGCTGGTCAGCCGGTCGAGCCGGTCGCTCGGTCGGGTCGGTCGGACGAACCGACCGCATGTGCCGCGCGCGTGCGCGGGCTGACGTCACGCAGACGTCAGCCGGCACGTGCCGCACGCGTGCCAGGCGTCCGCGAGTCGAGTTGGGTCGGGTCGAGTCGCCGGCCGGTGACCGCCCAGCCAACCGACTTTGGTGCTGACGTCATCGATGACGTCACCCCAGCGGTTACTGACCGTTGGGTGACGTCATGCTGACGTCAGCACGCGTCGGTCCGTCGACCGGCGCGTGCCGGTTCGCCAGCCGGCGGCGCGCACGTGCCGGTTCGCCGACCGGCGCGTTTGCCGCACGCACTGGGCGAACCAGCGCGTCTGGGCGCGTCGCGCCCACGCGCAGCGGCTTCTGGCTGCGCGGGTGGGCGCGTGCGGCGTCTCCCGGCGGCGTGCAACATGTTGCCGAACTCGTCTCGACGATCCCTTTCTTCCTATGCCATCAGAATTCGATTTCAACTTACGAAAACTCGGGAAAGTGGGCGAACAAAGACTCGAGTGTCGGGATTTCTCGCCCGATCCGTACGGCCGAATTACTTTTGCGAAAAAATAATCAAAAACATCAAACAGGTCGGGAAAAACGTGAACTAGGGCTCTGATACCAATGTTGGGATTAACGGATCCCCAAAAACCGGATTCGACACTAAAACGAACCCCTAAAACGAACGCGGAAGACAAGCCCAGGAAAAATCACGTATCACCGATCGTAAAGCATACCACGGTGTCGCGACCTAATTTTTTCGGGTTCACCGCCTAAAACTAGGTTAATGGATTACTAAGTCCGAAGACTTGGCGCGGACTCTCCCAAGCCCTACCAATCGCGACTTGATACTAAGAAAATGACCCATTAAAACATGCAATTATATTTCAAATTGGAGCCGCCACTAACCAATTAGGGCTGATTAGAAACCCAGGTAAAGTATGGGAGAATACTTTACCTTTTACGAACCAGAGATTTAATGGATTCGGGGACATGGTTACGCTAGATTAATCTAACGCCCTTTCGGTACCTTAAAAAAACATTTTTGTAGGCAGTCTTGATTAATTTTAACCTAAGATGCTAACATGCAAATGGTGGTCATGCGGGTGTACAATCAATTAAATAACATTCAATAAACCGAAATGCTAAGAAATTATAAACCACAACTTTATTAAAGTCCACTCTCTAAGAAAACATTTTAAAAATGCTAATAAAAATGCATGCCCTAAACATGATTTCTAAATGACATGATATTTAATTAAATGCATGATATCTAATTAGATGCAATCTTAATCTAAACTTAATATGTATGAATTTTAATTTAACGATATGCGAAATGCAAATTTATATGGCATAACTTAAACTATCACTATATGTATGCAATCTAATTTATATAATCCTAAATGTGCATATACTACATGACATGGGATGCATGACATAACAATTCTACATGCATGTTCTTTTTCTGATTTTTTTAATGATTCTTTTTTAATGTATGCAACCTACACTAAACAATGATGATATGAAATGATTTTTGTTTTATCTTTTTTATTAAAAAAAAATGTTAATTATATGTAATTAAAAATTACACGATGGGATTACTAAAACATGATAATATGATGCAATCCTAATTTATTAATATGCAAACTCTAATTAAATGTGCTTACTATGCAAACTAGTTAATATGCACCTATTATTTTTTATTTTTTTATATATCATGCAAACTTTTCCTAAATAAAAAAAAAGTTTAAATCCAATTCTGACTAAAAAAAAACTATCTAAGGGTGACATTCTAAAAAATCCTAAAGGTCAATTTATTAAACCTACGTGTCTTAATTTAATAAACTATATGACCTATATGCTCATGCAAGATTTTAGTTTTCACTATTGTTTTTTTTTTTTTTTCATTTTCTCAAACAAGTAATTATTTTTACATAAAAACTAAGACAAGAGTTAAAATAATCAAAAAGATAATCCGTTGTCTCACGGATTAAATTAATAATTATTTTAACTCTACAATCACAACGAGGGAAATCAAAATAATTAAAAATTTAGTCCGAAGTCTTACGGACCAAATTAAATAATTATTGTGATTTAACAATGAAATTCTACCTAAACAAACTCAAAATTAGTATAATTAAAAAAAATGACCCGATGTCTCTCGGATCAAATTAATAACTATAGTAATTTGAGGTAAAATCTACGGATAATGAATATAGAAATTGCAAATATTAACACCCAACATTTAAATAATTAAACTAAACATGCTATCAAATGAAATAAACAGAAAAAATAACCTAACAAATAATGAACTAAACTCCAAAATGAAAAGTAAAAGTAAATAAAAATTAAAAACTACCTAAGGGAAAAAACCCACGGGGACAAGAGGGCAACCGAGTAGGAGATGGACGGCGGCGAAACTCCGGTGAGGGCTGGGCGGCGGCGACGGCGTCGGGCGCGGGCCGGTATCGCGGAGGTGCTCGTGGCGCGGGCGTCGATGGACGGCAAGTGGAGCGGAGCAGCAACGTCGCACGGGCAAGGGACTCGGTGGCGTCACTTCGGGCAGGGGACTCGGTGGCGTCACTTCGGGCAGGGGACTCGGTGGCGTCGCTTCAAGTTGCAGAAATCTGGTGCGGCGAGGCACGGCGGTGTCCGAGGCGGTGGTGCGTCGATGGTTGGCACGGCTCGGGCGGAGTGGCCGGAGGCTGGCGCGAGGCGTGCTGGTGCGGCGGCACGGCAGGGACGTCGGAGGCGGAGAACCAGCGGCTCGGGCGTCACTCGGGAGGTGATGCAAATGGCGGAGGTGCGGAGGGTGCAGGTAGCTTCGGTGGCGTTGGCGCGATCGTGGAGAATCCTTGAAGAAGATGCACTGTAACTCCTTTTTTCTCTTTTTCTATTTTTTTTTTCTCTCTCTGCTTCACCAGTCCCCTCACACGTCTCTCTGCTATCTCTCTTTCCTCTGCACTCCTTTTCTTTTGACTTTTCTTCTCCAGAGCTTTTCTTTCCCTTTTTTTTTCTTTTCGTGTCTCTTTTTCCAATGGATGAAGAAGAGCCCCTTTCCCTCAAGAACGAAAGTCTCTTCCTTTTTTGTTGAATTTCAGACCTCGAGAACCGAGAAAAGCCTCATTTGTGCTGAATTTTTTTAATGTCGCTTCCCCTACCAAGTGAAAATAAGGAGCCCCCTAAACGACATAAATTTTTTTTTGCTCTCTGAATTTTTTTGAATTCCCTCCCCCTTTTTGTACGAAGAGAAGCCCCTTTTATAGTGCAAGGACTTCCATTTAATAGTGGAAAGTCGGGACCCGTGCTCCCTTGTTCGCGGGGATTGCCGAAATCTTAGCCCCGATTTATTGCCGTAAATCCTTCACTTTCTTTCGCAATTCATTTATATTGCCGCGAACATGTCAGATTCATGCCCAATATTCGAGCGAGTGTCCATTCCTTCCATATTGCTAGTCAAATCCCATTAATTCCTCTCATTGATTTCGCTTTTTTTTCCTTTTTTTTTTTAAAAAAAAATTTTGAAATGAAGATATGTGTTCAACAATAAAAATGCTTCATCATTCAAAATTTGTTTTTTCGAAATCTCCCTCCACAAACCCAAATGCTTTATTTTATTTATTACCTTCTATTTTATTTCCTAAAATAAAAAAATTTGATCCTAAATTAGGTGTCAATAGCTGCCCCTCTTTGAAGGGAAGCTCGTAGAGGTTTCCTTCAAAGATATATGACACCTAAAATTAAACCATGTAAAATGAAATATGCAATGCATATGCGAATGTTAATGACTTGACTCTTTTTTTTTTTTTTTTTTTTTTTGAAAGAAATGGACTCAAGTAAATTTAACCCTAAAGAATGCCATGTAAATGCAATGATTCGGTCGGGAACATAGATCTCTATGTCTATGACCAATGAAATGCAAATGCAAAGAAAAGCACGTACCTGTCATACCTGTTTGGGGATTTAGGTGTGAAATGATTCCGATGAAACCTGTCAATCATCTGGAACTCCCTTCAGATAATTGAAAGGCTCAAAGTCTTTAGGGATCTGGAATTCTCATCAGATTCTAAGCACCTGGAAATTGCGTCAAGTACTTGAAACTTCAAAAATCTGATTCTTACGTCAGACATTTGAACACATTTACTAAACGTCTGGAAATCACATCGATGTTTAGAAAGACAAACACTTGGAAATCACATCAAGCGTTTAAAGGTTCAAATATCTGGAATTCACACTAGACATTTGAAAACATTTTATAAATAGATACTTGGAATTCTCATCAAGTACAAAGATGACTGAATAAACTCAGGATTTCAAAGACAGTTTTTTGGTCTTTGAGGAAAAATTCAATGAAAGTCCACACATGATGGCTTTATCAAGCTTCTACCGGAAAAATTATCACCAGGACAATTTTCAGTTATAGCGTGAATCTCTTGAACATGCTAAATGAGACACTTTTGGTGTGAAAATGCTTTTTCACTCGCTCTCATTTAAGAAGGGTTATTTGTCCCGACCATTGATGCGGGAATATATCACTCGATCTTATCATCATCTTGTCGACAAGAGTTCGAATTTTCTTGCAATCGCACGACCTTACCAATCTGAGAGGTCCTTGTCAATGACTGTAATGCAGGCTTGGTCAATGGCTTAACAAAGGGACTCTTCGAGTCAAAGCAAATTGAACGAATGATTATGTAATCATCTCTGGGTTTACAAGTCAAGAACCCTGTAAAATGATAAAGAAATAATCTTGCTCGCACTTCTTCGAGCAATGCTTAAAACATATGATTTCCTATGTTAATTCAAGTGCCCTAATCTGAAGAGACTTTGTAAGGGACGTAACATAGGCTGGGATCATGGGTTGAGAAACGAAAGGATCGTTAGGCTCAAAGATGTGTATAGGGGGCAAAGTTGGTGATCATCTTGACATTGCCACCAGTTTTTCTTCAACACGGATTGTCTTCTTGACAGATTTCTTTATTGGCTCAAAAGTTTATCACCTGATGCCAATGATTTTTCAACTGGAGATCTTTTCTCAACATTTTTTTTAAAGTCATTTTCTTTGATGATGGACGTTGGTCAGACACATTGCTTTTTGCCTCCAATTCATCAATCATTTCTCTCTTCTTTTCACGGGCATTGGCCTTGCTTTTACCAGGCACACTGCTTTTTAATGCCCCTTAGTTTTATTTTGATTTCAGTTCTTGCGCACAATGCATGTGTCAAGTATATTTTAAATGACACGCGAACCTTCAAGGGTCTTCATCTGTCTCTTGCCTTGCCCCAGTGTGGGTGATGATCATCAACTTGGGTTTTAAAAGAAATGAAATAGCAGGCTCAAGTGGGCTATTCAAAGGATATAAGTGTGTAGGATAGTGAAAGAAATGCTCTTCGTCATCCTAAGGCACTTAAATTAGCACATGAATTCAATGTAATAGCACGACTTGAAGATTGATGCAAGTGAGAGCAAGAAAATTTCAATTCACTTTCCTCACTTCATGATGTCATTTTTATCTCCAGTTGCCCCGATGTGGGGTGGTTCTTGACAGGGGTAATTTGAAAAGAACATCCATAAGTGTATGGGCTCAAAAATGGTTAAGCAATGGAACACATGTAGTGTTTGGGATAGAGAAATGAACTGCCTCTCGTCATTTCAGCTGTCGTACTTTTCGCAAGAAAATTCTTCACCTTGAAATACAAAATGTTTCCATACTCACCTCACAATGTATAGACATGGGACGATGTATGGGATTAGGCTTGCCTTTCACACCTCATTTAGCATGCTCAAGTAACTCAACATCTTTCACTAAATTATCCATTTTGATAAATTTCAAGTGGAATTGATGGATAAAACATGTAAGAGTCATCATGCAAAATCCCTTTTTAAAAAAAAAAAACTCAACAGCTTTAAGCATGTCAACTTCAAACAGTTTTCTATACTGCAAAATGGTTTTAAGTATTCATTCAATGATCCCTCTACAATGGGAATTGCCTCAGCAGTTGATGTCCTTGGATTGTCGCTATCATTCAAGGCTGAAAATCCACTTTTGCCCCCGCACAAGCGAACGTGCATCAATATGATATTATGCAATATCAAAGTAAATTCAAATTGCACGTCCATTTTGGCTCGGGTCGAGACTTTATCCCAGTCAGGTCACTACCAAAATCTGTCATGGCTACAATATTGTCATATCAATTCCTTGGAAATGTACCCTTGATAGTTGGGCCAATTACAACCTGGTGTACTTTTTCAAATGCCTTATCATCAAACTGAAAAAGTAACGCTCTGAAACATGAAGTAAATGAGTTAGAAAATTAAACAGAGCTAATCTAATGCATGCTTTTGGAAATGGCTTGAAAAATGATTTTTTTTAAAAAAACAATGAAATGTTTTTTGTTTTTGAAAATTTTTTAGGAGGAAGCATGAGAAAGTCCAGCCCTCAGGATGTCTCCGTGGATGATTTTTTTTCATGGCTGGATATCGTCATTGGACTAGTTTGGTATACCCCATCATGTCCTCAAAATTGAAAATAAAATTGTAATTTCATTGAATAGAATCAAATGAATTACATTATTGGAATGAAAATGATGATTCCTAACTCCTAAAAGAGAAAAAAATCGAAAACGATTCTTAGAAAGTGAAAATGATTCCTAAAAAGCGATGAAAATTCCTAGAAATAGATAAAAATTCCGCGCAAGGGAATGTGCAACTGAACATGCCCCTAATTAAATAAGGAAGATGATCTATTTAAGAACATGAATCATGTGTGCTTGAGTTCTTCATCCTCCTTGATCTTGTGATGCGAACTCTCCAGATCAGAGATTCTTCCTTCTAGATATGTCACTAATCTCTTCATGGTGGCATCAAATTCAGCTACCTCAGGAAAATGAGACGATTCAAAAGTTCTTTTGGCTCTCTTCTTTGAGTCGCAGTTTCTCATTGAAGATAGAGTACCCATGTCATCACAGCCCTTTTGCTTGATAAGAAAAGCCACGTAGTAGACAATTCATCGACTTGACTTTGGTGGTGTGCAATTCGCTTGTTCATATTGTCAATGATACGGTCCAGCATATTGTTTCGATCCGCCATTTTAGCTCTCGACCGTGTACGGATGAGTGAGCGAGGTCGCTCCATAATCACCTAATTCAAATAAATGGGAATATGTAAGCATGAGGTGTAAATGGGAACATGTAAGCTAGTCCATGACAACAATCTAATTGATTTTTTTTTTATTCATGAAAAAGTCTTTGCAAGAAGGGAATTACCTAAAAATAACTAGAAAAATAAAACACCCTAACAAGAACCAAATTTCCTAAACACGAATTAGGAATGATCAAAATTTAAAACTCCCTAAGGAGAACAATAAAGACATGAATTGAAAACAAATTCTCTAAAGTTTTTGTTATTTTCCAAATGATTCATTATATGGCAATTTCCTCATTTCATTTTTAATTGACAAAGGAATTAAATCAATGATTGACCTAAATTGTCATGAACCGACCCAAAAGTATAACAAAATAAATTGCATGGTACAGGGATAGGAGACTTACTTTACCAAAGAAAATCAATGGCAATCACATAGACACGCGCATGAAACGTGAGGCTCGATTTCTATCTAGATGGCTTAACAAAGTGGAGCTAAGAGGGTGATCTGACCGTTGCAATCTCGCATTAACGTCAGGTCCCCTTAACTCCGGCTCGGTCGAATGGAATGTCCAATAGTCACGCAGTCTCGCGGATATGGACAAAACACATTTCGACACCATGAAAAACTTTCGGGGAAGAGAAGGTCAACCTCTACATAGCAGTCTCGCTTTGGAGGAAGTATACTTCTCAACACCATCCTAGAAATCCTATCGCAGCCTAGGTCGGACCGCAGGTTGTGTGTGCAAATAATGTGGTGCTAAAGCAATAAAGCATGCACAACAGTTTAAATGCAAACAACACTTCTAATTGGGAAAAATAAATCATTCATCCCACACTCCAACCTGCAAGACAAAGGTTAGCAAAGACTACTCCCCTTACACCTCCCATCTCCGCAAAAACATTTAACACCTTAAAAATGTTAGGGACGTACACAGGATCCTCGGTGCCAAACAAAAACATTTTTAAAAGAAAAATTGGCCTAAGTCCACTGAGTGTTTTAACACAAGTCCCCAGCGGAGTCGCCAAGCTGTCGCGACCTAATTTTTTCGGGTTCACCGCCTAAAACTAGGTTAATGGATTACTAAGTCCGAAGACTTGGCGCGGACTCTCCCAAGCCCTACCAATCGCGACTTGATACTAAGAAAATGACCCATTAAAACATGCAATTATATTTCAAATTGGAGCCGCCACTAACCAATTAGGGCTGATTAGAAACCCAGGTAAAGTATGGGAGAATACTTTACCTTTTACGAACCAGAGATTTAATGGATTCGGGGACATGGTTACGCTAGATTAATCTAACGCCCTTTCGGTACCTTAAAAAAAACATTTTTGTAGGCAGTCTTGATTAATTTTAACCTAAGATGCTAACATGCAAATGGTGGTCATGCGGGTGTACAATCAATTAAATAACATTCAATAAACCGAAATGCTAAGAAATTATAAACCACAACTTTATTAAAGTCCACTCTCTAAGAAAACATTTTAAAAAAATGCTAATAAAAATGCATGCCCTAAACATGATTTCTAAATGACATGATATTTAATTAAATGCATGATATCTAATTAGATGCAATCTTAATCTAAACTTAATATGTATGAATTTTAATTTAACGATATGCGAAATGCAAATTTATATGGCATAACTTAAACTATCACTATATGTATGCAATCTAATTTATATAATCCTAAATGTGCATATACTACATGACATGGGATGCATGACATAACAATTCTATATGCATGTTCTTTTTCTGATTTTTTTAATGATTCTTTTTTAATGTATGCAACCTACACTAAACAATGATGATATGAAATGATTTTTGTTTTATCTTTTTTATTAAAAAAAAATGTTAATTATATGTAATTAAAAATTACACGATGGGATTACTAAAACATGATAATATGATGCAATCCTAATTTATTAATATGCAAACTCTAATTAAATGTGCTTACTATGCAAACTAGTTAATATGCACCTATTATTTTTTATTTTTTTATATATCATGCAAACTTTTCCTAAATAAAAAAAAAAAGTTTAAATCCAATTCTGACTAAAAAAACCTATCTAAGGGTGACATTCTAAAAAATCCTAAAGGTCAATTTATTAAACCTACGTGTCTTAATTTAATAAACTATATGACCTATATGCTCATGCAAGATTTTAGTTTTCACTATTGTTTTTTTTTTTTTTTTTTCATTTTCTCAAACAAGTAATTATTTTTACATAAAAACTAAGACAAGAGTTAAAATAATCAAAAGATAATCCGTTGTCTCACGGATTAAATTAATAATTATTTTAACTCTACAATCACAACGAGGGAAATCAAAATAATTAAAAATTTAGTCCGAAGTCTTACGGACCAAATTAAATAATTATTGTGATTTAACAATGAAATTCTACCTAAACAAACTCAAAATTAGTATAAT
Organism: Eucalyptus marginata; assembly: GCA_014182565.1. Taxonomy (NCBI): domain Eukaryota; kingdom Viridiplantae; phylum Streptophyta; class Magnoliopsida; order Myrtales; family Myrtaceae; genus Eucalyptus; species Eucalyptus marginata. The sequence goes on along the minus strand of CM024593.1, from coordinate 19,428,010 downwards.
TAAAAAAAATGACCCGATGTCTCTCGGATCAAATTAATAACTATAGTAATTTGAGGTAAAATCTACGGATAATGAATATAGAAATTGCAAATATTAACACCCAACATTTAAATAATTAAACTAAACATGCTATCAAATGAAATAAACAGAAAAAAATAACCTAACAAATAATGAACTAAACTCCAAAAATGAAAAGTAAAAGTAAATAAAAGTAAAAACTACCTAAGGGTAAAACCCACGGGGACAAGAGGGCAACCGAGTAGGAGATGGACGGCGGCCGAAACTCCGGTGAGGGCTGGGCGGGCGGCGACGACGTCGGGCGCGGGCTGGTATCGCGGAGGTGCTCGTGGCGCGGCGTCGATGGACGGCAAGTGGAGCGGAGCAGCAACGTCGCACGGGCAAGGGACTCGGTGGCGTCACCCGGCGAGGGGACTCGGTGGCGTCACTTCGGGCAGGGGACTCGGTGGCGTCGCTTCAAGTTGCAGAAATCTGGTGCAGGCGAGGCACGGCGGTGTCCGAGGCGGTGGTGCGTCGATGGTTGGCACGGCTCGGGCTGGAGTGGCCGGAGGCTGGCGCGAGGCGTGCTGGTGCGGCGGCACGGCAGGGACGTCGGAGGCGGAGAACCGGCGGCTCGGGCGTCACTCGGGAGGTGATGCAAATGGCGGAGGTGCGGAGGGTGCGGGTAGCTTCGGTGGCGTTGGCGCGATCGTGGAGAATCCTTGAAGAAGATGCACTGTAACTCCTTTTTCTCTTTTTTTTTTTTTTTCTCTCTGCTTCACCAGTCCCCTCACACGTCTCTCTGCTATCTCTCTTTCCTCTGCACTCCTTTTCTTTTGACTTTTCTTCTCCAGAGCTTTTCTTTCCTTTTTTTTCTTTTCGTGTCTCTTTTCCCAATGGACGAAGAAGAGCCCCTTTCCCTCAAGAACGAAAATCTCTTCCTTTTTTGTTGAATTTCAGACCTCGAGAACCGAGAAAAGCCTCATTTGTGCTGAATTTTTTTAATGTCGCTTCCCCCTACCAAGTGAAAATAAGGAGCCCCCCTAAACGACATAAATTTTTTTTGCTCTCTGAATTTTTTTGAATTCCCTCCCCCCCTTTTTGTACGAAGAGAAGCCCCTTTTATAGTGCAAGGACTTCCATTTAATAGTGGAAAGTCAGGACCCGTGCTCCCTTGTTCGCGGGGATTGCCGAAATCTTAGCCCCGATTTATTGCCGTAAATCCTTCACTTTCTTTCGCAATTCATTTATATTGCCGCGAACATGTCCAGATTCATGCCCAATATTCGAGCGAGTGTCCATTCCTTCCATATTGCTAGTCAAATCCCATTAATTCCTCTCATTGATTTCGCTTTTTTTTTCCTTTTTTTTTTTAAAAAAAAAATTTTGAAATGAAGATATGTGTTCAACAATAAAAATGCTTCATCATTCAAAATTTGTTTTTTCGAAATCTCCCTCCACAAACCCAAATGCTTTATTTTATTTATTACCTTCTATTTTATTTCCTAAAATAAAAAAATTTGATCCTAAATTAGGTGTCAACACACGGATTCGAGCGTACCTTGTTAGCCACAGATTTAGACACCGACGCCGAAAAGAGGAAGAGAATTCAGCCCCTGTTCGATCCGATGACGACAATTCGCCGTGAAGGGAAGATGAAGTTGCCTTTTTGCCTTTGTTCTTCTTTTGGGAGGAGAGGAAGAGAAACAACGTACGGAGAACATCAAAGGTATGTTCCCCTCTCTCATCCCTTTTATATGTCCCTCCATCCACGGGCCTTATTCCCGTGGGCCGAGCTTTTAGGCCCAACATGGGCGGACGGGCCTTAAGCCCATTAGTAACAAAACCATCAAGCATCTATCTCCGTGTTGTTTGTACGAGCTGATAAACCTCTCTAGCTCCTCTGCCGCTTCGGAATATTCAAGCAAAAACTTTTGAATAAGGATTTGGATTATGCAAATTACTCGGTTTGATTTGAAAAAAACAAAATTAAAAACAAGAATGAGGGGTGGTCTTGGCCATTCAAAGTAGAAATGCGACATCGTGATAATAATAAGTTGAAAGCTGCTTAAACACTCGGGTGCTAAGGCATGTATTTGGTGATCCATCTTCGCTGACTACCATGTAAAGGTGAAGAAGAATTCAACAAGGACCAAGCATCAATCCAAAGTACACAAACCGTACATTGAATATGGAGAAACCGTCTATTGGTGCTGATAATAGAGACGATGTGCGAGCCGAAAAGGTCCGATGCCGGGACCATAAAGAAGAGCATCGACCTCGGAGGCCGGACTGAAGCCAATGCCAATGCCGGTGCCAATGATCCGGTCCACAGAGCATGGATTAGTAGCCAATGTGGCCAGTATAACTGTAAATTCCAAGCCTGAAGTCTCTCTCTTTTTTCTTTGTTCTTTTTTCTTTTCTTTTCTTCAGTTTTTTACAAGCCTTGCTTGAAGCTGCCAGAACAGCTAACTCGAAGGTAATTATTGTAAAATTAAACCTAAAACATCAGCAGGATATTGCAATTAAATCAACACAAAAAATAAACGAGAAACAATACGAACACTGGAGATTTACATTTTTGGATTCAAGTATTGATATTTACATGAGCCGGCAGTAAATAATTAACTATAATCAAAGAATGAGAGTTGTAATCACTCACACGTTCGAGTGTTTCTCACGCGTAAATTAAGTCTAAATTCAAAGTATTTATAAATAAATTAACTCTATTTGGATCAAAAATTTCTCATTACAAAAACATCGTGTTGACGTCCGCGCGGCCGAAAACCAAGAACGTGGTGCGTTCTTTTCTTCTTATTCGCGCGGCTCTTTTTCTTGAATGAACGCACGCCTGCCTTCTTTCTTGTTTTTCCCTTATTTGGCTGCTGCTTTATACAGGAAAAGAGAACTAAAGCAAACCCCCATTTTCTTTTCTCTTTCTCTGACGGGGACTTACTTTTGGACTGGGACCCACCGAATATTTAAATGCACCTTTTTCCTCGTTTGGATTTTAGATGAGATGTTCACTTGACATCTTCTTTGTCTTCTTGAGATATTAGATAAAACCAAAATTGATACCAAAATTGGCAATTAAAGTCTTGGTCAAATCTTGAATAGATTTCTCTAACGACCGTGACAACTTTAACTCCTTAACGATGCAGTCGATAATTCCAATCCACATCATCTAATTCGGTTCAAATTTTGTGCACAACTCAAACTTGAGGTATAATTTAATAGAAACAATTCCTCAATTTATTTCTAGCTTTTCATCTAAGATAACAAGTTGCAAGGGACTTTCCATTGTTCCATATGAAATTACATTTTCTCTCTCCTTAAATTGCTAACCTTTTTCCACTTATTGCTGGGATAAAACCATATTGCTCGCGTGGGGTGTATCAAACGAGTATCCTCCAAAATCAGTGGCCAAAGAATTCCAGAAAGTAAGGGTGAGCATCAGTCTAGGGTCAATCCTGAACCAACCCTAGATCGGCCCAACCCTGCCCGTCCCGGTCCGGTTTCCAGGGAGACGGGGTCGGTTCTTGGTCTTGGGATTCCTGGACCAGTATTGTGCGGGTTGGTTCTCGGTCTTGGGAGTTTAGGGTCGGTCCAACCCGGACCAACCTTGATTATATATAAATATTATATATCTAATATATTATTTATAATTTTTTTATATAGAGAATCTTAAAATAAACGACGTCAACAATAATAAATAGCTCCTTAGTGAGGAGTTCAAGTAATTTTACACTATTTTTTAATAACTTAGATCTTTTAATGTCTTTTATGGCGTCAACATCCATAATTTACAAAGAAGGAAAATATTTTTTTGAGGAGTCCTCACGGCGTTTAAAAGGGCATAAATAGCTCCTCACGGCATTCTCCTCTAGTACTCGTTGTCTTCTATCTTATTTGTCCTCTTAGTCTTCAATTTGCTAAAATCAAAAGAAACAACTTCTCCACTCACTACTCGACACTCACATCACTTGTTTTGAGTCACTCGTGCTGCTCGCCGCTCGATGCTCTCCTGGCTTGTTGCTCCTTGCTCGATGCTCGAAGCTCACCCCAATCGATGCTCGTCACTCGTCTCTCTTAGCTAATCTTGCTCGTCACAGAACCTATTGGGTTGGTCCGGTCCTTGATTGCCCTTTTAAGGAGTACAAAAAATGAAATAAAAAATTATCGGTTAATCCTGGGTTGACCTTAGAACCAGACCCAACCTATTGGGTCGGTCCGGTCCTTGGTTGCCTTTTCAGAGAGTACAAAAAATTAAATAAATAAATTATTGGTTGGTCCCGGTTGACCCTAGAACTGGACCGAACCCATTGGATCAGTCCAGTCCTCAGTCCCAAGCTCAATAGGGTCAGTCCTCGATTCCAAAAATTGAGGACCATCACTATGCGGGTTGGTCCTAAGATTAGGGGATAGACCGGCCCAACCCGGACCATGCTCACCCCTACTAGAAAGGAAACCCTTCAATGATCAAACTTAAGGTGAAAATAGAGGGTGCGGGTCATATGCCACAAGAAGACCGGTAGGCCTCCATGTACTTTCGGCGCTCTTAGTTCTAGCTCCTTTTTTTTTTTTATGTTTAGTTTTGACAGTAGCCATGTTTCTCAGGCCTGAAAAGGTTGTGGAAGTTTTATGGATGTTCCTTGCTATGAAGATGGTCGGTCTCGATTGTCTTCCCTGTTAAAGCTTTTTGCTCTTTCTAGAGGAAAGAAAATATTATCCGAGACTTATGCCAGAAACTCTATAATTGAATCTCTGAGAAATGCTTTTGTCACTAGCAAAAGGAATCATCTCACATGCCTGTGGTAAAGAGACAGATTCTATCACGATGCAAAAAGCTGCATGGGAATTTGTATCTATTAGTGGAACCGGTATAGTTCTTAACTTACTTGACATGTGGGCAACATAATATATTATGTTAAGTTGTCACATGTCTTCTTGGTAAAAAACAAGCCACGTTCATTGAATGTTGGTGCATGTGCGGAATGGAGGCATTGGTTAGTCAACGGACAAATCAGATTTATATTCGAAAAAGATTCCGAAGTTCCACACCCCCAAATATCCGTTCTTAAAAGACTCGTACAGCGTGAATCTCAAAAAATACCCAAAGGTGGGCTGAATTATTCATTACCACTGACTCTCATGACATTACTATATTTAGTGACTGCCAAATTGCTTGAAGAACACATGTTCCAGAATCTTTTTATCGGATGCATTATTTCTAAATGGATATCATAACTTTCGAACGACACTCACTTAACGAAAAAATTATCCAAAAAATCCTAAATCTATTATACGGTGGCTAATTCAGTTCTAGACTTTTAATTGTGCAAATGTAATCCTAAACTTTTAAACTATTTATTAATTTAGTCATGAACATTTCAATTATACCAATTTAGTCCTTAAATTTTTAAGGTTTGCTAATTTAATCCTAAATCTTTTTTACTGTTTGTCAATATAGTCCTTTTGTCCAATTATCTAAATAATAAGTTTAGGACTATATTGGCCAAACTTCAAAAGATTTAGACTAAATTGACACAGTTGAAAGATTTATTGTTAAATTGACAATTCGTCAAAATGTTTAGGATTAAATTGGCACTATTGAAAGGTTTATGACTGAATTAGCCTTCGTACAATGGGTTTTTGACTTTTTGGACACAATTAAAAGATTTAAGACTAAATTGGCAAATTGTCAAAAGATCTAGGACTAAATTAGTACAATTAAAAGATTTTTGAAGTTCCACACTTAACAAATATCCATCCTTAAAAGACTTGTGCAGCATGGATCTAAAAGATTCCCTAAGGGTGGGCAAATTATTCATTCTACTCACTCTCATGGCATTACTATATTTTGGACAAACTATATCGAAAGTTCCAAAACTTGGTACAAGTGAACACTTTAGTGTCAAAATTTTCAAAAGATACACTCAAGTGTCACTTCTTTTGAAAAGTGAGACACTTCAGTACCAAGTCCAATGAGAGTAGTTGAAAATTCGACGTGATTTTTTTTTTTAATAATATGTATAGTCTACGTGGTTCTTCGGAAGCCAATTTAGTAATGAAGGTGCAAAACAACGTCATTTTGCCCCTAAATTTATTAATTTAATATTAATTAAAAATAAATTAAAAAAACTAACTTATTAAAACAAAAAAAGAAGGAGAAGAAGAAGGGGGAATAGGTTTCGCCTTAGCCCTCATCGAATGCTGCTGTAGAACAAATCTTTTTATATATTTATTTTTTAAATTTATTTTAAATAATATTTATATTAAAATTCAATTTTGGGGCCACGTTAGCACCAAAATGACATCGTTTTGCACTAATCTTGCCACGTCAATTTAGAAAACGGCGTGATTTTGCACTTATCTCACCGGAAAAATGCCTCGTCAGCAATTTGACTAGAATTTCTCACTTTGTTGCCATTTAGATGTTCTAATTTTCTTCGATTTTGTCACTTAAGTGTACATTTTGGAACTTTTGGCACTTAAGTATCCTCTTGTGCTAAGTTTTGACACTCCTAATGTTTGCACCTCACTATATTTTAGTGATTGCTAAATTGCTTGAAGAACATATGCTCAGAATCTTTTATTGGATGCATTATTTATAAACAAATATTATAAGTTTCAAATGGCACTCACTTAACGGAAAATTATCCAAAAGTATTAAACCTTTTGTTCGATGGCTAATTTAGTTCTAAACCTTTTAATTGTGCTAATTTGGTCCTAAATCTTTAGAAAATTTGCCAATTTAGTCATAAACATTTCAATCATGCCAATTTAGTTCTAAAGTTTTGAAAGTTTGTCAATTCAGTACTAAATCTTTTTTATTGTTTGTCAATGTATTCATTTTGTCCAATTATCCAAATAACAGGGTTATTACTAAATTGGCAAAATTTCAAAAGATTTAAGACTAAATTAACATAATTGAAATGTTTAAAACTAAATTGGTAAATTGTCAAAAGGTTTAGGAGTATATTGGCACAATTGAAATTTTGGACTGAATTGACCTTCGTACAACATGTTTAGGAGTTTTTGGACTCTTTGGACAATTATGCCCTCACTTAACTGCTAAAGTGCCAAATTATTTAAAAATCTTTCACTCAAATGCGGAAAAATTCAATCTGCAAAAATCATAAGATAAGATCTTGTTCTGGCCCTATTGGTAAAAAATAAATTTATAAAGAAAAATGAAAATAAGAAAAAGGAGAAGAGATCTGTTGCTCACCAAATCCTCTATTTCTCTCTCTTCTTCCCTAGTGGTTGAGGCATGGTTCCTCAATCATTTAAAGTTAGTGTAATTTGACGAAGATAATATAAATGGCAATCAAGAGTTAAATAAAAATTAAGCAGATTCGGTGGAGGGTTTTTTGCACTTTAAAACCGCGAACTTGGCAAAACTTTTGGAGAATATGTTCAGGGAAAGAGCTTAAAAAGGGGGAAACATGATTGAGAGAGGAAGCTAAAATTGTGATAGCCGAAGATTGAAAGGTCAGAGAAAACAAAAGGATCTGCAAAGCAAAGAAGAAAAAAGGGAAAAACGCAATGGCCAAGAAGAGACCTAGCGGAGTAAGCTGCTGGCAATTTTCCCTGACACACCCAATGTGGCATCTCCATCACCTTCAACTTCCTTGCGATTTGCTGGATTCCTGCGAGCACCATGGCGATTTATGTCCTGAGTCCATTAATTTCTTTGTGATTCGTTTGAATTAAGCGCAATTCCTTGCGTCGCGCTATTAGGCTTGTCACCATCTCAACCTCACCAAAGCCGATTTGACTTGTCCCTTTTTTGTTATCTATAAGCTTGGATCTCTCCACTGCTCATCTCGAGCTCGAACCTCTCCATTGCTCAAGCTTTTGGAAGAGCGTTCCCTCTCTGGAATATAGGGTTTCATTTTGAAATGAATTTGAGGACAAGAGAGCCAAAAAGAAGATTATCCATGTTGGAATTAAGTTTCTTATAGAAAAGCCACATCATAATCAAAATTTAATTTACAAGTCATGCAGTGAATTCATTAGATTAGGCACTTAAGTGAACGTTTCTCACTAATGTCGCACTCAAGTAAAGGCCGTATGAAAGTTATGGCATTTATACTGTTATTGTCCCTTTCAATTGTAATATATGTAATTTAGGATGAATAGGATGTCATAATCTTTCAAAAAGTTGCATATGCAGTGAGAAGCATGATATTTTTATTAGCACCAATGGTCAAACGCTTTCTGAACACCAAGAACAGAAGTTAGTACTTAGAAGCTCTTCTATTACAAAATAAGGGCACAAGGACAAGAATCCCAGAGAGTACTGTCATCTCTCTTTGGCAGCCAAAGAGCATGATAATCTTCATTCATCTAGCCAATTGTAACAAAACAACCATCATATTTGAAAATTGAACACATTGCGTATGTATCCAAAAATGGTTTCGATATCGAGCCATGAATATTATAACATGTTGAAGGAGTGGGATTGGGATAATGACGAGGGAGGCTTTGTCACTACATAAGCAAAGGTCTTTCTTTTTTCTAGAACATAGAGAATTTCTCTTTTTACTAACACGGAACTTAAAATTTGAATTGTATTGTGATGTGGTTTATACTCTCAATCGACAAGATGAAGCAAGAGTCCGAGGGCTGCTCAGGGAGGTCATGGGGGCAGCAACCCCAAAATCTTAGGGGCTTTTGTAGTTTGAGTACATATTTTATTAGTAGTTTGGATATGGGCAATGAATAACTATTAGTTATATATAATCTCTTCCTATTGTAATTGATGAATATAATAGAGAGGTGCAAATGGCTAATTATAATAGAATTCTCTGCCACAGGATGTCTGTCTTTCTCGATTAAGGGTGAACTGAGATAAAAACTGGTGTTTCAATTTCCTTTTGTTTGAAAATGAGAAGTCTGTCTTTGAATCTACAAGAAGTTGGATTTATTTTAGCACCAAAGCAAGCTCACATATGTTTCAAGTACGATGGTCACCACCTAAAACTTGATAATTATCGGAGCATGTAACTCCATAAAAAAAATGGCATGAAGGCATCATTTGTCCTTAATTTTGCTTCTTCTTTTTTTAATTTATAAAATGTTCAATCAATTCCTTATTTTGTTGTTGCTCCATGGCTCTTTCGATAACATTAGTCATTCAATTGAAAAAGGAAGCAAGATTGTTGATGTGGCTGTTTAAGTGCTACGCTATTGTCACAGTCACGAGGTTCCCGTCACTAAGGGACCGTGCATTTTCAAGGAAGATCTCCCGAGATCGTTAGGGTTTCTCATAAGAGCTTCCAGAACGTTCCAAGGGCACGATACGGTAGTTGTGCTGAGGTCTAGAACTCTCGACTTAAATATTGATATTTGGCAGGTTGGGCGGCACGATCTCGTCCGTCGGATGAAATTTCGATCAATGGTTGTAATGTAAGGGCCTCGAGTATAAGAATGGTGCCCTCCCCCTCATTTGGATCCATCCAACCATTCAGTAATCAAAAGTTTCATTCTCTCCAAAGCTTTTCTCTCTAGAAACTTTCTCTTTCTACTATTCGGGTGAGCGACCGAGTGAGCAATCAATCCGAGTAAGGCTTGGCTTAAGCGCCCCAGCAATCCCAAGTGATCCACGCGAGCCTGAGTCGCCTCACAATTTTGATGCCAAACGATCAGCTCGTGACAAGTGGTATCAAAGCAAGAAGAGGGATCTGTTTCGAGAGATTGAGGAGCACCAGCTATTCGAGAGAATATCAAGCCAAGAAGCTGTCATGGATGGAGAGGCTGTCCAAGTCAAGGAGACCCGCAGCCGACACAAGAAAAGGGAAGCCTTGATGGACGCCCGTGGCCGCACTCGATGAGAAACTCATGAAGGTGAGGAGCGCCATGGCCGAGTTTATGGAAGGCCTTGATGAAGTTAGAGACTGTATCATGGAAGTTGAGGTCTCGCTGCGTTAAGACTTCATGACCGGTATCAACCAAGCCACGACCTTGTTGCATGAGAAGGATTAAGCCCTTGAAGCGTTAATCAACTTCCTGAGAGATAGAGTCCAAGCGATCGAGAAGGAGAACCCCTTAAGAGACGAGGTCGAAGCCATGAAGGTGGAGATCCAAGAGCTCAAGACCGAGCTCGTCCTATGCAAGTTGAACATCACAAATCGGACGATGCCCACACAAGCGGTGCCTAAGCTAGAGGTGCCGAAACCAAAAGATTTCCAAGGCAACTGATCCGCCAAGGAGGTGGACAACTTCATATGGAGCATGGAGTAGTACTTTGGCACTGTCAATATCCAAGATGAAACGATCAAGGTAAGAACCGCTTTGATGTTCTTCATTGATACCGCGATGCTTTGGTGGCGCAACAGGTAAGACTAGACCAAGTGTGGTGCCGATCCCGCGGACACATGGACGATTTTGTGAAGGAGTTCCGGGACTATTTCTCCCTCGAGATTGCTTAGCAAGAAGCCCGTAGCAAGCTCCATCATCTCGAACAATAAGGAACGATCCGAGAGTACGTGAAGGAATTCACCGAGCTCAAACTCCAAAATTACAATCTTGAAGAGGAGGAGGCTCTCGAAGCATTCATGGATGGACCTAAGTCGTGGGCACAACTCGAGCTCAAGCGATGGGACTTGAAGAGTCTCAAGAGGGTGCTGGGAGTGGCCGAATCCCTCATTGACCTCACCAAAGCCGAACTGAAGAACCGAGGAAAGGATTGGAGGTTGGATTGATCCTCTGAGGACGAAGGTGGAAGCACTCCCCGAGGCCCACACGACCAAGGCGTCCGAGCCAAGTCATGGGGAAAAGGATCGTCCAAGCCGTCCTTCCAAAAAGGTCGACCCCAGGTGGACTACACCACGAGTAAGTTCGACCAACCTCCACCATCCCCTTGATTCATTTGCAAAGGTTTGCATTGGACCCAAAAGTGCCCAAATAAGGGTAGGATCAATGCTCTCCTAGCCATAGAAGAGGATGAGGAAGAGCCCAAAGAAGAGAAACGGAAAATCCGGCTAGGAACCGTGAAGTATGTCAATGCCGTTCAAGCCCGGTTGCCATTTGAAAAGAAGGAAACCACTCCGAACACAGACATGTTCTTTGTGGAGATCGAGGTACGTGGCCAAGCACTATATGCCTTGGTTGACACAAGAGCCTCAAACATGTTCATGTCAATCAAAGTGGCGAAGGCCTTAGGACTTCGTGTAAAGCCAATCGAGAAGTCTGTTAAGGAAATCCCTTATAATGTTTAGAAGATGACAAAATAAATCAAAGGCTACTAACATGTTTAATGGTTGAGTAACAGACTATGCAGATGATAGAATGTATAAATGATATTATCAAGGTTTATATTTGGAAGCACCAGAAAACAAACTCTATGCTGAAGTTGAACTTATTCAGACTGTGTCCAGACCTTAAGGTTAAATATGTTCAGAAGCGGAATATGTTTAGACTTACGTCCAGTTTGTCAAGTCTATTTCAGATAGAAGGCACTCAGACTCTACTTTAGATCGAATATTCTTAGACTTTACATACAGAATGAGACACAAGTCTAGAATGTGACAAGGTCCAAAATGAGGCATAAGTTCAGAACGTAGTAGATTTAGAAAGAAGCACAGAATGAAACAACTTGACAGAACGTAACACAAGCCCCAAACATATAACGGCTAGTGATCTAGTTTGGATTCTACATCAAGATAGATTTGATTGACTCAATCCAATTGATTGGCAATTGGATCTTGAAGACAAGAACTTTCTAAACGAAGAAGTTCTACTTATGGAAACAAAGATTCTATTTGTATGGGCGATCAGAATCAATTTGAGATTCTACTTCTGTCACTCAATAGCTACTAAATTTTCTAGATACAGATTTGTCCAATGGGTAGATTGAAAGACGATCCTCTAAGATGCAGTCCAACGGATAGTTTGGAAGTGGACGAGTATTTAAGGAGACCAAGGACCGATGCGCAAGTAAGAGACGAAGCGTAGAATTTATAATTTCAAAGTCTGAGTGAATTTCGATCATACACTTGTCTTTTGTGAGCTTAAACGTTTGTGATCGTGAGAGAAATACCAAAAGAGTGACTTAGTGAGATAGTGTGATCTACCATTGAGTGTTTGTACTCGAAGTTGTAATCTCTTGTTAATCACATAGTAGAATCCAGCTAGAAGATTGTTAGCGTGAGAGAGTGGACGTAGGCTTGATCTAAGCCGAACCACTATAAATATCGTGTGCAACATTCTCTTCCCTTAACTCTTCTTATTTAAGTCTGTTGTATACCTACAGATTATTTCAGAAGTTCGTTCCATCGCATAATAGATTTTGAACATCTACCAGAAGTCTGGTGGCTCATTTGTTAGACTATGATCCTTATTCAGACTTTACTTGCAACTTATTTTATTCCGCAATTATTTGTTAAGATTTCTTTTAAACACCTATTCACCCCCCCTCTAGGTGTTCGTACTAGCACTTTCAAAGTTATTCTAGACCGTCAACTCGAATGGCCTTGCGGGTGTAGGATCAACTCCCAACGTGGACATCCAAATCGATGGATGGAAGGGCAAGCTCTCAGTCGAGGTAATTCCCCTCGATGACTATCCCCTCATTTTGGGCATGTAGTCCTTCCATTACATGAGGTCCATAATCGACATGAGGACCCAGTGCATCATGATCCTCGACCCACAATGCCCGGCGATGATCCCAATGATCAAAGGGGTGATAAACTCCAAGACCATCACCACAATCCGTCACCTTGACAAGAGTCTGAAGGTCGAGAAGCATACAACCGAGTCACGACCAAAGCCGCCATCCTTGGAGAAGCCGAAGGTAGGGTTGGATCCTCCTACTCCAACTCACGACATGCAAATCCAAGCACTCTTCCTCGAGGTCGGATGTTTGCTGCGTGCCATGCCCGAGCCGAAGTTGGAGTCGTGTGGTCTGATGTTCGAGAGGCTCAGAACCAAGCGAAATCGGAATAAGAGAGCTTGAGCTCATGCCAAGAAGACCACTCTCTGAGCCAAGAGCACTGAAGGTGTCACTCAAATGAGTGGGGGAGAATGTCACGGTCACGAGGTTCCCGTGTCTAAGGGATTGTGCATTTTCGAGGAAGACCTCTCAAGATCGCCAAGGTTTCTCGCAAGAGCTTCCGGAACATTCTAAGGGTGGGCGATACGGTAATTGCACTGAGATCTAGAACTCTCTCGGCTTAAATATTGGCAGTTGGTAGGTTAAGCGTGTGATCTCGTCCGTCGGATGAAATCTTGATCAATGATTATAATCTAAAGGCCTTGAGTATAAGATGGGTGCTCTCCCCCTCATTTGGATCCATCTAACTATTCAGTAATAAAAAATTTCATTCTCTCCAGAGCTTCTTTCTCTAGAAATTTTATCTCTCTACGATCCGGGTGAGCGAGCGAGTGAGTGATCAATCCGAGTAAGGCTTGGCTTAGGCACCCCAACGATCCCAAGCGATCCACGCAAGCTTGAGTCACCACACGGTTTCGATCCCAAATGATTGGCCCGTGACACTAGCATCACAAGTTACATCTTACCTTATAAACCTTAACAAAATAAATACTCTTTAAAATTTAGAACAAAAGGGAAAATTTTGAAAAGAAAAACAGAATAAGTAAAATACAGAAAGAAGAGGGTGAGACATCCTCGTCGCCCTCGGGCCACCACTGTAGTGAGGAAGACCCTCGCTGGCTCTCTCTCTCCGTTTTTGTTTAATTGAAGTTTTTTTCTCTCTTTTTATTCCACACTGACAATTAATCTAAGTAAAATTGTTGTTTCACTAAATTAGAATTCCACTCCAGCATTTTCATTCGTATATTTGATCGAACAATTAACAAGAAAGGAATTACATAATTTAAGAATCCAATTGAACTAAAAAAGAAATACAATTTAATTGGATCATTTGCAAAAAATTTGGCGTGCTCGAGTACACTTTTACTTATTATTTTTTAATCTAAATCTACGATGTATGAATTTTTTTTCATCTTTTGTTAATTCAACCGAAATTTTCACAGCATGTAAATGTTGGCACTTGGATTTGCACATAACTATTTCAAACTTTTTAAAATTTGAATATTGAATATGAAAAATTACTTTCACTCAATTCAAATAAAGATACCCTCAAAGACCACCATTATCTTTTATCCCTGAAAAACTGGTTGACACGTCTGTTGGGCTACGGGGAAGTGAAGGAGTTTTTTTTTTTTTTTGGGTGTTATGGCAGTTAAATAGGAATTGCAAATCTAATCATGAGCATGGCAACCGGCTAGCATCACTAGGCTCAGCCCTAGCCATAAGGACCAAGCGCATATTTGGCATGGGCTAGGCGATGGAATATAATTATTGGACTCTGCCTAAACTGATTAGGACCAATCCAAACTTAAATACACATGGAAGAATGTTACATATATCTTTTTTTTCTTTTTTGTGGATAGGAGAGTCTGAGTCGTAATTTTGGCCGGATGCAATGTCCTAGTTGAATCCAACTGTTAATCACCTCAGATTGTTAGCAGTGATGGCACGTTTTAAACGACTCGTAGAGAAGATCTACCATAAAGAGATAAGTGAAATGAAATGTAAAAATTAAAAAAGTTTTAAATAATTAAGATGCATGTGAGCCCAATGTATCCCCACATTGACGTGGATAGACCTATGAGCTTTTGTTTTTCGGTTAAAGACCTGTAAAATTAAATGCACCGACTTCAATTATGCACCCAAAACTTCTCGCGGTCAGGAGAAGTTCGGAGTTGAGCGGTCCGACGGAGACGCAATCCAACCGTGGAGAAATCATCGGACATACATCGAGGGACGAGTCATGTGGGCCCCATCCTATCTCTATGTTCCTTCAAAGGGAAGCAGACAATTTCGTAGATATGAGGGTGTGAATTATAACCATTTTGGCCAGAAATCAATTTATAGAAGAAAAATATTTTTTTATTTCTATTATTGAATGAGTTTCTAAGCAAAATACATATTTGATAATGACATTAAATTTCTCCATCCCAAGTGGTGATGATGATGATACGTGGCAGTAGGCGGTGGGCGACGGACGGCGACCGAAGAGCGGTGGCCGGTGGCCGGCAATTGGCAACTGGCGACGACGATAAGGGATCAGTGGCCGAGGAGCGGTGGCGGTGGCCGGTGGATGGTGGATGCAAGCTGACGGCGGCGGATAGGCGATCGGCTAGTAGTAAGAATGAACAATGAGAAGAATTTTTATTTTTCATTTTTGTTCCGTAAATAGAAAAGTAAAATATTTTTACTTCTAATTTCTGTTCAAACCTATTTATGGAATAAAAATGTATTCTAGAAATAGAAAAATGAAATAGTCTTATCAAACATATTCTTTTCTAGAAACAAGCCTGGAACAAGAAAATAGTTCTTGAACAATAATAGAATTATTATCATGCGAGCCCTAATTCGCATGTTATCATCCTCACTCTCAGGCGCAAAAAGAAATTAAAAAGTATGAATAAAGAAATATATCTATGGGCATTAATACTATAATATAATATAAAAACATTCTCCTTACATGCCTATTATACTGCTCATCAACGCATTTTTCGTGATTTGAGCTTGTAAACCCTCTTGATAAGGGACAAAGATGAAAATCCAAAAAATTAGTTAGTGTTGTATTATAAATAGATCGATTTGATTTTTAATGGTAAATTTCTTAAAATCTAACAATTAAGACAAAAATACATTCGAGTGCAAAGACAGCAATATCAGCATGGTCATCCTTATGGACATGAGAGGTTGCTATGTGTTAAACTATGATTGGTTTTTATCATTAGTACGGATTTATTTACTCGTCAATCACATAGAACTCATGGAAATAGTGGAAATCTTTTAGCCCTAGTATAAAGGAGCTCAATGTGTATAGAAAATATATATGTTAACATTGAGAAATAATAATACTTTACTTCCATTCAGACATTAATGCGTAAAAAATATAAGATGAAATTATACTCACTCTTACTTCCATCGTCCGATTATCCTACTCTCGAGCACCGGTCCATTGCTTGTAAATCCGACGGACAACATCAAAAGGCTTGGATCTTTTACTGTCTCATGCACATAACCATAACATTCTAATTCGTGAAACTCTCGCCACTTCACCTATAGACGACCACACTTCCCCACTTCACTCCCACCCCCACCCCACCCACCCCCCGCCCCCTTTCCTTCCCCTCTCCTCTCTCTCTCACTCTCTCACACACACTCACTTTGATAGGCGTTGAGTCCAGCGATAGACTACAGTTCCCCCGACGATGGCATTGCTCTCAGCTCTCGAGTTGGAGATCGCGATCCCAGTCTGTGCAGTCATCGGAATCGCGTTCTCCCTGGCGCTGTGGTGCCTCAGGTGGCCCAATGACAAAGAGGAAGACTTAAAATCCAGGCTGAGGGGTGTTAAACACAACAGTATTAGGATAACGACTGTTGTCGATGCAGGTGACTTTATACAGATCCTATAGCTTCACAACTTCTCTGCTTTATGGAAATTTTCCTCTTTGCTGCAATCGGGATTGATAATTGGACATTCTCAACATTTTAGATCTTTCGGTAATAAAAAAATTTTTTGGTACGGATTCGTTAATGAAATTTTATGGTCACGTTTTTCAATAAACCTCTTAAGCTTTTAGCAGATGATCGTTGTTCGAGAGAGAAAAAGGTAAAAAACGAAGACAGAGAATGAAGTACATTTGATATTCTGGGTTGCGAGTCTTTCTTTTTCCGGGCATAGAGAGGTTGTAATTCGACCCCCTTCTCTCCATTTCTCACTCACACTGTTCATTAGCAGATTATTTTCGGGTCAATCTCGCATCTGCCAGAGAATAGCAACAAATTAGAGTCTTGTAATCTGATGATAGCTCAGCGAAATCATGAGTTTCTGCTGTTGCTTGTGGCGCGAGTCATTGTTATGGTTTGTCCCAGCTGTTAGAGCCCTGAGCGACGTATGTGAGCACAGGAGTTAATATTTACTCACGCAGATCTCTTCTCAGGCAGATGGTTGGAATGATGTTGGTGGTCTTTGTCGTGTTCCTGGGCGGAGTGTTAACTGGTGTAGTTCTTGTCCTTTCGTCTATTGTCATTCGTCTTATTTTCTCAACAAGTTCGCGCTTTGTTTGGGATTTTACGTAAATGCACGTGCTGTGGACGTCACGTGAATGTTTTCGTCTCCTTACTCACCAACTTAGCTGCAGGCTCCCACGGGACTGGGAGGCCCTTTATTTTATCGCATAGATGTTTCAATGATTAATGTGTGAGGATAACCCACGAACCATTACATGTCTTCAAAGTTTAATTGATTTATTAGCTCAAGAACTGGTTCGAGTAACTCTAACTAGGTGTCGCATTTGGGTGCATGTACGTCTATAAGACTGATTATAAGCGATGACAGGCGAAGGGTGCGTTCCTGTCGTCGGAAAGAATTTATATGGAAAAGATTTTCTGGACTTTCTGATATTTGGAATTCTTCCTAATAAGAGGAAAACGTTTTCCTTAGCTAAGTTTTATGTTATTCCACGTCATGTGACATCAAAGAATTTCAACCAACTTAGAGCTTCAATAAAGCGCCCCCTGTCTCTCATCCTTATTCTCTTCAAGAATTCATTTTCTCTATTCGTATTGATAAATTGGCAAGCCATGTCCACATTTATTTTGCGATACATTCAATCTGTGATTTACGGCAAGTCGCCCAGGGCTTGGTACCTAGCTTCTCCGCTCGAGTCATCAATGCATGGGCTTGAGTCCATAGAGACCAGGCTTAGGTCCCCAATGCCAGTGCTCAGGTTTCCTGCAATCGAGACCACAAAGACTGGGCCCAAGTCCCCATAGGTCAAGGCCTAGTCCCCAACACCCGAGGCAGGATCCACGAAATCAAGTTCAAATTCCTAATGGTGGGGCTTGAGACCCTCAAAGCCCAGCCCAAGACCTTGGCATTATGCTGGGGTCTTTGCTAGTCGCACCTAGCTCGAGCCCAAGTACCCTAAGGCTCGGCTCGGGGCCTAAGCTCGAGGCTGGGTTTCACAAGAGAAAAAATTAGTTGTATTTGTGGAAGTACTTAAGTTGTGAAATTCTTATTCGATAAAACTACATTTAAAATTTGATGATATAGCACGCCTAACCCTTATATTACACAACTGGACATGTTTTTTTTTTTTTTTCTTTTCCAGAAAAATAAAAGCAAATTTTCATTTCTAAACAATAGTAAATAATTTTCAGTTCATTCCAAATTTTAGCTGAACACTAAAAAATATTGTTATTATCTAGAAAAATGACTTATTTGAGCACAGTTTTTAGAACTATCTGCAAAACAAATGGAGCACAAGTTTAATTTCTTTCTTTCATTTGATTTGTATTAGTTATAGTAATCTTGGTATATGAAACTAATGACACAATGTCAAGTTAATTAAAGTTTGTATAGTTTTTTATATGTAATTGGCTTTAGTAGAATCATATTGTATTAAAAGGTGATTTGCCAAGGATGTCCAACCTTCAGTTCTGAAGTATTTCTTAACTTTGTTTGTGAATGTGTTTCAAGGGTTTTATCATCATATGTTGTGATTTGATGCAGAACACTTCTCATTTTTGTGAGATTGTCATCCTTGATTTGTCATACTTGCGACAAAACACTAATTCTATAGGGTTAGCTTAGAATACATAGGTAAAGAACTGGGTTTATATTTCTCCAAGGTTCTCTTTTGTGTTGCATTCTTCCTACTCCTGACCGAAGTCCTTATATATGATAATGATTCATACCTATTTCTTATCATTTTGATTTGAATAATCTTTCGAACTAGGGCATTATTAGTTCTATTTTGAAATTAATTTCTTTTTTTATTTCTTTTATGTTTTCCAATCATTTTTAGCCGTCAGGTAGTTCACCATTCTCCTCTTCTAGTTCTAACATCAGTTTAGTTCTAAAATTAGTTCTCATGTTTTTCCTTACTCTCGATTTAATCTTTGGTTCTAACCTGCTGTTTACTATTGTAGGTCGTAATCTGTTTCTAGTTTCTTGTTTGTTTGTAATGCTTTAATTTTAAAGTGATGTTTAGATGTGTTTACAACAATATTCTGGGTGTGGGACGTGGTTGTTAATTTCCAGCTCTTTGTATTTCAGTACTTTGCAGAATGAGTACTTTCTTTCGTCCCTTTTCCCATCTTGTCCTACTCATTATGTTCCTGTCACTCTTCTGTCAGTGGGATTTGACACTTACACTGTCCAGCTTGCCAAAGGTGAATTGTAATAGACTCCAAATCATCTTTTAAGTTACTCTTTTGGAGGCCTGTAGGTTTTTTTTTATTAATTAAATGGAGGCCTGTAGGTTAGGCTTTCTTATTTCTTGGAACTAAGTTGAACAGAACTAAACAACGGAATAAAGTAACTGGATTTAACTGAATTATACCTTATTCCGTCACACATAAGTAGAATGTCAAGAATCAGATTGTTGCTTTATATGCTTGATAGAGAGGGCTCAATTATTGTTTATGATTGTAACAGGTGTGAAAAAATTTCTGTGCAAGGAATATGAGTATGTTGGAGCTTTCGTGGTTGCTTTTGCAATTCTAATCTTCCTCTGCCTCGGTTCTGTTGATAAATTCAGCACCCAAAGCCGGCCCTGCAAGTTTGATCCTTCAAACACGTGCAAGCCTGCACTTGCCACTGCCGTTTTCAGTACTGTTTCATTCCTACTTGGTGCTTCCACATCAGTCGTCTCTGGTTTCCTTGGCACGACAATTGCTATCCACGCTAACAAAAGGACTGTCTTTGATGAGAATAACTTCGTTCAAAGAGCTTCCGTTGCTGCTTCCAGGACTGGTGCAGTTATGGGTTTTCTTCTTGCTGCTATCGGTCTTCTTGTTCTCTATCTTGCAATCTATCTGTTCAAGTTGTACTATGGCAATGACTGGGAAGGTCTTTTTGAGGCTATTACCGGTTATGGTCTTGGTGGATCTTTCATGGCTCTCTTTGGAAGAGCGGGTGGTGGAATTTACGCCAAGGCTGCTCATGTTTGTTATCATCTGGTTGAAGAGATTAAGCCAAATATCCCAGAAGATGATCGACACCCAGCTGTACGTACTCTCTTACTGTAGCTCTATCTCCTAAGTGTATCATTCACTTTGTCATAAACGGGTTGACCTTAATCATTCAGGTGATTCCTAATTATGTTGGTGATATTCTTGGGAACATTGCTGGTATGGGGCCTGATCTTTTTGCCTCTTACGCCGAATCATCCTGCGCTGCCCTCGTTGTTGCTTCCATCTCTTCTTTTGGAATCAATCACGACTTCACTGCTATGTGTTATCCCCTGCTTATCAGCTCTATGGGCATTCTTGTTTGCTTGATCACAACTCTCGTGGGGAAAATCATGCCTGGATTGAAGATGCAACTTATTATTTCCACAATTCTAATGACTGGAGGAATTTTTTTTGTTAGCTGGATTGCTCTGCCATCATCATTCACAATTCATAACTCTGGGTCGCAGAAAGTTGTGAAAGTTGTGAAGTACTGGTAAATTCTTTGATGATAGTTGTCCCTTTCTGATCCTAAATGCTGCTTTATTCTAATGATGGCCATGGGACATGCTTTAATGTCAGCGGACTTTTACACTATTAAGTCAACACGTTGAGCAAATGTAGTCGCTAAATATGGATATGATCTTGCAGGCAGCTGTCCTTGTGTGTTGGTGTTGGTCTTTGGGCTGGGCTAATTATTGGGTTTGTCAATGAAATTTACACCAACAAGCGCTTCAGGTGTTATAATTGCTGAAGTAAATGAATGATATGAATCGTTACAACTGTTGATGGTCATGTGCTGACCAAGTAATGATCCTTATTTTTGCAGCTGTCTACGAGATTTTGCCGGCAACAGCATTAGTATTAGCCTTGGCTCTGTCAGTATCCCATTTTTTGCTTCCGTCAGCATTTTAGTGAGTTCCAGTTTTGCTGGCACGTATGGAATTGCTGTGGCTGCCCTTGGGATGCTAAGTACCATTGCCACTCGATTGGCCCTAGATGCTTGCGGTCCCATCAGCCACACTACTGAAGGTATTGCTGACACAGGTGGCAGGAGAGTAAAAAATCGTCGGAGAATTGATGCCCGCGACGCTTTTGGCTATACTACTGCTGCCACTGGAAAGGTACAGGCAATCCTTCTCCTTGCATGTGAATATAGTATCGACACCATCCTGTTGTCCTTTTACTAGTAGCTTATTTTGATTAAATTCATAACATAGCAGAGGCAAGTGTGTCTGTCCGTAGGAACTTTTCATGAGATCACATTCATGTCATCCAGAATCTGTCCACATTGTCGAATTATTTCCTTTTTCACCATAAATAACAAAATATTACGTTAGTCATGCAAGTCCATTTGGATTCTTGCTGGTGTGACATGATGTTTGGCAAAAATCGCCCTGCATTCCTTTAAGTGCTGCCTTTCATCTATCATTCTCAATATTAGCCATACTGGCAAATTCTACTTTCCTGTTATTTAAATCTAATATTAGATGGACGTTTTTCGTCTCTTATCTGTTATGTAGGGATTCCCCATTGAATCAGCTGCCTTGGTTTCTATCGCTCTGTTTGGTGCATTTGTGAGTCGTCCAGCAATGTCTTCTGTTGATGTCCTCACACCGAAGATCATCATCGGCTTGAGCATGGGAGCTTGGCTTCCTCACTGTTTTTCTGCTATGACCATGAAAAGCGTGGGACGTGCAGTATTAAAGATGGCTCCTGAGTTTCGCAAGAAGTTAGAGCATGAATTAGACTACTCAAAGGTTCATAAAGGACCTGAGTATTATAAAACGTTCTTCGAAATTTCAACTGATGCATCTGTCAGGGGGGTAATTCTACCTGGTGCCATTGTCATGCTTGCACCACTTGTTGTCGGGACCGTCTTCGGTGTGGAGACACTGTCTGGTGTTTTGGCTGGCTCTCTCAGTTCCGTTGTTCAGGTAATCTTTACCGAAGTAATCAAAGTCTATCTATTTTGGTAGCTTGCGTTACTCAAGGTATATCTTGTTAAACTGGTTTAGGATATTGTAGTTTCTTCATTGCTGGACAAAATTTATGTAGGTTGGTGAATTGCTAAGTACTAGAGGTGAGTGGTTTTAGATTCCTTACAGGTTTCACTTGAAACCTGAAATCTACCCTCAGGTATAGATTCCTTAGTTCATATCAGTTGTCGCAATTAATTGTAATATTTTCCTTATAAATATTATTCGTGGGCTTGGTTTCGAACAGATTGCGATTTCGGCATCCAACACTGACGAAGCAAGGAAGAAAGCAAACGAGCACATTAGGGTATGCAGCTGCTCCAACTGCTTGACAGCTAGTTTTTGTCGATTATACTCTGCCAGTGGTGGTTCCAGTGACCTGCTAAAAAAACTTGCCTGACTCAACAGACTTATTCTTTAATATCTTGAATTTGCTTTCAGGATGGTGCGCATGTCGAAAGTGGCGATTCACAGGACGCTTTAAGCAAATTTGTCGAATTTGTTATGAAGACCATCTGCCATTTATGTAAGGACACTTCAGGCGAAACCGTCGAAAGTAGAGAGACCATTGACGATTCAGAGGAGGACATTTCAAGGAAAACCTCTGGCCATTCACGGAAGGACACTTCAAGCAAAATTGTCGGAAATGCTGAAAGTGGAGAGATCACTGGCGATCCACAGGACACTTTGGGCGAAAATGACGAACTTGAAAAGAGCATTGGCAATTCACAGAAGGACACTTCAGGTGAAAATGACGAACTTGTAAAGAGCATTGGCAATTCACAGAAGGACACTTCAGGTGAAAACAACGAACTTGAAAATAGCATTGGCAATTCACAGAAGGACACTTCAGGCCCACCACTCAACATCCTCATCCAGCTAATGGCGGTCGAGTCGCTTGTGTTCTCCCCTTTCTTTGCTGTTCACGGTGGTCTGCTCTTCAAGATTCTCTGAGGGAGGGAACGGACGACTTCCCTTGTGTAATAGCAGCAGCGGCATGGTCGTCAACTCAATTTGTACTTTAGCATCTATTTCCGTGTTGTTTTGCACAAGCTGATAAACCTCTCTAGCTCCTCTCTGCTTCGAACGACTCGAGCAAGAACTTTTGAATAAGGTTTTGGATTATCCAAATTACTCGGTTTGACTTGGAAAAAACAAAATCAACAGCAAAAATGAGAGGGGTGGTCTTGGCGATTCAAAAATTAGAAATGCGACATCATGATAATATTAAGTGGAAAGCTGCTTAAACACGGGTGCTCAAGCATGTATATGGTGCTCCATCTTCGCTAACTCAACCCACGTAAAGGTGAAGAAGCATTCAACAAGGGCCGCACATCAATCCAAAGTACACAAACCGCACTCTAAATATGGACCAACCGTATTGGTGCTGATAACAGAGATGATACGCCAGCCAAAAAGGTCGGGACCATAAAGAAGAGCATCGACCGTGGAGGCGCGGATGCCGGTGCCAATGATCTGGTCCACAAAGGCCGCAGATCCATCTGATGGGATAATGTTGTGAAGTGTCTGGTTGGATTAAGATGCCTTTCTTTCTTAATTTTTTTTTTTTTTTTTTTTTGAGAATTTTACTCCCACAATCAATCTTTGATGTTATTATTTCTTCAATTAAAGTCTCTACTCACTCTCTGAATTCCAAGAAACAGGACAAGAACTAATCGACCGCTAAATAAAGGAGTAATAACATGTTTTACAAGCATATATTATGTCAAACTTCAAGTTGTTTGTAATCAAGAATTATCTACAATCTCAATCCAAAGTAATAAAATTAACTATAGCTTTTTCGATTTATGTTGAGATGATAAATTGATAAAATATGTGGGTTAGGTGTTCTAGCCTTTTCGATGTAACTCATTCTATCTTTTTTCTCATCTTTTCTTTTTTCTATGCGTAATATTAATATTGAAGTTAAATTATTGATAGGAAATACAAGAGGAATGAGGAAATTGTCTATATATTCATTGATTTGTATACAAGCACATTAATACATTTATAGTGCAAGAATGGAAGAGAATAAAAGGAAATAATATACAAAGAATTATAAATTTCCTATTTACTAAAACTTCCTATTCACTAAATCAATTAATCTACAATTAGAATCAATCAATGATCACAATCTTCAACTGTATCTCCAACACTCCCTCTCAAGCTGATGGCCTATATATATCGAGGACACCCAGCTTGCTCAATAGATAAGTATGTTGTCTATGACATAATGGCTTAGTGAAGATGTCTGTAGGTTGATCCATTGTTCCAATACCCTTTGCTACAAGGATTCCTTCTTTGATATGATCTCGTGTGAAGTGGCAATCAACTTCTATGTGTTTCGTCTTTTCGTAAAAAACTGGGTTTGTTGCCAATTTAAGTGCAGCATCGTGGTCACAAAATAATTAAGTTGGTTCACTAACCTGTAACCCAAGATTTGAGAGTAATCCTTGAATCCAAACCACTTTGCAAGTAGTCTTTGCCATGGCTTGATACTCTAATTCAGCCGATGATAATGAGACAGTTGATTGCTTCTTTGTCTTCTACGAGATTAATTGTGACGTCCCAGGGCGTCACGTACTAAGCGCAGGCGGAAATTTTAATTATTATTATTATCTTCCTAAACTTAAAAACCTCCTTCTTAGGTATCTATAGTATTTACCATTGAAGGTTAGCATGTATAACATGGATTATTTAAAATCTATAGTTTGTACTATGAGGTTATCCTACAAATACTCTACCGATGATTAATATAGACCAAAGTATTAATGCACATAGATAAGATCACAAGAAGCTTAATTCCTTTTACCATCATCAGGGCCTACAAATTTATCAACCTGGACTCTTTCCATGTTCATCGCCTTTATATACAACATAGTTATAGCAAAAGTAAGGCACAACAAAAGCCAGGGATAAGAGGGTGAGGGTGTCTACTTCATGAGTTCCCACACAAGCCCACGTTCAAAAAGAAACAAAAGATAGACAGCTTCTTCGTGATCAAAGGCGTCTAGGCGCCATCCGTCCCATCTCCTGCTCCATCATTGCTAAAAGGGATAGGGCCAAACATCGCTCCATCATGCTTGACAAACCAGGCAACAAACTTCATAGGAATCATCTCAGCTCTACCATCATCCATCCACATTGTGGCCTCGTATTTGGAGAAGGTCAGCTCAACATCAGCATCATACACATCGGTAAAAGAAACCTCAATGTTCAATATCACACCATAACGAGCTAATGGCGGCACATCCATACTATCAATCTGAAAAATGTAAGGTATGAGCAAACTATGCCCAGTAAAGAATGATAAAACTCTAACTTAAATAATTCACAACCATCAATATTACCAGGGAATCATAATCCAAGCAATTCAGGATACAATAGTATAGTCGTCACAAGTATAAACAATTTGATATTAATACATCACATAAATAATCACCTTATATGCATCCATCTCCATACTTACCTTTTCAAAATCAATTTCATATCAAGATACAATGCAACAATAATGCATGAACTCACTCACCAAATAGAATTATATTTAGTGTGCATATGATCCACCCTCAAATTAGTCATAACCGGAACTCTACCGGCCTAATCGAGTCACTTTCGGAAAGTACGTTATCCGGACTTCCACAATATTTCTATTATGGGCATCTCACTCTGAGGCATCCTGGTATCACACAACCGAGGTCCTCCCAAGACCACTCAGCAAGGGGCATCTCACTCCGAGGCATCTCAGTATCACACACTGCTGAGGCATCCTTGATCACACACAAGGGCATCTCACTCCGAGGCATCCCGGTATCACACAACTGAGGCATCCAAGACCACTCAGCAAGGGCATCCCAAACTTCTGGGGGCATCCCCAGTATCTCTGTACCGATGGGTTCATTCACTTTCTTAAGCACACATTTCACACCACCACACCTTTAATTAATGCATTTAGCGTATGCAAAAGAAAAGACTCCAAAGTATCTAACTATGTATCTAATTCTCATGATCCTAGCACACGTGCATGTCCAAATTATAAGATAAAATCCATTACGACATGTCCCATACCATGCCGAACAAATATTCATCCCATAATCAAGCACTATGCACCGCACACATTGCACTCGCATGATACTATATGCACTTATATTTCAAATGATGTATGAGGCCTATGACTAATATCTACTATGAGCTTATTAGACTCTATGCATATCTCACGAGTTGAATATATATAACACAGTATATATTTGATGTTTTTGGGTTAGGACAATTTACTGGTTAAATGCACAGTTTCTGTTTTGGTCATAGAAAGTATATCAATTCTTGTCGAAACATTACCAAATTTTAGTACGTTATATTAGAGATATAGATCGACAACTTCTGTGAAGAAACTTAAGTTCGAATCTTACTGTATTGAGAGATACAATTGCTATAATCTTTACTAATACCCTGTACCGACTTCCAGATTCTTTATCTACTAAGAAAATTGTTTTACTGATCAATTATTATTCATTTAATCTAAAATTTTGACACGTTATTCCTTAAGATGTGTTCTACAATTTTCATTTAGACATCAAGGTCCAATTCTAACTAGGTAATTACAGAAAATTCGTATAATCAGTAAAGGTCATACCATTTCTCATGAAAACAGTTCACTGATTTTTACCAAATTCCCTTTTATTACTATGTTTTTACATTCATATGGTTCTAGCTACTTATATAACTCGATATTATCGATGTTCTACCATATAGAATAATTCCTTTCCTATTTCTAGTAGTCATACATAAGAAAAATAAATACAAACGAAAAGATTCCATACCCATTTTTACCTAGAACCGAACGTGTGCACGATTTCATTTATTTTTATCCCAACTAACCTATTTAACCTTTCACAAACTCTTTCGACAATACTCTAATACCTAATCACAGCAACTTAAAATAACTTCGGTATAACTATCCTAATAAATAATCAATCCACAACTCGGCTTAATGTGTTGTTGCAGTCACGAGATCACTCACCTTCATTCATACCAAATCTATTCACTCGGAATCCACCTCATCACTTCACTTAATCAAACAGCCGACTTTCATCAAGTTTCCGAAACATGCAAAACTTAAAAGCAACATGCAATGACTTCTAGCTTCACTCTTGTGTTCATCAAGCTCAAAACAACACAAAACTACCACTTCTCATCACTTCTCTTAACAAAACAGCACACCCACACTTGGATTTCAAAACATGCAATGCTCAAAAACAACATGCAATGGTTCCTACCTTAAATCTAACACTTACCAAGCTTAGATTACTCACAAAACAACAACTACAACTCATATCCTTCACGGTTTGGTTAGATCCGCAAGTTTTCTTGATGAAATGGTGGATAAACTTCAATTTAGAGTTATATCTTTCCTTACCTTTGTTCAGCTATCAATATAACACAAGAACACTTCAAGATTAGCACCAAAATCTCACATGCAAGAGGAAGAAGCTTGCTGGTTTTGCTTCTGGTTTTCTCACAGCTCGACCAAGAGGAAGAAACGAAGGGGATAGGTTTTCTCGGTTCTTGAGGAGAGAGAGAGATTTTCGAAAATTTAAGAAGGAAACAAGCCTACCAACTAATCTCTAGGCTAGGGAAATGATGAGATATGCTAATGATTATTCCTCTTTGCTTGTTTTGGTTGTGAAGGGTGGTGGAGAGAAAAACGGAGGGGAGGGAAGGGTGATGTCGTGGCCTTCAATTGAGGAATCCCTTGCCACATGTCATTTGATTTTAATTAGGTTTTAATTCATGTTATTAGTTGT
The DNA here is from genome assembly GCA_014182565.1 of Eucalyptus marginata. Taxonomy (NCBI): domain Eukaryota; kingdom Viridiplantae; phylum Streptophyta; class Magnoliopsida; order Myrtales; family Myrtaceae; genus Eucalyptus; species Eucalyptus marginata. The sequence continues at coordinate 19,400,228 of CM024593.1, read as the reverse complement.
AACATTAGTTGCTAATGTTCTTCAATTAATTCATTTCGTTTCCACTTGATTTCAATTACACAGAATCGTAACACACATAACTTATCAACTAGTTAATGTTAATCACAAAATGCTAAAGTCAGAAATTTATATTAGCATTACAATCACTAATTAAATTATCTTATTTATATTCTATAAATCTTAACCAAAAATAAAATCACTTGGGCCTAATTATTTATCTCTGGCCCAACGGGCTTAATCTATAACAACCCGGCCCACTAAACTAAACTTACGAACCTAAGAATCCCGAAACTTGGCCCACTCAATCCAAGCCCATAATCTCTCACTCGAGTTCACAAGCCTAATTCTAAATAATCATACGGCCTGCTTGCTCCTCGAGCCCATTCAATCCTTACGGTCCATCGGGTTCACTTCTTGGCCCGATTTAAAATAATCCGAACTCCTAACGATTCAATCACACCAATGAATACCAGTGAAATTTGGGATGTCACATTAATGACTTTCCCAACTTGATGCAGAAACCAGTAATTGATCTTCTGGTCATTGGACAAGTACCATAATCCGTATCACAGAAAGCTGTCATCTTCATGTTGCAGTCATGGGATAAGAAAATTCCAAGTCATGGACATCCCTTCAGGTATTTAACGACCTTTAGGGCTACCTTCATATGAGATTGTTTTGGACCATGCATGAATTGACTGAGTATCTACACTGCATAACATATATTGGGTCTTATCATAGTAAGATATATTAATTTACCAACAAGTCGCTGATATGCTGACGGATCTTTGAGCAGTGGGTCCTCAATAGATAAAGAAGAGTTCAAATCATATTCATGAGTAGTCAACTTGGCATTCTGCTCAGCTGGTATGATAGCTAGTTTGCATCCGAATAATCCAGCTTTAGAAACAATTTCAGGGATGAACTTCCTCTGACTAAGATTGATACCTTTATCGGATCGAGCAATTTCAATCCTAAGAAAATATTTGGGCGGTCCCAAATCCTTGATATGGAAAGTAGAGTGCAAATATTTTTTAAATCTTGCAACATGTGAGTCATTGTTTCCCATAACAAGTATATCATCAACATATATCAGTAGATAGATTGATAAATTACCTTCATTCCATGTAAACAAGGCATAATCATGCTTAGAATGCCGAAATCCTGCATTACTCAGTGCAGTAGTGAACTTGGCGTACCACTGCTTAGATGCCTGTTTCAATCCGTACAAGGATTTGCGTAGACAACATACCTGAGACTCCCCCTGTCTACGTAATCCCCATGGAAGCTCCATATAGATCTCTTCATCTAGATCACCGTGAAGGAAGGCATTGTTAACATCCATCTGATGTAAAGACCAATTTCCGATGGCTGCAATGAATAAGAAGGAACGGATGGTGACTTCTTTAGCAACAGGTGAGAAGGTTCCATGATAATTGAAGCCTTCTTTATGAGTAAACCCTTTAGCCACTAGTCAAGCTTTATATCTTTCAAAGGAACCATCTGCCTAAAACTTGATTTATAGACCCATTTACATCCAATGGGCTTCTGATGTGGGGGAAATGGAACAATGTCCCAAGTATGATTCTCTATCAAGGCCGTTAGTTCTAATTCCATTGCGTGTTGCCATCTTGGATCACGGGATGCCTCATGGAAGGAAGAAGGTTCATTCTCTTCCGAAAGATAGCTGACACAACACATATGTTCCGGTGATAGTTGATTAAAAGACACATATGAAGAAACGGGATACTTCGTACCTAGAGAACGCAGTGCAGAACAAATGTAGTCCTTAGTCCACGTGGGTGGACGAGTTTGTGATCCAGAACATCGAGGCTGCTTAGCTACTACTAGTTCAAGTGATGAGAAAGACTCAGAAGTAGTCGCTGATGGAGCTGATGCAAAAGGAGGATCCTCAGATAACTCTGAAGGTAAGCCGTCTTTAGAAAAGATGGTGTTCTGCGGAACAGAAATGGATGGTTTCGGAGCAACTAACAAATATTGAGAAGCCATAGATAAATCTTCTTCACATAGAAAAGGCCTTTGATGTGGGGACGATGATGTAGATGACGAAGATATCATATCCTTAAATGGAAAAATATCCTTGTGAAAGATGGCATCCATGCTTATGAAGAAATGTCCTGTAGAAATCTCCATAACTCGATAACCTTTTGGAAGAGGTGGATATCCTGTGAAAATGCATTGAGTGGCACGAGGGCCCATCTTATTCAAAGGACCGACATTTGTTGCATAACACAAACAACCAAATACTCGAAGATGATCATTGTGAGGCTGTCTATTATAAAGTAGTTCAAAAGGAGTTTTCCCATCGAGGATACAAGTTGGCATGCGATTAATCAAATAGGCAGCAGTGACCACACAATCTACCCAAAAACCTTCAGGAATAAAGACTTGATATTTCAATGCACGTGCTACTTCTAAGAGATGTATGTGCTTACACTCTACAATTCCATTTTTTTGTGGTGTGTAAGTACAAGAACTCTCATGAAGTATCCCTTGAGAAGATAGGAATTTTGTACAATTAGAAGTGAAAAATTCACGCCCATTATCTATACGAATCTGTTGCACAGATTGATCGAATTGATTTTTAACCAAGGAAACGAAATTCGAAAGATGAGTGAATGTTTGACTCTTTGATTGCATAAGATATACCCAAGTGGCCCTTGTATAATCATCTACAATCGTGAGAAAAAAAATGGGAGCCATCACGATGTGAAGTATGATAAGGTCCCCAGATATCCATATGAAGTAAAGAAAAACTCCTATCTGCTCGAGATATACTCATTGGAAAAGAAGCTCAAGATTGTTTGGCCAAGGGACATATTGGGCATTTAGGATGAGGGAAACGTGCACTATGACCCAATCTTTGATGAAAAAGGAGATTTTTATTTTGACGAATAACATTACAAGAAATGCTTTTATTTAATAATTCTACATCTCCTAAGGAATCAATCTAGTAGTATACACCTTGTGCAATACTACCCAAGCCCATCACTGTGCCAGTCGAACGGTCCTGAAAGAAACAATTGTTGGAACTTAATATTGCATGACAGGAACTATCTATGCACACTTTTGAGACAGAGAGTAGGTAGAATTCAAAATCAGGAATGTATAAGACATTTTTTAGAACAAAATGTGGACCAAGGTGAACAGTGCCAGTCTTGGTAACTTGAATGACGTTTCCATTTGGAAGACGCACTGATATGGGAGATTATGATGTTCTATCGACATGGGAAAAAAGATGCTCACTACAAATTATGTGATCACTAGCCCCCGTATCGATTATCCATGCATTCATAGAAAAAGAATTCTCCTCGTGAAGAAAAGTACTCGAGAACCCTGCACTTTTGTCTCCCATCTTCAATTGATTCAGAGTTTGCATGATATTCTGACACTGATCTTGGGTAATTATTTGCTGTAACCCATCAATTCTTTGTGTCGAGACCTGATAAGCTGACGATTCTTTTTCTTTTCTATTTTTATCAATAGGCTTTCCATGCAATTTCCAACACATATCAATAGTATGATGTAGGTGTTTGTAATATTCACAATATTTATTTTTGAATTTATTTTGCCCACTGACCTTTCCTGATGACGTGGCACCACATGGATCGTAGGATGCTTTATAAACAGGAGCTGACGTGGTTTGATGATAGCCGTCGGATCCATGCGAGCTGATGAATGATTTGTAGCCATCCATTGCAGCCTGCCAATTTGAGTTGTCCAGCAGCCTGCCTAAATCCAAGCCGTTGGATTGCCCATGCGAATCCAGGCCATTCATTCGAAAAGAAGTAGGGTTTCCTTCGGGCTTTCTCCTTGTTGTAGCCGCACTACCCATTTTTGGGTATCTTGAGTGTGCAGTTGTTCCACTGCCTCCAGCCACCGCCTCTCGTGAGCCCACGCTGGACGGAAAAATGGCGAGGCTCATGCCTTCTCCCACTCGGGCATGTTTGGTTGCAGTGAGACGCTGACTTTCTTCTTGGACGGCAAGTTGATAAATGTGTCCGAGCGGTGGCGATGGTCCTTGGCGAGAATCTGAGATCGGAAGGCTGAGTAGGAGTCGTTGAGGATGAGTAAGAATCGCGTGCTTTTTTCTCTTTCCTGCATGTCTCTGTACTGTCTTAGTGTAGCTTCGGGTCCTTGGAGGCACTCCTTGGTTGACTCCATTTCGTTCCACAGGGAGGAGAGATGGTTGAAGCAAGTGGTAACCGAGAGGTTCCCTTGCTTCAATTCTGTCAGGCTTCGCGTGATGCTGAAGAGCCGTGCTCAGTCGAGCTGACCATACATCTCTTTGATGCTATCCCAGATCTGCTTGGAGTCCTCAGTAGGTGGCAGTCTAGCCACGACATCGAGGGCAAGCGTGTTGCCAATCTAGGTGCGAATCAACTGGTTGCACTTCCACCAGAGACGCTGGAGGCGTTCGTCGGTCGAGAATGGGATGGCTCCGTCAAGTAAGCCATCATTGTCCTTCGTCACTAGAGCTCGCCAGAGATCTCGAGCCCACAAGGAGTAGGTTTCTAGTCTGGTAAATTGGTTGCGGATGAGGCATAATTCGGGGCCGTCCGCCAGCGATGTGTAAAGAGGATCTCCAGGTTCAAGCCGGCCACCACCGCCAACCGGAAAAACCAGCGGTATGTATCCAGGTTGAAATGCCAGGTAGGGATTTGTCCCTTGGCCCGGCATGGATCTAGGTTCCTGACTCGGCAACATGTATTCGGGTTGGGATCCTGGGTAGGGATTCGTCCCGTGACCCGGGATAGCTCCGTGGCCCTGACCCGGCACAGATCTGGATCCCTGACCTAGGTTGGTTTGGCCCGAGGCTTCAGTTGGGCCTGTCACAGACTGCATAGGTCTAGATGGGTATTGGGTCCACATCTGTCCTAGCCCAGTAGCCCACTGATACCAATTAACTAGAGGAAAAAATGGTGGCCACTGGGCTGGGCTGAAGGTCTGACTCGTTGTAGGAGCCAACCTTGCGGAATAAGTTTCTTTAGAAGATCGATCTTCGCCAAAGAGGATAAGCGGATCTGAGGTGGGTGTCTATTGAAGAGCTCTCAACGTTCTTTGTCATGGTACCAAAAAAAAAGGGTTGAATTCCTAACTGATTTGCTGGTCTGTTTCGCAGGTGAAGATCGTGCAACAACAGCCCAGAAAAAGAAACGGTGGCAATTCAAAAAATATGCGGAAGCTACGCCAGGAGTATCTGCTTTGATACCATGATAGGAAATACAAGAGAAAGGAGAAAATTGTCTATATATTCATTGGTTTGTATACAAGCACATTAATACATTTATAGTGCAAGAATGGAAGTAAATAAAAGGCAATAATATACAAAGAATTATAAATTTCCTATTTACTAAAACTTCCTATTCACTAAATCAATGAATCTACAATTAAAATCAATCAATAATCACAATCTTCAACTGTATCTCCAACAATTATCCTTAAGACCAGTTTGAATTAAGATCAAGGATTATCTCACAGGAGCTTGATTGGTTTTGGAAATTGTCTCAAAAATTTGAAAGAGCTTTGACCATTATTTTTTTCAGCGGATCGAACAAATTAAAACCCGTTTGAAATGGCGTCCATAGGATAAAATATCCCTCTAGCTAACCACCCTCCTCTTTTGTAGATTAAATGTGAATTTGAAGCGATTCAATAGTGGATAGAAATAGATACGAATTAATAAGTGTAGATGACTATCTACGCGAATAACACTGGGATCAAATCTCATCATTTAAGGAGTTGAATGTAGAGTTTGAACTCTTACCTATAGATAGCCGGTCATAGTGCTCTGTTCAGGCGACAGTCCATGATAACCTCGTTTGAGAGCCACATGGCCCGTATGTGATGCGTGATTTAAATAAATTGCAAATGTGAATTATGCAGACGGTATGTTTGTTTAGTGGGCTAGATCAACCCCTAATTTTCATATGCGATAAACACTTAAAATTTAAGTGTCGGCAATATATAACTTATTGTTGTTATTACTTTATTCTATTGTAAGGCGTCCAAGAGTAATCAAGCTTTCGACTAATCGTTGGTGTCCCTACGAGTCGTTATATCTAGTGTGCACACCATATTGATTCAATTTGAAGGAATTCGCTAGATTAGATGGAGCAATGGACCAAGGGTGCATGCATATGTTAGAGCAAGATGGATCATTTAGAGGGGGTGAATATGTGAGTACGGAATAAAATAGATTTAAAAAGATATTGCAACATAACAATGTCTGACTACAGCCCGAACAATTATCAGATCTTATCAATGTATTAACCTTTATCACAGGTAAAATAAAGAGAGCAAGAGATAGAAAATTGCACACAAACAATTACAATGGTTCGGCTTTTCCACTCTCTCTCGCTGACAATCAATTGGTTGGATTCCACTAGATGAATCTGTCAAAGGTTACAAGATCCAAGTGATGAATACTCAAGCACGTGTGAACAATTCCTTACACATTCTCAACCTCTAAAAGATTACATAGTAAAACTCACATAAACGAATGTATATGATTGAAGGTCACTCAATACTTAGGAATTATAAACTTCAAAATTTCAGCTTCTTTTTTCCTTTCAGCATCTCGACCTTCTTTTATAATCCTCATCATCCAAGCTGACTATTGGACATAATTTTTGAGGACATTTCATCCAATCTACCCGTTGGACTTGAATATTTTTAGAAGATTTGAGTGCTTCAAGGTTGCCAAGATTGAAGCCTCTCACTGATTTCACCGCCCATCCAGCAAATAGAGTTTCCATAAGAAAAGTGCTTTACTTGGAAAGAATATTTCGCCTCTTGTAGATTGATTTGTGACATCCTGAAATTTGACCCCGTCTCGAATATATGAAATGGTTGTTTCGTCAACGCGCCTATGGTCATTTTACTCGGAGCTAGCCACTCACAAGTTAAATAATATATTAAGTGAGGCCGTTAAGGGATATAAACACGGTAGAATAGAGAATTCGATTGGAAATCGACCGCTCGACCATAATATCGGCAAGGGTCAATACGACACCGTTATAATCGATTAACGAATAGATATAAGTTGATTTGATAGAAGGATGCAGTCAAATTGCGAGTGATTCCGCATGATTGCGATATTCGTGTCGAACGACAGTAAACCGATTTTCTATTGATGTTATACTCGAGACACATAATTGAAACCTCGCGATTATGTGACAGCCGAGAGTCGTCTAAGATTTGGAGATGCACAAACGTGGATCGAAAATTATCGACCACAGGTTAAACGCGCTAAAATCCCTAAAAGCTACTCGATAGGTTAGGTCGTACTAAAATCGCGGTCGGTCGATTTCGACCATGAAATTGAATTCGATTTTGGGAATCGGACGTTCGAGTGTGTCACGATTCATTTATAGGACGTCGTCTCATCTTTTGGCGAATTTTCGTTGAGTTCGGAATTTTTGTGGAAAAACGATTTTTTGGACAAAATGGAAAATAAGCGGAAATTTGGATCAAGGGAAAAAGGGGGATTTTGCTGGCCAAAAATGGTTGATTTGTGAGAAATTGGGCTGTTTTCTCATTGGAGGACCTCTTGACTATGGGCATGAAAACTTTAAGGGTTGTGCAATGATCAATTTGATATTTTACTAAGCTTACCATTGGCCATCTCCTTGACTTGTTGTTCCTTCCCTCTCTCTCCCACTTCTCTCTCTCCCTTTCATGCGTGCATTCCTTCCCCAGTTGCAGCCGACCAACTTTTGCTCCTTTCCCTCAATTTCTTCCCTAAGTTCCTTCTTTCCTTCATGCACTTTCCCCCATCCCTAGTAGAGAGTAGCCCCTCCATTTCCTTCCATCCTTCTCTGCCGCCAGCATCCCATGCCAACAACTCCAACCCATCTTCACCACTCAACCACCCTCACCTTGTCCCATCGTCACCCTCACTTCACTTAATGACCTCATCGCCCAACATAGCCCTTCTTTCCCCTTTTCTTATGCTAACATCTCACCCTCACGCCCACAATCCTTCCTCACGTTCTCTTCATCTCCTCTACACCATCACCACTCCACCCACTTCACCCCACGCCTCCACCCCATCATTTCTGATGTGAATCATCGCAAAAAGATCGTTCTACAAAAGCCCGGATGGTGTGAATTACGACCCTCGACCTCCAATCGAACCTGTGATTGGCAATCTTGGTATGAACGTGACTTGTTGATGAACGTGTGTCAATCAACCAACGTTATAGACGCCATGAGCGAAAGAATTTGCTATTTTGCTCGATAAGTCGAATTGACCGCCACAAGAGAATCTTGATAAGGTCAAGTCCTCAAAAGAAGAGTAGAAGAGAACCTCTCAATTCTTTTCCTCAAAAATAAAATATATCTCCCAAAGAAAGTCAGCTAGCCCTTAATATAGGCCTTTTAGTTGCCACACAAACCCTAAAACCAACCTTAGAAATCTCATGCGTCATATTCTAGGAAATATCTAAACAAGAAGATAATTTTTGACTTGGTCAAATATTTGGTGACCAGATAATCAAATTGCGCCAAGATTTCCAAGATTCTTCAAGATTTGATCCAAGGTCATCTCCACGACAAAGTTCACGAACCATGACGCCAACAGCTTGCTTGAATTGCTTGGCCCACGCTTGAGTGATCGAACTAGTCGAAATAGACAATGGGTCCCTAGCACCTCCTCCTCGATATGGCTCGATGTCCACATCATTCCCTCCCCCGTGCAAAGGATTTGCCCTCAAATCATCACTTGCATCGAAAAGAGTCAAGTCGGAAACATTAAATGTAGCACTAACATCATACTTACCTGGAAGATCAAGCTTACATGCGTTATTGTTAACTCTTTCCAACACCATGAATGGTCTATCCCCTCACGGTAATAACTTAGAATGTCGCTGCTCAGGAAATTGCTCCTTGCACATATGAACCCAAACCCAATCATCGGGTTCAAACACTACTTCCTTGCGCCCTTTGTTGGCTTGCCTTGCATATTGCTCAGTCTTGCGCTCAATATTTGCGCGCGTCTTCTCATGCAACACCTTGACAAATTCAGCTTTCTTTGCTCCATCTAAAACCACATACTCATCAACAGGTAAAGGGGTTAAATCTAATGGAGTTAATGGATTAAAACCATAGACAATCTCAAATGGTGTAAATTTAGTAGTAGAATGCATGCTCCTATTATATGCAAACTCAACATGTGGCAGACAATCTTCCCAAGATTTTATGTTCTTTTTAATAATAGCACGCAACAATACCCCTAAAGTTCTATTAACTACCTCGGTTTGACCATCGGTCTGTGGATGATAAGTAGTAGAAAATAATAACCATGTTCCTAGTTTTTTCCATAATGTTTACAAAAAGTAGCTAAGTAATTTAGAATCTCGATCTGAAACAATCGATTTAGGCATGCCATGCAAACGTACGACCTCCCTAAAGAACAAATCAGCAACATGAGATGCATCATCAGTTTTATGACAAGGTATAAAATGAGCCATCTTTGAAAACCGATCAACAACCACATAAATAGAATCTCTACCATACTTAGACCTAGGCAATCCTAACACAAAATCCATAGAAATATTAGTCTAAGGATGCGTTGGAATAGGTAATGGTGTATACAAGCCATGCAGTTTAGTTGTAGACTTCGATTGCTTACAAGCAATGCATCTCTCACAGACACACGTGACATCTCTCTTCATATGTGGCAATAAAAATGTTCATGCAGCACTTCATAAGTCTTATTAATGCCAAAATACCCCATTAAACCGCCACTATGTGCTTCTCGCACCAACAATTCACGCAAAGAACACTTAGGCAAACATAGCTTGTTTTCACGGAAAAGATAACCTTCACGCCTATAGAATTTGTCAAATGCAGTATGTTCACATGCTTCAAATACTCTCCCAAAGTCATCATTATCAGTATATAAGCCCTTGATATGCTCAAAACCTAAACACTTTGCTTCTAAAATAGTTAGAATCACATACCTTCGAGAAAGTGCATCGGCTACCACATTCTCCTTACCTTTCTTGTACCTGATCACATATGGAAAAGTCTCGATGAACTCCATCCATTTGGCATGTCTTTTATTCAACTTCTGCTGGCCTTTCAAGTACTTCAAGGTCTCATGGTCGGTGTGGATCACAAACTCCTTTGGCCATAAATAATGTTGCCAAGTCTCCAAAGCTCGCACTAAAGCATACATCTCCTTATCATAGGTAGGATAATTCAATGTTGCTCCACTCAATTTCTCGCCGAAATAAGCTATGGGACACCCTCCTTGCATCAACACGGCTCCAATTCTTGTACTAGAAGCATCGCACTCTATCTCAAAAGTAGCACTAAAATTCGGCAAAGATAACAAAGGAGTATTAGTTAACTTATCTTTTAGCAGATTAAATGCTTTCTCTTGCTCTTCTCCCCACGTGAAACCCACGTGCTTTTTGATAACCTCAGTCAAAGGTGCGGCAATGGTGCTGAAATTTCTCACAAATCGCCGATAAAAACTCGCCAATCCATGAAAGCTACGCTCCTCTCCTACGGTCTTAGGCATTGGCCATTCACAGATTGCTTTGACCTTTTCTTTATCAACCTGTATACCATCAACACTAACAACAAATCCTATAAATACTAATTTGTTAGTAACAAAAGAGCACTTCTTTAGATTAGCATACAATTTCTCGGCCCTTAAAACCTGCAAGACAGCTTGCGTATGCTCAATATGGTCATAAGGACTTCGGCTATATATCAAGATATCATTGAAATAGACAACCACAAATCGACCAATAAAAGCACGCAAAACATGATTCATAAGTCACATAAACGTGCTCGGTGCATTAGTTAATCCAAATGGCATGACTAACCACTCATACAATCCATACTTGGTCTTAAATGCAGTTTTCCATTCATCACCTTCTTTCATTCTAATTTGATGATAGCCACTTTTCAAATCGATCTTAGTGAAAATGCAAGAACCATGCAACTCATCAAACATGTCATCTAACCTAGGAATAGGATATTGATACTTTACCGTAATGTTATTAATTGCTCGGCAATCGACACACATTCGCCAAGTTCCATCCTTCTTTGGCACCAACAAAACAGGGACGGTGCATGGGCTAAGACTCTCTCTCACATACCCTCGCTCCAATAGTTCACTAACTTGCCGCTGAAGTTCCTTTGTCTCCTCAGGATTGCTTCGAAATGCAGGTCGGTTAGGTAATGGCGCACTAGGAATCAAGTCGATTTGATGTTCAATGCCTCGAATTAGTGGTATCTCTCCAGGAAGTTCATCAGGAGAGACATCTTCAAATTCCTGCAATAAAGACACAATTGGACTAGGCAAACTTGGGTCAAGATCGTTAGTAGAAAATAAAACCTCCTTGTACAAAAGTACAAGCATCGGTTGGTCTAGAACTAAAGCTCTCCTCACATCACTCGATTTTGCATAAAAATTCTTTTGCCTATTTTCTTTCCTCTCTTCTTTTCCCTCGGTTTTTACCACAATTCTCCTCTCAGCCTCTCCTTTTCCTTGCGTCTCAAACACACCACGCAAGCCCTCGGATTTCTCACATTTTCTCTCTTTCTTAGCTTCTCGTTGTAACTTTAACTGATCTTGATACACCTCACTAGGTGTCATTGGTACCAAAGTGTAAGTCTTTTGATTCATCACCAATGAATAACGATTAGTATACCCATCATGATGTACCTTTCAATCATATTGACATGGTCTTCCAAGTAAGATATGACCCGCTTGCATAGGTACAACACTACACTCTACCTCGTCCTTGTATTTCCCTATCTCAAATGGAATTCGAACTTGCTTCGACACCTTCACCTCACCACTATCATTTAACCATTGAAGTCTATAAGGCCTAGGGTGCTTTGTCATTTTCAAACCCAACTTATCCATCATAGTACAACTTGCCACATTCGAACAACTACGTCCATCAATTATCATATTACATATCTTACCATTCACCACACATCTTGTATGAAACAAGTTATCTCTTTGTTGGTGATGCTCCTCCTCCTTACTTGCACACTCAAAGAACACCTAACCACCAATAAGTCTCCTTTATAGCCACTTCTCCATCACTACAATCCTCCAATGGTGGCATCTCATCATCCTCTTCTTCCCTCTCACTTTCGGACTCAACATCACCATGTCCAGTCATGGTCATCACCCTTCCATTAGGGCATTGATTCGCCATATGACCTCTGCCCAAACACTTAAAACATTTAATTTCACGAGTTCTAGTGTTAGGGTTTTCGATTTTACCTGAAATCGAATTTGTTCCAACTTTACTGTCCCTCTCCTTCTCCTTTGAGGTTTCAGTTTTGGTGTTGTTTTCTCTCTAATTTGGCTTATCATCTCTCTTCCAATTGGATCTCCAATTCTGATTTGAACCTCCTCCACTCTTGTGATTTTGGTCCAACTTCAATTGTCGCTCAACTTTGATGGCTTTGTCCACCAATTCCTCCAATTCAACATAGTGTTGCAGCTCCACCACCCTTGCTATGTCTCAGCTCAAACCACTCAAAAATCTTGACACTGTGACCTCACGATCCTCCACCACATTAGCACGGATCATGGCAATCTCCATCTCCTTGTGATACTCTTCCACGCTCTTATTGCCTTGTGTGAGATTTTGTAACTTTTGAAACAAATCTCGATGGTAATGACTTGGTACAAAACGCCTCCTCATCACCGCTTTCATCTCATCCCATGTCTCCATCAATCTTTCACCATTGCGCCTCCTACAAGTCACAAGTTGATCCCACCAAATTATAGCATAATCAGTAAATTCAACAGCTGCAATTTTTACCATTTTGAGCTCAGAGTATCGTTGGCAATCAAATACCATCTCCATGCGTTTCTCCCACTCTAGATACGCATCGGGATCATTTTTCCCTTGGAAAGAAGGAATCTTCATATTGATATTGCCAAGTTCATTATCTTCTCGGGGTCTAAACCCTCGGGCTCCATTCCACTATCCAAATCGAGCATCTCGATCATCCTCCATGTCGGCCTCATCATCATCATAATGCCGCTGCCTTCTAGGTCGTGTTCTAGAGGCGTCTCGTTGATGTTGCAGCCTTCCTCGAGGTATCTCTCGATCACCATCAACTTTCATGTCATTCCCCATCATTCGGCCACTAAGCTCGTCCACTACGACCCTCAATTGCTGGATGCTTTCCATGACCGCTTCATCCCTTCGTATGGAGTCAACCTCCCTTTGATTCATGCTTTCTTCGTGCGACATATTTTAGACCTGCAAGTAAACGTTAGTCACAAAAATCCTCACCAATCGCTCCCTCACGTGTTTCTCTCAAGGTGTTTGTCACTCCCCTTGTGTTTAACTCAAGTGCAGGCTTTTTTTCACCCTCAATTAAGCTCACACACTCTTGCCTTTTCCCTTTCATATTCTCTTTTCACAAGCTCTTTATCGGACTCAAAACCTGTCTCTCAACCCCCTCACAACAATCAATCAAACTAATCAAACAAGATTAGATCACTATTGATTTTGTTTCAGCAAGTAACAATTTCAAACCAATAAGTACAACTTTCGAAATTCCAATTGAAATGCAATGCAAATCACTATTGATTTTGTTTCAATTTGGTCCACTAACAAACAAGTCGCCTTCTTGATTTTTTTTTTTTGTTCGGCTGTTTTCTTTCTTTTCTTTTTTTTTTTTTGACGAACTCAAATACAATTTAAGATGCTTGGAAAAAAAATTAAAACTAACAGCAAACAACTACCTATGGAAGCACAAAAGCAATCGGATCCTTAAATTGGCTAGAACCGAAACCCTAGCTCAATAAATCTCAAATTGCTGAATATAAACAGAAAATTAAAGATAAATAGACCTTGTAGAAGCAAGCTCTGATACCAAATATGTGAATCGTCACGGAAAGATCGTTCTACGAAGGCCCGGATGGTGCGAATTACGAACCTCGACCTCCAATCGAACTTGTGATTGGCAACCTCGATATGAACCTGACCTGTTGATGAATGCGTGTCAACCAACCAACGTTATAGATGCCACGGCGAAAGAATTCGCTATTTCGCTCGATAAGTCGAATCGACCGCCACAAGAGAATTTTGATAAGGTCAAGTCCTCAAAAGAAGAGTAGAAGAGAACCTCTCAATTCTTTTCCTCAAAAATAAAATATATCTCCCAAAAAAAGTTGGCCGGTCCTTAATATGGGCCTTTTAGTTGCCACACAAACCCTAACAGCAACCCTAGAAATCTAATGCGTCATATTTTAGGAAATATCTAAACAAGAAGATAATTTTTGACTTGGTCAAATATTTGGTGATTTGGATAATCAAATTGCGCCAAGATTTCCAAGATTCTTCAAGATTTGATCAAAGGTCATCTCCACGCCAAAGATTACACCAAGATTTCCAAGATTCTTCAAGATTTGATCCGAGGTCATCTCCATGCCAAAAGATCTCGAACCATGACACCAACAGCTTGCTTGAATTGCTTGCTCAAGTGATCGAACCAATCGGAATAGACAATGGGTTCCTAGCACCTCCTCCTCGATATGGCTCGATGTCCACATCAATTTCCCCCATCATCATCCCCAACTCCACAACCATCAACCCCTCACGGCAGCTCCATCATTCCACCACACCACGGTTAGCCCACCTTGCCACCCAGCCACCTGCGTCTAGCACCGCACCACCAACAGCCACGCCACCTCTTTTGCCTCCTCAGTTCCACTACCCACCAACGACCGTCCAGCCCGCCGTCCAGCCACCTTCACCGAGTAGCCCACCTTCACGCCACAGCAAGGACCAGCCCAAGCCGAAACCAGCTCCTCTTGGCCGTGAGCTGGTATGGCCATCACGGCGGCCGGTTGAGCTCCGTTTGAGACATGGTAGTCTCAAGTTCTCACCGTCGTCGTGTTGCTATCAAATTCTAGTGAGTTAACTCCCTAATCCTTGATTAGGTTGTTAATTGCGCTCAGGGGGTTAGATTAGTCTTAATGAGCTTGGTTAGATTAGCGTTAATTAGCCTGGTTAGTTTAGTGTTAAGTTGGATTAGCTTAACTTTAGATCTGTTTACTGGACCCTCGTCGTTTGCTATTTTTGTGGGGAAAAATGTCCTACGATTTTGAGGTTGCTTCTTTCTTGAAATTTTTTTTAAACATCTTCATCTATGACATATATTTTACTCAAGATTTTATGGATTTAAAAGAATAAAATTTCATATTTGTTACTTACAAAATAAAATCTCGGTTTGTGCTAGAGCCAGTGACCTTTTGGTGTTGAAAGGATTTTCAATAACTCTTAGGGTTCGATTTTCAAAAGAATTCATTCACAAAAGTTTTTCATCACATCTTGAAGTTTGACATAGTCAAATTTCAGATCAAACGGACGTGTGTTGGACCACGAACCAAGTTGGTTTTGGAAAACATAATTTCTGGACACGGACACAATTTTTGTAACGGTTTGAGCAATTTACCGCTCTTATTCTAGAAAATTTTGGGTCAAGGTGCCTTCATAAAAAGTGTTAGATTAAGTTTCTTTTATAAGATATTCAAATGTGAGAATTTTTTGAACTCGTTTGATTATGTTTCTGGAATTAATCTTGGAGACGCGCAAGTGGACCCGGTTTCTACCGGTTAGGGTTGGTTGTGGTGTTGTGGTTGTTCTTGGTGTCTTGCTTGCTGGATAATGTATATTTTGTGATGTGGTTGACATTTTACATGCTTAGAACTTATGCGTGATATTATGTGAATGGTTGTTCTATGGTGATTGTTTATTATTATAGCAAAAGATGGTTTTATGGGCATTTAAATCAAAAGAAAATTTAGGTGTCGGGTTTGGACACCAAAAATTATTTGCTCAACAAAACAATAAGGTTTTAAACTAGGAGCGTGCAAAGTTTGACGGATTAATTTTGAGTACGTGAGCACCTACGAATTTATTTCGGAAAGTTTTGAACAAAAGAAAAAGAGTTGCAAGGTTTATTATTTGAAAAGGGATTTTTGGTGTTCTTGGCTAATGAGAAAGAAAACAATGGACTTGAGTGATGGTGTGCTCATGTGATCACCTAAATACCCCGATGCGTATGAATATGTGGGACGATGCTTGATTAAGTTCGGATGCCTCACGTCAACGGATGCTGGTCGCGGTGGAGGCCAGGCCGATGCTCGTCTATGGAATGCTATCTTGATGTGTATGAATATGCAGGATAATGCCATGCTTGATGGAGCGGGATGATGCCCGATTACGCCGAATGATCGCTGACTGTTGAGTTGGCCGTGGCCGATGGGTCGTAATAATTGGAACACACCTAAATGGTTGTGATAGTTGCGCCTAATTATGGGGCAAAATTGTGTGGCATGGTATGGGACGTGTCAAAACGGATTTACCTTATAATCGAGACACATGTGATTGTTTGCAGGATGAAAATGATGTGTTCTGGTTATTAGATTATGCTTGCTGCATTGATAATAGTCTATGTGATGAGGTAATGTGTAGGGATGCACCGAGGCGAGGTGAGGTTTGTATGGTGCGTGTTTAGGACCGCCTTCGAGGCGAATTTGTGTCCTAACAAGGGTTTAGGGTTTTTACTCACTAAGATTTATCTCCCCCCGTCATGGTTAACCTTTTTCAGGGCCATAGCGTGGAGATCTGCTGAGTGCGGACTTGGTGGGTACGAGATGTGACACCTTTTGGCTGGCCCTGTCGCTAGTGAAGTTTAGGTTGACTAGGAGTTCTTTTTTAGACAGACCTGTATATAAATTCCTAGGGTTAACTCGGTATGTTTATAAAGCATAAAATTGTGGAAAATATTATGTGTTTTTACTATCACTATGTTTGTTTGTAGGCCGAGTGTTTATTTAATTCGCTTCCGCATATGCTTAATTGAAAGATAAAAAGAATGGGTCGACAACGCATCCTAGGACGTCGCATTTTTAATCGACTGCCGAGGGATGTGCGCACGCTCGGGGTTCGGGGCGTGACATGATTTATCCAAGTCTTGCTATATTCCACATTGAGAGATTTGGTTAGATATACTTTCCTTCTTGGATAGATCTTTTAATTTAAGCAAAGGAATCCACCAAATTTCTGGCAGTTGCACAGAGATAATTTTCTCGATCAATATCCCGAAGTATCAAATATCAAGGATATGAACTTCGTCAAGCCTTGGAGTATGATTTTCTAAATCTTATGAATAACGTCTGATAGTGCTCATCAGAGTTTCCACTTGGAAAATCTTACCATCAAAATCAAAGAATGATTAAATAAAGTTTTGTTAATCATCAAAACTAATAAGGGAATTTAAAAGAAATTTTTCACGGCATAACCAATTTAAAAGAAGTGATTTTGATAAAAATCTAAAAAAAGAAAACCTGTATCTAAAGTGCAATCTTAATTTATAAGAATGATAGATAAGATAATTAAGATTCTTATAGATATTTTGAAAACCGCAAGATAAGAGATAGGAAAGATTTAACCAATTTTGTGGAAAATAAATCCTTGCATTATAAAATAGATCGCATTAGCATCCTCTCATCAAAATCCAAATGAAGTTCTACGTCTTCATATTTCTCCCCCTTTTAGTCAATGGCACCGAAGGTGATAGCAACCATATAAAAGCAAACCATAATATATAATAGCAAACCAATAACTTCAACACTTAGTAGCAAAATGACATATCAAATCCAAGTCGTAACTAAAGCAAACCAATAAGTGAAGAAAAAAAAAAAACCAAACACAAACGAAATTAACTTAATTTTTTTTAAAAGAAATTGAAAAAACTATTTTGAGGTGGACGGTTGGTTTGGATCTTGAGCTGGAAGGCTTGAAAGTAGGAGATCATCTAGAGGCATAAATACGAGGACATAATGACTCATGTGAGCAATGGTGCTCCCAAGCTTCTTCAGCCTTCAGTCACCGTCTTGTGTGAGCCTCTTGATCTAATAATTTAGTTCCATTAGTGCTCGAAGGATGTTCTCATTTGAATCAGTTGTAATCTCTAGTTGAGGAATGATCTCAATGGATGGATCATGCTCCTTTTCCTTTTCACCTTGCTTTGTCTCATCGGCCCCTACGGTCTGCACTTACTCCCTCTCAATTGGAGCATCCTTGTTTGCTTCTGCTTCTTTCTCTACATGTGCTTCTTGTTCAATTACCACAACATTTTCATTTGCAATTGAGGTAGCAATCCCTAGTTCTATGGGTGCTTGTGTATTCTCACCAGGATTTTGGGATACCTCTTCCAATACTTGGTCACCTTACAATTGATCCGAAGCTTCTTCGATTTCTGGATGATTTGATAGTGGCATTGCCCATTGTAGTGGGCGTTTCTTTATTGACACTAGCCACAACTTCTTGTGACACATCCCTAAGCAATGTTAACGTATCATCCACTTCCTATTCTTTCTCTTGCACAACTACTGGAGGGTTAGTGACTTGCTGTTGTTGGGCATTTTCCATATTATCTGGTCTGTCCTATTCAGTTCATCTGCAGTCTTATCTTCTTCCAAGTCTTTGTCTAGATCAAAATCCTCATCTAGAAGATTGTCTCTAATTCTATCGATTAGCATATCTAAATCATCCTGTTGATCTTCTGGCAAATCAAAGTCCTCAGATGATTCCTCAGTCAATTTTTGCAAGAGTGACTAAGATCCACTCCTATCAGTCTAAGTTTTTCTTCTTTTTGCAGGCGGTGAGGCTAAGTCTGCCATTAGACTATTAACATCAATTCGAATTGGATTTCTATGTCTATCTTGCCATCTTCCCTGAACAATCCTAAAACCTGTATTTTTCATCATCTTTTCATCTACTGACAACAAAGGGAGTTGCTTTTTCTTGAAACTGTCGAGGATCTCAATATCATAATGCATGTAAATTTTGGTGATCAAGATCCACAAGGCAAATGTCCTTTGAATTTTAAAATAGTTCGATACATGTGAAGAATGGCCATGCGCACGAGTGAAAAATGATGATTGTTCAAAAGAACCTAGATGATCTTGGCTTCACACCACGAAACATCTATTCTGGACAAACCTTTTAATTGAAGATGGTTAATGATGATTTTGTGCAGAATAATTTGCTTCAGGGGAAAATTCTGATGTGAAATATGAGACAGAGTATCTCTTGAGAAATCAGAGATACTTGAGAGTGATTGATAAGCCAAATCAGGATCACTATCGATAGGAACAAAGTTTGGGTGATTAACATTGAGAATTCTTGCTAAATCAATGGCATGGATCTGAATAGATATATCAAAAATAGTGAACTCAATGGTGTCAGGAGAGTAAAACAACTAACTTGAGTAAAAATAGGATTTTAAGGAGGGATAGTTTGGAAAATTTTCAACACATAGATTAGTTGTGACATCCTGATTTTCAACTCTGCTTTCGACTAAATGAAATGAGCTTTTCATCGACGTGCCTATAGTCTTTTTTCTCTAAGCTGATCACTCATGAGATAACTAATCCATCGGGTGAAGCCGTTAAGGAATCTAAACGCGATCGTTCTAATCTGCAAGGGTCAATATGGCACCGTTATAATCAATTAGAGACCGGACATAGGTCGATTCGACTGAGGCATGTGATTAAAGTGTGGGTGATTCCACCTAATTGCTAAATTCATGTCGAACGACACTACAGTGATTTTTCTGTCGTTTCTGTACCTTATGCCTGTTATTGAAATATTGAGACTTTCACGACAACCGAGAGTCGCCTATGAGTTGAAGATGCACAATGTGGATCGAAAATAATCGACCATGGGTCAATTGCGCTAAAAATTCCTAAAAGCTACCCGGTAGGTTAGGTCACGCTAAAATTGCATCCAGTTGGAATTAACCATGAAATTGAATCCGATTTCAGGAATCGAAAGTTCTAGCATGTCACGATTTATTTTAGGAACGTCGACTCATCATTTGAAGAATTTTTTACAACCCCGAATTTTCGGCAAAAAATCAAAATTGGACGATTTAAAACCGGGAAATTCGGAGGGCCATTTTTGTGTGCGTTTTTGGCATTCAAGTTGGAGCAATTAGTGAGGGAAATTGTGGAATTTAGTGTGGGCTTCCTCAATATTTTGGCCATCAATTTGAGGTCAATTGGAGTATAATTGGGTTGATTTGGAGGGACACAGGAAATTCGTATGCCATGGGGGGCTGCAACATTTGGACCTCAAAGTGAGGCTTGTTGGAGAAGCTTGAGTGGGAAAATGGATGCTGGGTTGTGGCTAAAGCTGGTGGGGCCTTACACTTGAGTGTAATAGATATCTGTGGTGGACTTTGGTGGCCTATTGTTCCCCCCTTCAACCTACAGCAACTTCTTCCTCTTCTTTAGCATTTCTTCTCCATTGTTGCTGAAACCAGAAGCAGAGAACCAGCTAAGACTAGCCAGTAGCCCACAAGCCACCATCGGGCCCCTTCGTTACCGTCCAAGTTGCCCGAGAGCCATGCCCGTGTGACATCCTGATTTTCCAATTCTGTTTTCAATTGAATAAGTCGGGTATTTCATCTGTGCACCTATAGCTCTCTTCTCTGAGTTGGCCACTCACGAGATAACTAGTCTATCAGGTGAAGCCGTTAAGGAATCTAAACGCAATAGACTTGAGAATTCGACCAGGAACCGACTGCTCGACCGTGCTAATGCAAGGGTCATTACGGCCTGGAATCGATTAGAGACCGGAGATAGGTCGATTCGACGAACCATGTGATTAAATGTGGGTGATTCCACTTAATTGCAAAATTCTAATCGATCGGCACTAGACCGATTTCTCGTCGCCGTTTTTGGTACCCCGTGTTCGTATTTGAAACCTTGAGATTTCTACGACAACCGAGAGTTGCCAATGTGTCGAAGATGCACTTTGTGGCTTGAAAATAATCAACCACGAGGTCAATTGCACTTGAAAATTCCTAAAAGCTACCCGTGTAGATGGGACGCGCTCATATCGCGCCAGATTGAAATTACCAGAAATTGAACTCGATTTCAGAAATTGAAGGTTTGTTATGTCACAATTCATTTTAGGAACGTCGGCTCATCCTCAGAAGATTTTTCTACAAACCGAGATTTTTAGCAGAAAAGCAAAGTAAGGCCGTTTTTGTTCGAGATTGTCAGATGGCCGTTTTTAATCAAATCTTTGGGATGCAAGTTGGATCACTTGATGGGGAAAAGTCATAAGATGGTTGAGGACACATGGGTTGATTTAATTGAGCTTCAATTGGATGGAATTGAGTGAGAATTGATTGAATTTGATGTACAAATACTCAAAATTCGTATGCCAAGGGCCAAGGGACAAATTGCACCTATTAACAAGCTTGTAGAGGAAGCTTGAGGAGAGAGAATGGGCTGATGTCATGTGAGGTCATGTGGGGGGCAAAGCAAATGAAATTTTGACAAGTGTTGAAAGCTTGTGAGCCCAAGGAAACCCCCCTTCTTCAGCAGCCTTCTTCTCCCTCAAAGTGTGGCTTTCTCCATTATTGAAGAAGCTTGAGAGCTCAGCAAAACCAGAGAAAACCGAGCATAGCAGCCCAAGACCGTCGCACACCCACCGGACCAGCCAAGCCCGTCGTTTTTCCCCTGTTTTCCCCGCGTTCCAGTTTCTGCTCCAGCCGACCTTTCGCCAAAGATCCGAGTAAAAAGTTAACTTCCCGGTTGAACCAGAAAACGAGCCACCCATCTCCGCGAAGAGGACATCCAGACCGTTCCAAGAGTCCGGCCTCGCCCAAAACGGAGCCGCCGTCCGTCCGGTACGTCGTTGTGAAGTTACCGGCCGCCGGTCCGTCGGTCCGCCTGGCAGTTCGCCCGGTTTCGCCATTTCAGCGTTTTCTTCCGTTTTCTTCCATTCCGACCATTCCTCCACCCATACCAACCACCAGCAAGATCCCCAAGACCCCCGGGAGCCACCGGTTGTCAACCACCCGCTTGCCGGAGCTCCGAGCGGCCCGTTTTCGCCGTTGAAGTTGCTGGTTTCTTCTCTGCAGTTCAGCCCAGATCAGAAGCAGAAGACAGCAAGGTTTTGGAGACTTCGAGGCCCGTTTTAGGTGTCTTCCCGGCCTTGGTTGGTGTCGCCGCCTTGAGGTTTATCGACCGCCTTGGCGTCGTGGTCGCCGTGAACTCACCGGCGCGCAAAACCGGTGAGTTTATCCTCTAAACCTCGCTTAGTAAGTTAATGACGCTTAAGGGGTGTTTAGATTAGTCTAATTAGGTTTAGGTGGTTAGATTAGTTTATTTTTAATGTAAATTAGATTAGATATATGATTAGTTTAATGTGTGTTTAATTAGGGCTAATTGTATGATTAAATTAGTGTAATCTTGTTTAAGCCCTAATTAATTATTTTTAATTAATTAATTATTTCGAATTTATAAATATTATTTTATTAAATTATATTATTATAATATAATATTTAATTATTTAATTTTCGGAATTAAATTTAATTATTTAATAATTTCGAAAATTTTGCCGGGATGGCGGTCGTTAGAATTTCGTCTTTGATCGCGACGGTGCGGTCGGTTTGTGCTTATTGTATGTTTAAATTGAGAAATTGAGTGATTGATGATTGTGGTTAATAATTCCAAAAGTGTGGAATTGAGTGATATTGATGAAGTTGTGGTATTTAACTTGAAAATACCCGGTGTTGGCTTTTAGCACCGTAATTGGTTTGTAGGACCAGTTTGAATCGATTGATTGATTGAATTGAGGAATTGATTGGGTTATTGTTGAATTGACAGCTTTGGTGAGCAATTGTTCATATATTTATCAGCTTGTGAGAGCAGTATACTGTATCAGCCTATGTGCTTCGATACGTCAGCTTGTGAGAGCAGTATACCTTATCAGCTTGTGTGAGCTAAGATCGTTTTATCAGCTTGTGCGAGCACGATCTATATATACAGCTTGTGCGAACTATTATATATCTACGAACTTACGGTGAGCTATTATTATATATATATTGCGGCTTTTTGGCAAAGCTATTATATTATCTATCGGCTTCTTCTTACGGTGAGCTATTATATATATATTGCAGAACTTTTGGCGAGCTATTATATTATCTATCAGCTACAGCTTCTGGTGAGCTATTATATATATATTGCAGCTTTTGGCGAGCTATTATATTATCTATCAGTTACAGCTTCTGGTGAGCTATAGTATACTATATGAGTATAATTGCGGCAGCTTCTGATGAGCTATAGTATACTATATGATTATAATTGCGGCAGCTTCTGGTGAGCTATACTACCTATTATCAGCTTATAATAAGTAGTCCTGGGTTGATCGGACTTATAGGTAGTATTGATTGAGATGACCGGGGAATGGTCTCGTTGACATGTAATCGACTGAGTCGATTGATTGATGGTTCGATCTGATTGGATGAAGTGTTTGATTGAAATGATTGGATGGTTATTTGAATTGTACTAACGTGCGGGGAAGGGACCGAGGCGAGGTAAGTCCTCTGTCCTCTTTGTGTGGCTAGAACGCCCGAGGCGTATTTTCTTCCTAATCGGGTCTTAGAGGGTAGGACTCGCTGAGACATTGTCTCATCCCGGTTTGGGGAAAATATTTCAGGTCCTTAGATGGCGGTCGTGGAGGACTCGAAGCCATGGACATTTGTGGAGGTGGAGATCGAAGAATCGGCGAACGTGTCTGACTAGTAGTCATAGGACAGTTCCCTTTTTGTTGAGCCTTTGTCTATTTTGTAGACAATCCCGGTGTTGTATATAAACCTATGTGTTTATAAGAAGGCTTGTTTGGTTGTAATTGATTGCCTGCTTTTCTATCCCAAGTTAAATGTTGTCGGGGGATTTGTTTCGCTTTCCGCATGTGCAATAAAAATGAATGGGTCGGCGACGTGTCGGGAAGTCGCATAATTTCTATCGACCGTAGAGGGATGTGCGCGCGCTCGGAGGATCGGGCGTGACATCCCCGTTTAAGTGGTATCGGAGCGGGTCTCGTGTTTGGAGTGATAAGGTGCGATGAGTTATGGGATAGTTAGTAGGAATGACTTTTATTTCATCTTTGGTGCATGTGGCTGATAGCTGTTTGGTAGATTGTTTGGCGTGGATCACTCAAATTCTAATCTGGGATTAGAATTGAGAAACAGGTTTCTGTAAAGATCCTGTAGATGAGTGATCAGGAGCATAGGACTCCTAGAGAGAGAACCTTTAGACCAGTTACTCGGGGTGGTATGCCGACAGGGATCGGTACCCGAAGTGGTCGTGGCGAAGCGCCGGCTTAGACCAGCGCGAGTGTGAGAGTACCGCTGTAGGTCGGTACTAGTGTAGCAGCACCGAGCGATCCTAGGTTCGATGGGATCGTTCTGGCGCTAGTGTTCTTTGGGAGCTCGTTGAGCCAGTAAGCTCAGGATCGAGCCGCTATTGTTGCCGTGCCTGTTGAGGCCCAGCCTAGAGTTGTGATCTGCGAGCAAGCCGTTGCATCCGAGTCGAGGTTCAAATTCAGTAGAGATGGAAACCAGTTTGGGAAGGAGCTTATGATTGGAGAAAAGTATCCCATTTTCGTCCAATTGGAAATGTGGGATGGTCAGGTCAGCAATGAATCAGAATGGAGTGTGTCATGCTGGCGGAAGCCGACATGGATCAGCCCCGTGTCTTGGTAAGACGGGTGCTTGTTCTGGGTGTGACCAACAGGGTTACCTTGCCAGAAACGGTCTTAGAAAGCCGATGGGACAGATTGAAAGGAGTGCGCCATAGAACGCATCGTGGGGTTTTTAGAACAGGCCTTCAGTATAAGAAAGAGTGCATCTTTGTTACCCGACAGTGGCGGGGAACTCACCGATTGTATGCCAAGTTTGAGAAAAGAAGTGTGTGTCAGCCCGGTAACCAATTACAACGGGAGCATGCTTTGAATGTGGCCAGCACGGCCATCGGGATAGGAACCATCCGCATAAGTCAAAGAGAACTCAAGCATCGCTACCGCCGGCAGGACGCCACTAGGATGGCGAAAGGAATATGAATGGATTGACCACGCATCGATCAAAGAAAGAATGTTTTGAGATGTTTTTATCAGAGTATCGCAGCGAGATTTTCAGTGAAGGTTGTAGAATTTTCGTTGCGGTGATAAAGTAATAGAAAGATGAATCTCTGACTATAGCCGTTCTTGAAGGGTTTGCTTATATATGACCTGGAAGTCATTTATAAAAAGGTTTGGCTCGAGGAGCTTTCTGGGGTTATGAATCGTGGTAGAGATATAATTCAGTTTGTTCAGTTAGCATGTGAAAGTTTTGAATTACTAAAAGTCGGAAGGGACCTCCAATCCCTGTTATTCGTCACTGAAGACAACCTGGTTTGGTTGTAAGTTGCCAAATCCGTATGGCAACTGTAGTGGATACATCAGTTGAGGAACCGAATATGGAGAACATAGCCATGGTACAGAAGTTGTCTGAGGTGTTTCCTAAAGAACTGCCAGTCTGTCGTCGAAAGGGAAATAGAGTTCGTGATTGAATTAGCACCGGAGTAGAGCCGGTCCCTAAGGCTCCCTTACCGGATGGCTTTATTTGAGTTGAAAGAATTGAAGGTGGAGATGCAGGAATTGTTAGATAAGGGATTCTTACGTCCCGGTGCACCACCTTGAGAGCACCGTTCGTTCGTGAAAAGAAAGATGGTTCGTTGCGTTTGTGCATCGATATTCTCCAAGATCGACTTGAGGATAGAGTATCGTTAGTTGAGGATCAGGAAGAAAGACATACCGAAGTTGGCATTTCGCACTTGATACGGCAATTGTGAGTTCACTATAATGCCGTGTGGTTTGACGAACCTTCCAGCTGTTTGTATGGATCTGATGAACAAAAAGTTTAAGGGTACTTGGATCAGTTCGTGATCGTGTTCATTGAAGTTATCCTGGTGTGTTCGAAGAGTGCTTAGGAGCACAAGAGACATTTGAGGATGGTACTTCAAATCTTGAGGACTCTTGGATTTTACGATGAGCTTAGCATATGCGAGTTTTGGATGACTCGTGTTGTGTTCCTAGGTCACGTGATGTCAAGTGAAGAAATCTTCATGAACCCCGCCAAGATTGAAGTAGTGATCAATTGGCCGAGATTGACTACAGTGATAGAGATCAGAAGCTTTCTGGGTTTAGTAGAGTATTACAGAAGGTTTGTGGAAGGGTTTTCAGCCTTAGCTTCGTCGTTGACTCGACTACTGAAGAAAGAAAAGAAGTTCGTGTAGACAGACAAGTGCGAGCGTAGTTTTCACGAGCTTAAGCAGAAGCTAACTACCGCACCTGTGCTAACCATTCCATCTGGTCCTGGAGCTTACGAGATCTACAGTGGTGCGTCATTTAGAGGATTGGGTTGCGTGCTAATGCAGCATGGCAAGATTGTTGCATACTTGTCCTGTCAGTTGAGACCTCGTGAACGGAATTACAGATGCATGACTTAGAACTTGCAGTAATTATTTTCGCTCTGAAGATTTGGAAACATTAATTGTGCAAAGAAAGACTCCAGATCTTCGTTGATCGTTAAAGTCTCAAAGTATTTATTCTCTCAGAAGGAATTGAATATGAGATTGCGTCGCTAGATGGAACTCCTTAAGGTTACGATGGTGATATCTTCTATCACACGGAAAGGCGAATAAGGTCAGCGATGCGTTGAGTCGAGAGTCCTCATTTGTGCATACTGGTTAGTACTCAAGGATTGGATATTACTTGAGAAAGTTCAAAATTCGGTTTTCAAATCTAAGGTAGGCCACCTTCGAATTTTTATGGCCACCCTCAGAATTAAACCGGATATTCAGATTAGAATCAGACACTTCAGTGGACAGACTCAGAAATTCAAAAGATTCTGTAAGAGGCTACTGAAAAAAAGGAGAACTGATTTTCAGATTTATGAGGACTGAACGCTAAGGTTCCGAGGATGATTGTGTGTACTTGACAATACAGAGATTAAAGAGGAGATCTTACCGGAAGCTCATCGTAGCAGCTTCAGCTTTGTCCAAACAGTACAAAGATGGGTCAGAATTTGCATCAACAGGATTAGTAGACCGATATGAAGACAGATATCACGACGATGGTCGCAAGTGTCGATGTGCTATCAAGTGTAAGCAAAGTATTGCAAGTCGAAAGGACCTTTGTAATCTCTCAAGATCCCCGTGAGGAAGTGGGAACTCGTCATAATGGGAGTTGTGACAGTCTTCTAAGAAGTCGGTGTGTTAACAATTTCATTTTGGGTAGTGATCGATTGGAGATGGATCTAAATCAGCCCACCTTGTGGCTGTGCGAAAGGATTTTGATTTGATTAAGCATGCAGAGGTGTTTGTGCATTAGATAATTCGTTTGCATAGAGTGTCAGTGTCAGAGTTATATCAGATTTAAACCAGAGGTTCCCAGTTTCAGCAGATCAGACAAATGGTTCCTTTTTGAGATAGTGCGGAAGCGAGTGTACGAACTTCAGTTGTTGAGTTGAGATCGAAAATGAAAGGTCGCGGTCAGTCGTTCGGCGGTCGGTGGATGCAGTTGCGAACATCGGTGACAAATTAAGGACCGCTCAGAGCCGCCGGGAAATTCATGCAGTTAAGCATCGAAACCTTCGAATTTCAGGTTGAGAATCATGATCTCCCTTGGATGTCGCCTAGGATAGGGACATCTCGAATTGTTAAGAAAGGAGAGCCGGGCTTGTTTAAATGGTGGAATATTTTGAGTTTGAGATCAAATAAGGATTTTGACCTTAAAAGGAAAAAGGAAGCAGTTTGGTGCACCGTCGGCACCTCTAGCCGAGTGGTACCCGGGATGAGGCCACAGGTCCGAAGTCGTGGGTTCGAATCCCCGACGCGGCAGTTAGCCGCTTAGTGGAAAGAAAAAGAAAATAAAATAAAACGAAAAAAGAAAAAGAACCAAAAATTTTGCAATTTTCATTTTTGTAAAGATGGACAAGTGCTTAACCTTTTTGGAATCAATATTTGGTCTGGTCAATTTGGAAATGTTTCGGCAGCACCGAGGATCTTGGATAGCAGTACGAAGCAGAATGAAGGAGCAGAATTGATGAGACGACAATACCCCACCATTTTGAAGAAGAATTTTAATGGTTTAAATTTCGAGGACGAAATTTTTATAAGAGGGGAAGAGTTGTGACATCCCGATTTTCCAATTCTGTTTTCAATTGAATAAGTCGGGTATTTCATCTTCGTGCACCTATAGCTCTCTTCTCGAGTTGGCCACTCACGAGATAACTAGTCTATCGGTGAAGCCGTTAAGGAATCTAAACGCAATAGACTTGAGAATTCGACCAGAACCGGCGCTCGACCGTGCTAATCCGCAAGGGTCATTACGGCACGATCGATTAGAGACCGGAGATAGGTCGATTCGACGTAACCATGTGATTAAATGTGGGTGATTCCACTTAATTGCAAAATTCTAATCGATCGGCACTAGACCGATTTCTCTGTCGTTTTGGTACCCTGTGTTCGTATTTGAAACCTTGAGATTTCTACGACAACCGAGAGTTGCCAATGTGTCGAAGATGCACTTTGTGGCTTGAAAATAATCAACCACGGGTCAATTGCACCGAAAATTCCTAAAAGCTACCCGGTAGATTAGGACGCGCTCATATCGCGCCGCATTGAAATTAACCAGAAATTGAACTCGATTTCAGAAATTGAAGGTTCTGTTATGTCACAATTCATTTTAGGAACGTCGGTTCATCCTCGAAGATTTTTCTACAAACCGAGATTTTTAGCGAAAAAGCAAAGTAAGGCCGTTTTTGTTCGAGATTGTCGATGTCCGTTTTTAATCAAATCTTTGGGATGCAAGTTGGATCACTTGATGGGGAAAAGTCATAAGATGGTTGAGGACACATGGGTTGATTTAATTGAGCTTCAATTGGATGGAATTGAGTGAGAATTGATTGAATTTGATGTACAAATACTCAAAATTCGTATGCCAAGGGCCAAGGGACAAATTGCACCTATTAACAAGCTTGTAGAGGAAGCTTGAGGAGAGAGAATGGGCTGATGTCATGTGAGGTCATGTGGGGGCAAAGCAAATGAAATTTTGACAAGTGTTGAAAGCTTGTGAGCCCAAGGAAACCCCCCTTCTTCAGCAGCCTTCTTCTCCCTCAAAGTGTGGCTTTCTCCATTATTGAAGAAGCTTGAGAGCTCAGCAAAACCAGAGAAAACCGAGCATAGCAGCCCAAGACCGTGCACACCCACCGGACCAGCCAAGCCCGTCGTTTTTCTCCTCTGTTTTCCCCGCGTTCCAGTTTCTGCTCCAGCCGACCTTTCGCCAAAGATCCGAGTAAAAAGTTAACTTCCCGGTTGAACCAGAAAACGAGCCACCCATCTCCGCGAAGAGGACATCCAGACCGTTCCAAAGAGTCCGGCCTCGCCCAAAACGGAGCCGCCGTCCGTCCGGTACGTCGTTGTGAAGTTACCGGCCGCCGGTCCGTCGGTCCGCCTGGCAGTTCGCCCGGTTTCGCCATTTCAGCGTTTTCTTCCGTTTTTCTTCCATTCCGACCATTCCTCCACCCATACCAACCACCAGCAAGATCCCCAAGACCCCCGGGAGCCACCGGTTGTCAACCACCCGCTTGCCGGAGCTCCGAGCGGCCCGTTTTCGCCGTTGAAGTTGCTGGTTTCTTCTCTGCAGTTCAGCCCAGATCAGAAGCAGAAGACAGCAAGGTTTTGGAGACTTCGAGGCCCGTTTTAGGTGTCTTCCCGGCCTTGGTTGGTGTCGCCGCCTTGAGGTTTATCGACCGCCTTGGCGTCGTGGTCGCCGTGAACTCACCGGCGCGCAAAACCGGTGAGTTTATCCTCTAAACCTCGCTTAGTAAGTTAATGACGCTTAAGGGGTGTTTAGATTAGTCTAATTAGGTTTAGGTGGTTAGATTAGTTTATTTTTAATGTAAATTAGATTAGATATATGATTAGTTTAATGTGTGTTTAATTAGGGCTAATTGTATGATTAAACTAGTGTAATCTTGTTTAAGCCCTAATTAATTATTTTTAATTAATTAATTATTTCGAATTTATAAATATTATTTTATTAAATTATATTATTATAATATAATATTTAATTATTTAATTTTCGGAATTAAATTTAATTATTTAATAATTTCGAAAATTTTGCCGGGATGGCCTGGTCGTTAGAATTTCGTGCCGATCGCAAAGCTAAAGTGCGGTCGGTTTGTGCTTATTGTATGTTTAAATTGAGAAATTGAGTGATTGATGATTGTGGTTAATAATTCCAAAAGTGTGGAATTGAGTGATATTGATGAAGTTGTGGTATTTAACTTGAAAATACCCGGTGTTGGCTTTTAGCACCGTAATTGGTTTGTAGGACCAGTTTGAATCGATTGATTGATTGAATTGAGGAATTGATTGGGTTATTGTTGAATTGACAGCTTTGGTGAGCAATTGTTCATATATTTATCAGCTTGTGAGAGCAGCATGCGCATCGGCCTATGTGCTTGATACGTCGCTTGTGAGAGCAAAAGTATACCTTATCAGCTTGTGTGAGCTAAGATCGTTTTATCAGCTTGTGCGAGCACGATCTATATATACAGCTTGTGCGAACTATTATATATGCTACAGCTTCTGGTGAGCTATTATATATATATTGCAGCTTTTGGCGAGCTATTATATTATCTATCAGCTACAGCTTCTGGTGAGCTATTATATATATATTGCAGCTTTTGCGAGCTATTATATTATCTATCGCTTCTGAAACTTCCGGTGAGCTATTATATATATATTGCAGCTTTTGGCAGCTATTATATTATCTATCGATTCTGACTTCGGTGAGCTATAGTATACTATATGAGTATAATTGCGGCGGCTTCGATGAGCTATAGTATACTATATGATTATAATTGCGGCAGCTTACGGTGAGCTATACTACCTATTATCGCTTATAATAAGTAGTCCCTGGGTTGATCGGACTTATAGGTAGTATTGATTGAGATGACCGGGGAATGGTCTCGTTGACATGTAATCGAGTCGATTGATTGATGGTTCGATCGATTGGATGAAGTGTTTGATTGAAATGATTGGATGGTTATTTGAATTGTACTAACGTGCGGGGAAGGGACCGAGGCGAGGTAAGTCCTCTCGTCCTCTTTGTGTGGCTAGAACGCTCGAGGCGTATTTTCTTCCTAATCGGGTCTTAGAGGGTAGGACTCGAGACATTGTCTCATCCCGGTTTGGGGAAAATATTTCAGGTCCTTAGATGGCGGTCGTGGAGGACTCGAAGCCATGGACATTTGTGGAGGTGGAGATCGAAGAATCGGCGAACGTGTCTGACTAGTAGTCATAGGACAGTTCCCTTTTTGTTGAGCTTGTCTATTTTGTAGACAATCCAGTGTTGTATATAAACCTATGTGTTTATAAGAAGGCTTGTTTGGTTGTAATTGATTGCATGCTTTTCTATCCCAAGTTAAATGTTGTCAGGGGATTTGTTTCGCTTTCGCATGTGCAATAAAAATGAATGGGTCGGCGACGTGTCCTGGGAAGTCGCATAATTTCTATCGACCGTAGAGGGATGTGCGCGCGCTCGGAGGATCGGGGCGTGACAGCCCGAGCCTGCCGTCCTCGCCGTGCTCGTTTGCCTCCTGCTTGCTTCGTCGCCATTCGTGAGCCGTCCCTACTCGCATCTGCCAGGCCCGACGTCACTAGCTCGCCTCTGCCGTTCCAGCCGCCCGAGCCACCACCGTTTGCCCCTGCTCGTGCCACCATCCAAACTCGCCCGTTCCTACAACGAACTGCCTCAACCCCGACCAATTGTGCCCCTCCTCAGAACCGAAGGCTAGCTTGAGCCTTGAGGTTTGCTTGGCTATTTTCTGGCCCTTTCGAGCCTCCCTTGGAGTCGCCCTAGGCCCGAGTCTTGCTCGCCTCAGCGTCGCAGTCGCTATGCACTTATCGGCTCATTAAACCAGTGAGTTTACTTTCTAAACCTTAATTAGGAGGTTAATTATGTTTAAGAGAGGTTTAGATTAGTCTAAGTGAGATTAGTGTATTTATTTAGCTTGTTTAGTTAATTAGATTAGTTAGATAGGTCAATTAGGTGGTTAGTTATTGTAATTAGTTAGTTTAGTAGGTTATTATGTAGCTAGGTTGGTTAAAGTAATTTAATTAGTTCAATTAGGTGGTTAGATTAGCTTAGGTAAATTAATTAGTGATTGATCTAATTATTTTGCATTTATTTAATCATTTTGTAATTTATTTAATTATTTATTAATTAATGGAAATTATACTTTGGGATAACCGGTTGCTAAAATTTCGTGTTGATTGTCGTGGTATAATTAGTTTATGCAATTGAGTGTTAATTTATGCAAGTGGATGTTGATTGATGATTTTTGAGTTATTATCCCAAAATTTGGGATTTTTGGTATTTAATTAGAAAAATACAGGTGTCGGGTTTTGACACCAAAAATGCTTTTAAATACTATATCAAATAGTGGGACTTTTAAAAGAGAGGATATCACTTTTTATGGTTTGACCTGATCGTGTACCCATGCATAATTAATTTACCGGGTGTTTTTAATATGAAGAGAATAGGCCAAGTACATTATTTAAATTGAGACATTTGAGTGCAAAGCACGATGTCTTTGGCCAGGATTGGATGTGCGTGTGATCGATATGAGAACACGTCACGAGCTTTTATGCCGGACGATGCTCCTTCGGGAATGCCCCACGTCAATAGATGCCGGTCGCAGTGGAGGCTGGGCCGATGCTCCTTCGGGAATGCCATCTAGAGGTAGACGTTGCCGTGCTTGATGGGGCGAGACCACGCCCGGCTATGCTGAATGACTGCTGACTGTTGAGTTGGTCGTTGTTGTTGGGTCATAACTAATTGGAACGCTTGAATCAGTGATTTAATAGTGCCTGATTACCAGACAAAATTGTGTGGCACGGAATGGGATGTGTCATAACGATTTGGCCTTATAATCGGGACCCCTATGATTGATTGATGTGTGGAAAGTGAAGCGTTTCAATATCGAATACATTGAATGTATGCATATGTTTTATGAGCTATACTAATGTGCAGGGAGGTGCTGAGGTGATGTAAGTCTCATTTGTTGGGTGTTTAGGATGCCTCTAGGTGTATTATCTTCCTAATCGGGGTTTAGGTGTAGACTCGCTAAGACATTGTCTCACCCCTTCGTGGGTTTCAACTTTACAGGTCCTTAGATGGAGGTCCAACCTGTTCGTTTTGGATAGCCACGAGAGGCTGAGGAATAGCGTACCGTCTTCCCAATCCACGGGAACCCAGACTGGACCCATGAGCTTGTGGTTACTACTATTTGGGTCAGTGAGGGCCTACCTCAACTGGTTCCTCATAGATTCAAAGCGTGGTTTCGCCACGGGCCCAATGGTGTTCGAGAGGACCCCTTGGATGGCTTCGATGGACCTGCCGTCAATGGCGAGTATTTTGAGCTCGACCCCATGCATGACACCGATATCATATTGATATCGAGGTGGACCAGGGACTCGAGGTCGAGGAGCCTATAGTAGAGGTAGCTGATCCTCTAGACATTGACATCCTTGACGGTGTCGTGATAGATTCAGATCCCAAGTAGGTAGGGTTCGGGGTAGGGTTAGCTTAGTGGTTCCTTTTTGGTTTTAGACCCTTGTATATATGATTTGGTTTGTTTATAAAGTGTGTTTGTGAAATTCGGTTGTCCTGCTTTTCTATCCCATGATGATTGTTGTCTGGAGATTGTTATTTCCCTTCTGCATATGCATGAATCGTTTGGGTTGGCGATGCGTCCTGGGAACGTTGCAATTTGATCAACCACCGAGGGATGTGCGCGCGCTCGAGATTCAGGGCGTGACATTAGTCACTAGAAATTTGTCAAAAATGTGCTTAATCTTAATCCCAGACTATTCAAAGAATTCAAAGTCAACAACCCTATGATTTATCACTCCTCTTTTCAACAATCTCTACAAATACTTCGCGTGACCAGTCAATCTGATCAGCTTTCCAAACCTACCTCCAGTGACAGTATATCCAACGAGTTTTCTTTTGAAGTTCATGAATAACTTATCATCTTTATCACCCTTCCTACCATCATCTAGATCCCTAGAAGATTTTCCCTTCCTTTTAGACATAGGAATTTCTGCCACCTTTTTTTCCCCTTCCTAGCAACAGAGCTTACTCCACTAGAGGTTTCGATTACCACATATGGTATAGAACGAATGGGATTTGCAAACATTATGTCTAGAGCCTCCTTATTGTCAAACCCATTCGTAGCCAAGAGGGTATATATTACCTCTTCATTGTTTCCTAGACTTCGGAGCAATGCAATGACCTCTTTTAACTTGTGCCACTTTGTCACACCCCGAACCTCGAGCACGCGCACATCCCACCGCGGTCGATAGAAATGCGACTTCCCAGGACACGTCGCCGACTCATTCATTTAATTGCACATGCGGAAGCGGATAAATAATCCCCAAACAAAACTCAATTGGGATAGAAAAGCAGGATCACATTTTCAAATTCAAACCACACACCTTTATACATGTCAAACCAGTTCAGTTACAAGACTAGGCTATTAACAAAAAGATCTATAAAAGATTAGTCCTCAAAAACTAAGCTGTCCTAAGATCAGCCAGATAGGTCCATTCGCCAGCTCTTCAGTCAAGATCGACGAAGTCAAAAATCCTCTCAGCGACCCTCACCAGTCAACTAAAAAGCTCCAGAGGATCCGCCATCTAGGGACCTGAAATTGTTATCCCACAATGGGGTGAGACAATGTCTCAGCGAGTCCTACCCTCTAAAACGTAATTAGGAAGAAAATAAGCCCCAAGGCGCTCTAGTCACACAAAGAGGATTGAGGACTTACCTCGTCTCAGTCCATTCCTACACGTCAGTACAATTCATATGTCTATTCATTCATACCATCTATCCATCCATTAATACAAACATGGCTCACACAAGCTGAAATGGATGCA
Organism: Eucalyptus marginata; assembly: GCA_014182565.1. Lineage (NCBI taxonomy): Eukaryota > Viridiplantae > Streptophyta > Magnoliopsida > Myrtales > Myrtaceae > Eucalyptus > Eucalyptus marginata. The sequence continues at coordinate 19,365,346 of CM024593.1, read as the reverse complement.
ATGCTCTCACAAACCGATATAGATGGTAGCTCGCACAAGCTGATATATACATAGATGATAGCTCGCACAAGCTGATATATGGATTGTTGCTCTCACAAGCTGATAAACGATCATTGCTCTCACAAGTTGACATATAGTGCTCACACAAACTGACCCATATATAAACAAATTGCTCGCCAAAGCTGTACATATATTTAAACCATAGAACTGGATATACAATCAATAACATCCAATGATTCAAAGCGGTCCTACAAACCAATTACGGTGCCAAAGGCCAACAGGGTATTTTCAAGTTAAATACCAAAACTTCTCCAATTTCACTCAATTCCACACTTTTGGAATTATTAACCACAATCATCATTTTCACTCAATTTCGCAATTACGCATACAATTGATGCAACTGACCGCACCGCTCTTGCGATCGGTGCGAAATTCTAACGACCAGCCATCCAGGCAAAATTTTCGAAATTATTAAATAATTAAATTTAATTCCGAAAATTAAATAATTAAATATTATATTATAATAATATAATTTAATAAAATAATATTTATAAATTCGAAATAATTAATTAATTAAAAATAATTAATTAGGGCTTAAACAAGATTACACTAATTTAATCATACAATTAGCCCTAATTAAACACCCATTAAACTAATCATACAACTAATCTAATTTACATTAAAATAATCTAATCTAACCACCTAAACCTAATTAGACTAATTTAAACACCCATTAAGTATGATTAACTTACTAAGCAAGGTTTAGAGGATAAACTCACCGGTTTTGCGCGCCGGTGAGTTCACGACGACCACGACGCCAAGGTGGTCGATAAACCCCAAAGCGGCGACACCAACAGAGGCCGAGAAGGGCTTGAAAATGGGCCACGAAGTCTCCAAAACCTTGCTGTCTTCGCGTCGATCCGGGCTAAAGCGTAGGGAAGAAACCAAGCAACTTCAACGGCGAAAACAAGCCACTCGGACTGGGCGAGCGGGTGGTTGGCAAACCGGTGGCTCCTGGGGTCAACGAAATCTTATTGGAGGTTGGTATGGGTGGAGGTAGGGTAGAAATGGGGAGAAAATGGCTGAAAACCGCGAAACAGGCGGAACCAGGCGGTTCCAGACGGTCCGGCTAGCGGCGGACTCCAGCGGCCGTACGGGACGAACGGCGGCTCCGTTCAGGGTGATTTTTGGCTTGTTGGAACGGTGTGGATGTCCTCTTCACGAAGATATGTGGCTCGTTCGCTGGTTCATCCGGGAAGACCACTTTTGACTCGAATCTTTGACGAAAGGTCGCCTGGAGCATAAACCGGCGGTGGCGAGGGTGGAGGCGTGCGACGGCTGCAGCTCCTTCTGCTGGTCTTCTTGTTGGCTTGAGGGCTTCGAAAATGAAGAGGAGAGGGTCTTGGATGGTAGGGAGGTGAGAGAGATGGAGAGGATAGAGGTGAGGGAAGAGATAAGAGAGATGAGATAGAGTTGAGGTGGGGCTTGGCTTGATATTTTCCAATCTTGCTCTCCAAGATTCATCCTAGGCCAAGTAAGATCCCTTGGCCTCCATTGATCCACACCAACACCTCTCATGACTTCACTTTTGGTCCATTTGGCTAGGGGGAAGGGAGGGTTACGAATTTTGCAAGAATTGTCTTCAATTGGTGGCTTGATCCACTTCAATTCTATCTCAATTGGCCTCCATAAAATCAATCGGTCATCCATCAACCATCTCGATATTTTTCCTCACCCATATATCCATCTGGCTTCCCAATTTTGCTATCAAAAATAATCACTAGCTTTTTCTGCACAGAAACGACTTGGCGACGACTTTTTCCCAAAAAGTGTCGGGTGTCAGAAAAATCTTCTAAGACTGAGTCGACGCTTCTAGAATTTATTGTGACATGACAGAATCTTCAATTTCTGAAATCGGACTCGAATTGGCGGTTAATTTCTATTCGACGCGTTTTTAGCGTGACCTAGGCTACCGGGTAACTTTCAAATATTTTTAAGTGCAATTGACTCGTGGTCGATTTTCTTTGAGCCACTATGAACCCACTCGACTCATTGGCGATTCTCGATTGTCATGAAAATCCTGAGGATCCAAATACGGACATAGGGTACCAAAACAATAAGAAAATCAGTCTAGTGCCGGTCAACATGAATTTTCTAATTTAGTGGTGTCACCCACGATTAGCCCCACATCACTGTCGATCCAGTTTATCTCTGATTTCAAATCGATTTTTAACTGTGCCGTAATGACCTCTAAAGATGGACACGGTCGAGAAGCCGATTCCTGGTCAAATTCTCAAGTCTATTGCCTTAAAATTTCTTAATAATTTTCCCCGATAGTCTAGTTATCTCGAGAGTGATCGTTTTTGAGAATAACGCTATAGACACGTCAATGAAATGCCCGATTCATTCAGTAGAAGACAGGGTTGAAAATTTGGGATGTCACACACTTAGCCAAAGAATCACACTCAGATGCAATAGGGGCCTTGCTTGTGGTACCATTGACACTGTCGAAAGAGTTTGAAAGTTCAAAGTGCTTAATGCTTCCCTTCGCTCGTGATGTCATTCCTGCTACACGTCTAGATCTTCGGGAACCAAAGGGTCTAGATTTCGTTCCTTGGGAAAATCTTAGGGCCATGGCTGATTTTGAGAGAGAAAGTTTTGATCTTTGAGAGAATTGAAGAGAGGGTTTCAAGAATGAGGGTTTCGAAGAGAAGGAAGTAGGATGGTTTAAGAGAAAGAGGAGATTTTCTCGAAAAAGATGTAAAATTATAAATAACAAATTTTTTGTAATTGAATAAGAGAAAATGACAAGACACGATTTTTCAATAAGTGATTTCCAAAAAAATTAAAATAAAAATTCCGATTTTCAAGGGATAAACGTAAGTAAATTTCTACCGAAAAATCGAAACCTATAAAATCTAAACATTGTCTAGAAATATTGTCCGAAGATTCTTGTCTTAAACACTTTGCTCAAATGGATTGATAACCCCTATTTCATTGCCAATGAAATCAAAAGTTTTCTTTTCTAAAGTTTTCCTATCTATCTTGCACTGTCACGCCCCGATCCTTGAGCGTGTGCCCATCCCTTGGTGGTTGATTGAAATTTGCGACTTCCCAGGACGAGTTGCCGACGCTTTCATTTTATTGCACATGCGGAAGCGAATAACAAATCCCCTAACAGTTACGATCTCGGGATAGAAAAGCAGGATAACAGATTCACAAACAAAACATGCTTTTAAAAACATATTGAGTCAAGTACAAAAGTCTACAACCAAAAGACTTCAAAAGATTGACTCTCAAAATAAGCTGTTCTATTTGACCTACACTTCCGATCACCTCAGCTCGGCTCCAGATCCTCCACTCTATGGCCCTAAAAAGAATTGAGCCCACGATGGGGTGAGATATAAATCTCATCGAGTTCACACTCTAAACCCCGATTAGGAGGGTAATACGCCTAGAAGTGTCCCAACCACACAATCACACAACCACACAATTAGGACAGAAGATTTACCTCGCCTCAGTTCTATCCTGCACGTCACCACAGTTCATATCACAACCATATGCATATAGAAATTTCACACATCAATTGAAGCAACTCACTTTCAAACCAACCAAACACCGGAGTCCCGATTATAAGGCTAAATCATCATGACACGTCACATACTGTGCCACACAATTATATCCCATAATCAGGCGTGGCTTAATCACTCATTCAAACAATTCATAAGAGTCTTGATTATAAGGCCAAATCGTTATGACACGTCCCATACTGTGTCACACAATTTCGTCCCATAATCAGGCATGGGTAACTCATATCAGTGGTTCAATCCACACCCGCTATTCACTCTCAATAATCAAATTCCTAATTCAACTCGACATCCCCACTTAATATTCCGACTCAATACTTAATACTAGGCTCAAGGTTCTAGAGGTGCCCTCTCCCCACGAAGTTCTGACATCGCGTGGCACTTTGTCCCTGATCACAAACAGTCATAGTACAAGGTACTAGAGGTGGCTCCCATGAATTCACATTGTCGTGTAGGACTTAGTTCTCAACTATACTAAACAATAACTCAAGGTACTAGAGGTGGCTCCCACGAAGTCACGCTGTCATGTAGCACTTAGTTCTTGACTATAAAAAGCACTGGTACAAGGTTCTAGAGGTAACTCACATGAAGTCTTTCTATCATGTAGCACTTAGTTCTTGACTATGCAGGACAGTATTGCAAGGTTTCTAGAGGTGGCTTGCGACTCAAGTCACCATGTAGCACTTAGACCTTTACTATAAAAAGGCCATGGTACAAGGTACTAGAGGTGGCTCACACGAAATCTCATTATCGTGTAGCACTTAGTTCTTTACCGGCTTACAACCCGTTGGGTTCCCTTAACACAACACACGTCACCTCAACTTTCAATAGTTATCCTGCCATTGTTATAAACCATCACACAATTATTCACTCACCGCCAAGGACATTGTGCTTCGCACTTAAATTCCTTGAATAAAATAATGTCTTGGCCTATTTTCTTCATATTAAAAATACCCGATAAAAATAATCGAGTGTGGGTACACGGTCGGCCTGAGCAAAAAATGCAATAACTTTCTTTTCAAAAATCCCATATAGTGCCTAAAAACATTTTGGCGTTAAAAATCGACGCCTCGATATTTTCTGACTAAATATCGAAATTATTCGATTTTAGGATAATTACCCAAAATTACAACCACCACTCAATTTGTACAAAATAGCATTTGATTAAATAAACCAAGCACACCATTGCAATTAGCACGAAATTCTGGTCACCGACTACCTCGATCTAATTTTCGGGAAATAATAATTAATTAAATAAATTCCAAAATTAATTACATAATTTAATTTAAATTATAAAAATACTAACTTAGGCTATACTTGTTAAATTAACTGCCTAAACAGGCTGGGAAAATTCATGAACCTGTCTAGATAAATAGCACATCCTACCTAGGCCTTAATTAATCTAATCTAACCACCTAACATGCATAATTAAATAATTAAATCATTAATCTAATCTAACTAACCACCTAATCCCTAATTAACTTAAACTAAACACCCCTTAAATGTCATTAGCCTACTAAGTAGAGTTTAGTGCATAAACTCACCGGTTTAGCGCGAAAATAGGTTCACCGCGACGACGACGTGGTGGCAACCAAAACTCGGGCCCATGACGATGGCAACGGGGGCTTGGATCGGGCTAAAAGAGCCCACGAAGCTTGCAAATGGATTGCTCGGTTCTAGATTTAGGGTTGGGCTGAATGTGAGGAGATGCTGGCTCGCGGGATGGAAATCAGGTGGAGACTCAAGGGCGGCGAAGGAGTGGACTTCGACGGGGGCTTCTCACGGATGGGTGGCCTTCGTTGGAGGTGCTGTGGCTTCTGTAGGTGAGCTGCTTCGGTGGGCGAGTTGCACGAAGGAAATGGAGGGAGACGCGGACGTGGAAGCGAGTAGGGAGCCAGCGAAGTCAGCACCTGGAGGGGTTTCATTGGGGGGTTGACCAAGTGGAGAGTGGGCTGCTACACTGAAGGATTCAATGGAGAAGGCAGCATGAGTGGAGGGTTATGAAAGAAAAGAAAATGGAGGAGAATGAGGGCTGACGTTTGTGGGGTTACGAAGAAGAAGGAGGAAGAAAATCGAGGGATGGTTGGCAGAGTAAGGCTGGTTGCACTAAAGAGAGAGAGAGGAAGAAAGTCAAGATTAATATCTCATTTCATCATTACTTAGCCCAAGAAGTCCACAAGTTTATCTACTTGGTCCCCCCGATTCTTTCTTGCTTGATAATTCCATAAATTATCCAATTTGAAGCCAAATGTTGCAGACCCCAAGCCTAGATCCGAATTTACTAAATTTGGACCTCAATTTCTTCACCAAATTCTCCAATTTGGTGTTCAATTTTGGTAAAGACGAAGTCCACACAATTTCTACAATTTCCTTTCACCAAGTAGCTTAGTTTGGAAGCCAAAAATCCCTTTGACTTGGCCCATCCGAATTTCCGTTATTTTCCGAATCGTCTAAATCAATTTTCCGTAAAAATCTTGAGCTTGTCGAAAATTCTTCGGAGGATGAGTCAACATTCCTAAAATAAATCATGACATGACAGAACTTTCAACCTCTTAAATCGGGTTCAAATTCGCAGTTAATTTCAATATGGCGCGATTTTAGTGCGTCCTAATCTACCGGGTAGCTTTTAGGAACTTTTAACGCTTTTAACTTGTGGTCGATCATTTTCAAGCCATAAAGTACATATTCGACACATTGGCGACTCTCGATTGTCGTGGAAATCTCGAGGTTTCAAATACGGACACGGGTATCAAAATAACAGATAAATCGGTCTAGTGTCGGTCGACAAGAATTGTGCAATTAAATGGAATCATCCACACTTAATCACATGGTTCTATCAAATCGACCTATCTCTGGTCTCTGATCGATTTTTGACTGTGCTGTAATGACCCTTGCAGATTAGCACGGTCGAGCAGTCGATTCTTAGTCGAATTCTCAAGTCTATTTCGTTAAAATCCCTTAATGGCTTCACTAGATAGTCTAGTTATCTCGTAAGTAATCAGCTTAGAGAATAGTACTATAGGCACGTCGATGAAAGGCCCGATTTATTTAATTGAAAAATAGAAGTGGAAAATCAGGATGTCACATGCACCCCGCATAATCTGCATCAAAATATCCATATAAAATAAACTCTGATCTCTTTGGATACCAAAGTCCAAGAGAAGGATAAGTGTTCACATATTTAATAATTCTCTTTACAGCAAATAAATGTGACTCCTTAGGATTTGATTGAAATATGGCGCACATACAAACACTGAATAGAATGTCAAGTCTAGAAGTTGTAAGATATAATAAGGATCCTATCATGTTTCTATATAACTTATGATCAACCTTGTTACCCTTCTCATCTTTGTCAAGCTTTGATGAGTGAGACATTAATGTTTTTGTCCTCTTCGAGTTTTCATTTTGAATTTCTTCACGAGTTCTTTGGCATACTTTTCTTCAAAGATAAAGTTGCCATTCTTCTCTTGCATTAGACTTGAGAATTTCTTGCAAAGATTCTCATTAGATGATCCAAAAATATTACCATCAACATATATTTGTAATAACAAGATATCCTTAAGTTCTCTTATTACTAAGAATGTAGTGTCCAGATTACCTTTGATAAAATAATTTTGGATAAGGAAATTGTTGAGTCTTTCGTACCAAGCTCCAAGAACTTGTTTTAGATCGTACAACACCTTTTTCAATCTAAAGACATGATCAAACTTCATAGGTTCTTCAAATCTAGGAGGTTGTTCTACAAACACCTTCTCTTTAATGAAACCATTTAGAAATGCACTTTTTACATCCATTTAGAAAAGTTTGAAATCATGAAAACAAGCATAAGCAAGTAAAAGGTCTAATGGCCTCTAACCTTACTATTGGAGCATAAGTCTCATCATAATCTATTCCTTCCTCTTGAGAGTAGCCTTTAGCCACAAGCCTTGCTTTATTTCTTGTGACTTTGCCTTTGTCATCCAACTTATTTCTAAACACCCATTCTGTTCCAATTACTGGATGATCTTTTGGCCTTGGTACTAACTCCCAAACTTCATTTAACTTAAACTAATGAAGTTCTTCTTGCATAGCTCTCATCTAGCTTTCATCTAAGAGAGCTCTTCAATCCCTTTCGGCTCAACTTTTGAAATGAATGCTAAAGTACTGACAACATCCTTCAGAGTTGATCTAGTTTTTATCTTATCTTTGATATTTCCAATGATGAGATCTTCCGGGTGGCTTGATTTATGCTCCTAGTTTTTGTTATATTTGTTATAAGATCTTGGAATTTCTCTTTCATCAGATTGCTTCTTAGTTTTCAAATGTTTGAATTGGAACTTATGATTTTGGTATCTTATGAAGTTCTTGCAACTATTGAAGAGACTCTTGTTGTTGAAGAGTTTCAGACTCTTCTATAGAACCTTGATTATTCTCATCAAACTTCACATTGATTGATTCTTCCATCATATGAAAGTTCTTGTTGTAAACTCTGAAGGCCTTGTTGATGGACAAATATCCTAAGAACATTCATTCACCCGACTTTTCATTGAACTTTTCAAGTTGATCGTTAGTAGAGAAGAGCAAAACGAATCGCCCTAGTCGGGAACCGATCGGACTGAACCGAACCGACCGGTTTGGTCCAGTTCTTGCACACGTCAGTCTGATTTCCAGTTCCCTAAAAATGGAACTGACATGATTCGATCCAGTTCTTGGTTCTAATAATGGAACCGACCACCCGGACTAAACTGACTTCTCATTTTTAAAAACTTCGTCTTTTCTCCGCAAGGCATTTCAATTTTGAATACTTATTACAACTAAAATGCCATTCAAAAACGCTTCTCAATGCCATCGAAAATCCAACAGCACAAAGAACAATGGCTGCCAAACACAAGCCACTCCCTCTTCCATCGCTATTTATAGAGACCCATGGCTTCTTCGTCTCTACTACATACTCAATGTGGGACTAAGCCTCCCTCTTCCTCTTCCTCTCCCTCCTTGCCTCTCTCTCTCTGCCCCTCATGCAATAGCCTTCTCCAATGTGACATCCCGAAATTCGACCCCGTTTCGACAAAGTGAAATGGGCTTTTCGTCGACGTGCCTACGGTCCTTTTTCTCTGAGTTGATCACTCACGAGTTAACCAACCCATTGAGTGAAGCCGTTAAGGGATGTATCCGCGGTAAAAATCCCTCAAAGCTACTTAATTGGTTGGATTAGACTAAAATCGCGTCTGATTGATTTTAACCACGAAATTGAACTCGATTTCGGGAATCGAATTTTAAGCGTGTCATAATTCTTATTTTTAGGACTTTGTCTCATTGTCCGTCAATTTATTGACGAGTCCGAAATTTCGAGAAAGAAATTATCGGATGGAAAATTGAAGACCGGAAGAAATTTAAAAAGGGAAAAAGAAATGAAAAGAAATAGTAAATTTTGAATAAGGTAAATTTTTTACTTATTCTTGTACTATTTCTTCTTTTTCTTTTCCTCCCTTTTCCTTTCTTTCTTTTTCTCTCTCTCTCTTTTCTCTCTCCTCTTCCCTCCCCTTTTTTGTGCGGACACCCCACCTCCACCGAATGCCCCCCCCCCCAAGCCAATTCCATTTTGGTTTTCTCTTCTTCTCTCCCTCCTTTTTACTTTTACTTTTTGACTAGTCAATGCCTATCTCTCTCCTCTCTCTCTTTCCCCCATTTCCCACGTGACCGAATTCCCTCTCCCCTTCTTCTTTCTTCTTCATTCGGAACCAACAAAAACCAAAAGAAGAAGGAGCTCGCCGGACAGCCACGCCCGCACTGCGCACCGCCCGTCGTCGCCGTTCCGCCGCCCGCGCGCCCGCAACTCGCCGCCGTCCACTCGCGCGCCGCCGCTCGCCGTTGTCTCGCCGTCCGCCCCTTCCCCATGTGCGACCAGCTGCTGCCCAGCCCCGTTCAGCCCTTGTTCGGCCACCTCCGGCCACCGGTTGAGCTCGTCGGACCTCCACCGACCTTCCCCCATGCCTTGCCGCCCTTGTGGGTGTGTTTTGTGGCTGTTTTGTGAGTTATTTTTCAGAAAATGCAGCCCCACGGACTGGGTTTCCAGCCACTTCCAAGGCCGCTTTGCGCCATTTCCGGACCTCGGTTTCGTGTCATGCTTTGGGAGGAATCGACCCTCTCGCCGAGCCTGTCGATTTGGTACCGGTTGCGCGCGATTCCGGTGAGTAACCTCACTAATCCTTGCTTAGTGGGTTAATTATACTTAATTGGTTGTTTAGTTTATTTAATTAAGCTTAGGTGATTTGATTAGGGTTTATTAGTTGATTATGTTGTAAATTAGTCAAATTGAATGTGTAATTAGCAAGTAGACATGGTCTATTATTTATTGAGGGTAGCCCGGGAATTTTTCGACCCTTTATCGGGCTTCAATTTGATATTTCGGGCCTAAGTGGAATTTTTGGCAGTTAAATATTTTTTTCGGAATTAAATTAAATAATTATTTATTTTCTGAAAATTCAACTGTGATGGCCAGCGACCGGAATATTATGCTGATGACAGTGGTGAAGTCCGTTTATTTAATCGGGCTTTATTTTGAGCTAAATTGAATTTCTAATATTTATTATTAATTTTCGAAATTAATTATTTAATTCATTATTTTTCGAAAATTAAGGCGGAGATGGCCGACGACCGAAATCTTGTGCTGATTGTCGTGGCGCAGTCCGTTTATTTATTTGAGCCTTACGTTGCTTAGAATTAATTAAACTTTGTTATTTTAGGGATTTACCCTAAATTGATTGGAATTGGTTGAGATCGAATTATTGATTGGAAAATGGCCATGTATGTTTATTCAGCATTCTTATGTTTTGTTGGGTTGTAAAGTGTGTGTAATGGTGAGAGTGAACCGGAAGTACTTTGGGTTTGAACCGATCAGACACGGTGTATGGACCTACGTGGTTCGGTGACTAAGGACATCACTGGCGAAAACGGCGCCTTAAAGAACGCACGTATCGGTCTAGTACTCATATTGTTATAGGCATGCATGGTTCGGTGATGGGGAAGATCACTGGCGAAAATGGCGCCTTAAAGAACGCATGCACTTGTCTATTGAACACATTGTTATAGGCATGTGTGGTTCGGTGATTAAGGACATCACTGGTGAAAACGGCACCTTAAAGAACGCACACAATTGTCTATTGAGTACGAAGTATAGATAGGCGTGGTTCGGTGATGGGGAAGATCACTGTGCGAAAACGGCGCCTTAAAGAACGCACGTAGACTGTCTATGACTTGTGGCAAGCGTGGTTCGGTGATTGAGGAATATCGCTGTGCGAAAACGGCGCCTTAAAGAACGCACGTAGACTGCCTATGAATAGAGACAGGCGTGGTTCGGTGATGAAGGACATCACTGTGCGAAAACGGCGCCTTAAAGAACGCACGTAGACTGTCTGTGATCTATGACTTATGGCAGGCGTGGTTTGGTGATGGGGAAGATCACTGTGCGAAAACGGCGCCTTAAAGAATGCACACAATTGTCTAGTGAGTATATGGTTATAGTCATGCATGGTTCGGTGATGGGGAAGATCACTGGTGAAAACGGCGCCTTAAAGAATGCGTGTACTTGTCTATTAAACATATCGTTATAGGCATGTATGGTTCGGTGATTAAGGGTATCACTGGCGAAAACGACGCCTTAAAGAATGCATACACTTGTCTATTAAACACATTATCATAGGCATGTGTGGTTCGGTGATTAAGGACATCACTAGCGAAAACGGCGCCTTAAAGAACGCACATAATTGTCTAGTGAGTACATGGTTATAGGCATGCGTGGTCGGTGATGTGGGATATCACTGGCGAAAACGGCGCCTTAAAAAACGCACGCAATTGTCTAGTGGATAAGTCACATTGGCGAACTTGACGCTCAAGAGCATTGATGTGGCTCTGTGACCGAGTGCAATATTGGAGGTTATATGGGATGGAAGGAATGACCGAGAGATGGTCCGATTGATTGATGATCCGATCTGAGTGTGATTTAATGTGGTTGACCATTGCTTGATTCTGATGTTGTAAATTGATTGATTGAATGGGAATGACCGTGAGTGGTCTTGTTGGTGTGAAATCGACTAGGTCGATTTGATCGATGCTTCGATCAGTGATGTGATTGCTTGGATGCCTATGTGATTTGTGCTAACATGCAGGTGGAATATGAGGCCAAGGTAAGTCCTCTGACTCGTGCTGTGCTTAGGCAACCGAGTAGTGTATTGGCTCCCTAATTGAGTCTTAGTGGGGTAAAACTCGCTGAGACGTAGTCTCATCCCGGTTGTGGGATAACATTTCAGGATCTCGATGAGGAGCTAAGGAGGAGGAATCAGAGAAGGAGAACTCTGAGGCGAAACCTAAGGAGAATAATTTTTGAAAGAAGAAGATAACAAACCAAGAGGGATTTTGAGTACGATCCGGATGGGCTGAGATCCCATCTTCTTTGTGAACTCCTTTTGATGTGAATAGAGTTAGGGTAAAAGGTTGTGAATAGTTGTGAGGTACTTTGGTTTGTATTTTGTATAAAAGTTTGGTTATAAGCTTCAATGTGAAAATTTTGGCCCTGCTTTCTATCCCATTGTTTTATTGTCTGGGGATTTTCTTTATACTTCCGCTTGCGCATATTAAATGAACAGGGTCGGCGATGCGTCCTGAGACGTTGCTATTAATCGACCAGGTGAGGGATGGGTATGCGTTCGAGGATCGGGGCATGACATCCAAGGCTCAAAGTCCCACATTGAACAATTAGTCAAAGTGTCTTTGAGAGATTGCCTATAAAAAGCAAGCCAGGGGGCCTTGATAAGCTGGTCATTTGTGGTTTTTCGGCAAAAGCCAAGTGAGAAGCCTACCTTAAGTGAGAGTAATGCTCTTGAAGTTTAGTTGAAACTTTTTGAGCTCGTGTGACATCCTGAAATTTGGCCCCTGATACGGATATATGAAATGGTTGTTTCATCAACGCGCTTATGGCTATTTTACTCGGAGCTGGCCACTTGTGAGTTAACTAATCTATTAGGTGAGGTCGTTAATGGATATAAATGCGACATACTAGAGAATTCGATCAGAAATTGACCGCTCGACCATAATAATAGGCACGGGTCAATAAGACATTGTTATAAATCGATTAGTGAACAGATATAAGTTGATTCGATGGAATTAAGTAGTTGAATTGCGGGTGGTTCCACATGATTACGATATTCGCATCAAACGGCAGTAAACCGATTTTTTGTCGATATTATATTCGGGACATGTAATTGAACCCTTGCGATTACATGACAACCAAGGGTTGTCTGTGGCATCTGGGTTTTCGTCAGACCTCGAAAAGGAAATGGCTCGTCACGGGTTGACGGGAGTATCGACAGATTTCGTCATTAGCACCATTTGCGGACACTTTTTCATTATCGTCATCATCGGTATAGCATTAGGCCATCATTTCATCACCACCTGTCGTTCCGAAACATCAACTTGCGGAGAGAAATTTCCCATGCACAGCTTCATGCACGATTTTCTTCTTGGATAGCCTAGTGAACGGCCTCACCGACGGCCGCGTTTTTCTTTTCTTTCCTTGGCCGGTCAACCATGCAAACCCTTTGACTCCATGCAGCCATGTCCACTACTCCCCCTCTTGAAGACATGAAGACCATTTGTTCACGCAGCCCATGCAGCCCATGCGCACGTCAAATGGAGAGTCAACAAGACAAGGTTGTTGACCCATGCAACAATACGAAGCCCACGCCCATGAAGCCCACGTATATGGCCCACACGAATGAGAATCGTGGAACCGAGATGCTCCGTGCTTGTTCTCCTCTTCGGGGGTCAACAATTAGAAGAAGTTGACCATTGCCGCCACGTCAATTGCATGAAGGAGACGAGCTGGCTTTCTTCGGTTAAGTAGCCCGCCAGAGGTGTCAATTTGCTGAAGACACGCATGCATGGTGAAGGGTTGGCCAGCGGAAGCCACGTAACCAGAACCTCGGCGGCCAGCAGGGAATCGAAATGAGGACAGCTGCATGAGGAGCAACCGTCGAGGCCCCATGCGGCCACAGAGAACGGACACGTCTCTCCCGCCCGTCCTTGCATCCTTTTGCCACCGTGAATTCCCTTTCTCTTTGTTGACCGGTGTGTCAACGAAAACAGCAACGAGAGAAAGAGAACCGTGAGCGAGAGAGAGATTCGTGAGAGAGTGAGTAGAGAGAGGAAGGAAGGGACCGCTTCCCCTCCGCTCATGCACGCGCAATGCCGACACCGACGCCGCTCGCTGCCGTTGAGTCGCACCACCGCACCGAATCCCTCGCCGTTAGCATCGTAGGAATTGAGGCAAGTAGAGTCCGTTAATCTACGCTTTGTTTACTGTGGTTTACTTGCTGTGATGATGTGTGATGCATGGTGGAATTCGAATGGAGTAGAGGTGAGTATTTTTGAAGATGAAGAAGCTGTGTTCTAAGTCTTGTATTCTGTTTTCTGAAGAAACAGTTTGTCCCTTGGTGAGTTCGTGAGTTGCATGCAATGTTCCACTTAGAATTTCACTTCGATTTATTAATGAAAGTTGTAGAGGACTTCTTGATGGTTAACATACTAAAATTTTAGATGAAATGGACAATTTTTGAGTGGCAAAACCCTTTTTCTTCAAAAAGACTAGATCTGGAAAACTGCTCTTTGACCTCTTACGATTCTATTAATTTTATAAAATGTTCGAGTTCGAATTTGACTTCGTGCTCTTGATACGATTTGTAGATAACATCTTGAGGAACAACATACTGAAATTTCAGAATAAATGGACTCGTAATGACTAAGGAAACGATTTTTCTTCAACATGGGTAGATCTGGAAAACGGTACTGAGAACAGGAAAAGTAAATCGATTTTAAGTTTTAATTCAGAACGAATTGGACTTTGATTTCTTCATGAAAATTGTACCTCTATATCTTAGTTACAACGTGTCCAAATTTCATAATTTTCTGAGTTTATTTAAGCATTCAATCGAAATTGTTTTCGAAACTGTGCATGGGTAAGGCTAAAAATCCCTTTTTTCTGTGATGCATGGACCTATACGTTTTCTGTGAAGCTTTTTTTGATAGGGTGTTCTTCACAAAAAGTGTTTCTTTAGACCTTATCTACAATGTGTTAAATTTTCAGAATTTATTTTCATCGTTTACAAATTTTCCAGAATTTTTCACAAGCAGAACGCATTCTGTTTAAAGCTGAAAACTGTTCTATTTGAAGATTATTTGATTTGTTATATAAATTGTGATATTTTGGGTTGTTATTCGTGCAATGATGTGGTGACATTCATGCATATCATATGACATTAAAAGATTGATGGATTTTTATGAATTCAATGAAGTTTTCAAACTATTGCATCAAATGATATTTTTCCAATGCATATCATATGATTTTAAAAAGGCTGATTTCAACCCTTGGCATTTTTGCAAGCAAATGTGAATTTGAAAAATGAGATATATGAAAATATGCATTGTGATGGTGAGAAGGCCATCGGAGGTGTGAGCCGACGATGCCCCGGGAGTGTCGGGATGCCCAAAGGATCGATGAGTCGATGCCTTGTGGATGCCCGGTGGCCTGAAATGGCTGAATGCCGGAGGATCCTCAGGAGTTTCGAGATGCCCGGTGGTATACAGTACGTAATTCCAGGGGGAATGCCTGGTGGTATGTCGGTACGTAATTCCGAAAGCCGTGGAGGTGTGTGTCGGGGGGATTCCTCGTGATGCTAGTTGGGATGCGAGATGCCCGGAGGTGTGTGCCGGATGTCCGGAGGTGTGTGACGGAGGCTCCTTGTGATGCCAAGTTAGGTGCGAGCGATAAATGAGGGATGCAAACATTGGTCCCTAGAAGAAAAATGATGAGATCCTTGTGAAAGATTAAAAAAAAAAAAAAAAAAAAAAATTGAAATTGAATCATGTGCATGGGTGTATGCATATGGCGTGATGCATGATCTACTTATGAAAGTAAATTGATGCTATTTGACATTGAGAATGCGATCATGAAGGCTTGAATGGAACTCATGGGGATGTATACATGATAGCATGGATGATATGAATCATGCGTATGTATGTGCATATGGCATGGAATGAACCTCATGGAAATACAAGCATGATTGCATGGTGATATATGTACGACCGCATGGTGATGTATGCTCGATAGCTTGGATGATATGTGCTTTACTCGTGATATCTTGATTGTCTTGCTTGTTGCATTGTGTAGTTTGATGGATCTTTACTACTGAGTGGTTGTACTCACCCTGTTTGGGGACTAACAATTCAGACTAGATAAAATACCTCTGCTGTCACTGCCACCGGTAGATGGATCAAGTGGTTGGATATGACCGCGAGGAGGAGGATAGCAAAGGAAGGAACTTTTGGACGCCGACACTGAACGATGTACTTTAAGTATACGACTGTTGGAAAAGATGTCGGTCATCTTTTGAAGTATAGCCGAGTATAGGTACCGACGAAAGATATCCATCTGTTTTATGTAAATAAAGGTGTTCGGCTTTAACTTATAAAATGTTTAGTTGGTGTGCATCGTTTTCTGAATATAGGGAAGGGAGTTGATGGATGTGCTTCCGCCATATAAATTGCGCAAGGACTGGCCTAAAAGATATAAACCCCCAGGATTGAAAGACCTTTAGGTCAAGCAAGAGAATGGTAATCGAACTGTGGTGACCCTAACGGTTCGGGGGCCATTTCGAGGGTGCCACATTGTCTATGATTCGAAGATGCACAAACGTGGATCGAAAATTATCAAACGAACTGAAACTCTTTAAAGCTACCTGATAGGTTAGGTCTTACTAAAGTCGCGTTCCATTGATTTTAACCATGAAATTGAATTCAGTTTTGGGAATTGGACGTTAGAGTGTGTCACGATTCATTTATTGGACGTCGTCTCATCTTTCGGCAAATTTTTGTTGAGTCCGATATTTTTGCGGAAAAAAGACTTTTGGACAAAAGAGAAAAAGGGAATGAAATTCGGATTAAGAGAAAAAAGGGGAATTTGCTGCCCAAAAATCCTCAATTTTGGGAAATTAGACTCAAGAAAGTAATTGGGAGACAAAGGGATGAATCATGAAGACTTTAGGGCCATAGTGATGATGAATTAAGATATTTCCCAAGAGTTCTCATTGGCTAGCTTTTCCCTTTCATTTTCTCTCTCTCTCTCTCCCATTTCCCTCCCTCTCTTTCTCTCTTGCATGAAGCCCCCTGCCGCAGCCCTCATCCTATTTTCTTTCCCTCACGTATCTCTCTCCCACTCCTTTTCTTCCTCACACCAACAGAGAGCAGCCCCTTTCACTTCCTCCAACTCCTTCGCTACCACACGCCCGCACTCCACCACTCCACCATATGGATCCTAGCCCACAGCTAGTGCCATCTTCTTCAGTCTAGCCCTACCCCAGCACCATAGCCGGCCAACAACCACCAGTATCCAACTTCACGGCCAGCTGCACCTCCACCACCAGCGGCACCACCCAACCATAGCAGCACCATGCCGCCTCACCACCGCCACAGCCAACAACTCCCCTATGTCCAGCAGCCACTTGTCCCACTGCTAGCAGTTACCAAAACCAGCCCAGCAGCCCCCAAGTTGAGCCATGTCCCCCTAGGCCGAGAACCTTGTAGGGCCAACCCCGCCGTCATTAAGCCTCTGTGCAAGCCGTAGTTATTTTGTGTTTTCATCACCGTCGCGTTGCCGTCGTCGCGAGCTCGCCGCCATCGAAAACCGTGAGCTAACTCTGTAATATTTGATTAGACCATTAATTGCGCTTAAGGGATGTTTAGTTTAGTGCTAATCATGCTTAGATTAGTGCTAAGATGGATTAGTGTTAATCAACCTTGGTTAGGTTAGTTAACCTTGGTTAGGTTAGTTAATCATGGTTGGTTAATTAATCATGGTTAGGTTAATGCTGAAAGGTGCTTAGTCTAGATTTCTCTTCAGATCTGTTTACTAGACAGTCGCTGTTTTATATTTTCGTGGGTTAAAATGTGCTACAATTTTGAGGTTACTTCCTTCTTGAAAAATGTTCTAAACATCTTCACTTGTGACATATATTTTATTCAAGATTTTCTGGATTTAAAAGAACGAAATTTTAGCTTTGTTGCATGCAAGGAAGAATCTCGTTTTGTGCTGGAACTCGTGACCTTTTGATATTTAAAGGATTCTTATCCACTCTTACGATTCGATTTTTGAAAGAGTTTCTTCACAAAAGTTTTTCATCATATCTTGATGTTTAACATAGTCAAATTTCAGAGCAAACAGATTAGTTTTGGACCTTAAACCAAGCTAGTTATGGAAAACATAAGTTATGGACACAAACACAATTTTGGTAACGATTTGAGCGATTTACTGCTCCTATTCTAGATAGATTTGGGTCAAGGTGTCTTCATAGAAAGTGTTCGTTTAAGTGTCTTTTATGACATATTTAAATTTTATGACTTTCTAAACTCGTTTGTTTATGTTTCTAGAATTAATCTTAGAGACATGTGAGTGGACTCGGTTTCTGTTGGTGAGGGCCGGTTGTGGTGTTGTGGTTGTTCTTGGTGTTTTGCTTGCTGGAAAATGTACATTTGTGATTTGGTTGATTTTTGGCATGCGGAGAACTTATGCGTGAATTTGATGGCTTGTATGTCCTATGTTATTTGATTGATTGCTTGATGGTTGGATCCAATTTTTATGTCAAAAATGGCTTTATAAACTTCTAAATGGAAAAATAATGAGGTGTCGGGTTTGGACACCAAATTTTATGTGCCCAATAAAACAAGGAGGTTTTGAAATAGAGGCGTGCAAAGTTTGATGGGTTGATTTCAAGTATGTGTCCACGTAGGAATTTCTTTCTAAAAGTTTTAAAGAAAAAAAAATGGGGTTACCAAAGATGATTTTAAAAAAAGGTGGTTGGACAAAGAAATAGAAAAGACATATGGTGCCGGGTTTGGATGCCAAGTTTTATGTGCTCAATAAAACCGCGATGTTTCAAACTAGATGCGTGTAAAGTTTGACGGGTTGATTTCAAATACGTGACCCCGTATGAATTTATTTCGGAAAGTTTTGAACACAAAAAAAAAAGGGAGAGTTGCAAGGTTTATTATTTGAAAAGAGATTTTTGTGTTCTTGGCTAATGAGAAAGATAATAATGGACTTGAGTGATGGTATGCTCATGTGATCACCTAAATACCCTAATGCGTATGATTATGCGGGGTAATGAACCCGTCCTGATGTGTATGATTATGCGGGATGATGCTTGATTAAGTTCAGATGTCCCCAAGTCAACGGGATGCCGTTCGCGGATGGATTTCCAAACGAAGCTCCTTTATGGAATGCCAAATAGGCGGAGTGTCACGCGTCAATCCTTGAGCGCGTGCCCATCCCTTGGTGGTCAATTAAATTGCGACATCCCAGGACACATCGCCGACCCATTCATTTTAATGCGTATGCGGAAGCGAATAAATAAATCCCCAGACAACAACACAAAGATGGGATAGACAAGCAAGACCAAAATTTTAAAACCACACATCACACCTTTATACACAGCATACTAAGTTATGGGATGTGTTTTGATGCAACACGGCAATGTCATAGCCTATGCATCTAGACAATTGAAACCTCATGAACTGAACTACCCAACACATGATTTAGAATTGGCAACTATAGTATTGGCTTTGAAGATATGGAGGCACTATTTGTATGGAGAAAAGTTTGAGATCTATACAGATCATAAGAGCCTAAAATATTTGTTCTCACAAAAGGAATTGAACATGAGACAAAGGAGTTGGATGGAGTTGTTGAAGGATTATGATTGTGAGATACGGTACCATCCAAGGAAGGCGAATAAGGTAGCGGATGCCTTTAGTCGTAAGTCAGCTCTGGAGATGGCTAGTTTAAGAATGGTAGAATGGAACCTATTAAAGTCTGTAGCAGACTTGGAATTTGAATTGAAAGCGGATCGCCTTACCAGTATGCTTACTACCGTAAGAATTGAACCCGAAATTATATAGAAAGTTAAGATCCTGCAAGAGTCTGACCCCGGAAAATATGAAGGTGAAAAATGTAGTGTCTTTAGGAAAAAGACTAGAATTTCAAATCTCTGAAGATGGAGTGGTAAGATGCCAAGGACGACTCTGTGTTCTCGACAATGAAGAAGTGAAGAGGGAAATTCTGTCGGAGGCACATAGGAGTAATTATAGTATTCATCCGGGTAGTACAAAGATGTACAGGAATTTGCGTCAGCAATTTTGGTGGAATGGCATGAAAGTAGATACGGCTAAACACGTTTCTCAATGTTTGATATGCCAACAAGTGAAGGCGGAACATCGCAAACCTGCAGGACTTTTGAGACCGTTAGACATACCAAAATGGAAATGGGAGCATGTAAAGATGGACTTTGTGCAAGGACTGCCAAGGACATCAAATGGTCACGATTCTATTTGGGTGATAGTGGATCGCTTGACCAAGTCTGCCCATTTCTCAGCGGTCTGCATAAACTATTCAATGAATAAACTTGCTGAGATATATGTAAGCTAGGTAATACGCTTACATGGTATTCCTGTAACGATCACCTCTGATCGAGACTTTAGGTTTACTTCAAATTTTTGGCAGAGTCTCCAAAATGCCTTAGGGACAAAGCTTCAATTTAGTACTGCCTTCCATCCTCAGATAGACGGACAATCAGAAAGAGTGATCCAGACTCTAGAGGATATGCTAAGAGCATGTGTTATTGACTTTAGAGGAAATTGGGATGAGAATTTGCACCTGATAGAGTTCGTCTATAATAATAGTTTTCAGAATAGTATAGGCATGGGTTCGTATGAAGCATTATATGGAAGAAGGTGTAGGACCCCTGTTTGTTGGGATGAAGTAGGTGAAAGAAAATTGACAGGACCCGAGATTGTGCAAGTTACTACAGAAGCGGTCGAGATAATCAGGAAAAGGCTTAAGATAGCTCAGAACCAACAAAGAGACTATGCGGATAGGCGTAGAAGGCCTTTGGAATTTAGTGTGGGAGATCACGTATTTCTTAAAGTATCTCCAATGAAAGGAATATCTTGGTTTGGGATGAAAGGGAAGTTAGGTCCTAGATTTGTTGGACCCTTTGAGATACTTGAAAGAATAGGAGACGTAGCTTATCGTTTAGCGCTACCTCCTAAATTGGGAAATTTACATGATGTGTTTCATGTATCGATGCTAAGGAGATATCAGCCGATCCCTGGTCACATACTCGATCATGAAGCCATCAAAGTGGATGAGAAAATGAGGTACATCGAAGAGCCTGTGCAAGTGCTGGATCGAAAGGAGCAAATTCTTAGGACCAAGAAAATCCCGTTGGTAAAGATATTATGGTGACATCACGGTGTGGAGGAAGCCACATGGGAGAGTGAAAATGAGATGAGGGAAAGGCACCCTCACTTGTTTCAAGAGACATAGGAAATGTCTAATTTCGAGGACGAAATTCTCTAAGGAGGGAAGAATTGTGGCACCCTAGAATTTCATGATAATCCCTAGATGTGCTATGAGCCATGTGGATGTGATGGAAGTACCATCAAAGTATATTGTAGCCATTTGACCCATGTTTTGCAATAGACTAAGGCCAAGTACTTTAATGAAAAGGTATCTTATGTTCTAGGGTTATCAAAGTTGGTACTCCAGGATAATTGATAATGAGAATTTTGTTCTTGGCTATGCACTTTATGGATTTGATTTTTATGAATCAATGTTGCAAGTTTTTGTTCATTTTATTTTTGCAATTAGGTATTTATTTTAAGTGAAAAATATTAGTGGTTTATTAAAGGAGGGAGTGGGCTGATTTTTGGGCCAAACCAGCCCACAATTCCCTGCCTTTCGACTGGCGAAGGCCCCGCCCATGGGGCCCAATGGGCCATCGACCAAGGCTGGCCCAAGCCCAGCCAGATGAAGCCCCCCTCTTGCATGAAAATTGCCAAGTGGCATGGAGAAGCAACCAAGTGGCCATTGCATGCAATCTAATGATTGTTAATCATTGAGGGTAGGAAATTAGTGAGGGGCAGGGGGCGGATTAAGCGAGGAAAGGGAGAGAAAGAGAGGGGGTCACACGAAGAGAGAAAGGAGAGGAAGAGAGAAAGAGAGAAAGGGAGACCGTGCGTGCGAGAGAGAAGGAGGAGGAGACCGGCCACCGTGCGTCTACCTAGCCACCGTCGTCGAGCCCACCTCACCCTACCATTTTGCTTGCTGTGTTTGCTTGGACTAGAGGCAAGTAGAGTCCATAAACCTACCCTTTGCTTGCTGTGATATGTGTTGTGAGGGGTGATAAACCTTGGTTGTGATAGGAGTGATGAAATTCGAAGCTTTGGGTAGTAATGTGTTGGCCTAGTGTTCTGTTTTTCTGAAAAGACAGACCAACCTTCTATGATTTCGTGAGTTGCATGTAACTTTTTTATTGGAATCTCAGCTCGACCTCTTGATGAAAGTTGTATAGGACATCTTGCGGAGTAACATACTAAAATTTGAGATAAAACGGACAAGTATTGCTTGGTGAAACGATTTTCCTTTGGAGAAATTAGATCTGGAATTTGTTGTGCTGACCTTTAGTGATTTCGTGGACTGTAAAGTAGCTTTTTTGTTGGAATCTCACTTTGATTCCTTAATGAAAGTTGTAGAGAACTTCTTGTGGTATAAAATATCAAAAATTTAGAGGAAATCAACAAGTATAGGTCGGTGGAACCGTTGTACTTTGAAGAAACTGGATCTGGGAAAACGTTACCTTGACCTAGTATGATTCTATGAATTTTTATAAAATCATCCAATTGAATTTTGATCGTGTGTCCTTAATGGAAGTTCTATATGACATTCTGAGGAATAACATACTGAAAATTTAGAAGAAACGGACATGTGTAGGTTGGTGAAACGAATTTTCTTTGAAAGAAGTTAATCTGGAAAAACGGCACCGAGCACAGGAGGAATTAAATCGTCCATATCTATTAATCTAGAACGAATTGGATTTCGATTTCTTCATGAGATATTTACCACTAGGTGTTTTCTATAACATATCAACATTTCAGAATTTTTGGAGTCCATTTGGGTATTTAATCGAAATTATTTCTAAAATTGTGCAAACTGTAATGCTGAAATCTTGATAGCTGTGATGCATGGACCGTACCGAATTGTGTGAAGTTCTTTTGGTATGATGCTCTTCATGAGATATTTGCCTTTAGGTCTTGCTAATAACGTGTCAAATTTTCAGAATTTATTAATACCGTTTACTAATTTTTCTAGAGTTTTAACTAAAGGAGTGCATTCTGTTTTATCCAAAAATTGATGCATTTTCAAAAATAAATGAATTTCTCTATGTGATGTATTGTCTTGAGTAGTTGCTTTTGCTGCATATGTGGTGAAATTTGGTATGTCATATAACATCGAAAGTTGGTTTAAACCTTTGATATTATTGCATCAAATGACATGTTGAAAGTGAAGCACACTTGTGATTATAAATTGTGAAAGTGATAATACCGTAGGACCCTTGAGTCGACGATGTCCTCGGGAGTGTCGAGATGCCTGAAGGTGTGTGCCGGATGTCCTCAGGAGTTTCGAGATGCCCGGAGGTGTGTGTCGGATGCCCGGAGGTCCTCGGGAGTTTCGAGATGCCCGGAGGTGTGTGTCGGATGCCCGGAGGTGTGTGCTGGAGGCTCCTTGCGATGCCAGGTTGGGTGCGAGCGATAAATAGAGGGATGCAACATTGATCCCTGGGAAGAAAGATGAAATGAGATCCTATTGAAATTAAAAATTGAATCATGTGCATGGGTGTGTGCATATGGCATGGTGATATATGCATGACCGCATGGAAATGTATGCTTGATAGCATGAATGATATGCACTTTATTCGCGACAGCTTGTTTGTTTTGCTTGCGGCATTGTGTAGTTTGATGGATCTTTACTGCTGAGTGGTTGTACTCACCCCTTTGGGGATTAACATTTCAGATTAAAAGATGCCTTTGCCATCGGTCGCACGCGGTATCTTCTATGGCTTACCGTCTGACGTGGGCCTGGCTGGGGGCCCTATTGTCCAAGAGTTTCTGTCTGTCCACGTTAGACACGATGGGGTGATGCTTGGGATGCTGCCGCCGCCGTCGCCCGAAGCATCAGGTTGGGTGTGATGGCACGTATGACTGGTGGAAGCTAACACTTTTTGGGATAGCCGACACTTGTTGATGGACGGGTATACATGTTTGATGTAGGGTCGAGATCTCTTTTGAGTCATAGCCAAGTATAGTTAAAAATCTTGGCCTTTTGCTGTACCGACCCGAGATGTCCATCGTAAAAATGTAAATAAAAGTGACTCGGCTTTATCTTTTCTTTTGGTGTGTAGTTGGTGTGCATTGCATTATTGTTATTGGAGTAAGGGATGGTGAGACTTGTTTATGCTTCTGTTAATGAGCTGTACTAGAATATTTTCAAAAATAATAATAATAATAATTGAATAACCCCCTATGAACAATGGTTCCATTTTAAATTAAAAAGGCATTAGACTAGTAAGTAGTAGGATAAGAGATAGGTGCCTGTGGCGACCCCAAAGGATTGGGGGCCGTGCCGAGGGGGTGCCACACAAATGAAGGGCTGGAATGGGAAAAAAATAAGAAAAACGCGAAACAGTGCAGGCGGGCAGCAGACCGGCGGACCGGCGACCGGTGGCTTGCGGCGACCGTACAGGACGACTGGTGGCTCTGTTCGGGGCGAGGTCAGGCTCGTTGGGAGGGGCTGTCTCTCCTCGTCATGGTGATGGGTGGATCGTTGGTTGATTCGCATGGAAAGACCACTTTAAACTCAGATCTTTGGCGAAGGTTAGCTAGAGCGTAAAACTGGAATAAAGGAAAACGAGAGGAGGAAAACGGTCCGGTGGGCGTACGACGGTGGAGGGGAAGGTGCAGCTCGATTTCACTAGTTTGCTGAGCTCGAAAAAAGGCACCATGAAGAAGGAAATGGAGGCTGCCATGGTAGATGAGGGAGAGAGGGAATAGATGGGGAGACAAGGGGGGCCACCTTGGCTAATTTTTCTCTTCAAATGTCCCCCTTGACCAACCTCACCCACAGCTGCATCCTTGGCCTCAAATTAGCCACCAAGGCTCTTCTTGCAACCCTTGAAATGGTCTAAAAGTGTGGGCAAAGGGGGGTATACGAATTTCACGCATTTTCCCTCAATTTGGACTTCATGTCTTTCTCAAATCAACACGAACCGGTGTCCATAAATTCAATCAACCCACCATCGATCATCCCTGGCATTTTCTAGACAAAAACGGCCCTAGGATGACTTTTTCCCAAAAAGTCTCAGTTTGCAGAAAAATCTTCTAAGACTGAGTCGACGTTCCTAGAATTAATTATGACACAACAGAACTTTCAATTTCTGAAATTGGACTCAAATTTGCGGTTAATTTCACTCAGGCGTGTTTTAAGCGTGACTTAGACTACCGGATAGCTTTTAGAAATTTTTAGTGCAAATGACCCGTGGTCAATTTTCTTCAAGCCACAATGAACCCACTTGACACATTGGCGACTCTCGTTTGTCGTGAAATTCTCGAGAATTCAGTTATGGACACATGGTACCAGAACAATAAAAGAAATCAAACTAGTGCTAATCAATGAGAATTTTGCAATTTAGTGGGATCACCCAAATTTAACCACTAATCTCTATCGAACCGACCTATCTCTGATCTCTAATCGATTTATATCTGTGCCGTAATGATCTCGGCAAATGAGCACAGTCGAGTAGCCAATTCCTAGTCAAATTCTCAAGTCTATTGTATTAAAATTGCTTAATGGCTTCCCTAGATAGTCTAGTTATGTCACGAAAAATCGGCTCTGAGAATAGCACTATAGGCGCGTTGATGAAAGTCCCAATTTATTCAATGGAAAACAGGACTGAAAATCTAGGATGTCACAACTCTTCCCCTCTTATAAAAATTTCGTCCTCGAAATTTAAAGCTTTACCAATCCCAATGAAAGGTGGGGGTATTGTCGCCTCATCGAGTCTCACTTTCCCTGGTTGCTTCTTCAATCCCGTGGTGTTGTCAGACCACTTTGACCAAGGGGACTATCTTGGTACACATAATTTGTTTTGAACCACAATATGAACCGGGCTTTCCACGTACGACACTCTGTCGTCCACGTCTAATTCTTCAAGATTTAGCATGTGGGTTAGGTCAGGTTCATACATCCTCAACCTCGACACGTGAAAGACGTCATGCACTTGCGCCAATCTTGGCAGCAATGTAAGACGATACGTTAGGATCCCGATTCTTTTCAGAACCTCAAAGGGACCTACGTACCTTAGTTTCAACTTTTCCCTCCTTGCCAAAGCACAAGGTATCCCTCATTGGTTAAACCTTTAGAAAGATGTAATTACCAATTTGGAACTCTAAGGGTCTTTGATGCTCAACGATACAACTTTTCTAGCAGCTCTAAGCGGTATTGAATCTGTCTCTGGTCACGACAACTGCAATCACTAACTGCTGAACTGACTCTAGGCTATGACCTTTTTTTCTCTAACCTCATCTCAACAAACCGAAGTTTCGTACACTCTGCTTTGTCCTATTTCAAAAGGAACCATCTAACTGTTCTGCTGAAACTGGAAATCCTCGGGTCTAGATCTGATAGAATCGTCACTGCGCTTCATGTAGACGAACTATCTGTCGCACAAACACTTCCACATGCCTATTCAAATCAAGATCCTTCCATGCAGCGATAAAGTGAGCCGACTTCATCAGTCTGTCGACCACTACCCAAATGGAATCATTATCCCTTTGACTTCTTAGTGAGTCCGTCACAAAGTCCATCATGATGTGCACTCATTTCCACTCTAGGGTCTCGAGAGGTCACAAGAGTCTTCTTGGCTTACAAAGCTGTGCCTTGATTCTAATCTAAGCATCCAGCTCAATTCTGAGAGCGGCTATAAGATTTGGAAGGTAGCCCATCTTAAATTTGAAAACCAAATCTCAAACTTTCTCAAGTAAGGTCCATTTTTTTTTTTTTTAACTAGCATATGTGCAATTGAAGACTCCTAACTTAGCACACATGTGACTTAATTCGTCTTCCCGGGGTGATACAAAATATCACAACACTAGTCCTTCAGAATTTCTAATTCACAACATTGTCTCATATTCAACTCATTTTGAGAGAATAGATACTTGAAACTTTGATGGTCTGTGAAGATCTGGAATCTTTCTCCACACAAGTAATGTCCCCAAATCTTCAAAGCGAAAATGATTGTTGCGAGTTCCAAGTCATGCGTCGGGTAGTTCAGTTCATGAGGTCTCAACTGGCGGGAGGCATATGCAACAACCTTACCATGTTGCATCAACACACAACCCAGTCCTCTGAATGACGCATCACTATAGATCTCATACCCTCTAGGACCAGATGGAATCATCAGCACAAGTATGGTAGTTAGCTTTTACTTCAACTCTTGGAAACTACACTCACACTTGTCTGATCACATGAACTTCTTTTTTTTTTTTTTTTCTTCAGGAGTCTTGTCAATGGCGACGCTAAAGCTGAAAATCCTTCCACAAATCGTTTGTAATAGCCTACCAAACCCAGAAAACTTTGGATCTCTGTCACTATAGTCGGTCTCGGCCAGTTGATCATTACTTCAATCTTACTTGGGTCCACGGAGATTCCTTCGCCTGAAATCACGTGACCTAAAAACGCAACACAAGTCAGCCAAAACTCGCATTTGCTAAGTTTAGCATACAGCTGATGAACTCTCATGCTCTTCAGTACTTCTCGGATACACTAGAACATCATCGATGAACACGATCACAAACTAATCCAGATATTCCTTGAATAGTCGGTTCATTAAATCCATGAAAGCAGCTGGAGCATTCGTCAACCTGTACAGCATTATAGTGAACTCGTAATGACCATATCAAGTACGAAATGCGGACTTTGGAATATTCTTGATCATCAGCTGATGATATCATGTCCTCAAGTCGATTTTTGAAAATATCGACGCTCCTTGTAATTGATCAAACAAGTCATCGATCCTCAGGAATGGACACTTATTCTTGATCGTAACCTGATTGAGTTGGCGATAGTCAATGCACAAACGCAACGAACCATCCTTCTTCTTTACAAACAGAACCGGTGCTCCCCGAGGTGATGCACTAGGACGTATGAATTCCTTATCCAACAATTCCTGCATCCACACCTCCAGTTCTTTCAACTCAGATAACGCCATCCGATAAGGAGCCCTAGAGATTGGCTTTGTCCCGGGTGCTACTCAATCACAAACTCAATTTCTCTCTCTGGCGGCAATCCTAGCAATTCCTTTGGGAATACATTTGGAAATTCTTGCACAACTAAAATCTCTTCAATCTTCAGCTCCTCAACTGTCGTATCCACGATAGTTACCAGGTAACCTTGACAACCCCCGTCTAACAAATGGGTTGCCTCTTGCGACGAGATTAGGGAAATTGAGGGTCCTCCTCGACTTCTGGTAAATTTGAATCTTCCTCTGTCAACGAATTAAACTGTCTCACATTGCAACAATAATTCATTACAACAAAAGCTCCTTGAGCCAAACCTTTTTATATATGGAATCAAAGTTATACATAAGCAGAATATTCAAGTACAACTATAACCAATGATTTTCCTTTCTATGACTTCATTACAACAACTGAGGTTCTATAAACTTAATCAAAATTCTGCTGCACCACTTTGATAAATTTGTTTTGGGGACACTGCCCTTCCTGCTCAGTGCATAACTCGATTCACCTTTGAGCCGGCGGCCCATTCAATCTACCATACTGTGCATTCTGCAGCACAATTCCTCGATTCTAACCCATTTGTGGCGGTGGCAGTAACTGATGCGGTCTCCCCTGTCTTCTAGGATAGTGCCTAGCTATGTGACCCAGTTAGCCACACCCAAAACAAGTACTCGGTCTAGAATGGCATGGGGCGGATCCGTGTCGCCTTCCACACGGGCAACACACGCCATTTTGGGTAGACCCTACCTTTCCGATTCCACCCTCCCTATTTGGCGGAACTTGGAATTTTCCTCCAGTCATGGGCCTCTTCCCATGGCGGATCCCTTCCCGGTGTGCAATAAACCTCGATCTAGACGAGGTGGCTTGCTCATTCAGGCTTCTCTCGAGAAGCTGTACCCGACGGTAAATCTCTCGATAATCAATGAAATCGAATGGCACCAGCGGCTGCTTTAACTTTTGTCGAAGGCCATTCTTGAACCTTCGAGCCTTCTCCTTAGGGTCTTCAATCAGCCTTGGAGCACACTGAGATAACTCTGCAAACTTGACCCCATATTGGTCAATAGTCATTCAACCCTGACGGAGTCGTAGAAATTCTTATATCTTTTGTTTCCTAAAGTTCCTCAAGAAGTACTATTCATTCAATGCCTGGAGGAATGCATCCCACAGTGGGACCACTCCTTCGGGAAATACCATCTCTCTGGTAGCTCTCCACCAGGTATTGGCATTGCCCCGCAACTGATATATGGCCAGGGTTACTTTCTCTGCCTTTGTGCACATCAGAAGTGCAAAGGCTTTCTCTAAATCTTGTATCCAAAGTGAAGCGGCCTTGGGGTCTCCAGTACCCGTAAACCTTGGCAGACTCAGCTTTAAAAACTGCTCCACCAGCTTATGTATCAATCTCTCTCTCTACACCCTATGTTCTCAAGTTGAACCTCGGCAGGTGCGGCGGCAGGTGCGGCAATAGGAGCAGCAACGGCAACATTGGCAGCAGCAGTGGCAGTGACTTCAACGGCGGCAGTAAAGGCGGCAGCTTGATTATGGGCCTCCTGCCCCATCATCTCTCGCATGGCATCCAAAGCTTGGGTGATCCTAATGATTCCTTGATCACCTGGGGCTGCTACCCCAGCACCAACAGGACGTGGTGCTACTCCACTCGCGCTAGCCTATGCTGGCGCTTGACCTCCGCCTCCTCGGGTACCGACCCTAGTCGGCGTTCTACCCCAAGTCACGGCCCTAACGGTCCTCTTATTAAGAGTTCTTGGCTCTTGATCACTCATGGCTCAACTTTTTTTCTACTGAAGCCTACTTCCAATTCTACACCGAATTAGAAACAAAGTGATCCAAACAACAAGCAATTCTATCAATCAGCTATAACAGATATGCACTAGCATGAATTTAAAGCCCATTCCTACTCACTATCCCATATACCAAGGCACCTTATCACTCCAATCTCTAACGACCATGCTTTGATACCATTAAAAAAGGATGTCATGCCCCGATCCTCTGAGCATGTGCCCATCCCTCCTTGGTCGATTAATAGCGACGTCCTAGGACGCATCGCCGACCCATTCATTTAATATACGCATGAGGAAGCATATGAAATCCCCAGACAATAAAACAATGGGATAGGAAAGTAGGGTCAATTTTTCTCAAAATACCTTTTTATAAACACACAGGTCTATACATAAAGGTTTACAAAAGGGATCGACTTCCAACAAAAGAGAATTATCCTACGACTAGCTAGCCGGACAAGATCACCGATTCTTCAGGCTTCACCTTTTAAACCTTGGGATTTCGGTCCTTCGCCAACTCCTTCTAAGGACCTGAAAATGGTTATACGATAACCAGTGAGACAATGTCTCAGCGAGTTCTACCCTCTAAGACTCGATTAGGAAGCAAATACGCCCTAAGGGCTGCCTTAGCACAAACAGGCGTCAGAGGACTTACCTTGGCCTCAGTTCCTCCCTACAATTCAACACTATTCAAAATCACATCGAGTCACATCAACACATTAAATCATTTACTTAGATCGACTTATCGATCAATCGACCTAGTCGATTACATGTCAACCAGACCATTCCCCGGCCATCTTAATTACTCAAATTCGATGCTGAATTATGGCTCAGGGAGCACGGCGTACACGATCATCTCAAATACTCATCCCCAACGCTGAATTATGGCTTACGGCCTTGATTTCATTCATGGAAAGTATTTCTTGACTGCATCAGCGTTTACAGGCTTTGGTAACTCGCGGCCGTCCATTTCTACCAGAATTAAAGCCCCACCGGGTAGTATCTTCTTAATGACGTAAGGGCCTTCATAATTTGGAGTGAATTTTCCTCGTGGGTCCGGTATGATAGGCAATACCTTCCTCAACACAAGTTCATCCACTTGGAAATGTCTCGGTCGAACTTTGTGATTAAAGGACTTTGCAACTCGCTTCTGGTAGCATTGACCATGGCATAGTGCACTAAGTCTCTTCTCATCAATCATATTTAGCTGTTCATATCTCTGCTGCACCCACTCGGCTTCGAGAGTTTAATCTGCGAGAGAATTCTTAACGAGGGAATTTCCACCTCCACGGTAAGACCGCCTCCACACCATATACAAGTGAGTAAGGCGTTGCCCCCGTCGAAGTGCGTATCGAGGTTCGATATGCCAACAACGCATATGGCAATCGTTCGTGCCAATCACGATAATTGTCCGCTGTCTTAAACAAGATCTTCTTTATGTTTTTGTTAGCTGCCTCCACTGCTCCATTCATTTGCGGGCGATAAGGTGACGAGTTCAAATGGCAAATTTGGAATTCATGAAGCAACTCGTCCACAATCTTGTTATTCGATTCAAGCCGTTATCGTAACAATGGCTTCGGTACACCATAACGGGCAATGATGTCACGACGAAGGAATTTGGCTACGTTTTTTGCGGTGACGTTGACATATGAACTCGCTTCGATCCATTTTGTGAAATAATCAATAGCTACCAAAATGAAGCGATGCCCATTAGAAGCTTTGGGGTTAATTGGCCCGATTATATCGATTCCCCACATGGAAAATGGCCACGACTAAGACATCAAGTGCAATTCGTTAGGTGGGGCATTGATGTTGTCTCCATAAATCGACACCGATGACGGTAGCGAACATGCTTGATACGGTCGGTTTCCATGCTTAACCAGAAATATCCGAGCCTCATGATCTTTTTGCTAAAAGGTGGCCATTCATGTGTGGTCCACATTCTCCTTCGTGTATTTCTTTCATCGGCTGGTTGGCTTCTCTAGCATCGACACATTTCAACAAGACTGAATCAAATGATCTTTTGTAGAGCACACCGCCGAAACAAAGAATTTCAGCGCTAACTTCTTGAGATATTTCTCGTCGCCTACCTCACATCCTTGAGGAAATTCTCCCAGTTGGAGGTAATTCAAGATGTCATGGTACCATGGCCTTCCGTCTAGCTCGCCTTCAACCGACATACGCAGCCGGGTGTTTGAGAATCTCGATCTTTAATGGCTCAATATCCAATCCCTCCATCACATGCAACATTGATGACAATGTGGCCAATGCGTCATCAAATTGATTTTGGGACCTTGGCAAATATTCAAAGGATATTTCCTCGAATTCCTTCGTTAATTTTTCAAGGAATTCATGATACGGGATCAACTTAAGATCGCGTGTTCGCCAGAGACCCTCTGTTTGCCGAATAATAAGTATAGAATCGCCATATACCTGTAAATTCTTAACATTCATGTCAATGGCTAATTGCAAGCCGATGATGCACGCTTCGTATTCTGAGATATTATCAATGTAAGGGAACATCAATTTTGCAGCTACGAGATAATGTTGGCCAGCTGGAGAGATCAAAACTACCCCAGTCCCAGAAACAGATAAATTTACAGCCCCGTCGAAGTACATGGTCCATTTATCATTTGATACTGCCAAAATACGTTCATCCAAGAAGTCCGCTGTGTCGAAAAATTATGCTTCTCTAGGATTTTCAGCCAACATATCGGCTATGGCTCTACCTTTGACTGATTTCTGTGCTATGCTTTGTATATCAAATTCGGAAATGAGGACTTGCCATTTGGCCATCTTTCCAACTAAAGCTGGCTTCTCTAGCAGATACTTGATTGGGTCATTCTCTATCACAAGCAAAATCTGATGGTGGAGAGTGTATTGGCGTAGTCGGTGCAATACCTAAATCAATGCTACACATGTTTTTTCCACTTCCAAGTAATTCATCTCAGAGACAGTGAATTTCTTGCTGAGATAATATATCGCGCATTCTTTTTGATCGCTTGGCCTCTTTTGGGCAAGCATGGCCCCTAGTGACTCCTTGTGGATGGTTAAGTAAAGGACCAGTGGTGTTCTTGGGACTGGTGGTACCAACACTGGTGGTTGAAGAAGGTATTGCTTTATCTCTTCAAAGGCTTTTTGGCATTCAGTGTCCCACTCAATCTTAGTATTCTTCCTCAGGAGTTTGAAGAATGGTTTTGCTGTCTCCGACAATTGAGAAATGAATCTTGCGATATAGTTCAATCTACCCAGGAGACTCCGAACATCCTTGACAGTAGAGGGAGCTTTGAGGTCACAAATGGCTTTAACTTTCGACGGATCAATTTCAATGCCTCAGCTACTAACCATAAAACCTAATAGCTTCCCAGACTTTGCCCCAAATATGCATTTGGTGGGATTAAGTCTCACTTAAATTTCCCGAGCCGGTCAAATAACTTCTTTAGGACCCTAATATGATCTTCTCCATGCTTTGATTTGGCAATCATATCATCGACATATACCTCTATTTCCTCATGCATCATGTCATGGAATAAGGTGACCATTGCTCTTTGATATGTGGCTCCCGCATTCTTTAGGCCAAACGGCATCACCCCAGTAACAAAAGGTCCCCCATGGTGTAATAAAGGATGTTTTACTCTTATCCTCCTCTTTCATCCTAATCTGGTTGTATCCAGAGAACCCATCCATGAAGGAGAATAGTTCAAATCCCGCAGTGCTATCTACCAAAACATCAATATGCGGTAGCGGGAAATCATCCTTTGGGCTTCCCGATTTAAATCCCGATAGTCTATGCAAACTCTGACCCGTCCATCCTTCTTCATGACCGGAATGATATTAGCAATCCAATCAGCATAATGGGATACTTCGATGAATTCCACTTTTAATAGCTTCATAACTTCTTCCTCAATCTTCTTAGAAAGTTATGGTTTCGTTCTTCGAAGTTTTTGCTTTTTGGTGGCATATTTGGGTCGGTTGAGTGTGCTCCACGATTTCGGGTCTAGTCCCGGCATATCTGCGTAGGACCATGCGAATATATCTTGATATTCCTTTAAGAAGTCAACCATTCTTTTTGCCTTGATTTCTGAAAGGCCCGCCCCA
Organism: Eucalyptus marginata; assembly: GCA_014182565.1. Lineage (NCBI taxonomy): Eukaryota > Viridiplantae > Streptophyta > Magnoliopsida > Myrtales > Myrtaceae > Eucalyptus > Eucalyptus marginata. The sequence goes on along the minus strand of CM024593.1, from coordinate 19,331,652 downwards.
ATCTTGGTTTCCTTAACATTTTCTGTGTCACCAAGATTTACAGTAACCGTTTGCTCGGCTGTCAAGGGTTTAGATTCTTCATGACGAATCCAATCTCTTTCGACGTCTTTCTCGATATCATTATCCTCGTCAGATTCGAAGAGATTTTCATCAGGCAATTCCGAGTCACATACACATGTATCATGATTATGCCGAATGACATGCTCCGAAAGCTGGAAGAAGCTCGCAGAAGGCTCTGCCTTGTCATCATCAAAGGTGGCACACATATAGTTGGCACCAAATAGGTCTGCTATGTCCAAGATTGCTCCCTCCTCTTCTTGTAGCAGCTCGGATGACTTGATAAAGGTCTTCTCCAGTGGTGGATAAAGATCCTTTAGTGATGGGAGGAGCAAGCCTTGCTGATTATGTATTGCATTAGTGCAACTTCCATATTCATTTCGTCCCCAACGGCTAGTTTGGCCCATGTGTCCGCCACGCATACTTTGGCCTCCACGATCGCCTAGGCCCATACAGCCTCCATGGTAACCTCGGCCTCTACCTCTGCCATGTACGCCTTGACTAGCAAGCTCTTCACATTTCACATGACTTTCCGATCTTTTTGGTAGCCTAAACCTACTCTTTTATGATTCCTAGGGGCTTTAATGGGCTTGGCAATACCTTGTGCATACACTCCCAATCCTAGTCCGGGAATATGACCGTACTCCAGTAGCACTCTACTTGACATGATAGACGAGCCAGACATTTCCGGACTCTTAACAGTGGTCCCAATGGGAACGTGGACCATTAAGACTAGCTCGAAAGTATGGTAGCTAGATTCCTCCTTCTCCTCAGGCTCCACGTACGGGATGGCTATGTCTTAAAAGATCTTAAAATCAGTTTCCGCACGAACGGTTATGATTTTCCCCCTCGAAATGAACTTAACCATCGATGTAGAGAGGAAGGTATAGCTTCGCGGCATGGATCCAGGGTCGACCCAACAGGAAATTAAAAGCGCTAGGGATATCCAACACTTAAAATTTTGTCAGGAATGAGGTAGGGCCGATCAAAAGGTTGAGCTCAAGTTCCCCTATTGTCTCCTTCTTTATACCGTCAAAAGCTCGGACGGTATAGTTGGATGGTTTAATTTGCTCTTTACCAACCCCGAGATGACGAAGGGTGGCTAATGGACAAATATTCGAGCAGCACCCGTTATCAATTAAGACCCGAGCTACCATCATATCACAACACTTGACCGATATGAGTAAGGCCTTGTTATGATCGTGTCCCTCCTCCGGAAGATCCTCGTCTGAAAATGAGATTTGGTCCTTCAAGAGAATGGACCCAATGAACTCCTCCAATTGCCTGCCCCCAATGGTCTCCGGTACATGTATCTCATTTAAAACCTTCAATAGTGCATTTTTGTGTTTCTCGGAGGTCTTGAACAACTCCAAGAGCGAAATCGGGCGGGCATCTTCCTTAGCTACTCTACTACGTCAAACTCACTAGATTTGATCATTGCCAAAAATTGCTTCGCTTCCTCATCAAGTGATGACTTTCTTTTCCATAGCTTCGCGGGTGCATAACAAATAGCGACGATCGGGTAACAAAGCATCGACATCATTTGTCCCATAATCCCATGGGACTGCCTTAGGATCAAAACTAGCGATGTGGCTTTTTGAGATCTCATCCTGATCGTATGGCGGCAACTCAATTACCATCCGTTTGGGCTCATCCTCTCCTAGCTCTATGTTCGCGAACTCCTCGACTGCCAAATCAATAACCACGTGTTTAAGCTCGTACTCATTAGAGTCCCATTGCTCTTCATCAACAGATAAATCGATGATTACTGGTGTCATCATGGCGACGGTTTCTTCCTTGAGCTCGGCTAAGTCGTCCATGCCTCCCCACCCATCAGGGACGGTTTCTTTAGGATCCATGAAAAACTTGGAGGAGGTGAGTATTTGACGAGATAGTCATACTTCCCACTTGGTTGGCCTAGTGTATCTACCACTTTGCCCTTTTCTAGTGCCATCTTAAAAAATTCACGATCTCTGCAAATTCTTTTAGCTTTTAGCTCGGATTCGACATCTAAGGCTTCTTCTTCATTTATGATTAACGGTTCGGTTTCCTTGGCCATGTTGACATCATTCAGTATTTCGACAGCGCCTACCTCCTCGACCGGCATCTCCACGACCGTCCCAAATTCACAACAAGAATTCTTGGGAGAGAAATCAATTACAGCTGTCATCGTCTCATTTGCTTGGCCTCCTCCTCGATTTTGGATTATGCCCATGTTGATCATCTTGGTGACACGCTCTAATTTCTTCTTAGCTGGGACACCTTCATCACTCCTTTTGTAATAGCCACTTAAAATCAAATCTTCATACAGTTTGTGGACATCAACCCTGACCATTTGCACGTTCCTATCCTCTCCTTCAACAATCATATTAACATCCCCGACATGAACGGGTAAAGGGTTTTGCTTGACATTAGGCTGCGTCTCCTTAAATGACAAGATATCTTTGTCCAATAGGCTCTGGACCTTGTTCTGGAGTGTTCGGCAATTATCCACATCATGGCCTTTCTCACCCATATGGTACTCACAAGACTTTGTTAGGTCGAACCCTGGGAATTTAGGAGGGTTGTCACGAGGAATCTCCTTAGCTACCAACCCTTTCTGCAGCAACATGGGTAATAGTTTGGACAATGGCCTAGGCAAAGGTGTGAATTGCCTTGGCGTCCACTTCCTGGGATCATAATTCTGGTATCTCCCTCGTGATGTAGAAGGATTTTGAGGATTCGAAAATTGTTTTGATTCAGCTGGGGCTTGCACGTAAGCTACTTCCACTTCTTTCTCCTTCTTACTAGTAAATTTCTTGTTTGTGCCTTCAGTTATCCGACCTTCATGCATGGCTTCTTCAATTCTCTCTCCAATGGCAACCAAACGGGTAAAGTTCCCACAGTCAGAGCTAATCATTTTGTTGTAAAAGTCTGGAGGAAGGGTATTAAGGAACAACTCCACCATTTCAGCGTCGTCTAGTGGTGGTCGAACTTGAGCAGCCAAGGCATGCCACCTTTGCGTGAACGACCTGAAGGACTCATTTCTCCTTTTCTCCGTGCGCGTTAACACTTTGCGCATCGGGGCAATCTCGATATTATATTTATATTGTAGCACAAATGCCTCCGCCAATTCCTCCCATTTTTCCATCTTTTCTGGTTCCGCCAGATGTACCATTGCAAGGCCGGGCCGGATAGACTCTCCTGAAAAGTTTGAATCAATAATGGGGTGTTCTGCGCATAGCGCCCCATCCTATTCAAATAGTACTTCAAATGGACTTTTGGATCGCCGGTACCATCATACTTAGCGAAATCGGGGACTTTAAACTTCTCAAGAAAGTCCATTTTGGCGTATCAAGACAAATCCTCGATCATGTTAGTTTCATATCCCTGTATGGCTTTAAGCTTCTCCTCAAGCTTAGCAAATCTTTTGTTGTTCTCCTCCTCCATTCGAGCTGAGATGGCTTTGAGATGGGGTCTAGTTCCGCCACTACAGGTGCTTGATGGGGAATCTCTTCAGCAACGTTCTCCCTAACGTTGGCATTGCTAGCCTCGGGGAGTAGGCACGAGCGTGTCTCTATTGGGGCTGCAGCCACTAGACTAGCTCGAATCTCATTCGCGAATTGGGCAAATTGGGTTGCCAAGTCGGTGATTCTATTATCCAAGGCGTTAAAACGGGCGTTTTGTTCTTCTGTATTCATCCTTGCAGCTACAGAACGGGTCCTGATGGGCGATCGTCTTAAAGCCGTGTTGTTAGTACCTTGTTTAGTACAAAAGAACAAACAAATCAGCATACAAAAGACGAGAAAGAAAATGAAATACAATAAAATAAAAACTTAAAACCCTTCAATTTTATATTTTCTTATAACAAAATAGAAATAAGAAACCCTTGCATAAGCCGAATCTCACATAAGTGGCTTCTTATCAATATTTTGTCATGGGAAGTTATACAATTAAAGGGGTAACACATGATGATTGATCAAAATGCCCATCTCATATTCCATTAGAATCAAAGTAATTATAAGAGAGGGAAAAACATCACTAATTACATCAAAATTTGTGAAGGAAAATCCCTATACATCCGCTAAAGTAAAGGAACTCTTAAACATTGCTACTAATATTTCATATAAGGAAAACCTTATACAACTTTTCTAAGAACACAACTCTAATGGAATATGACTAATCCTTTAATTTTCCCTCAAAGCAACTTGCGGATGCGTTTGTTTGTTTCGGTCAAACGCTCCACCTTAGCTAAGGCTTCATCCCTTTCCCTTATAATCCGCCCCATTTGGATTTCCTTCGGAGTTGGTTTCGTAGGAAACTTTGGAATGACGATGGCAACATCGGGTTCAATACAGCGATCAATATATCCTCTTGAGGCGTGGTGCTCCCTCATTTCTCCTTCCAACTCAGTAACCCACTCAATATCCCTTGGTGGGCAATGATGTAGGATGTTGACGATGTTTTCCACTTCTTTTTTTCATGTCTCCGATTTGGTTCCCCTTGACAACCTTATCGCGAAAGTCAAAACGAAACAACTCTAACTTTAGAGGAGGAGGGATTTCTTGAAGTACTCGATATTGACGAACTACTCTTAAAGGGTAATAAGACGTAGATCCTGTCAAACCTAAGAGTGGAATCGGGTCATTGTGACCGCTCATAAGTCGTGCTTTAGGGAAACGAATCCAAGGGGCTTGCCATAAAATTTGGTTTGGGGTGATATTTTCAAAAAGTTCTACCCAACCACGGAATGTCCAAGCATGGAGGAATTTTTCTATATCCTTAAGTTTGGTGAGAGGGTTTGTATCTTTATCGATGTTGGTAATAGCCAAATTCCCTCCAAATACTTTTAAGTGAGAGAGAATCCAAACTTGAAGGATGCCTATAGGTGCTCTAAGGATCGAACCTTTGTCCTTTTTGAAACGGTTGAGAGAGAGGAACATTTCGGCAAGAAGCATATGTGTAAATCCCCTAAGGTGAAGGACTCTATAGACAACATGAGCAAGTCTAGGATCCATTGTCTTTTGGGTGAACGGGAAAAGAACGAATCCGAAGAATGCTAGAAGGAAAATTTTAGCATTTTGAGGATTGGGGCTTGGGAGAAGACTATGGAATCTTTGTTCGATGAAAGACAAATGGAGGCCTTTTGAATTCCTATTAAGAAGTTCTTTAATTTCAAGAGGAGGAACTCCTAGGAGTTGACTCAATAGCGGGATAGGATCTACTCCTAAAGGAGGGTCGACAAGACCGAATGCGGGGACATTGCCAACAATGATTTCTAACTCCTCTAAAGTTGGGGTCAATTCATGATGACCAAACACGAACGTTGAAGTCTTGGGGTTCCAAAAATGAGCCATGGCCTTCACCAATGGCACGTGGGACTCTCGGTATAAGAGAAAAATAAGATAGCCAAGTTTCTTCTCTACAAAAGTCTTCTTGCTCGCATCAAGTGCATCCCACATGTCTAACAACGCCTTCTTTGGGATTGGGATGATACGAAGCTCAGGGAAACCCATAGTATCTAAACCTAAATAGGCATTTTGATCAATCACCATATGTCACAAAACAAGCTAAACTTAATGATAAAACATTATATGCACAAAAAGCATTATTTACATCGGGGAATAAAATACCAGTACCTTCGGTAGAGAGAGAGAAAAAAAGAAAATGCGGCAACCACAAAGACACATCGCATGTCGACTCGTGAGGCTCACTAAGAGGTATGATTCTAAAGGCTAAAGGCTCCCATTTCAATTAGATCAAAAGAGTTTTCCCCACTCCGCACTTACGTCGGACAGTTCTCTTTATCATTAATCAAAATGAGCGGGACCAAAAGTGGATAACCATGGGTCATTCCCGCACGGGTTCCATCTTTTGCTACCTCCTATGGGCTTCCTAGTGCGATCGGGGTTTTAGATCGCGGGTTGTGTATGTAAATGTGTAGTGCTAAGGTAAGCATAAAGGCACACACAACAATTGATATCCAAACAACACTTCAATTTCATCCATATTGACATACATTCCTACACCTTCCTACAAAAGAAATGGGTTAACATACAATCCACCCCTTATTACTCCAAACCTACAAAAACAATTAACACGTTGTTAGTGGACTAACCTTGTCTTCCACGTGGCTTTGACACGCGCTATCAAATGAAGACCATGTTAGTGAACAACCGACCAAATTATTACGGCCTAAGTCCTCTAAGGTTTGTAACCAAGTCCCCAGCGGAGTCGCCAAGCTGTCACGACCTCGTATTTTCCGTCTGGGGAAAAAGGAATAAGGTTTAGGGGTATTTGCCTAAAGAGGCGGACCAATGGCCCTAAATTAGGCGCGGGCTCTCCCAAGCCCATACCTCGCGCGACGTTGAATTTTGTTTTTTTAGTTCTTAACAACCTAAATATTTCTAGGAGTCGCCACTAGCCTTGGGGTCGGCTAGAAACCAATCAAGACACGGGAGTGTTGTCTCGATTCCTACGCAACCAGAGATTTCTAGGAACGGGGACTTGTTTACGCCAATGTTTCTATTAGCGCCCTTGTGGTACCACTAACTTGGAAGGTTGTTCATCTAAATGGCCACACAATCTTGATTACCAATTATAATCCTTATAAAACCGCTAAGCGTCCATGCAAATATTTTTGTAGGTTTTTTTTTTATCTCTAGACTAATCCTAACATAATTTAGAAAAAAAGAAATTTACACTCGAATTATTGAAAAGCGGTGCGGTAAATAACATCCAATAAATTGAAATGACTTGAAAATAATGCGGAAAGGAAAGACCCGATACAAGTCGGGCAAATAATATTACATGGCCTTGTTATCACGCCCCGGGACAGGACCCCCGTGAGCAAAAATGAGAATTTAAATATGCATGATATTACTCTAGATGCATGAAATTACTATAATTAATTTTAATCTACGCAAAATAGATTATTTACAAAAATGGTTATAAAATACCAAAATATCATTAAATTAAGAAAATGACCTTTTAAAATTGGGAAAATCTCTTAGATGTCATTTCTATCATAACTTGATACCATCCATCATTTTTACAATTTTTTTGAAATTTTCATTTTTTTTTTTTTTCATTTTTTTTTAATTTTTATTAAAAAAAAAAAATTCCCTAAACCGATATATGCCAATTTACACTAATATGGGACTGCCTAGTACATGAATATAACAAGAACCAAGCTCAAATCGACCATTTCAAAACCAAAACTCGATTTGAACATTTCATCGAACACTTAGCTTGCGTCAAAACACCTCCAAAACGGCTTCTTCAGGCCATGTCCGTGGTCTTCAATCTCGGCCCATAAGCAATCTCATGTGAAAGAAAAGTATCAAGGATATACTATTACATGTAAAGAACCGGTTTAGCTAGAAATCACAGCCTAGAACTTGCAAGAACCAAACTGAAAACGGCCTCCAATATGCGGGTTGGAGCCGTTTTGCAAATCTGGTATGGAACCAAGTCAAACAGCCATGTCAAATGCCCAGATTGAAGCCCCGACAACCATCACATGCAACATCTATATGAAATGTTAGTCCACTCGGATGAAAATAGGTAACATGTAATCTCACATGCAACAAACATCACCGAAAACGATCAACCGGACACATCAAAACGGACTCTCCAAGAAGCCCACATGCAAAGTCTACACTGACCAGCCAAGAACTAATGTGGATAGGCTTGTTTTTTGACGATCTCATAGTTCACACGAGGATTTAAAGACCAAACCAAGCTGACCTATGTATCATTTGTACTCCCATATAACATTAATCAAGCTCGTGAAGATAGAAAACACATGCAAAGGGGAGTAGCAAGTCAAACATGTATGGCTCTTGAAGATGTTTCAAACACTTAGAAAAATTTCAGCCTCAGAAATCAGTTTTCCGGACTGGATTTCCTCTTGATTTTCGTTATCAAAACATGTTCAAAATTAAACCAAAATACATTTAGGATGCTTACCTTGCTTCCTAGTTTCCCTTTCAAGTGACTGTTGGCCAAGGAAACCAAGAAATTGTCCTCTGGGAGCACGTGGAAGTTGGTTCCTTCAAACTGAAAGTGAGATCTGCAGAAGAACAAGTGACAACGAAGGTTTTCGTTGGCTTCCGAAATTAGACTTCCAAACCTCCTTTGTTGGCCAAGTTAAAATCAACCCAAGCTATATATATACTAGTTTGGGCTGCAATTCATGACTTTCCTCATTTATCTCTCACATTTCTCAAAAACACTCGCTTTTCCTCACTCGTGACCAACTGGGCTCAACACTTAGAAAAATTTTCGGAATTTCTTGGCCCGCCAGGAGGGTGGTTTTCGGGGGGCTTTAGGAGACCTTCCCGAACTCCATTTGGGACGTGCGACCTATGGATGGAAAGCCCTTTGAGTGAAGTTTCACTCTCTAGTTGAAGGTTTTGGCTAATTTTGGCCGCAGCTGTGTGAAAATTTCGTTTTTCTCTCTCAAGGTCGGTCTGGAATTTCTGGGTTTGGCCTTTTTTGGAGTTGCTTCTGAGGGTGTATTTTGGGTACGATTGTGAGCTCCCCATCGTGTTTCTTGTCTTCTCCCTCTTATCCCTAAAACGAGCCTGCTTCATAGATCTTATCCACTGCATTAGGCAATCACGTGATCGGCTTTTTGCCCTCCTGCCAATCCCACCAACTGAGCAGTCTACCCACTTTCTGACTTTGCCAAAATTTTAAAATTTTGCAGCTGTTGAGTGTGCGGATTTTGCTGCGACTTTCCCAAGCATTCAGCAGCTTATCCCTGGCCAATTTCCGTCCACTGGCACTACTCATTATGGTCTTCAATCACGTGCAAAGATCAGACTAGATGGGCGGCTGAGTGGGATATGGTGGGGCCACCAAGTTGCTTACTCAGCAACTCCGAAATGAGACCATTCGTGGACTAGGTTTTGGTAGCTCGTTTGAGTGCTTTAATCCATCAATTTGGCTGCGGTTTTTGATCAATTAGCAAGCTCATGTATAGTAGTTTAAGATCTTGGCTAGATTTCATATTTTTACTCACTCAATATTGCAAGAAAGTCCTCAAAGTTGGCCATTTTCTTAGCCGAAAATACCCATTTCAATGCAAATTTGGTCCTTTTCGCCCGATTTGATTGATTCGAATTGGCCCAAGTTCAATTTCAACTTAATTGGTGACCAAGATGATGATTTAAGGGTTCGGGCAAAATTTTACAAAATTTGCGAATTGGTCCCTCAACTGAAATTGCAATTTGGCCCCATTTGCCATTTTAATTCCAATCTAACCTCCCTTGGCTAGTCACATTTAGATCATTGGCCCCAACTTTTTTCCTTTTTTTTTTTTTTTTTTTTTTTTTTTTAATTTTAATTTTTTTATATATTTTCAATTTTTTTTTTAAAGTAAAAACATCTTCGATTTAAAACACCATATTAAATGCCTAGATAACCTATATGCAAGAATTTAACTTGAAATATTTTGTGGAAGAACAAGTTCCCATTTTTTTTTTTTTTTTGGAAATGATTTTTGGGCAAAAATTTAGGTGTCGACACCACCATTTATAGGGTCCACCAAAATATTTTTGGTGTTGTAAATCGACGCCGGGTATTTTCCAATCAATTACCAAAATTGATTAATTTAGGAATAAAATCCTAAAATCACAATTAAATCAATTCAAGACAAATTAGAGCTCAAATAAATAAACAGATGCACCACAATAACCAAGATAAAATTCCGGGGCCATCGGCTATTCCATCCTAATTTCAAGAAAATAAATAAATGCCAATAAATCCAACTTAGGCCCATAATGCCTAATTGGACGCCGAAACGGACCCGGAAAAATTCCAAGGTTCGTTAAATAAATATTAGAACATGTTTACTCTCTAATTGCACTAACTAACCACCTAACATGCATCGGTAATTATCTAAATTCACTAATCTAATATAATCTAACCACCTAATCCATCTTAGCCTAAAATAATTAACCCATAAATGTGATTAACCTACTAAGCAAGAATTAGTGAGTTAAACTCACTTGTTTGGTGGTCCGGTCGGTGCAAATCGACAACGACGCAACAGGGCTCGATTCTCTGCAAAGCGGGCCTAACTTTCGAGGCCGGGAACAACCTGAAAACGGGCCTCGAAGGTTGCTGGAAACCCACTCCTTAAGCTTCTATTCTTGGTTGGTAAAGAAGAAAACAGAGGCTGACTTCTGCTTCTACTCGCTGGACAGAGGAGAACCAACAACTGAACGGCGAGGAAATGGGCTGAACAAAGCTCCGGCGAGCGAGTGGTCGACAACCAGTGGCTCTCGGGGGTCTTGGGTGTCTTGTTGGAGGTTGGGATGGGCAAATGAAGGGCTGGAATTGGAGAAAAATGAAGAAAAATGTGAAACAGTGCAGGCGGGTAACAGACCGGCAGACTGGCTACCGGTAGCTTGCAACGGTTATACAGGACGGTCAGCGGCTCCGTTTGGGGCGAGGTCGGGCTCGTTGGGACAGGCTATCTCTCTTGGTCATGGTGATGGGTGGATCGTTGGCTGATTCGCATGGGAAGACCACTTTTAACTCATAATCGTTGGCGAAGGTCAGCTGGAGCAGAAACTGGAATAAAGGAAAACAGAGGAGGAAAATGGTCCGGTAGGCGTGCGACGATGGAGGGAAAGGTGCAGCTCGATTTCTCTGGTTTGCTGAGCTCGAAAAAGGCACCAGGAAGAAGGAAATGGAGGCTGCCCACGGTAGATGAGGGAGAGAGGGAAGAGATGTGGAGACAAGGGGGCCACCTTGGCCAATTTTTCTCTTCAAATGTCCCCCTTGACCAACCTCTCCCACAGCTGCATCCTTGGCCTCAAATCAGCCACCAAGGCTCTTCTTGTAACCCTTGAAATGGTCTAAAAGTGTGGGCAAAGGAGGGCATACGAATTTCAAGCATTTTCCCTCAATTTGGACTTCATGTCTTTCTCAAATGAACACGCACTGGCATCCATAAATTCAATCAACCCACCATCGATCATCTCGGCATTTTTCCTCACCCATACAATTCACTTGATTGTCAAATCTGTGATAAAAAATACAATCCCCGGCATTTTCTGGACAAAAGCGGACCTAGGACGACTTTTTCCCAAAAAGTATCGGTTTGTAGATAAATCTTCTGAGACTGAGTCGACGTTCCTAGAATTAATTGTGACATGACAGAACTTTCAATTTCTGAAATTGGACTCAAATTCGCGGTTAATTTCACTTAGGCGCGTTTTTAGCATGACCTAAGCTACTAGGTAGCTTTCAGAATTTTTTAGTGCAAATGACCCGTGGTCGATTTTCTTCAAGCCACAATGAACCCACTCGACACATTGGCAACTCTCGTTTGTCGTGAAAATCTTAAGGATTCAGTTACAGACACAGGGTACCAAAATGATAGAAGAAATCAAACTAGTGCCGATCGATGAGAATTTTGCAATTTAGTGGGATCACCCAGTTTAACCACTCATTTCAATCGAACCAACCTATCTCTGATCTCTAATCGATTTATATATGTGCCATAATGATCTCGGCAGATGAGCACGATCGAGTAACCGATTCCTGGTCGAATTCTCAAGTCTATTGCATTAAAATTCCTTAATGGCTTTCTCAGATAGTCTAGTTATCTTACGAGTGATCGGCTCTGAGAATAGCACTGTAGGCGCGTCGATGAAAGGCCCGATTTATTCAATTGAAAACAGGACTGAAAATCTAGGATGTCACACTAGTCGAGCTTTATAGTGTTCCGTTGTACCATATGCCTTAGTTTTGATTTTCTACACCCATTTACAATCTATAGCCAACTTCTCAAGAGGCAAATCAACCAAATCCCAAGAATGAGAGTGTTGTAATGCTTGCAACTCATCTACCATTGCTTGCTACCAAAGAGGATCAGTACGAGCTTCTTTATATGTGCGAGGTTCGTGAAAAGAGGCAATTGTAGAATAAAAGTGAAAATCACGAAGCCAAACAAAAGGTTGACTTACACGGGTGGAACGATGAATAGAAGAAGAAGGAACTTCCAAAGGTGGATGCGCGGATGGCACAGACATATCAGGAGCTACCGAAATGGGATTTCCAGCATTGCTTCCATGGGGTTTACGCAGAAGCATTGCTTCCATGAAATCTGACAATCTTTCCACCGGTTGAAGGAAATGAAAAGTACTTCCCTTTCTCGATGCTGAATGTTACATAAGTTCTTTCGTTGCTCCCAAATGTGAGGGAGCGAATCACAACACGTCCAATATCATCTCTTATATAACCAGAATATGAAGTCAAGTAATTTCTGAAGTAAGCAAGCTTAATCTGCAAATATTGAGAGCGAGATATCTTCAATCACAAGCTCTTCACAAACAGACCCCCACCGATTAACTGAGTTAGAATGACAAGGCACAAAACCCAGATAAAACATTTCAGTGGGTCCAATCTTGTGTATGAGTTTTTAACATTGGACAGCATTTCAGCGTCTTTGTAGCTGTAGTAGTTAATCTCATCCTGTTCCGGCCGTTTGAAGAGGTGCGATATGAGGGTCTTCCTCACGTCATTGCCTCTGAAACTCACGAATCATGTTCTCACTGAGGAGAAGTAAAAGAAGATGGCATGGTTCCTGTCTTGTTGATACGTGGTGTAGAAACTTTGATTGCGAGGCCGTATGTGTATTTGGTTAAAAAGACATTAAGAGGAAACCCGTGGTTTCTTCTTCGTGAACGTACATGTCTCCTCGTCGGACAATGATTTGCCAGGGAAAAACAATGATTGGTGGGATGCAATTCTCCCACCAAAAATGTCAGTTTACTTAATTAGAGATTTATGGGACAGATTTTATCAGTTCCCCCTGACATTTGTCAAAGAAAATGGACTGAACGGCAGGAGGAGAATCTCTTTCTCTCCGAAGAGTCTACGTTCAACTTCGTAGCATGCAGAATCTCAGACAAAATATTTGCACATAAACTGACAGCACCGAAACTAGAGCTGCAATACGATGTTGACAGCTCACCGTTCCCTTCCAAGGACGCATTATCCGGGTCCGGTGGACGTTCCAAGGCCTTTTAATGTCTTTCTATTTGTTTTTCGTTCGTATCTGTGAGTAGAATTAAATGCGGCTCACTGGGAAAGGGCGCATTCGGTATTTCTGTTTTTTGTTATTTTGTTAACCGGAATAGAAATTAAACGGAAATCCATTTATATAGATTTTTATTTTCGAAAATAGTAAAAAAAAAATACTTATTTGTACCTGGGAACAACTCAAAAATCAAGCCCAATTTTTTTTTTTCTTCTTTTCTTTCTTTTTATCTTCCTCCTCTTCTTCCCTAGCTAGTTGCTGGCCTCAGCAATGGCCGATGAGGTCGCCCCGAGCCTCACCCAGCCATGACAAGGGTTAGTGGGACCTTGCTGGTGGCAGCGAGGCTCCCCTAAGGCCGGCGACCTCATTGGCTCTTGTCTAGCTGGTCATTGGCCGACCTGGCGATGGGTTAGAGGGAAGAAGAATAAAAGGAAAAAAAAAAAAAAAAAAAAGAGAAAATGTAATAAATTATTTAAAAATTATAAGAAATTTAAAGTCACAAAAATTCTAGAGTTGTACCAAACACGTTTTTATTCCACGAATAGAAATTTTATGCAATTAACAATCGTTTTTTTCGCTTAGAAACTTGTCCAAGAACAAAAAAAAAAAAAAAAAGAATTGTTAATGAATAGAAATTGTTCCCGGAAACAAAAACGTTACCATACGCACCATTAGTTACAAAGCCGATGGACTTGGAATACAGTGCGAGATGCACAAATCTTTTTTTGGATGTCCTATTATAACCACACTGGCACGTGAGTGAATGTTAAATACAGATGCAATGAAGGGTTACAGAATCTGAATACACAAAGAAACATTAGTTTATCATCCTCGTCCAACCCCAGACGTAAAATAATGTAGACTACTCACGTTTTCCCTTTGGAGAGACGGGAAAATTTATCTAGGTCCGGATCAACGGGACTTGATTTATCTTAAGCGTTGATTACGGGAAGCTTTTATTTAGGGTCCACGTGAGACCCAACGGTCAGGTCTAACTCCCCATGCATTCACCAATAAGGATTCACAGCCTTGTAGATAGAAAATAGCTACACTATATTTGCACTCATTCATACCCAATCTTTTCGCACGCGATTCTTAGCATAGGCTACTCTAAACGTATTTTAGCAAAGAAAAAAAAGGGCTACTCTAAACGTAGAACGTGACATAAAAAAAAAGAAAAAAAGACAAGATGCCATACGCAGATAAAGGGGTGTTCAAGTACCTAAGTGGATTTAGCTAGGGCTCAAGGATATCACAAACCAAACAAAGAGGTGCTCTAAATGCGACATCTTCTTCACCAAAATTATGGGGCAATATGGCAAAGAACGTGAAGTGATGTGACAATGACCAATTACATATGAACAAACTCAGGCACACATGGTCAGCTCTCAATAACAGTCTCCTGTGTGGGCGTTGAACGAATTGAGAATGGCTCTAGACCTTCCATGAAATCCGACGGTCTTTCCACTGGTCAAAGAAAATGAAGAGTACTTCCCTTTCTCCATATTGAATGGTCCGAAAGTTCTTTCGTTTCTTTGAAATATGAGGGAGCAAATAACAAAAGACCCAAAATCATCTCTTACATAACCAAAATACGAAGTCTAACACTCACTGGAGTAATCAAGTTTAATCTGCAAATATGAAAGGGTGACATTTTAATCACGAGCTCTTTACTTTGGAATTGGAAAAATCTCTACAAACAGAACACCACCCCCTCCCGGCTCTTTAAGTTAACCGAGTTAGACTAACAAGGCACGAGACCACAAAAACATTTCAGTGCACTAAAATACCCCTTCTCCTTATCGTACAATAATTTAAAAGGGAAAAATAATGATCGGATGCAATTCTTTCACCAAAAATGTGTGCTCACTTAGAGTGCATTTGGTGATCATTTTATTCCCGAGAACAATTTTTACTTAGAAATGATTTTTTTTTAATTTTGTTCCCGGAACAAATTTTGAGTTTTTGAATGCGCTTAGTAACTTTCCAAAATTTATAATCCCGGGATAAAAATGCATTTGGTAGGATTCTTAAATTTTTTTGTTTATCATAATTTTTAATAATTTTATTATATTTTTCTTAATTTTCTTTTTTCTTTTTTTTTTCTCTTCTTCTTTCTCCTTCTTTGTGGCCGATCGCTGGCCACGGCGGTGGTCGGCAACCGACTAGGTGAGGTCCAGTGAGATCGTCGAAGGCTCACCTAGCCACCGCAAGCCTCGGCCTCGCTAGATTTAGGCGAGGCCGAGCCGAGCCATGGCCAAGCAAGCCTCACCCAGATGGTGCGAAATCGCCCTCATGTTGGCTAGCAAGGCTTGGCCTCCCCCAAATTTGTGAGGCTGAGGCTCGTGGTGGCCAGGCGAGCTTGCCAGACTTTGCCCTAGCCTAGCAAGGCTCCGATGAGCTTGTCGGACCCAGCTAGTCGCCGGAGACTGCCGGTGACAGTGGTGGCTAGTAGCGGTTGGTGGAGGAAGAAGAAGAAGAGGAAAAGAAAGGGAAATAAAAGAAAATGATAGACTTGATTATAAAATTGTTCTTGGGAACAAGAAGTCCAAGAAGTTACTTTTTTTAACTTCTTGATTCTGTTCCAAATCTAGTATCAAAAACAAAAAAAAAATGGATTTTTATTTCCAAGAACAAAAAAATTTATTAAACGGATTTCTGTTCTTTTTTTTTTTCATGGAACAAAAAAAAAATAGAAATAGTTGTTCCCGAGTGTTACCAAATAAGGCCTTAATTAGAGACTTGTTCATCACCGATTTCACTTTTTGAAATCTAGAATTGCAACTTGAATTTTTTTTTTTTTTTTTTTTTTTTTTGATAAAATTTGTCGGTTCCCACTAACACTTGTTGAGAAAAATGGATTTAATGCAGAAGCAAAAATCTCTCTCTTAAAAAATTAGAGAAAATTTCAGATAAAAACTTGAAATGGAATCATTTTTTCGAAAGGTCCGGAGTAGACTGTCTCAAATAAGGGTCAACGAGCATGTGACTATTCTAGCCGTCGAGGGAAGGGTATTTTAGTTTAAAACAAAAAAGTTCTAAGTATATATTTTTAAATTTTTTTTTTTACTTTTGTTTTTTAATTTTCTTTTTCCTCTCTTCCCTCCCCCGGCCATCACTTGACCTTGTTGATGGCTCCTTATCGATGGCCAATGGAGGTCACCAACCTTGGTCGAGGATCACCTGTCGATTTCATGAGAGCAACCCTTGCCCTCACGTGGCATAGCCAAACCATGCAAGGGTGGTGCTCGCCTGCCAAGTGAGGGCCCTAAGTTTGGCAACTTCCGTTTGCCAATGACAAGGCCTAGTGATGGTCGGTAGAGGGAACATGGTAAAAGGAAAAAATAAAACAGAAAAAAAGTGGAAAATTAAAAAAATAATATACCTAGAATTTCTTTGACTAAAATACCCATTTTTCGATGACCAGAATAGTCACATGCTCGTTGATTGGTCAAAGATTTGGTTGATTAGCGAGCTCAAGCCATTATTTAAGCCGATTTGGCCGCTTTAAACTCTTATTTGAGACAATTTGATCACTTTAAGTTCTTATTTGAAATAACGTGCACTTTGAACTTTTTTTTAAGAAAAATTGTCACACCCCAAAACTACAAAGAATAGGGATGACACGGCCGTCCTTCCACACAAAGGACGCAGCCTCAAACACAACCAACAACCTGATATCAACTTATATATATATCAAACCATATATACATATCGATAGACCAACAGATTGGTTGCAACATCGAGTTTCTATAATCCACCAAAAGAAATATACAAATAGAACTCGACAAATCAAACACTAGCAAGGAAAGTGCACCACTTCCTTTGGCCATACCCAAAAATAGAACTCCCCAAAAAGTTTCCCACCGACGGCGCACTCACTCTATTCGCCGCTAACCGAGGAACCCGAAAAGATTAAAGGAGGAGTGGAATGAGCAACAACAGCTCGTGAGTAGTACATATCTTCTAAGCAGATCGAACAACCACTATGCATGTATACAAAGCAATACCAAACTTCATAATGCCAACTCAATATATAAAATACATATCAAATCATAAAAGAGTTATTTGATATCATCAAAGCTTTATACTAATATGGAAAACTCATTTAAATCATCATCAAAAGTCAAGGATCAATGGTCAAGTCCATTGAATAATCTCCATCAAAACACATCAATGGTCTATCCATTGATACATCTCATATCAAACACACGTCGATGGTCCATCCATCGACCAATCTTTTGCTCAATAACTGACCATGGTCACGACACAACGCCTTGTGACAAGGCGACCAAGCTTTTCCCCTTGGCAAGGTCTCCACCTACAAAGCCGATGGCTGGCCCGAAGGATATCCTAAACCTGGTATGCATACCCAAAACCCCTCACTGGGTTCACGTTATATTGAGCATAAATAACCATCCTCCAATACCAGAAATCCAAACCAGAAATCAATATCTTAAATCAAACAATTAATATTTGCAGCATAGCCCATCATCCATTTCATATCAATTTCTCAAATCATCATAAACTTTTCCATCAATCGGTCGCAAAGCAATTTCATATTTATATTTCTCCACTTACTTTGTAAAACATGCTTTTCAAACATTCATAACCAACCAAAGAGTAGTAATGGCTCGATCTGGCTTTTATGCAATAAAAATGCTCTCCTCAATTCAATATATACATATATACTTCAAGACATGAATTTTTTCAAAACCAAAGAAGATATAGTACCACTCACCTCGTTGTCTACAACCCAACGACGAACGATACTCGTATCGTCGAACTCAAGGCCCTATCAAATAACCGAGGAATAATGTTAAAATCTAATAAACTCTTATCTTAACTACGAAACGACTAAATTACGCCTTAACTATAAAAAAGAACTTCTACGCGCTAACAAAACGCAACACGGAGTTAAACGCAAAACTTGATCACGCCCTAACTTCCTCCTCCGAACCCCGATCCAAACGAATTTATAGTCCATAGAGAGCCCTTGACACATATTACAAGAATCCCAACTTCACCGTCTCAAAATCAAGCCGAAAGGTGACAAAATACAAGCCCGAAGCTGCTGGACGCGTACTGTTCACTGCGCGCGGGAAACTTTGAAATTCTGTTTCGGACAAACCACAAGCTCAAATCACGATCCGTAAAATCCCACGACTTCACAACACCCTAAACTGTCATTCCTACAAAAATACACGGCTCAACGACTCCAAAATCGGACTTCGCCACTTGATTTTCCAACAATTTCGAATTTGAGCCCTAAACCCAAAAATAACTTCAATTGGACGAACGAGGGGCCTAATCTCTTACCGAGTGCCGCGTTATGGAGTCGAGTCGGCTTGGCGAGGCATCCGTGGCGTGCACGTGCCAAAACCCCTTTCCTTTCTTCCCCTTTCTCTTCTTCTTCTTCTTCTTCTTCTTCTTCTTCTTCTTTTCTTCTCCTTCTTTTCCTTCTGGTGCCCGAACGTGGGCTTGCTTTCTTTTTCTATCTCTTCCTCTTTTTCTGTTTTCTTTTTCTTTCTTTATTTAAAGTGGGTCCCACCACCTTTTCTTTTCTTTTTATTTTCTTCCTCTCTCTCTCTCTCTCCTCTCTTCTCTTTTCCCCCTCTCCCGAAAACTCTCGATCCTCTCTCTCTTTTCTTCTTTGACTTTTCAACATTCTTTTTCTTTTTCTTCTTTTGGGCCCACAAGCCTAATATTACAAAAATGCTCTCATTTAAAATTTTCCCCAACTTCTACGTTCAACCATGGAGCATGCAAAACCTGATATAAAATATTTCTTCAAGTTCTTATTTGAAATAATATCCATTCTGATTTTATTTTATTTTTTTGAGGAAAATGCTCTCATTTAAAATTTTCCCCAACTTCTATGTTCAACCATGGAGCATGCAAAACCTAATATCAAGATATCAGCACACAAAACACATAGAATGGATGCTTGGGTAGCAGATCTGATTGAGAATGGAACCAACTTACCTGATCTAGCGACTATTGCATCCATTCTGTGGCAAATCTAGAAGGCGCGCAACCATTTTGTCTTCCGACAACAACGCACACACCCATATCAGCTCGTGGAAGTGGCCCTCACAAATGCGAGGATTGCTCCTTGCTATCTGAAGATGGCGTCGGAACCAGGGACACACTCGCTAAACCCTAATCTGTTGTGGAGTCCTCCGCAGCCTAGCATCGTCAAAATCAATATTGATGGGGCTTTTCCAACAGTGAGCAATGAGGGTGCCATAGCGTGTGTATGCCATGATCACTCTAATCGATGGTTTTACCAGCAGCGTCCAAGCATCCTCCGCGCTGCAAGCAGAGGTTCAAGCCCTAATACTCACTCTCAAATATTTGCTACAGAAAGGAAAAGTGGAAGATCACTTGCTGTTGGAATCAGACTGTTTGGTCTTTGTGGAGACTGTGAACCATCTCAGCTTGCCGCCGTGGGAGAGCCGGGTGTTGTTTACGGAAAGCGCGACGTTGATCCCCTGCTTCTCCAACCTCTGAATACAGCATTGCAGAAGAGAGGCCAACTCTATTGTTGATTGGGCCGCTAAGGCCCATGGCTGTGGAACACTTTCCCCGAACTGGGCTTTTTCACCTCCCCAACTTCTCTTGGATCTTCTATGTTCTAAAGCCCTGACTAAGGGTTGTCCTATTTTGCCTACTTGAATGAAATGCTATGTTTTCAGATCAAAAAAAAAAAAAAAAAAAAAAAAAACCGACAGCACTCTTCAATACGATGTTGACAATTCACCGTTAGACTTCCAAAAACGTATTATCCGAGTTTGATGGACATATCCAGGCCTTTTAATATTATTTCTAGTTGTTCTTTTTCATTCGAATTTGTGACAAAAGTTAACTGCGGCTCATCGGACTCTTCATGGACCATAATGAATTAGGGAGCTAATGTTCCTGGGATTCAGTACGAGGCGCTCAGATCGTTTTTAAATGTAGTATTATAACCAGACAAACAATTAGCAGAAAACATGAGTGAATTTAAAATGTAGAGGCAATTAATGGTAATCGAATCTCGATACAAAAAAATAATAATAATTTATTATGTACGTCAAACCCGAGAGAGAAAATATTGTAGAAAAGTCACGATTTCCTCTAGGGATCTTGAAATAATTTATCTGGTTTTGGATTCACGGACTTTAATTATCTCAAAGTTCAATTATGTTAATATTTTATTTAGGGCCCATGTGAGACCCAACAACTTGGTTGAGCTTTGCATGCTTTCACCAATGGATATCTATAGCCTTGTAAATAGAAAATAGCTACACCATATATGCACTTGTTCAAACCTTACATTTAGGACTTCTAGTGAATATATCTCTTAGAGGCAATTAATGGCAACCGAATCTCAATACAAAAAGGAAACATTGGATTACTATGCACGTCAAAAGAAAATATCGCAGAAAAGTTG
This sequence comes from Eucalyptus marginata, assembly GCA_014182565.1. Classification (NCBI taxonomy): domain Eukaryota; kingdom Viridiplantae; phylum Streptophyta; class Magnoliopsida; order Myrtales; family Myrtaceae; genus Eucalyptus; species Eucalyptus marginata. Next base: position 19,311,121 of record CM024593.1, on the reverse strand, counting down.
CATTTTCCTTTGGGGATTAGGGAAAAAATTGTTTAGATCAAGATTCACAAGACATTAGTTATCTCAAAGTTTGATTATGTTACTATTTTATTTACGGCCCACGTGAGACCCAACAACTGGGTCGAGCTTTGCATGCTTTCACCAACGAATATCTATAGCCTTGTAGATAGAAAATAGCTGCACCATATATGCACTTGTTCAAACCTTACATGTAGGACTTCTAGTGAACATATCTCGTAGAGGCAATTAATGGCAACTAGATCTCAATACAAAAACGAAACATTGGATTACTATGCACTTCAAACTTGAGAGAGAAAATATCGCGGAAAAGTCGAGCTTTCCTCTGGGAATTAGGAAAACATTTGTCTAGATCTGGATTCATTGGACTTCAATTATCTCAAAGTTTGATTATGTTAATCATTTATTTAGGGCCCATGTCAGATCCACTAGCTGGGTCAAGCTTTGTATGCTTTCACCAATGAATATCTATAGCATTGTAAATAGAAAATAGCTGCACCATATATGCACTTATGCATGCCCAACTTTTTTGCAAGTAATTTTTAGCGTAGGCTTCTTTAAGCATAATACTTGAGATTAAAAAAAAAAAAATACCATATGTGGATAAAGGGGTATTCAAGAATAGAAATGGAATTAGCTAGGCTCGAAGATATCACAAACCAAAGCAAGGGGTGCTCTACATGCGTCATCTACTTCTCCAAACATAATGGCAATTACTAATTTCTTATATTGGCATGTCCTAAGTGTTGTGAAAAACAAGCCAAACAAATTAATAAACAAAGGGTAAAAGCCACCAAAAACCCTAAACTATGCCGATTGTGACACATTTATCCTAATTTTTTTTTGTGACACCAAAAACCCATAACTTTTATCTATGTGACATATTTACCTAAACTTGTGTAGTATGACACATTTACCCCAAAATTTTATTTGTGATACCAAAAACGCCAAACTTTTTTTCTATGACACCTAACTTTTGGGGCAAGTGTGTCACGTGAGTATAATTTTGGGGTTTTTTGTGTTACAAAATAAAAGTTTAGGGCTGTTGATGTTACGGAAGCATAAGTTTGGGTCTTTTGGTGTCATAGAAAATTTTTGGGATAAATGTATCACACGGGTACAAGTTTAGGGTTTTTGATATCATAAAAAAAAGGTTTGGAGTAAATGTGTCACAATGGGTAAAGCTTGGGTTTTTTTGTGCCTTTTTTCCCTAAATTGGAGTAAATGTATCCAATTTATTTTACCTGATCAGTCTGGTTGTGAATTTTTGGGAGGTCAGACCAACCTGTCTATAGCACTTATTTCAGTGATAGAGGCCCATGCGTTACTTGACAAAGGATGTCAAGGGTACCTAGCAATGGTTAAAGATTATACTAAGGAAGAGCCTAAGCTTGATGAAATTCGAGTAGTTAATGAATTTCAAGATTTATTTCCTGAGGAGTTGCCTGGATTACCGCTGAAAAGAGAAATTGAGTTTGAAATTGAACTAATGCCCGAAACAGGGCCAATATCGAAAGCCCCGTACAGGATGGCCTTAATGGAACTGAAGGAGTTGAAAGTGCAATTGCAGGAGTTGCTTGATAAAGGATTCATTAGGCCAAGTGCTTCACCTTGGGGTGCACCAATCTTGTTTGTGAAAAAGAAGGATGGGTCGATGCTCTTATGTATTGACTATAGGCAACTGGATCAAGTGACCATTAAAAATAAATATCCCTTGCCTAGAATTGATGATTTATTTGACCAACTCCAGGGAAGTTCAGTCTTTTCTAAGATTGACTTAAGATCGGGGTACCATCAGCTAAGAATTAAGAAAGAAGACATTCCTAAGACTGTGTTTAGGACTCGTTATGGACACTACGAGTTCCTTGTCATGCCATTTGGATTGACAAATGCACCAGCTGCATTTATGGATGTACTGGATAGGGTATTTAAGCCTTATTTAGATCAATTTGTGATTGTTTTTATTGATGATATCTTGATATATTCTAGAGGGCCTGAAGAGCATGAGCAACACTTGAGAATAGTTTTGCAAACTCTGAGAGATCACAAGTTGTATGCCAAATTCAGCAAGTGTGAGTTTTGGGTGGACCAGATAATGTTTTTAGGACACGTGGTATCAGGAGGAGGAATTGTAGTGGACCCGGCGAAAGTTGAGATGGTAATAAATTGGCCGAGACCGATAACACCCACTGAAATACGAAGTTTCTTAGGATTGGCTGGTTATTATAGAAGGTTTATTGAAGGGTTTTCACGACTGGCAGGTCCCTTAACAAAATTGACTCGAAAGAACTCGAAATTTGAATGGAGTGGGGAATGTGAAAGGAGTTTTCAGGAGCTTAAAAGAAAGTTGACCTCGGCTCCAATCCTAACTATACCATCTGGATCTGATGGTTTTATAGTGTATAGTGATGCATCTCACAAAGGATTGGGATGTGTTTTGATGCAACATGGCAAGGGCATAGCCTATGCATCTAGACAATTGAAACCTCATGAACTGAACTACCCAACGCATGATTTAGAATTGGCAACCATAGTGTTCGCTTTGAACTACCCAACGCATGAACTGAACTACAATTTGTATGGGGAAAAGTTTGAGATTTATACAAATCATAAGAGCCTAAAATATTTGTTCTCACAAAAAGAGTTGAACATGAGACAAAGGAGGTGGATGGAGTTGTTAAAGGATTATGATTGTGAGATATGATACCATCCAGGGAAAGCGAATAAGGTAGCGGATGCCCTTACTCGTAAGTAAGCTTTGGAGATGGCCAGTTTAAGAATGGCAGAATGGAACCTGTTAAAGTCTGTGACGGACTCAGAGTTTGAATTCAAAGTGAATTATCTTACTGGTATGCTTAGTTCATTAAGGATTGAACCGGAAATTATTCAGAAAGTTAAGATCCTACAAGAGTCCGACCCAGAAATTATGAAAGTGAAAGATGCAGTGTCTTTAGGAAAAAGACCAGAATTTCAAGTTTCAGAAGATGGAGTGGTAAGATGCCAATGACGACTATGTGTTCCCAACAATGAAGAAGTAAAGAGGGAAATTCTGTCGAAGGCACATAGGAGTAATTACAGTATTCATCTGGGTAGTACAAAGATGTATAGGAATTTGTGTTAGCAATTTTGGTGGAACGGTATGAAAGCATATACGGCTATGCACGTTTCTCAATGTTTGATGTGTCAACAAGTGAAGGCGGAACATCGCAAACCTATAGGACTCTTGAGACCGTTAGACATACTAGAGTGGAAATGGGAGCATGTAATGATGGACTTTGTGAAAGGACTGCCAAGGACATCAAGTGGTCATGATTTTATTTGGGTGATAGTGGATCGTTTGACTAAGTTGGCCCATTTCTTAGCAGTCTGTATAAACTATTCAATGAATAAACTTGCTAAGATATAGGTAAGCCAAGTAATACACTTACATGGTATACTTGTAATGATCACCTCTGATCGAGACTCTAGGTTCACTTCGAATTTTTGGCGGAGTCTCCAAAATGCTTTAGGGACAAAACTTCAATTCAGTACTGCTTTTCATCTTCAAACATATGGACAAACAGAAAGAGTGATCCAAGCTCTGGAGGACATGCTGAGAGCCTGTGCCATTGATCTCAGAGGAAATTGGGATGAAAATTTGCATCTGATAGAGTTTGCCTATAACAATAGTTTTCAAAAAAGTATAGGCATGGCTCCATATGAAGCATTATATGGAAGGAGATGTAGGACCCTTGTCTGTTGGGATGAAGTGGGAAAAAGAAGATTGACAGGACCTGATTTGGTACAAGTTACTACTGAAGCTGTCGAGATTATCAAGAAAAGACTTAAAACAGCCCAGAGTAGACAAAAAGACTACGCAGATAAGCGTAGAAGGCCTTTGGAGTTTAGTGTGGGAGATCACGTATTTCTTAAAGTATCTCCAATGAAAGGAGTATCTTGATTTAGAATGAAAGGAAAGTTAGGTCCCAGATTTGTTGGACCTTTTGAGATACTTGAAAGAATAAGAGACGCAGCTTATCGTTTGGCGCTGCCTCCTAATCTGGGAAACTTACATGATATGTTTCATATGTTGATGCTAAGGAGATATCAGCCGGATCCTGGTCACATACTTGATCATGAAGCCATCAAAGTGGACGAGAAAGTGCAATACATCGAAGAGCCTGTGCAAGTGCTAGACAGAAAGGAGCAAGTCCTTAGGACCAAGAAAATCCCACTAGTTAAGATATTATGGCGACATCATGATGTAGAGGAAGCCACATGGGAAAGCGAAGATAAGATGAAAGAAATGTACCCTCATTTGTTTCAAGTGGCATAAGTGATGTCTAATTTCGAGGATGAAATTCTCTAAGGAGGGGAGAATTGTGGCATCCAAAAACCTCATGGCAACCTCTAGATGCCTTACAACCTATGGAAGGGCGATGGAAGTATCATTGATCTATGTTGTGGCCTTTAGACCAAAGAAGTGTAATAGATTAATGGCCGAGCACCTAATAGGTAATTATTTTGTTGGAAACATGCTCTATGTCCATGTGAGACCAAGGATGTTATTTGATAAGGAAATTATGTTTTTGGCCATGAATTTCATAAGTTGGATTTTATTAATCTACGTTACAAAACTTTATGGCCATTTAAATTTGTAATTTAGTACTTTGTATAAATAGGGATTTAAGTTGGATTTTAAAAATGGTAAACATGGGCCATTTAAGTTTGGGCCTTAGGCCCAAGAGTGTTGGGCTTAAGATGGGCCAAAAGGCCTGGCCCATAGAGCCCATGAGAGGCTGTCAACGCACGGAAGAGGGGGAGGAGCTGAATGGCTTCCTCCAAGTGTCTTCAGCAAGGTAGACACTTGTCTCCTCCTTAGGAACAAGTGTCCCCCCATGCAAAAATGAAGATGCATGCCATTTCTTTTCAACCAAAAAAGGGAGAGTGGGCGGATTGAGAGAGAGAGAGAGTGACCGTCCGACAAAGAGAGGGGTGTTGTGCGAAGGAGAGGAAGAGAGAGACCAGCCCGTGCGCAAGAAGGAAGGAAGAGGGGGTCCGTCGCCGCCGTGTCCCGCTATCGAGCCCGTCGTTCGGTTGCTGTGTTTCACTCGATTTGGAGGCAAGTGGGATCCCTTGATCTACTATTGCTTGCTGTGTTTTATGTGTGTGATTGAATGGTGAAATTTCAGATGTGTAGGATGTGTAGAACTCGAAACTACAAGGGTGGTGTTATAGTCTAGTATGCTGTTTTTGAGAAAAACAGTTCGACCTTGGATGCTCTAGTGAGTTGCATGCGATGTTTGAATTGAAATTTTGTGGCACCCCCAAAACCATCCGGGTCGCCACAGATATTGAACGCTACACCTAAAGAACACTAGTACATTTCTTAGAAAAAGAAGCATCAAAGTTCCTAGGCATTTTTCTTCGCCCCTTTTTTTTTCCCTTTTTTTTTTTTTAAAGAACGGTCCCAGCGCAACTCACTAGCGGAAGCATAAATTAATACCACATTTCCCTCCAACAAACATGATACAATGCACACCACTAATCTCCATAGGAAAGGATAAAGCCGAGCCACTTTTATTTACATATTTTCATGAAGGGTTTTCACGGGTCGGTACATCAAAAGAAAGACCAAGATTCCTCACTACACTCGGCCGTAAACCCCAAAAAGAAACACTCGACCCACTATAATCAACGTGTATGATCCCCCCCTTCGAACAACTAGTGTCAGTTATTCAAAAAGTTGCAACTCCTACTCCTCACGCGCGGGCCATCACACCCACCCTGGTGCGTTAGGCGGTGGGGGTGGCAGCATCCCCTGCATCACTTCGTCTCGGCGAACGTGAACAGATACGAACTCCTGAACGACCGGGCCCCCAGACAGGCCCACATCATACATCACAAACGTACGAATCCGTATGAACGTCAGACCAGGGACGGTGGGACAATCGATCTCCGCCCACTTGACCTCCACATCAGAAGGAAGGCCGTAAAAGATGCCCCGCGTGACAGTAGGAAGCGGCATTGTACTAATCTGAAATGTTGGTCCCCGAAGGGGTGAGTACAACCACTCAGCAGGTAAAGGAATCCAATAACCACTCAATGCATCATGTATGTCGTTCATGCATTCAAGCATACTTACCTCGAAGCCATGTATATACCATCATACATCATCATCACAATCATAACACGTACATATCATCAGGCCATGAATGATCATCATCATATCATATCACTTATGCATATCATCATCATCTCTTATATACATGTCATCATGTCATCATGTCATCATGTCATAGGTGATCATCATCATATCATGACATATATGCATATCATCATCATATCTTATATACATGTCATCATGTCATAGGTGATCATCATCATATCATGTCACATATGCATATCATCATGCCATAGGTAATCATCATCATATCATGTCATATATGCACATCATCATGCCATAGGTAATCATCATCATATCATGTCATATATGCACATCATCATGCCATAGGTAATCATCATCATATCATGTCATATATGCATATCATCATGCCACTTTTAACTTTCAATTTGATCACCACATCACTCTTTCTCGGGATCATCAATTTTATCCCATACTTTACACTCGCACCCCATCTTGGCATCGCCAGAAAACCTTCGGCATTCAGCCACTTAAGGCCACCGGGCATCCGGCACCCCCACATTCCGGGCATCTCGCATCCCAACTGGCATCGCGAGGCATTCCCTTGGGCAAAGACCTCCGAGGCTTCCGGCACCCAACCATTCCGGGCATCCTGACACTCCCAGGGCCATCCGGCCATGTATCTCTATACATTCCGGGCATCCGGCACCCCCCATCCCGGGCATCCTGATACTCCCAGGGCATTATCATCCGCCACAAACAGTTTCCTCATTTGTCATTGTTCATGTTTACCAATTTAGGCCTCAATTTAACATGGCACATGATGTAATGGCAAACAAAATCACTTTCATTCTTTGATCTATGCATGCATTATTAGTCATCATCATACATGCAGCAAGACACAATCATTCATAACAATTAGGTTTATGGAATTTGTGCCACTCAAATAATCCATTTACCATGCCTTTTTAGAATTTATTTAAATTCCAGCTTACATCATTTTGAAAATATTTAAATTAAATATCCACGTGAATCCCAAAATTATGAAATTAAAGCATATGACAATCAAGACAGTAAGATAGTGATTTCATGAAAAACACATGGCCAATCAAGTTCTACACAAAAGATAATATTCACACAATCACCACATGAAATTCCGGATAAAGACAGAATGTGCAATTTTCGAAGTAATTCAATTAAAATGCCCAAACGACCTCCGAAAATTATGAAATTTTACCAGGTTATAGCTAAGACACTAAATTAGATTTTTTATGGAGGATTCTAGGCCAGAATAGTTTTAGATAATCTCCTATAGTCGTTCGAAGCTTCTGGTCCTCATACCGAAACGTCCAGTGTCCCTATGTCCGAAATATCAAGTTTTAACCTACTTATCCTTCTTCGTTTTCTCTGACATTTGGATATGTTTTACTTCAAGAGGTCCCCTACAACTTTCATGAAGGGATCTAAGTCAAATTTCCAAAGAACAGCTTCCATATGGGTCCATGAAGTCTCGGGTGTCCAGTACCGCGTCGCCAGATTTACCATCTTCAAGAGTAGGTCGATTCCCTAGGCTATACTTGTTCATTTAACTTCAAATTTGAGTATGTTGGTCTTTAAGATGTGCTCTACAAGTTTCATGAAGAAGTCAAAGAGAGATTCTTGATAAAAATCAACATGCAACCACAAATCTACCACAAGGTCAGCAAAGTAGTTCCAGATCTAGAGTCTCCGTAGGATGAGAGTTTGACCCCTTAAATCTCCATCATTTTGCACCAAATTTTAGTATGTTGTAGTTTAAGATGTTGGCTACAACTTTCATGAAGAGATCAAAGTCAAAATCGAACTCAAAACATGCATGCAAGCTCTCACAAGATTCTGACTCAGGCAGTTCATGCGAAAACAGCAAGCTTTTTCAAGAACAAACCACACTAGCTTCGGTTCCTTACCTCTAGACACCCAAAGATTCAACCAACATGCAAGACACACATGCAAGAGTAGAGATTGGATCCTAACTTGCCTTAAAAAAAAAACGAAGCAACACCGGCACACAAACGGCGAAGGGGAACGATCGGACGACGGGCGACGACGGGCGACTCCTTCTCCTCTCTTCCTTGGTTTCTCTCAAAATTTTCTCTCCCTTTCTCCTCCTCTCTTTGCACGCACACTCTCCCCCCTAAACCGGTTGCCCTTTTCTCTTTTTGCTTTTCTTTCCCCTAATCATTGCTTAATTGACCTCAATGCATGAGTGCCAAATGGCCTTCACACTAGGACACTTGGGGAGGGGCATGCATCCGAATTTCCCTCCCCCCTCTTTGCTCGGTCGAAAGGCCCAATGGGCCTCATGGGCTTGGCCAAAATGGCCCACTTTAGGCCCTCTATCCATGGGCCTAAAGTCCAATCCAAAATTTATCCTTTTACCTTTTTACTTTTTAGCAAAAACCCCTAAATTTCCTCTCTTAGATGATTCAAATTTCCAATTTTACTAAGTCAATAACTTGTAACTTTTAATCTATAGGAAAACGAATCTATGAGAAGCATATCTAAGCATAAATTTGCCTTATTTAAAATAACCTATAGTACAAATCTTAAAAATTCAAGAACATAGGCATATAACATTTAGTTTTTAAGGGAGAGGTTAATAGTTAAAGCACAAACCATAGGTAAATTCATTACCTAATCATAGGCCTTAATACATCTTTAAGACTTGTCTCAAATATTTGGGATGCCACAAATTTGACTTTGACTTCTGAATGAATGTTGTAAAGGACTTCTTAGAGAATAACATACTCAAATTTAAGACAAAACGAACAAGAATACGTAGGTGAAATCGTTGTTCTTTGGAAAGACTAGATCTGGAATTTTTGGTACCGACTCTTGATGAATCCGTGGACTGTAAGGCAACCTTTTTGTCGAAATTTCACTTCAATTCCTGAAGGAAAGTTGTAAAGGACATCTTGAGGTATAACATATAAAAAATTTAGAGAAAACAAACAAGAATAGGTTGGTGAAACCGCGGTTCTTTGAAGATGATTAGATCTGGAATAATGGTACCGAGAACAGGGGTATTAACCATCCATATCTATTTATCTAGGACAAATTTGATTTCAATTTCTTCATAAAATATCTACCTTATTGTCTTGGCTACCACATATTCAAATTTCACAATTTTTGAAGATCATTTGGGTATTAAATCAAAGATGTTTCTAAAACTGTACAAACCGAATTGTTAGGATTTTGAAAGCTGCGATGCATGGACTATTATGTTTTATGTGAAATTCTTTTGATGTAGTGTTCTTCATGAAATATCTGTCTTTATGTCTTGTCTATAACATATTCAAATTTCAGAATTTTTGAAGTTCATTTGCCTATTTAAGCGGAAAATATTTCAAAAACTGTGCAAGCTGAAATGTTAGAATTTTCATGCTGTGATGCATGGACCGTACTGAATTATATGAGGTTCTTTTGGTATAGTGTTCTGCATGAAATATCTACCTTTATGTCTTGTCTATAACGTATTCTAATTTCATGATTTATGGAGTTCATTTGGGTATTTAATCAAAATGTTTCCTGAAACTGTGCAAACTGAATTGTGCGAATTTCAAAATCCGTGATGCATGGACTGTACCTAATCATGTAGAATTCTTTTGGTATAATGTTTTTATGAGATAATTTCCTTTAGATGTTGTTAATAATCTATCAAAAATTTCATAAATTTTGGAGTCCGTTTAGGTATTAAATTGAAAGTATTTTCGGAAATGTGTATAATGTTTCACCCGAACATGCATGTGTTTTCAGAAAAATAAAAGAATTGGTTCCATGTGATGTGATGTATTGTGTGATGGATTATGTTGCATATATGGTGTCATATTGTGGCACTCCCAAAACCGGGAGGGTCGCCATAGATACTGAACGCTACACCTAAAGAACACTAGTACATCTCTTAGAAGAAGCATCAAAGTTCCTAGGCATTTTTCTTCGCCTTCTTTTTTTTTAAAAAAAAAAAATGGTCCCAGCGCGACCCATTAGCAGAAGCATAAATCAATATCACCATCTTTCCCTCCAACAAACATGATACAATGCACACCACTAATCTCCATAGGAAAAGATAAAGCCGAGCCACTTTTATTTACATATTTTCATGAAGGGTTTTCACGGGTTGGTACAACAAAAGAAAGGCCAAGACTCTTCGCTACACTCGGCCGTAACCCCAAAAAGAAACACTCGACCCACTATGTTCAATGTGTATGATCCCCCCCCTTCGAACAACTAGTGTCGGCTATTTCTCAAAAAGTTGCAACTCCTACTCCTCACGCGCGGGCCATCACACCCACCCTGGTGCGTCAGGCGGTGGGGGTGGCAGCATCCCTTGCATCACTCCGTCTCGGCGAACATGGACAGATACGAACTCCTGAACAACCGGGCCCCAAGATAGGCCCACATCATACATCACAAACGTACGAATCCGAATGAACGTCAGACCAGGGACGGTGGGACAGTCGATCTCCGCCCACTCGACCTCCACATCAAAAGGAAGGCCGTAAAAGACGCCCCGCGTGACAGTAGGAAGCGGCATCGTACTAATCCGAAATGTTGGTCCCGAAGCGAAGTGAGTACAACCACTCAGCAGGTAAAAAGGAATCCAATAACCACTCAATGCATCATACAATACATGTAGCTCATGCATCCAAGCATGCTTACCTCGAAGCCATGTATATACCATCATACATCATCATCACAATCATATCATATATGCATATCATCATCATATCTTACATACATGTCATCATGTCATAGGTGATCATCATCATATCATGTCATATATGCATATCATCATGCCATAGGTAATCATCATCATGTCATGTCATATATGCATATCATCATCATATCTTATATACATGTCATCATGTCATAGGTGATCATCATCATATCATGTCATATATGCATATCATCATGCCATAGGTAATCATCATCATGTCATGTGATATATGCATATCATCATCATATCTTATATACATGTCATCATGTCATAGGTGATCATCATCATATCATGTCATATATGCATATCATCATGCCATAGGTAATCATCATCATGTCATGTGATATATGCATATCATCATCATATCTTATATACATGTCATCATGTCATAGGGGATCATCATCATATCATGTCATATATGCATATCATCATGCCATAGGTAATGATCATCATGTCATGTCATATATGCATATCATCATGCCATAGGAAATCATCATCATGTCATCTCATATATGCATATTTCAATTTCCACTTTTAACTTTCAATTCGATCACCACATCACCCTTTCTCGGGATCATTAATTTTATCCCATACTTTACACTCGCACCCCATCTTGGCATCGCGAGAAAACCTCCGGCATTCAACCACTTAAGGCCACCGGGCATCCGGCACCCCCACATTCCGGGCATCTCGCATCCCAACTGGCATCACGAGGCATCCCCTCGGGCAAAGACCTCCGAGGCTTCCGGCACCCAACCATTCCGGGCATCCTGACACTCCCAGGGCCATCCGGCCATGTATCTCTATACATTACGGGCATCCGGCATCCCCCATCCCGAGCATCCTGATACTCCCAGGGCATTTTCATTCGCCACAACAGTTTCCTCATTTATCATCGTTCATGTTTACCAATTTAGGCCTCAACTTATCATGGCACATGATGTAATGGCAAACAAAATCACTTTCATTCTTTGATCTATGCATGCATCATCAGTCATCATCATACATGTAGCAAGACGCAATCATTCATAACAATTTGGTTTATGGAATTTGTGCCATTCAAATAATCCATTTACCATGCCTTTTTGGATTTTATTTAAATTCCAGCTTACACCATTTTGAAAATATTTAAATTAAATATCCACATGATCCCCAAAAATCATGAGATTAAAGCATATGAAAATCAAGACAGTAAGATAGTGATTTCATGAAAAACACATGGCCAATAAAGTTCCACACAAAAGATATCATTCACACAATCACCGCATGAAATTTCGGATAAAAACAGAATGTGCAATTTTTGAAGTAATTTGATTAAAATGCCCAAATGACCTCCGAAAATTATGCAATTTTACCAGGTTATAGTTAAGACACTAAATTAGATTTTTCATGAAGGCTTCTAGGCCAGATTAGTTTTAGATAATCTCCTATAGTCGTTCGAAGCTTCTGGTCCTCATACCGAAACGTCCAGTGTACTTATGTCCGAAATATCGAGTTTTTACCTACTTATCCTTCTTCGTTTTCTCTGAAATTTGGCTATGTTTTACTTCAAGAGGTCCCCTACAACTTTCATGAAGGGATCTAAGTCAAATTGCCAAAGAACAGTCTCCATATGGGTCCATGAAGTCTCGGGTGTCCAGTACCGCGTCTCCAGATTTACCGTCTTCAAGAGTAGGTCGATTCCCTAGGCTATACTTGTTCATTTTACTTCAAATTTGAGTATGTTGGTCTTTAAGATGTGCTCTAGAATTTTCATGAAGAAGTCGAAGAGATATTCTTGATAAAAATCAACATGCAACAACAAATCTACCACAAGGTCAGCAAAAACGGTTCCAGATCTAGTGTCTCCGTAGGATGAGAGTTTGACCCCATAAATCTCCATCATTTTGCACCAAATTTTAGTATGTTGTAGCTTAAGATGTTGGATACAACTTTCATGAAGAAATAAAAGTTAAAATCGAACTCAAAACACGCATGCAAGCTCTCACAAGATTCTGACTCAAGCGGTTCATGCGAAGACAGCAAGCTTTTTCAAGAACAAACCACACTAGCTTCGGTTCCTTACCTCTAAACACCCAAAGATTCAACTCCATTTCAACCACACATGCAAGACACACATGCAAGAGTAGAAATTGGATCCTAACTTGCCTCTAGACCGAGGAGAACGACAGCACACGGCGGACGAACGGGCGGCGTGCGGCGGCGACGGGTGACTCCTCCCCCTTCTCGGCCTCTCCTCTCTCGGCCTCACTCTCCCTTTCTCTCGCACGGTACCCCTCTCTCTCTCACTTGGCCGAATGACACAACCGGCCACCCTCTCTCTCTCCTCTTCCTTTTGTTTTCCCCAATTTGCAATCATTAGATTGCCTCTCCAATGGCCAATGCATGCAAGTCCTCCTTGCCACTTGGCAAGGCCCATGCAATGGGCTTTGGGCTTGGGCTTGGAGGCATTTGGGCCAGCAATTGGGCCGGCCACTCCTCCCCTCCTCATGGTCGACGGCAGCCTCCCCATGGGCTTCAATGGGCCGGCCATTTGGCACACCAAGAGTCCATGCTATTGGGCCTAAGGCCCAAACCTAAATAAACCTTAAATTTTACCTTTAAACACTTTTAATTCTTTCTTTTAGGAATTTAATTACTAAATTCCACATAGCCAAAAATCTTGTAACATTTTTATTTATGGGAACTTAGCCTATAAAACGCATAGCCAAGCATAGATTATCCTCATTAATTTATCCTATAGTCCAAATTTCAAAATTCAAGAACACAAGCACATAACACATAGCCTTAAGAGAAAACTAATGGCTAAAGCATAAACCATAGGTAATTTCATTACCTAATTATGAGCTTTAAAACATCTTAGGGCTTGTCTCTAATTTCTGGGATGCCACACATATGGCATGGTACATAATGGCAAAAGTTCAAAAAGACCTTTGTTACCTTCACGTCATATGCCATGTTGATATTGAGACGCAATTTTGAAAATGAAATATGATAATGAGGATACCGTCGGAGGTGTGAGCCAACGATGCCCCGGGAGTGTTGGGATGCCCGAAGGTGAGTGCTGGATGCCTGGAGGTGTGTGCCGAATGTCCTCGGGAGTTTCGAGATGCCTAGAGGTGTGTACCGGAGGTTCCTCGCGATGCCAAGTTGGGTGTGAGCGATTAAATGTGGGACGCAATTACTAGTCCCGAGAAAGAGAAATGTTGTGATTCAATTGAAAGATAAATTTTGAAATTGAATCACACGCATAAATGTGGGCATACATGCATGGCTATTTTGATGACATATGTACAAGTGCATGGTGGTATATGCACATTGTGTGGTGACATACATGCATGGCTATTTTGATGATATATGTACAAGTGCATGATGGTATATGCATGTTGCATGGTGACGTATGCATGGCTGTAAAGTGAGGTATGCTCAAATGTATGGATGATATGTGCTTTCTCATGATATCTTAATTGTCTTGTTTGACACATTGACTAGTTTGTTGGACCTTTACTGCTGAGTGGTTGTACTCACCCCTTTTGGGGACTAACATTTCAGATTAGAAAGATGCCTTTACCACCAGTCATGCGCGGCACTTTCTACGGCCTACCATCTGACATGGAGGTCGAGTGTGCAGAGCATATTTGTGTCACCATTCCTGGTCTGGTGTTCATTCGAGTTCACGTGCTGGTCATGTATCACGTGGGCTTAGCTAGGGGCCCGGTCATCCAAGAGTTTCTGTTTGTCCACGTCCGTCGTGATGGGGTGATACTAGGGATGTTGCCAACACCGCCACCCGATGCACCGGATTGGGTGTGATGGCATGTTTGATTGGTGGGAGCTTACACTTTTTGGGATAGCCGACACTTGTAGATGGAGGGTTATACATGATAGATATAGGGGGTCGAGATCTCTCTCTTTTGAGTAGTAGCCGAGTATAGCTAAAAATCTTGGCATTTTGGTTGTACCGACTCGAGATGTCCATTGTAAATATGTGAATAAAAGTGACTCGGCTTTATCTTTTCCTTTGATGTGTAGTTGGTGTGCATTGTATCTTTGTCATGGGAGTAAGGGATGGTGAGACTTGTTTATAATTTCGCTATAAGCTGCGCTGAATCCTTTTCCAAAAAAAAAAAAAAAAAAAAAATGCCTGTGAACTATGGTCCCTCTTTAATTTGAATAAAAGATATAAGACTGGTTTACAATAGGTAGAGCGATAGGTATTTGTGGCGACCTTAGTAGATTGGGGGTGCCACAGCGGTTGGTATCAGAGCTAAAAGTTTATGTGTGGAGTGATAAGGAGCCTCATTTGGAAATTGAGGAAGGTAATGACAATGCACACCGTAGGATACTGACTAAGAATGGTTGACTAACTTTGAACAACGGGTGATGGGTATTTGCCCATAGATCCCCAGTCTGTGTTATGAGTTGCTTTTAGGTGCCAGTAAAATGGTTATGTTACTTATTTCCATAGTTGCTGTTGCTTTTAATGGAGACTTTGAGTCACAGATATTTCCTGAGGCAAATGCTTGGAAACTGCAAGAAAATCATGGTACGATATGGAAGTCATCATCCATCGAGGGCTGAAGCCTCTGTAGCAAAGGCTGAACCTCGGATGGAAGATATCCTACAAGCATTGGCCAATATAGGAAATCTGATGGAAAGACAAGCGTAGCAACAACCCGGACCAGAACGCCGTACTCAAGGACTGGTGGAGCAATTTTTGAAGTTGAAACCACCTAAGTTCAGTGGAATGGGAAGTCCTGAGGAGGTGGAGCATTGGATTGATGGGATGGAACGAATTTTCCAGTTGTTGGACTACAATGATGCTGAGAAAATAACTTTGGCAGAGTACCAGCTGGAGGGAAATGCAAAGTTTTGGTGGAGAGCTTTGAGGGACATGATCTTTCTACCAGGTACTGATGTTAATTGGGATGAGTTAGAGCTTTCAATAGAAAGCATTTTTCTGACTGTGCTAGGGACAAGAAAACATGTCAGGTCAGGAACTCTGGGCTACAAGAGCACACCGGATCTATTAAAAGGGACATCGGGCTATGGAAGCACGCCGGGTCGGTAAATAGAGACTTTAGGCTACGAAAGCACGCTAGGTCAATATAAAGGGACAGCTTGATCGAGTCAAGTGTCGATGCACTTGATAGAGAATACTTGCACAATGACAAGTATATGGGTAGAGATATACCTACTTTGTGATATCTCCAATTCTGGGGATATGTCTTCTGGAATTTAGATATCCTATGGAGGTCTTTCACCTCCTGGTAGAAACAACTTTTTGGAACATCAAGGATGCACCTTGAATGTTCATGAAGGTTTATGAAAGGAACCTGAATATCATGAGCTCTTGGGTCTTTGAGAAAACACTACCTGTCAGACATGATTTAGAACAAAAAATGCATTTACCAAAGAAATAAGCAATTAAGGCTATTTTGGAATGCACACTTCAAAATTCACTGAAGTTTTTATTAATTTAATCGGGGTTCACGCATAATGGCCTTTGCATCACCCAAATTTCCATTGAAGATAATCATCATTCAAGACAATTTTCATGACATGAATTTTCTAAGAATACTAAATGAGACTTTCAGTTAGAAAGGACTTTCACTCACTCTCATTTAGAAGAGCTATTTTATGAGAATCACTCCATCTCATCATATCGACAGGGGTCCGAGTATTCTCGCAAACGGTACGACCTTACCATTCTGAGAGGTCTTTAACAGGGACCGTAATGTGGGTTTGGTCAATGGCTTAACAAAGGGACTCTTCGAGTCAAGGCAATTGAAAGAACAATTTTGTAATTATCTCCGGGTTTACAAGTCAAGAACCCTGCAAAATGAGAAAGAAATAATCTTGCTCGCACTTCTTCGAGCAATGCTAAAAACATATGAGTTCCTATGTTAATTCAGGTGCCCTAATATGAAGAGATTTTGGAAGGGGCGTAACGTAGGCTGGGTTTATGGGTTGAGAAATGAAAGAATCATTAGGCTCGAAATGTGTATAAAGGGTGAGAGTTGATGATTATCTTGGCATTGCCACCAATTTTCTTTTTCACCATCGGGGATTGTCTTCATGAAGTGCCCCATTGATTGTAAAAATTTAGCATTTTAGTTCTTTGAGTATTGCTCCATTGGGATTCAATTCTTGCAATTGACAGTCACCTATCTTGACTCTCTCTTTTTTCATCTATGGGCATCGGCCTTACTTTTACCAAGCATCTCGCTTTTTCATGCCCCTAGTTTTCATGCATTTTTTTCACTTCTTTTTTCATGGGCATTGGCCTTACTTTTACCGAGCACATTGCTTTTTCATGCCCCTTAGTTCTATTTTGATTTCTATGCATACGTCAAGCAATTACACTTTGAATGACACTTGAACTTTCAAGGGTCTTCATCTGCCTTTTACCTTTCCCCAGTGTGAGGGATGATCACCAACTGGGTTTAAAGAAATGACATTGCAGGCTCAAGTGGGCTATGCAAATGATATCAGTGTATATGATAGAGAAAGAAATGTTCTTCGTCATCTTAAGGCACTTAAATTACCACATGAATTCAATGTAATAGCATGACTTGAAGATTGATGCAAGTGAAAACAAGAAAAATTCTTTTCATTTTCCTTATGATGCCATCTTACCTCCCATTTGCCCCAATGTGGGGTGGTTCTTGACAGGGGTAATTTGAAAAGAATCTCCATAGGTATATGGGGCTCAAAAGGGGTTAAGCAATGGATCACCAGTAGTGTTTGGGAAAGAGAAATAAAGTGCCCCTCATCATTCTGGTTGTCGTACATTTTGCGAGAGAACTCTTTACCTTGCGGATATGGAATTTTTTACACTCATCTCACAAGCGTATAGGTAGAGGACTGTGTATAGGATAAGGCGTGCTTTTCTGAGACGTCTCATTTAGCATGCTTAATTCATTCCACATCATTCATTAAATTGGTATGTGATGACAA
Organism: Eucalyptus marginata; assembly: GCA_014182565.1. Classification (NCBI taxonomy): domain Eukaryota; kingdom Viridiplantae; phylum Streptophyta; class Magnoliopsida; order Myrtales; family Myrtaceae; genus Eucalyptus; species Eucalyptus marginata. The sequence continues at coordinate 19,293,263 of CM024593.1, read as the reverse complement.
TCTTCAAGGGAATTGGTGAATTAGATAGGTAAATCTGTCATGCAAAAATTCTTCTTTTGAAAGATTACAGGCATTTTATGATCTTGTCAAGAACATCATTCAAGATGTGTTAGGATATCAAGTGCAGATGGTTGTCCATGAATTGCCTCTTATCAACTGATATCGAAACTTTGATGTTTGATTTGAAGAACACTCCATTTTGCCACTGCATAAAAGAACGTGCATGAATATGATTCTATGCAATGAGAAATGAAACTTGATTAATTTCCATTATACACCAAAGAACCGGCTTTGTTAGTCCGCTATCACCATCGGAATTTGACATATTCCTAAGTTTGTCATCTGCAAGGAAAAAGGGAGAGAATGTCATTTCCAGAATTGATGAAATTCAAGAATGAGATACACCTTTTTTGGCATCAAGCATGGAGTCGAGAAGGGTTGAGCGCGCCTTTTGCTTCTTTGGAGTTAATATCTCACACAAGTAGTAATGAGAGTTGCCAATGAGAGTTGCCCCCACATCTATTTTTTCATTGAAATCGCACTCTGAGCCAGTTGATCTATCATTGCAATCTGATATGCCTTTTTTAGATGATCCCTCCTCAGGCCAAGAAAATAATACTCATGAATTATGTGTGCTTGAGTTTTTCACCCTCCTTGGTCCTTAGGAACATGAGATGGTTCAAAAGTCTCTTGGCTCTTTTCTTCGAGTCGCGATTTCTCACTTGTTTTGATCCATCATTTTAGCTCTTGACCGTGTACAGATGGGTGAGCGGGATCGCTCCATAATTACCTATTCAAATGAACGGGAACATATAAGAATGAGGTGTAAATAGAAAGTTAATCCATGAAAATGATTTAATCAATTTTTCCATTTTTTTTTCATTTATTCATGAAAAGTTCGTACAAGAAGGGCATTTCCTAAAAATGGACTAGGAAAATGAAGATAGACACCCTAGCAAGACCAAATTTCCTAGACATGAATTGAAAACAAATTCTCCAAAGTTTTTTGCAAATGATTCATTACATGGCAATTTCCTCATTTCATTTCTAATTGACAAATGAATTAGATCAAACAACTAACCTAGATTGTCATGGACGGACCGAAAATATGACAAAGTAAGTAAATTGCATAGTATATGGATAGAAAACTTACTTCACCAAGGAAGATCGATGGCAGTCACATAGACATGCACATGAGATCTGAGGCTCGATTTCTACTCTTGACAGGCTTAGCAAAGTGGAGTTTAAAGGGTGGGATGACTAGTCACAGCCTTGCGTACTAAGTCAAGTCCTCTTAACTCCGGCTCAATCAAGAATGATACCCCAATGCGATGCAGCCTCGCGGGCAAAGGTAAACATTCTTGACACCAAGAAAAAGCTTTCGGGATTGAGTTGGGCAACCTCTATTACGTGGCCACGCGGTCGAAGTCGTATCCAACTCAATACTATCCTAAGTGTCCTAGTGCGGCCCAGGTTCGGTGGCAAGTTGTGTGTACAATATTGTAGTGCTAAATGCAAGGCATGCACAACAGTTTATATCAAACAACACTTCAATAGTTTGAATTTAAAACATTCATCCCCAACTCCAATCTGCAAGACAATGGTTAGCAATCACTACTCCCCTTATACCTCCCTTCCTGCAAGAACATTTAATACCTTAAATGTTAGGGACGTACACTGGGATCCTCGCTGTCAAACAAAAATACTTTTTCAAAACGAAAATTAGCCTAAGTCCACTAAGAGTTTTAACTCAATTCCCCAGCGGAGTCGCCAAGCTGTCGCGACCAAATTGTTGGGTGCACCACCTAGGGTTTGGCTAAACTTAGCTCGAGCTCTTCCAAATCCATATCAATTCGTAACTTAGTTAAAATTTCTTAACATGCAAATAGATTTTATCTATGAGTCGCCACTAATCAGCTTATGGTAAGTCGATTAGACACCTAAGTAAAAAATGGGAGGATTATTTTACTCCTACGAACTAGAGACTTTGGGTACGGGGACTTGGTTACACTAGACTTCTCTAATGCCCTTTTGGTACCATTTCTTTTATTTTCAAAATTGTTTTTGAATGCAGCTTGGATTGATTTTAAATCTATTTCCCTAACATGTGAGGTGATCATGCGGGTGCGCAAACCACCAATTTAACACCCAAGAAAACAATGAAATAATTACAGGGCTTACCTTGTAGCAACGAAAGCATATGCGTTGTTAGATCATAATTCAGATCATCAACCCTAGATATGATTTCTAATTAACACACAATTTCTTTTTGTTTTCATTTAATTAATGAGAATCATGCTTCATGTGACGCAATATAACTAAATGACTTAATTATAATAACAGGCAATTTCTAATTAAATGGACCTATCGACAATCACTAAATGGCGTGCATTTCATGAATCTAATTCTAAATGACATGCAATGACATTTTTTATTTTTTATTTTTTTAAATGCAATCTATCCTAGAGATTTAAACTAATTTATTCTAAGACATTTTTTGTATTTTTTATGAAATTCGAAATTAGAAAAATGTGAAAATTATCTAACTAAATTAATATTTTATCCAACTTATATTGAGGATTAGTTTAGGCTAAACCCTAATTAAGACCAAGATATTATATGTAATCTATCTAAATCAATCTAAACTTAAAATGAAATATGCAATTTTACCCTAATGTGCGATGATGTGCAAAGGATGTCGTAATTCTACATGACCTATGCATGATGATTTTTGCTTTTTTTTTTTTAAATTAATTTCGAAATTAAAAAAAATGTCAAATAATTAAACATGCAATTTAAGCTAATGAATTGAAAAATCTAACATCCTAAATTTATTCCTTTATTTCTTTTTTTGACAATTCATGATAAATAAAATGCTTAACCTAAATATGCAAATAACCCTAAAGCATGCAACATTTTAACCCAAACATATTTCAAGATAAATAAAGCAATCAAAACAAGACAGACCATTCAAAATCACCAAATGTATCATACATTGTTTAGATCAAGGGATAATATCTCGCTAATAAAATCGATAAATTGATCTTAAGCTTTAAAGATCAAAATATCAATTTTATTCCCGCTTGATTAATTATTTCATCTAAAGCCTTATAGATGAAATAAAAAACCTAGGCGCGGTTGCGAATAGTATGTCGAATTTCCAATTATGCATAGGGAACTATTTTAAATAAGTAAACAAGAAATAAAATAAAAAAAGTAGGATAAGCTTGCCTAATAAAATAAATCAAATATACATACTTTGATTTTTCTTTTCTTTTTTTTTTAAAAGGAAAATATTGGCGGCCGGTTTGGAGCTCAAGCGAGGGGATCAACGGCGAGCAGCACGTCCGGCGTAGGCAGCAAAGGTGGACTAGAGCGGAAGCAGAGTAGGCCGTCGCAGCAGGGGGCTGTAGCATAACAGAGCGGCTCGCGCGGCAAGGCGTCGAGTGAACAGGGGTGGCCGATCATGTCGTCGGATTTGCAGCAATGGTTGAGAGCAAATGGGCTCGTGGGCAGGGAGCGGAGGCATTAGCGAGATGGTCAAAGGTTCGGCGGGGCATCGGTGTTCAGATCGAGCCGCAAGCAGTGAATGAGAATAAACGGGGTCAGATCTAGCTCCAAGAGCGGAGCTCAGGGCTGGGCTCGTGGGTTGCTGTTGGAATCGCAACTGGGCTGGCGCGGTGGTGCGACGCGAAGGCTTCATGGGCGTCGCGGACGATGATCGGCAGGGCATGGACAAGATTGGCGAAGGCATGATGTGACTTCAACAAGCGTCAACGACGGGGCTAGGCCAGATCGCGAATGGAGGAGGGGGCGTCACTCGGGCGGCGGCTGCAGGGCAGCAAGGGCGTCGTTGCTGCAGCAACGAGTAGTGGTGCGTAGAGGGGTTGTGCGTCGGGGCTGCGCGTCGCGGTGGACCGGTTGGTACTTAGAACAAGGGAAGGAAGAGTAGTTTTCTGCAAGTATGCCTTCCCACAGTGGGCGAACAACTCCCGTTCAAGTCCTTCAGGGATGGCCTTTTAGCAGAAAACTACTCTGCCCTTTAGTTCAGAGCCTAGGGACACCATGATAACCAGGATGGAAACACTTCTAATCTACCCGAGCTGCATTTCCTAGAGGATTCTACCAAGCTGGAGAAGAAAAGGAGCTTAGAAAGCCATAGAGGTTTTTACAAAACACTCACTTTACTTCAGGGGACTTTGCCCAACACATTACACCCTCCTTGCCTTATATGGACAATAAGAGGTCACAAGCGAACAAGGACCAAGCTCACGGGTCCAGAAACAAACAGAGGCACCTGAAATTTCCGGGAGGGAATTATTAACACACTGTACTGTGAATAGTACTTTCCCTAACCTAGTGCTACAGTGAAAATGTACGGACATCGGCTTTTCAGCGGTCTCGTCCGTCACGGGCATTGTAGTCGTAGTCCGAGTCATCTGAGCTGTGTGCAGTTGCCAGAAGATGTGCTTCATATTTTTGTTCAAGAGCTTCAAGATCTTCTGGCGAGAGGATCTGATTTAGCTGATGTGATGATGATGCTTCCTCATAAGTCCAGTGGGACGCTTCTTCTTGAGCCCAATTTGTATTGTCATGTTCTGTAGTATCGGCAGGAATGCTTGGCTGAGGCCAATTAGATGGCTGTGCATAGTAGGAGGTGTCCATATGGGACAAGGACGAGGGTCCTTGGTCGTAGGGATCTTGAGAAAGAGGACCTCCCCAGCATGCATAGGGGTCTTGAGTGGACTGGACAATGTCATCTTCACTTGTCACTTCATTGTTTTGGGATGACTCAGCTTGTCTGAGTTGTCTGAGTGCTTCCTTAGCTTCTGGTGCTAGGTCGTAATGATCCCACGCAGTAGGTTCATTATAATTCCACACTTCCTCAGGAATGGTTTTGTTTTCTTGGCACAGGATTCTCTGGAGTTCTCGGTACTGGTGTTAACAAGATCTAATAGATCTTGGATAAGATTTGTGAATCGGAGCTTCTTTGCTGTCCAAATGGGGTTTGTAAGATGTGGTTCCTATTTCCAGGGGGACATGAATGATGCTACCATTGTTTTTGAAAAAGTGCCATGGACGTCTGAAAAACAAGATGGTATGGACTTTAGGATTTGGTGTTGCGGTTCTTAGTTCTTTCTCCAAAAAATGCTTCTAGTGAGTAGGAAGATAGAACCAATTGAGAAAGTCTATAAGATTTTGATCACTTTCTCTTTCAACATTTCTTCCGAGTAAGAATATCCTGGTGAGGTTGGCGACGAATCTTCTGGTTGGGATTTCAATAGCTATCAAGGACTTATTGGTTAAGTACCATAATAGCGTCTTGAGCTGATCGGGGAAATCATCTTCCTTCCAGATAAGAGGATGTATAAATGGATAAACTGAATTTAATCCCCTAGGATAAAGAATCGAACCTGCATTGAATCTGAACAAATCTGTGTGGCATTGCCACATGACAGTTTCTAGATTTTTCGTGAGATTGTCATTTGGATTTGTTCAATAATCTCCTGGGGATATTTCCAGCTTGGCAAATCTTTGATCTTCTCAATCTTGTATTTTACGCCATGATTGAGCATATGAAAAGCCGGTCTTTTGATGTACATGTTGATTTCAGCTGGTGCCTTTGGTCTTGACAGGAAATCAGCAAGAACATTCTTTTTTCCTGGAATGCGTTTGGTTTCAAAAGAATATTTTGAAAACCATTCAGCCCATCGAAGTAGTTGGGAATTTGGAATTTGCTTCTGTTTAAACTTAGTCATCTGAGGAAAAGATGCCATGTCTAATTCTACCAGGAAGTGATGGCCGATGAGATGGAATTCAAACTTCTTGATTCCATTCTTTACTGCTAAGATTTCTTTGAAAGTGGAATGGTAATGCATTTCGGATTGAGAAAACTTTCCACTTTTATGGGCACAAAGGTGTCTCTTACCATCAATTTCTTCAAGTAGAATGGCTGCCCGCATTCGTCACCGGCGTCGTTTGAAGAATTCTTTTACCCGTTGACGGTATCTTGGTGGTGGGAGATTCTCGCATAACCTCCTTAAGCTCAGCGACTACTTTTGTCTGAATTTTTCCCCAAGGTGGGGAATTCTTCTTTAGCATGGATTGCAAAGGAATCAGGAGCTTTGCAAGATTTGGAACAAAATCCCTGAGATAATTGATTATCCCAAGGAATTGTTGAACTTCCTTCTTTGAGAAATTTTCTTCAAGAAACTTTAGCAGTTCCTGAGCAATATGTTGCCCTGGATAGTATGTACCATTGTTGAGGTGCATACCAAGAAATTCAATTTCTGTTTGGGCAATATTCATCTTTCGCTGAGAAAGCATGATGCCATGCTTTTTGACAATTTCTGCAAACTATTCAAGGAGTTGGCAATGTGACTGCTCATCAGGACTGTAGAGCAGGATATCATCGATATATACTGCTGCACTTGAGAGAATTGGTTGGAAGATACGACACATGGCCTTTTGGAAAAGGGATGGTGCTACCTTTAGGCCAAAAGGAAGAACTTTCCACTGGAAGTGCTGGTTTGGAATACAGAATCCTGTTTTGGATCTGTCTTCAGGATGGATGCCCAATTGCCAAAATCCGGCTTTGAGGTCGAATTTGGAATATATATGGGCCTTTGTTAATCCAGTAAAGAGAGAAACTCTGGATGGTAAAGGGAATTTATCATCCCTGGAGAAAAAGGTTGAGGGGTTGATAGTTGATTACCAATCTCATTTTCCCTCGTTCGCAAAGACGCTTATTGACATAAAAAGCTTCACAAGCCCATTGAGAGTTGGAGATTTCAATAAGGCCTTGTTGCAATAGTTCTGAGCATTCCCTTTGAGCTAAAGCCAAGTGTTTGGCTTCATTCCCATGTGGCTCGCCTTGGTTGGATTTATATCTTCATTCTTCTTGAAAGGAAGGTGAACAAAGAATTCTGGATTTTCCCATAAAGGATGGGAACACTTTTGAGCAAATTCCGAATGGGATTCGGAACAAGATTCTAACAATCTCTGCATGATTGGATCTAATAGGCTCATCTGAATGGAAAAAAGTCTCTGAATGTTAACGAACTCAGAGAATTGGTCTTTATACCTAAGACCTTTTCCTGGAATGATACGAAGCTGTGAGATTTGAGTCATGATGTCCCAACCAATGATTAGGTCTTTGTTGGGAAGATTGGATGCAAAGATTTTTGTGGTTATAGAGCACTGGGGGAAGAACTGAACAGTTATAGGAGTGGTCCTCACATTTGTGGAGAAGGTGTCTCCTGAGGCAGAGTTGAAATATCGGACATAAGGAGTCCAATATTCTTTAGGAAGAACTTTGGTATCCAAAATAGAACAGCTTGCTCCAGTATCAATGAGGGCAATAACAGTGATAGGTTTAGCAAACTTTGAAGTGAGGATTTTTACAGGGAAGTGGGGACAATGAGTTTGACTTGAGAATATGTCAAGGTTTTGTTCTGCAGGTGTGGGTGATATGTGAAAAATATCTTCAGATTCTGGGTCTGAATCTTCACTGGAAGTGTGATAACAAGGAATGATACAAAGGGTTTGTTCGGATGGTTCTTCGTCAGCAGAGAACAATGATTCTACATCATCATTTTCGAGGGAAATACCTGTTTCGTTCTCTATTTGATGTATCAAATGATGATGACCTTTTCTGGCTTGGGGACAGTTTTTGGCAAAATGTCCGTTCTTGTTGCAGACGTAGCAACGATTCGACTTTTTATGGCCCGTGCGATCCTTTCTTTTTCGTAGGTATGGCCATTTCTTCTTTCGGAAGTTCTTGTGGCCATATTTGGATTTTTTCATCTGGAACTTTCTGAAATGTTTCTTCTTTCGAGAATACTTTCCACAAGTACCATCACAGTCTTGCTTAGAACATTTGATCTTCAGCTTTTGGCGAGAGCAGGCTGTCTCGAGGCTCTTATCACTAGTGATGTAGGATTGGACCATCTGGCGCTTTAGGCATATTTCTTCAAGGCATAGATGGATTTCTTGTTGTATTTCTCCTAGGGGCATATCCTGTACTCTCTTCTGTCTCCCAAAGAAGGATCTTTCGACCATTTAGGATAGTTCTTTGGGGACGGAAGTCAGGAAAACATGCTTCAGATTTGAATCAGCTCCAATTTGGTAAAAGAGTTGGAGCATTATTCGATAATGCTTATCAAGATGTTTCTTCTGGAGGGAACATCATTTTCTTTCGAAAAACTCTCTTCTTTTCATCTCTATGAGGTCGGTGGGTTTTCCCACAAAGAAGTGGTATAGGATAGTAATAGCATGGCTAAAATCTGGTGACATCAGAAAATGAATCTGGTCTTGCTCTGACACTGATTTCCACCAAAGTTTAAGGCTTCCTGTGAACCTAGTAACGAAGTTGTAAAGGACATCATTCATATCATGGTTGGTGATGGACTGAGTGTTTAACCAAGTATGAAATTCCTCAAGTCTTTCTGGCCATTTCTGATAAGGAATATCATCGATGGTGAAAAACTGCTTTGATGCCATGGACACATGATTTCTCGGATTGTCCCGAACAATCTCTGGGTCAGAGTAATTTGATTCCATTTCCTGATCTGGAGGATCGGCCATAAATATAGAAGAAGTTATTGGTGCAATAGGAAGGGGATCGGGTCTAGGAACTGAAAAGGATGAAGAGGATGAAAATGATACTGAATCAGATTCAGTATCAGAAGTGGTAGGATTAGTTTGCTCTACCGGAAATAGAGTTTGATCATTTGGAGGTGTTGGATCGGTCTTGTGGACCGGATCAGGATGTCCTTGGACACTCAAATCCTTTAGAAATGATTCTAATGGATTCGCTAGCATCATTTGATCTGGTTTTTCTCTTATGACAACCGAACATGATTCTACATGAATTTTCTCTTTTCCTCTTTCCTTTTGGATTCGATTCAACTCTTTAAGGCGATCTCGTATATCTAGTTCCTTTCTGGAGGGATCTTGTGGAATGGCCTCAAAGATAGACGTGCTGGGGTTGCGGAGTAAGTATCCAAGTTCTTACTTTGGAGTTGCAAATGGATCAAGAGGTCTCGAACCTTCCTTCTTCAAGGAGTTGGATTTGTCTTTTGAGCTTTTCTATCTCCGGTTTTGGGCTCTCTAGATAATGGTAGCCTAGACGTTGCCCTGATTCCAAGGCATTTAGCCTCTTCTGGAATTCAGAAACCATTTTCTTGGTAGTCTCATCATACTTTCGGAGATCTTGTTGCACAATTCCAATCTTGGAATCAATTGCTTTGAAAGCATTGTTTTGTGCTAGCAGAGTCTCTGATTGCCAATTTAAAACAGCTTCAGCAGCAGAAGTCTTTTTCTGTCTCCCATTTTCATCCACATCAGTGGGGGTAGGTACTTTAGGAATATGGTGGTATCTGCCTTGTGGATCAACGAATTCCTCTGGGGCAGGAAACAAGAGTTTAGAACCTTCTCTGGCAAGATGGGGAAAGTCAGAATCGTGAAACATGGCAATGGAGGAAATATGTTGTGTTTCTATTGGAGCTTCAAGTGGGTAGGAATGCTTCTTAGCCCACTTTAAGATTGGCTTGTAGAATGGAGAGAGAGCTTGTTTTTTCTGAGGTGATGATGGTGGAGGTGATCTTGGTGGATCTGGTGAAGTTTGGGGTGAAGTACTGACCTCTAGTGGTGGAGGTGGTGCATAACAAACCATGAACTGGTATTTATCACACTCACCAAGAGTATCAACGGAGGGGTCTCCGTTTAAGTATCTTTGGTACACCTTATCCTTTGGCCTTTTTCGTCGAGGTGGAGGTCCATCATATGGATTTTCCTTATTAGGAGAATTCATACAATAGGAACATTGGCAAAAAGGATCCCAGAAACAATGGCCATCTTTGTCTTTATAGTAATGGACAGGATGTCCCTCACCATTAAAGTGTCGAACAAGCTTTTTTGGATCTGGTTCGGAAATTGATTTAGGAACACATGGTTCGATCATGAAGAGGGTTTGGAAGATAGAAGGACTTTCTTCCTTTTCTTTGCCAAATTTGATGGAAACAGTTCCATCTTTTTTTCGGAAGAACTCAGAGTCCGTAGACCTGGAAAGGCTTGTTATGTTGATGTAGCTTTTCGTAGTTGGTAATCCAAGTTTCTGGAAGGAGCTTGGCCAACGTGTCCTTCAGGATCTGCCGAGGAACATGAATGCATGATGCCTGATCATTCTGCATGGAAATAAACAAAGCATCTTCATTACCATTGCTGAAGTTTAGATCAAGAGCATGGTTCTGTACTCGATAAACCATCTAGTAATGCAGGGTTGCAGCTACAGAGTCGGCAGTTTGAGGAGCTCCAGTGAGCTGGACTTGAACTTTTAGGAAAGAGAGTAGCTGGGGGTCTGACAGAGCGATGTTGAAGTTGGGATACAGAGTTACAAAAACTCTTCCAGCATTCAGAGTAGTTTGAACAGTACCAATGCAAGCATGCCGGTATTGTAAAAATCCGGTATCTAGCAACGCAATTCTTGCCACAACGGGCAAACCTTTACGGCCATGAAAGGTGAGAGCAAGACGAACAGCGCCATAATGAACATGAGTGTATCCCTGTTGAGCCCATTGTCTAGGGAATTCTGGAGGGATCTGAAAAGTAACAAAGTACTCATTTTCAGTAGTAGGAATGGGGTGCTGGTCGAATTTGGAGGACTGGACGTACTCTTTTACTTGCTTTGGAGTTTGGTGAATAAGTTGGCGGATAGAGCGGATGGGTGAGAATGACGAATTGGGTTTAGCAAAAGCGGAGTAAGGGCTCATGAGAGGGAGCTGGGTTTCAGAGATCTTGGTTTCATCACTAAGAGAGACTTCGTAAAGATAATCTATCTTAGAAGCATTGGAAACACGAAACTCTAGAGGGGTTGAGGATGATGTAGAAGGGGCAAGAGTAATGGGTGCTTCGAGAACTTCAGGTTCTGTAGACATGATGTAAATAGATCTTCTCAGCACTGGATTCACCTACTAAGCGCATGGAACGGATAATATCACAAACGAAACCATGGCTCTGATACCAACAGGGAGGGTGGATTAGAATCGACGCCGGCAGAGGAAGCATAGAAGCAGAGCCAACGAAGGGAAGAAGATGGTGAATAGTAAAGGTCAAATCACCTCACTTTTCCTTTTTTGCCGTTTTCCCTTTTCTTTTTGTTTTTTGACCTAAAAAAAAACAATGAAACCCCCTTTTTCCTCAACGAACCGAGAGCCCTTTCCTCTCTTTTCACTTTTCACCTCTGTGTTTTTTTTTTTTTTTTTTTTGCTCGACCAAAAGAAACCCCCTCTCAACGTGGCCGTATATTTCTCTTATGTGGCCCCATAATTTCTCCATACGCGGTCCCTTTTATACAAGCGAAGGACTTAATGTTTTTTGGCAAATGTTCTTTATTTTTCCTTTCCTTTTTGGCTCATGCACGAAAGCCCCTTTGATAATGTAATATTTCTAATTTTGAGTCAAAGAATATATATTACTCAATATATGCCCCCACATGCAATATTCTATTTATCTTTTTTCTAATATTCCACTTGAAACTTTCCTTTCTGCCAAAAAATATATCCTTCGATGTATATTGCTTGAATATGTGAAAAATCTCCCGTCGGTCCAAAAAATTAACGCTCATCTATCGCCAGTCGGTCCAATACAAATGCGGATAATTAAAATGCTCCTAAAACTATATGTTATGCAATTTTAATTATATATATTTTAGGGGTAAAATTAATCCCTAATTTTTGTGCCATAAATGACTAAATGGGTTGCCCAAAATTTAGGTGTCAACAACCGTTATGGCACGTCCTATACAATGCCTAACAATTTAGCCCCATAATCAGGCACAAAGTATCACAATCATTCAAGCGTGTTTCGATTATTACGACCCCTCGGGCATGGCAATGTCTAGCACACCCCGCCTAGACGGCATTCCATAAAAGAGCATCGGTCCGGCCTCCACCGTGATTCGGCATCCCGTTGACTTGGGGGCATCCGATAAAATCGAGCATCATCCCACATAAATGCATTAGGACAGGTTCCATTAAGTGACCATATGAGCACATATTTAGCCAAGAACACCATGCTTTGTGTTCAAATGCCTCATTTTCAAATAATGAATTTGGCCAATTTTTCTTCTTATTAAAAATCCCTGTAAAATAATCGTGCGTGGTCATGTATTCGAAATCGAACTGTCAAACTTAGTACACTCTCATTTTAAAGCTCCACAGTTTTATATAGTACATAAAAGTTAGCATGAAAACCGAACACCTTGCATTTTTCTAATTAAATGCCAATAAAACCAAGTTTTGTAATAAACATCAATAACTACCATCAAGCAATCAATTGCATATCATAGCACATATAAGCCATCAAAATCACCCATAATTCCATCCAAGAAAACAAGCATAAAATCCTACGTAACGCTTAATCCGTCACTAATTATGCTAATTAGGATTAATTAAATACATTGCAATTAATAAAGTAAATTGCGATGAATTAAGCTAATCCAATGTTAATTAGGCTCCTTCTGTTTCGTGGTGTTACCAGACCATTTTAACCAATAGAATCGTCTTGTTGCGTAGAACATGCTCTTTTCAATCCACTATCCAAACTGGTCTCTCCACGTGCAACATTCTCTCGTCCACGTCTATTTCCTCGAAATTTAGCACATAGGTTGGATCAGGTTCATACTTCCTCAACATCGACACGTGGAAGACTTCATGCAGTTAAGCAAGTCTCAGCGGCAATGTGAGACTATATGCCAAAGTTCCAATTCGCTCTAAAATTTCAAAGGGACTGACGTACCTCGACCTTAGCTTCCCTTTCTTGCCAAAGCGCGATGTACCCCTCATTGGTGACACTTTGAGGAATACGTGTTCACCAACTTGGAATTTCAATGGTCTACGCCGCTTATCTGCATAACTCTTCTAATGACTCTAAGCGGTCTTGAGCCTATCTCGAATGATTTTCACGGCATCGACTAACTGTTGAACCAACTCAGGGCCCGTAATCTTACGTTCTCCAACTTCATTCCAATAGACAGGAGTTCTGCAGGCCCTACCATACAATGCTTCAAATGGTGCCATCTTGATACTCTGCTGATAGCTGTTGTTGTAGGCGAACTCAACTAAATAAAGCCGTTCCTCTCAGCTTCCTTTGAAGTCCAATATGCAAGCTCGCAGTATGTCCTTGAGGGTTTGAATAGTCCTCTCAGACTGGCCATCTGTCTACGGATGATAGGCCATGCTGTACTGCAGCTTTGTTCCTAGGCAGTCTATAAACTTTTCCAAAAAGTTGCCGTAAACTTTGGGTCTTGATCTGACGTGATCATCATTGGCATTCCATGGAGACGAACTATCTGTCACACGTACAATTCAGCATATCTGTCCAATACAAAGTCCTTTCGTACGGCGATGAAGTGAGTAGATTTCGTTAATCTGTCAACTACAGCCCATATGTAGTCGTTACCTTGCTGACTTCTCGGTAATCCTATCACAAAGTCCATTGTGATATGCTCTCATTTCCACTCGGGAATCTCGAGAGGTTGCAAGAGTCCTCCAGGCTTGCAATGCTATGCTTTCACCTGCTGGCAAGTCAGACACTTGGCAACATGTCTAGCGATATCTACTTTCATACCGGCCCACAAATAGTGTTAACGTAGATTCCGATACATCTTTGTACCGCCTAGATGAATACTGTAACTGCTACGGTGGGCTTCTAACAAGATCTCCTCCTTAAGTCCGACATCGTCGGGCATGCACAATCACCCACGAAACTTTAGTATCCCGTCTTCAATAACTTGAAAGTCAGCTTTCCTCTTTTCCACATCCTACTACATAATTTTCTGGATTTCCAGGTCTGTCGACTGTAACGTCTTAATCTTCACCTGCACTTCCGATTCAATTTTGAGGGTAGCCTTGAGACTTGAAAGGTGGTCTACCTCAAACTTGAAATCTGAATCTCGAACTCCTTTGTCACGCCTAGATCCTCGGGCACACGCCCATCCCTCACCTTGGTCGATTTTAAAGTGCGATATCCCAGGATTAAGTATTGCCGACCCTTTCTTTTTAATATGCGCATGCGGAAGCAATTATAAATCCCCAGACAATAAAATAATGGGATAGAAAAGCAGACCATATTTTTCATATTGAAATTCACAACCACACTTTTATTAACAACACAACTCATAGTATATTTACAATACCATTCACATCATACTAGTCTCACACCTATCTACACTAAGATAGGGTTCACAAAAGGGATGTGATCTCAATCCACATCCGGGTTGTACTCAAGATCCCTCTCTGGATCATCTTCTTCTTCAAAAATGTTTCTCCTCCTCAAGTTTCACCCCAGTGTTCATCTTCTCAGGTTCCTCTTCCTCGGCTTCTACTCAGGGTCCTAAAATGGTTATTCAATAACCAATGAGACCACGTCTCAGCGAGTTCTACTCCCTAAGACCCGATTAATAAGCCAATACACTATGGGCTGCCTAGACACGCACAGATCAGAGGACTACCTTGGCCTCAGATTCCACCTGCAAATCAATACAATTCATAATAGGCACCCAACTACTCAAAACAAATCGAACTAGTTGATTGCATGTCATCCAAATCATATAATCCCCACGATGTATATTAGTTACCGAGCACACGTGCGTTCTCTAAGGCACTAGTTCACCAAAGTAATGCATCAAATCACCGAGCCCACGTGTCTCTCCCAAGATGCCTCACTTAATTCCCTAGGCCCACGTGCATTCTCTAAGGCACTAGTTCGCTAAAGTGATGCATCAATTCACCGAGCCCACATGCCCTTTTTACGATGCCCGGGCCCACGTGCATTCTCTAAGGTGCTAGTTCACTAAAGTGATGTATCAAATCACCGAGCCCACGTGCCCTTTTAGATGCCACACCGATTCACCACTCCACCGTCAATATTGACAATCGGTACCCAATCATTTCCCAATCAAATAATTAAAATCAACCATCTAGGAACATATCCTAAAATTCACAATTTAAATTAATTCCATATAAATTGAAGCTCAATTAAATAAACGGACTGCACCACGACAATCGGCATGAAATTCCGATCACCGGCCATCCCAGTTGAATTTCAGGAAAAATAAATAATTAAATAATTAATTTCGAAAAATAAATAAATAAATATTAAAAAATCCAATTTAGGCCCGTAATGCCCGATTGGAAGCCGAGGAGGCTGGAAAATTACCGAGACTCATTCATAAAAAACATGGCATGTCTACATGCTAATGTCTATTTCTAACCACCTAACATGCATCATTAAGTCACTAATTTAATTTATCTAAATTAATCTAACCACCTAATTGCATTTATTTAAATCTAACCAACCCTAAGTATAATTAGCAAACTAAGAAAGCATTAGTGAGTTAAACTCACTTGGTAAAAGCGAGAACCGAATCACCGCGATGGCGGCCGAAATCGAACTTTTGACGATACCGGCGGGCTTGGGGGCCAGGCCTAGAACGTGCCCAACAAATCTCGGCCCAACCGAGATTTGTCTTATACTGGACTGGGCTTCACTTGACTGAACAGGCCTTGAATGGGCTGTCCCCGCGGCTTCTAATTTTGCTAGGCTTCGGAGCTGAAATCACTGGGCCTGACTTGAAGGGAGTTGGGCCAAAACTGAAATGCAGGAGCAGATGGGTTGAATACACGGCCCAAAGAAGCTGCTGGCCATGGCTGCTGGAATTGTCGAGCTGGGCTTGAACGATTGAAAGTACTAGGCTTCACTGGGTTGGAACGCCCGAGTGACTGAAGACGGCGTCGATGATGCTCGAGCCGGGGAATTCGGTAACCCACAGCTGACGTCGTTGACTAGAGAGGATGGAGCGGACAAAGGCAGCTGCGTCGGTGGCTTCAAGCTTCGCTCGCAGCTGGCATTGCGGACGAGATGCAGTCAACTTCGGTGAAGGGGACACCGGTTTGTTGACTCACACGTGGGGATGAGAAGCAGCTTCTTTCGGTGGACGGCAAAACTCGTGAAGATGTTGCTTCCTCAAGCGACGTTGCTGGAGTTGTGTTCAATTGAGCTGAAGACACGCGGCCATAAGGTCAACAAAACAAGGAATCGGCTGGCTTCGGTTGATCGTGGAGATGCGCTGGCAGCCAAGGAGCAAACGAAGAGGATACATGGGCAGGTGGGGGCTTCACTCAGTGGGGGCTGACTTCGTGGGTGCTGGTGGCCGACCGGTTGTGGTGTTGGGGCAAGGAGCTGCAGCAGAGGGATCGGTGGAGTTGCTTTGCTGGAGTTGAAGAGTTCGGTGGAGCTGCCGTTCCGAACGAAGAGAAATGAAAGTGAAGCTGAAGATCGGGGTGTTGCACGCTGCTTCCACGAGAGTGAGCAAGGGATTGAGGCGGTGAGGGGAAAGATAATGACGGGAGGGGGGCCTAAATTTCTGAAATCTAATCCATTGCCTTAATTGCTTGTCCTCCCTTTTTCCTTCAAGTTTATCTCAACTTTCCTTATTTCTTTCTAGCATAAAAATTTCATCAATAATCCCAAGTTTGAAGTCCAATTTTCTGCTCTTTTTCAAATTCCGAATTTCACCAATTTAATTCAATTTCCTTACTCAATTTCCCAAATTGAGGTCCAATTCCGATGAAGAAAAATCCCGAACAATCTTCTGTAAGTCCTTGACACTCAAAGGCTAGGCCTGAAAGTCCAAATTTCCTTTAATTTGGCCTATCCGAATTTCTGTTGATTTTCCGCGGCGTCCACAACAATTTTCAGTAAAAGTCTTGGAATCTCTAAAAAAATTTCTAAGAATGAGTCAACACTCCTAGAATTAATTGTGACATGACCGAAACTTCAATTTCTGAAATCGGACTCGAATTGGCGGTTAATTTCTATTCGGTGTGTTTTTAGCGTGACCAGCTACATTGGGTAACTTTCAGATATTTTTAAGTGCAATTGACTCATGGTCGATTTTCTTCGAGGCACTATGAACCCACTTGACTCATTGGCGACCCTCGGTTGTCGTGAAAATCCGAAGAATCCAAATACGAACACAGGGTACCAAAACAATAAGAAAATCAGTCTAGTGCCGGTCGACATGAATTTTCTAATTTAGTGGTGTCACCCACAATTAGCCACACATCTCTATCGATCCAATCTATCTCTGATTTCAAATCAATTTTTAACTGTGCTGTAATGGCCTCTAAAGATGGACACAGTCAAGAAGCCGATTTCTGGTCGAATTCTCAAGTCTATTGCCTTAAAATTCCTAATAATTTCCCTAGATAGTCTAGTTACCTCAAGAATGATCAGTTCTGAGAATAGCCCTATAAACACGTCAATGAAATGCCCGATTCATTCATAAGGAAACAAAATCGAAAATTTAGGATGTCACATCCTTCAAGTAGGATCCACTCCTGAACCATCATCTGTGCAATCGAAGACTTTTGATTTAACGCATCGGCGACCATATTGGCTTTTCTAGGATCATACAGGTTGTCGCAGTTGTAGTCCTTGAGAAGCTCCATCCAACGACGTTGCCTCATGTTCAACTCCTTCTGAGAGAACAAATACTTCAGGCTCTGATGGTCCGTAAAAATTTGGAACTTTTGTGACATCCTGGATTTTCCATTTCTGCTTTCAATTAAATTACTCGAGCATTTCATCGATGCGCCTATAGGGCTGTTCTTAGAGCTGATCACTCTTGAGATAACTAGACTATTGGGGGAAGCCATTAAGGAATATTAATGCAATAGACTTGAGAATTTGACCAGGAATCGGCTACTCGACCATGCTTATCTTTAGAGGTCATTACGGCATAGTTAAAAATTGATTAGAGATCAGAGATAGGTCGGTTTGAATGAGATGTGTGGCTAAACGTGGGTGACTCCACATAATTGGAAAATTCTCGTCAACCGACACTAGACTGATTTTTTCTGTCGTTTTGATACCCTGTGTCCGTATTGGAAATCTCGAGATTTTCACGACAACCGAGAGTTGCCAATGTGTCGAATGGGTTCATTATGGTTTGAAGAAAATCGATCATGGGTCATTTGCATTAAATTTTTTTGAAAGCTACCCGGTAGCCTAGATCATGTTAAAATTACATTTGGATCGAAATTAACCGCGAATTTGAATCCGATTTCAGAAATGGAAAGTTTTGTCATGTCACGAGTCATTTTAAGAATGTCGATTCAATCTCAGAAGATTTTTCTGTAAACCAAGACTTTTTGGGAAAAAGTCGAGATAGAGCCGTTTTGTTCCAGAAAAGGTCGGGGTCGTTTTTGTTGCGCAATTGTGAAGCAAGAGGTTCCAATTGGTGAGGAAAAATACCAATTCGATTATTGACTCGATGATGGAATTTATAGAGACCAAATTGGGATAATTTAAGAAGAATTGACTATCCAATTGAAGAGAAACCAAGCCAAATTCGTGTGCCCCCACCACCCACGACGTTTGGACCATCTTGGGCTTCTAGAAGTGAGCCTTGTTGGCTAAATTTGGTCCATGGAACCCAACTAGTGGAGAGGAATGGTCAAGGGGACCAATTGATAAGGTTGAAGGCTTGGTAGGCCCCCTTGGTTCCCTCATCTCTTCTTTCTCTCCCTCAAGTTGGTTGACCGCCCCTCCTCTACCTTCATTGTGCCCTTTGAAGCTCCAGCAAAGCTAGAGAAGACCAGTTAGTAGCCCGTTGCCGCTGCACATTGCCGTGACACCGAGCCGCCTCGTTCATGCCACCGTTTGCTCGCCGCGCATGCCCTCCGCCTTAGCTGCGTCTCCGCCTCCCTCAAGCCTTTGTCTCAACCTAGCAGCGTCCCAGAATCCCTTCCCGTGGCCGCCGGATTTCCTTGCACCGCCAAACCACCGCCGTGTCACAGCCGTGAGGCCCGCCGAACGTTGTTGCAGTCTATGTAGCACCGACACGGACACGCAACACACGACACGACACGACATGACACGCCAACATATCATTTCTCGAAAAATAGAGAATTCCAACACGTTCCTACACATTATATATTAAATATATATTTTGATATATAAATGCAAAAATAAATAAATAATAATAAAAAGAGCATAGAATTAATTTATACTAAAAATATTAATCAAACATTTGTTAATATCATTCATTGTTTTAATTTGATAAAGATTGAACGAGAAATTCAAAAATTGCAAACATGAAAGAATAAACTTGAAGGAACATGTCCTGTTTTCTTATACTTGTCGGAGATTAGTGAGATTTCTTATAGTCCTAGACAGAGTTCAAAGTTCATAATATAGACTAGCTTGGAGCTCCTCTACAAAACAAGGTTCGAGAAAAATGAAAATCCAGGACAAGAACTCTCGAAATATGACCAAAAGAAAAGGAAATCACTAGATTCGCCATGGAAAATGTAAGAGATAACTCACAAGCCAATAACATAAACCAAAAGAGATAACTCGCAAGTGATGCTTGCGAGAGGTGGAAAGAAGCAAAAAAAATTATAACTTTAAGTATGTGGGGGCAATGGAACAACGTCGACAAGAAGAGGGGCGTTCCATCGTCACTCACGGGAAGATCAAGACTTTTAAGTGAGAAATTTGAGAGCAAGAAGTTTCTTCCTTTCCCTTTATTTTTGTTATTTTCATTATTTTTTGATATATCTACATTTTTACCCCTCAAGTATTGAAAATTTTTAAAATTGACCCCGTGCATGTCGGAATTTCAGACTCGCATGTTGGAGCGTGTTGGAAAGAGTTGATCATTTGTCAGATTTTCCAACACTCATTGACCGCCTGTCGAAACGTGTCGGAGCGTGTCAGACACGTGTTGGAGTGTCGGACACGACACGAGGGCTTCTGGAGAGTGTCGGTACTTCTTTGGTTGCAGTCCCACCGGTTCTTGTCTCGTCCATTCAGCCCCGGACCAACCACCTTTTAGCCCCGATCAGTGAGCAACAGTGTGGGTTTCTAGCAGCACCTTTGGCCCATTTTGGAGGTGTTCCCGGCCCCAAAAGCCAAGCCCGTTTTGGAGTTTTCTCGTCCCCCATCGTGTCCCCGTCGAATTGAACTAAGCGGTTCGATAAACAAGTGAGTTTAATTCACTAATCCTCGCTTAGTAGGTTAATGACGCTTAAGGGTTGTTTAGTTTAGACTAAACTGGATTAGGTGGTTAGTTATATTAGATTAGTGTATTTAATCAATTGCCGATGCATGTTAGATGGATAGTAGCAATTAGCGAATAAATAGATTCTAGTATTTATTTAATGAGTCTCGGAAATTTTCCGAGCCCATTCCGACATATAATTAGGCATTACGGGCCTAAGTATGCATTTATTGCATTTATTAATTATTTTTCATAATTATTTAATTAATTAATTAATTTTCGGAAATTAAACCGAGATAGCCGGTGGACTGGAATTTCATGTTGATTGCAATGGTGCTTTCTGTTTATTTAATTGAGTACCAGATTGTGCAATTTGAGTGTGAGTAATGATTATGGATCATTATTCCAAAAAAATGAACAACTTTGGTAATTGACTAGAAAATTGCCAGTGGGGCCGTGATTACCACTAAATCTAAGTTATGCTAGTGGGGCAGTGGTTATTACCACTAAACCTAAATTATGTCTATGGGGCCGTGATTACCACTTAATCTAGATCGTGCCCGTTGGGCCGTGATTCATTGCCGAAGACTTAGTAGGCTGTGCTCGAGTGAGGTCGAGATTTATAATTGGAGTGAGTAATGGAATTGACTGTGTGAAGGTCTTGATGACATGGAATCAACTAAGTCAATTGATAGATGATTTGATTTGATTGGTTGAAGTGATTGATTAGTTATCTGAACTGTATCGACTTGCAGGAAGGAAACTGAGGCCAAGGTAAGTCCTCTGACTCTTGGCTGTGCTTAGGCAGCCCTTAGGGCGTATTTTCTTCCTAATCGAGTCTTAAGGGGTTGAACTTGCTGAGATGTAGTCTCACCTGTTGTGGAACAACATTTCAGGTCCATAGATGGCCGTCCCTCCAGCCCCCTCCTGAACATTTTGGTATACCGGAGGAAATCACAGTACAAAAGTTCCACGTTCCGATACACGGGCATCCTGAAGGATTGGAATATGTGCTAATGAAATCTATTGTCTGGGTTGATGCGAGCTTACCCAAAAAGGTGCCCCATCAATACCGAGCATGGTATCGCTATTATAGTGATGGACGAAGGGTGGGCCCTGTATCGGAATTTGAGGTGTCTTTGTATGCGTTGGAGGTAGTGTTTGGGAAGGGCACTGCAGACCCTAGAGGTGGATCAGTGATAGACCCGGTGGCCCCCGATCTTGAAGACCCATAATCACCTGTGTATTCTACGATAGGCTCCAGCTAGAGCGTGGAAGAAGGAGAGATCATGGAGGAGGATGACCCGAAATAGATTGGAAACCCCCACCCCTGTCTGCAGACTCTATTTTCTAAGCTTGTTCATGTAGAACCTAACCACTATAGTTTGTAATGTATATATATGCACTATGGTTTGCATTGTATACATGTGTGGTTGTTTCAGGTTCAAAATTATGGCCCTACTTTCCTATCCCATTGTTTTATTGTCTGGGCATTATTTATATGCTTCCACATGCGTATTAAAAAGAATGGGTTGGCGATGTGTCTTGGGACCTCGCTATTTAATCGACCAAATCGGGATGGGCGCGCGCTCGAGGATCGGGGCGTGACAACTTTTCTCCGCATAAATAATGTCTCTAAATCTTCAGGGTAAAGATGATCGCTACTAGTTCCAAGTCATGCGTCAGATAATTCAACTCATGAGACCTCAACTAACGGGACGTGTATGCAACAACTCTCCCAGTTGCATTAAAACGCAGCACAGTCCTCTGTACGACGCATTGCTATAAATCTCATATCCTCCAGGACCATAGGGAATCGTCAACACAGGTGCGGTAGTCAGCTTTTGCTTGAGATCTTGGAAACTACACTCGCACTTATCTGTCCATTCGAACTTCTATTCCTTCTTTAGCAATCGAGTCAAGGGCATGGCTATCGCAGAAAATCTTTCCACGAATTGTCTATAATAGCTTGCCAATTGCAAAAAACTTTGAACCTCGGTCACTGTCATTGGTCTTGACTAGTTTGTAATAGCTTCAATCTTGGTCAGGTCCACAGAAATCCCTTCACCAGAAATCACGTGACCTAAGAAAGCTACATGAGTTAGCCAAAACTCGCACTTACTAAACTTGGCGTACAACTTGTGTTCTCGTAGGGTTTGAAGTACCATCCTTAAGTGTCTTTCATGCTCCTCTAGACTTCTCGAATACACCAAGGTGTCGTCAACAAACACAATTACAAACTAGTCTAGATATTCCTTGAACACTCGATTCATCAAATCCATGAAAGCAACTGGGGCGTTGGTCAGATCAAACGGCATTACGGTGAACTCATAATGGCCGTAACACGTACCAAACGCCGTCTTCGATATATCCTCTTTCTTAATCCTTAGCTGATGGTAACCTATCCTCAGGTCAATCTTGGAAAGTATAGACACACCCCGTAACTAATCAAACAAGTCATCAATCATTGGCAACGAATACTTGTTCTTGATCGTTACCTGGTTGAGTTGCCGATAGTCGATGTAAAAGCACAACGAACCATCCTTCTTCCTTACAAATAGAACTAGTGCTCTCCAAGGTGATGCATTAGGATGTATAAATCATTTGTCAAACAACTCTTCCATCTACACCTTCAGTTCCTTCAACTCTGATAGCGCCATGCGGTAAGGGGCCTTAGAAATTGGCTCCATTCTAAGGGCCAACTCAATCACGAACTCTATCTCTCTTTCTAGGGCCAAACCACGTAATTCCTCGGGAAACACATCATAAAATTCCTACACTACCGCGATGTTCTCCATCTTTGGCTCCTCAACTGACATATCCACTACAGTCGCAAAATAACCTTAGCAACCCACCTCTAACAATCAGGTTGCCTCAAGCAACAAGATTGAGTTAATCGAGGGTCCTCCTCAACTTCCAATAAACTCAAAACTTTCACCTGCTAATGGGTTAAACTGAATCGTTTTACGATAACGGTCTACAGTAGCTCATTACTTGGTGAGCCAATCCATACCAATAATCACATCAAAGTCAAACATGGCCAGCACAATCAAATCTATCATTTCCTCTCGTTCACTAATCACTAGCTTGCAACCAGGACATCCTATTGTAGACAACACTTTACCCTTTAATGGGGTGGATATACTAATGACTGCCCCCAAGGGTTCCGGACTCAATCCTACTAACTTAACATATTGCTCAGCAATAAATGAATGCATAGCTCCAGGATCAAATAAAGCATAAGTAGCATGGTCGTTTAGCAAGATTGTATCTGTGACCACATTCTGTGAGTCCTCCGCCTCCCTTTGGGTGACAGTATACACCCTTCCCTGTATCGGAGGCCTATTCAAAATACATTGATGTGCGTTCTGCGACGCACTCCCCATTGTCTGTCCCATATGCGGTAGTGGTGCCTATGTTCCCATGGGCCTACGTGGACAATTCTTTATTTGGTGGTCATACTAGACAAATCCGTAATAAACTCCAGTCCTAGGAGGACACAGCGCCGATCCATGTCTTCTTCCATAGAAACGGCACACACCATTCGAGTTGGGTGCTGGCTTTCCGTTCCCACCCTTTCGATTGGGAGGAATGGAATACCTTCCTCTTGTCATCGGCCTTTTTCCAAACCGGTTGCTATATCTATTGGGCACAAACCGCGACCCAGATGCGGCGGTTGCTCGTTCAAATTCCTCTCAATCAACTGGGCCCTCTCGTACAGCTCATCATAATCCTTGAGGTCCAGTGGTACAAGCGGGTCCTTGATCTCTGGCTTCAGACCATCTCCGAACCTCCTCACCTTGTCCACTGGGTCCTTAATCAATCAAAGCATATTTGGACAACTCAGCAAACTTTGCCTCGTATTGGTCCATTGACATCTGACTTTGACGAAGATGCTGGAATTTAGCCATTTTTCTGCTCTCTGGCGCAGTCTGAAAATTACTTCCCATAGAAGACCTCAAGGAAGGCATCCTACTCCAGGACCGTACGTTCGGGAAACACTCTCCCTTTGGTGGCTTCCCACCAAGTGCTCGGGTTACCTTGCAACTAGTAGACCGCCAGGACTATCTTGTCCTTTGCAGAGCACCTAAGCAGCGCGAAAACCTTCTCTAGCTCTCGGATCTAGAGGGTTGCAGCCTCAAGATCGCCTGCTCTTGTGAACCTTGGCGGTTTTAGCTTTAGGAACTACTCCACCAATTTATGCATCAGCCGTTCACCATTCCCATTTCCTGGTGGGACTTCAGCAGGTGCAGTGGCAACAGCATTCGTGGTAGCAATGGCGGCATCGGTAGTAGCAGCTTGGTTCTAAGCCTGCTGACGAATCATATTTCCTAGAGTCTTTTATGTCTGCACAATCCCATCTATCCTAGGATCATTTGGTGCTCCTCCCCCAGTACCAACCTGAGGCGGTACTTTTTCCCATGCGCTAGCCTGAGTAGGCGCTCTACCTCGAGTACCGATCCTAGTCGACTTCCTTCCTTGAGTACCAATTGAAACTACCCTCTTTCGAGGAGTCCTCTGATCAAGATCGCTCATCCTACAGGATCTTTATAGAACCTGCTTTTCGATTCCAATATGTAACTAGAACTCTAAGCAACCCACACAAAACAACCAATCAGTCACAAGCATCAGCGTAAGGAAAATGTCTTTCCTAGCTAACAATCCCATGACCCATTGCACCTTATCATTCCAGACCTTGACCAAGTTCTGATACCACTTCGGGCGGGGTTGTCACGCCTCGAACCCTGGGTACACGTACATCCCTTGGCAGTCGATTAAAAATGCGACGTCCCAGGACGTGTCGCCGACCCATTCTGTTTATCTTTCAATTAAGCACATGTGGAAACGAATTAAATAAACCCCAGTCAATAAACAAACAATAGGGATAGTAAAAACATGCTAGCGATTTTTCACAAACTACGCTTTATACATATACAAAAGTTAACCCTACGAGTTCATATATACAAGTTTGCCTCAAAAAGAAACTCCTAGGCGACCTACATCCCGGACCCCTCCAACTCGGGCTCTGGATCCGCCATGACACCATCCGGGATGTCGATGTCCATGGGGTGACCTACTTGTCCATCCTCGATCCCGATGGATGGTCCATCAAAACCGTGCAAGGGACCCTCCTGAGCATTGTTGCGCTCATTAATGAACCACACGTTGAAGCGATGAGGCACCACGTTAAGGAAACCTTCATCGACCCAAATCTTAGTCACTACTAACTCGCGAGTTTGGGTGGTCTCGGGGATAAGGAAGAAGGTAGGCTCCACCTCCATTTCCCATGGAACCCTGAATCGGACTGGACGAATCTCCATACTAAGGACCTGAAAAAGTTTAACCACGACGAGGTGAGATAAATCTCAGTGAGTTAAAACCCTAAACCTCAATTAGAACGGAAATTCTTCTCGGAGGCAGCCTAAACAGGCACCACAAACAAACTCACCTCGCCTCGACACACCCCTGCATTTTAGTGTATCACATATTCCATTATAAATACAACAAGCATAATTAATAACCAAAACACATAATTCTCACCCTCCAAACATTCACATGGATCCCGATTATAAGGTAAAACCATTATGGCATGACCCATACCATGCCTAACAATTTAGCCCCATAATCAGGCACAAAGTATCACAACCATTCAAGCATGTTCCGATTATTACGACCTCTCGGTCATGGTGAACTCAATAGTTAGCAGTCATCTGGTGTAATCGAGCATCGTCCTGCCCCATCGGGCACAACAATATCTAGCACACCCCGCTTAGACGGCATTCCACAAAGGAGCATCGGTCTGGCCTCCACCGCGACTTGGCATCCCGTTGACCTGGGGGCATTCGATAAAATCGGGCATCATCCCGCATAAACGCATTAGGACGGGTTCCATTGAGTGACCATACAAGCCCATATTTAGCCAAGAACACAATGCTTTGTGTTCAAATGCCTCGTTTTCATATAATGAACTTGGCCAATTTTTCTTTTTATTAAAAATCTCAGCAAAATAATCGTGCGTGCTCACGTATTCAAAATTGATCCTTCAAACTTAGTACACTCCCATTTTAAAACTCCATGATTTTATATAGTACATAAAAGTTGGCATCAAAACTTGACACCTCGCATTTTTCTAATTAAATGCCCATAAAACCAAGTTTTGTATTAAAAATCAATAACTACCATCAAGCAATCAATTGCATATCATAGCACATATAAGCCATCAAAATGACGCATAATTTCATCCAAGAAAACGAGCGTAAAATTCTACGGAACGCCTAATCCGTCACTAATTACGCTAATTACGATTAATTAAATAAATCGCAATTAATTAAGTAAATCGCGATTAATTAAGCTAATCCAACTTAATTAACCTAACCATGATTAACTAACCTAACCAAGCTTAGTTAACACTAACCTAGGATTAACTAAAACTAATCGTCATCAAGATTAATTTAACCATGATTAGCACTAATCTAAACACCCCCTAAGTGAAATTAACGGTCTAATCAACGATTAGGGAGTTAACTCACGGTTTTCGACGGCGGCGGGCTCTCGGCGACGGTGATGCAACGACGACAAAAACTCGAGACAATTGTGCCTTGCACATGGAGGCTCGGTGGTAGCTGTGGCTAGCCTACAAGTGCTCAGTGGAGGTGGGCGGTTTGGTGGGGCTGTGGTGCTATGATGCTGAAGTTGGTGGTGTTGCTTGGTGGGCTGAGTTGCTGGCCATGGAGTTAGCGGATAGCTGGGCGGCTGGAGGGGCTGCCAAATGGAGCTGTTGGACGCGAAGATTACTGGCTACGGATGTGAGACGCTGGATGTGGATGAAGGTGGAATGGCGGGCTGGACGGTTGGAAATGGAGTGGTGGGCCGGAGGCGTGCAGCTGTTGGCGGGCTGGGGTAGCAGTAGCAAAACGAAGGGGTGATGCGACGGTGATAGAATGAAGGGGAGGGGAAATGAAAGTATGAGGGAAGGAGGAATGTGAGGAAGAAGATGAGAGAAAAATGGGGGCTAGTCGGTTGCAGCAGGGGGAGAAATTCACACATGGGAAAGGGAGAGAAAGAGGGAGAGAGAGAAAAAGAAAGAAAGAAGGAAGAGCCAATCACAACCTTGAACAAACATCTACACCATCATCACCTTGCCCACAAAGTCTTCACGCCCCAAGGTCAAGTGTCCAACCAATCAACATTTTCCTCTATTTCCTCACAAACAAAGCCTTTTTAGGGGTAGAAAAACCATATTTTTCATCCCATCCGAATTTCTTTTTATGTTCTTTTTGTCCAAAAATCATTTTTCGGCAAAATTTCGGACTTGACGAATATTTGCCGAAAGATGAGACGACATCCAATAAATGAATCGTGACATGCTCGAATGTCCGATTCCTGAAACCGAATTAAATTTCGTGATTAAAATTGACCGAACTTGACTTTAGTACGACCTAACCTATTGGGTAGCTTTTAGGGGTTTTAGCGCGTTTGACCCATGGTCGATAATTTTCAATCCACGTTTGTGCATCTTCGAATCGTAGACAACCCTCAGTTGTCATAAAATCGCGTGGGTTCAATAACGTGTCCCGAGTATAATATTGATAGAAAATCGGGTTATTGCCGTTTGACGTGAATATCGCAATTGTGCAGAACCACCCGCAATTCAACGACATGATTCCATTGAATCAACCTATATCTGTTCGCTAATCAATTTATAACGGTGTAGTATTGACCCTTGCGAATTATTATGGTCGAGCGGTCGATTTCTGATCGAATTCTCTAGTCTGTCGTGTTTATATCCCTTAACGGCCTCACCTAATAGATTAGTTAACTCGTGAGTGATCAGTTCCGAGTAAAATAACCATAAGCGCATCGACGAAACAACCATTTCATATATCTGAATCATGGGCCAAATTTGGGGATTTCACAAAACTACTGCCCCATAAATTCCCAAACTTTACGATGGGTTAAAAACTTACAATTTACTAGATATTTTACTCGAAGTAACGCAAAAGGAGTTTGCTATTGAGTTAGATATATTAATTGTAGAATATTACGAACCACAAAATCTAGACAATTTAAGACTTCTAAAGAAAAATTACGCTCTCTAAACAAATTACGAAAAGATGTTTGACCAATAAATTACTACCGGGTGACGACAGTATGTACCTAAAAGGGAAGTAAACATTTATTGGGTCATTTTCAAATAATAAGAAAAGAATTATTAGAAACTTAGGGAAATTAATGTTTTATCGTATTCTAGAAACCAAAACCAGGGCCCACAAAACATATGACGACAAAAGGGAAGTTACGTCCGATGAAAAAACTTCAACAATAATATGTGATATCCACTATCAACGAGGAAAGATGACGATTGATCAAGCGAGATCAGATTCAGTTTTCTCCATGGGGAGTATAAAAGGACGCGAAACATTACTTTTTGGCCCTCATGATTGCTTAAGCAGTTGACCTACGTTTCGGTCTAACTGATAAGATGCCTCAATTTAAGCAGATTCTCATTCATGACTGAGATAATTGGCCGTCAATTATAATTGGATCACTAGAAAAATCGCCTCATCTTACAAAAATCAGTGACATGTGAATCCATAACAAGAGATATTTGGTTGTCCGTGGAGATTATTGATCATGTATTAACATTGTTAATCTGATTATTAAGTTATTATTAACAAATTACTACTCAAACTGATTATTTTTCTATGAAATTTAAAAGTGATTATCAATGTTGCAAAGTAAAGCGTATTTCTGCCCGGACTAAATATCTACTACTCACTTCAATTTATAACTTTCATACTTCAAATTTGAAAACAAAAAAGAATTATTGAGTTACCAAAAAGTTATTATACGATTCTACATGCCAATATTTGGAAACATAGAAAGATTTCAAGTAAAATAAAAGCCAAAGATGAGTTTTGCAATGTTTCTAAAAGAATTAAAAGATTAAAAATAGTTAATAAGTTTTCACATACGGAAGTAAATTAGAATATAGTTTAGAAAGTGAATTATTAATGTTGATTAGTAACTTCCTTAATTACAAAATGAAGTCACGTTTGTAGTGCCCATGTTTTACAAGGTTTTATTATATTTAATAAAACTCATTTTCTAGTATAACCCATTCAGCTTATATGAATATACAGTATATTTTCGATGTTATAAGAGTGACCAAACCATCAAATTTAGATAATCAAAGAAACTATTATGCAGAAACAATATATATCGTGATCAAATATCGTAGGTCAGTTTGTCTTATATATTCACTTTGCACATATCAAATATTTTATATGTCCCATTTTACTAAAAATGAATTTATCATGCCCTATTTTTAATTATAATTTGATACCATTGTCAATTTTAAGCGATTGTTATTTTTCAATTGAGTGAAATTAACCTTAACATCCTATTTTACTACACTTTGTATATGCTTAACGGAAGTAATTTTAATTTATAGTATTGATTCATGTTAATAATTATCTATGTTTTCTCTATCACACGATAAAATGTGTATAGTATCGTCAATTATATAATTATATATTTTATTTTTCTAGTCTTGATATATTATTTCACACGGCATCAGTTTTGATTTGATACAAATTCCACTGCAAGCCCAAAATCAATCTTTCACTAAATTATATTGTTAACTTTCTACCACACCGTGCCTAAAGAAGTCAATTTTACTTATGTTTTAAGCAAAATATTTTCTCATTCTCGTGGAGTCTGCCTATAGGACTTATTACTTAAATATTATTAGATATAAATAATCCTTATGACTACATAAAAAATTTTTAGCATATTATTCCCCTAATTATTTCATGGAAAAAAGAAATTATATCTCTCTCCCACAAAATTGTTGTGCATAAGAAAAGAAATGAAGGATTTTGAGAAACCAAGCTCGAAATAGCATCACCGCTAGGAGAGATCAGCATCAGCGCTACAACTACAAAGCTCGAAATAACAATCCTACATGGTACAAAGACTAAAATCAATTATCTCCATCGATTCATCAAACTCAATTAATGTAAAACTCCATGATTAGTTTACAAATCAGAGACATAATCTTGTTCTGTCTACCATGTAGATTATGAGATCTCGCTAAAGTGATAGCATGAAATGTAGGGTAATGGTGATGGTGGGACGAGTTGATGACGAAAAAATTCCCTCTCCAAAGGCTTTAACCCGCTTTATTCTTGGAGAATACATCAAATAAAGCTTTTGACACCCCTAGACTTTTGAGAATGGCGGTGATGGTAACCATTTACATGTAAACTCAAACATCGACTACATGGCGCATGTAAAGCTTGGGCTGGGATTTGTTGGGCCGCTTTCTAGCCCGATACGAGCTCCGTTGGCGCTGCTGCAAGCTCAAGTTCCGGCCGTCGTCGCATCACCGTCGCAATGAACCGGTTTTCGCGTTAAACCGGTGAGTTTACTCACTAAACCTTGCTTAGGAGGTTAATTATGCTTAAGGGTTGTTTGATTAGCTTAAGTATGGATTAGTGCTAATCTAGAATGGTTGGATTTGCCTTAGAATGGATTAGTGCTAATCTAGAATGGTTGGATTTGCCTTAGAATGGATTAGTGTTAATCTAATTAGTGAGATTAGCACCTTTCAGATGGATTAGTCCAAATTGGTGCACTTTCTACAATTTGGATCTCTAGACCCTCGCCATTTGCCATTTTTGTAGATCAGAATGGCTTGCAAATTGGAGGTTGATTCCTTCTTGAGAAATGTTTTAGACATCTTCAGCTACAAGATATCTTTTTATCAAGATTTTTAGGGATTTAAAAGAATGAGATATCAGCTCCATCATTTGCAAACAGAGTCTCAAACTGTGCTGGAATTTGTGACCTTTTGGGATTCTAGGGGCTTTTATCAACTCTTAGAGTTCGAAGTTCAAAATGGTTACTTCACAAAAGTTGTTTGTCACATGTTCTAGTTTAACATAGTCAAAATTTGGATCAAATGGACAAGTTTTGGGTCTTGAACCAAACTGATTTCAGAAAACAGACTTTCTGGAAACGGACATAGTTTCTCTTCTAGATGGAGCGATTTAATGGGCTTAATCTAGAAGGATCTGGGTTAAAGTGTCTTCATGAAAAATTTTCTTCTTTGTGTACTTTATAACGTATTCAAATTTGAGAATTTTCTGAACTCATTTGATTAAGTTTCTGGATTTAAACTCGGAGACGCACGAGTGGACCGTTCTGCCGGTTAGGACCAACTATAGTTGTGTGATGGTTCTTGATGCTTTGCTTGCTAGAAATTGCATACGTGGTAATGTGGCCGAATTTTGGCATGGTTAGAGCTTATGCTTAATGATACGTGATATGGATTGCTTAACTGTGCAATTGGTTGGTAATTTATGCACTTTCAGTGCATTTGAGTGATGATTGTGAAACATAGGTATTTTAATCAGAAAATACCGGGTGTCGGGTGTTGACACCAAAAGTGGTTTTTAAGTACCACATCAGCTTAGGTGAGTATTAATCAGCTTAGGTGAACAATAATCAGCTTCGAGGAGTAATATATATCTATAGCAGCTTCGGTGAGCATTGATACTATAGTAGCTTCGGTGAGCATTGATACTTTAACAGCTTTGATGAGCAATTTAGACATCAGCTTTGGTGAGCAACAATATATGGATATATCTATCCACTTCGGTGAGCTAGACCATCTATTTTAGCTTAGGTGAGTAGTGTTTGAATCGATTGAGTTTATAGATGGTATTGAATGTATCGAATTGAGTAATTTTATTGATCGATGGCTTGAATTGAATTGAATTGAGTTAAATTGTTTGGTTGAGTATTTGATTATACTGACGTGCAGGGAGGAACTGAGACGAGGTAAGTCCCTTGTTCTAATTGTGTGATTGTGTGGCTAGAGCGCCTTGATGGTGTATTTTCTTCCTAATAAGGGTTTAGGGGGTGGACTTGCTAAAACATTGTCTCACTGGTTATTGTCTCACTGGTTATTGTATAACCATTTTCAGGTCCCTAGTATGAAAAACCAGGAGCTTGAAGCGGAAGGGTCTGGAGTATAGGTGGCTCAGTAGTTCTTTTTGAGATAGACCTTCTGTATAAGAACCTAAGGTGTTTATGAAAGTCTGTTTTGTGAAAAATGTTGCCCTACTTTCCTATCCCATACTATTTGTTGTCAGGGGTTTGATGTTTCGCTTCCGCATGCGTATTAAAAATGAATAGGTCGGCAACGCGTCCTGGGAACGTCGCATTTGTATCGACTAGCAAGGGATGTGCGTGTGCTCAAGGTTCAGGGCGTGACGCAACACATTGGATTTCCTCAGCACAGCACATATGATCTTTCAATAGTCATCACATAATCATATAAATCAATTGTACCAAAATTGTCACGCCCCGATCCTTGAACGCGTGCCCATCCCTCACCTGGTCGATTAATAGCGACGTCCCAGGACGCATCGCCGACCCTGTTCATTTTATATGCGCAAGCGGAAGTATAAAGAAAATCCCCAGACAATAAAGCAATGGGATAAAAAAGTAGGGCCATACTTTCATATTGAAACTCATAACCAAACTTTATGCAAAATACAAACCATAGTATTTCACAACTATTCGCAACCCTTTACTCTAGCTCTATTCACATCAAAAAGAATTCACAAAAGAAGATGGGATCTCAGTCCATCCAGATCGTACTCAAGATCCCTCTCGATGCTATCTTCTTCTTCCAAAAATCCTTCTCCTTCTCAGATTTCTCCTCCTCAGCTCCTCATCGGGGTCCTGAAATGTTATCCCACAACCGGGATGAGACTACGTCTCAGCGAGTTCTACCCCACTAAGACTCAATTAGGGAGCCAATACACTACTCGGTTGCCTAAGCACAGCACGAGTCAGAGGACTTACCTTGGCCTCAGATTCCACCTGCATGTTAGCACATATCACATAGGCATCCAAGCAATCACATCACTGATCGAAGCATCGATCAAATCGACCTAGTCGATTTCACACCAACAAGACCACTCACGGTCATTCCCATTCAATCAATCAAATCACTGGTCAATCGAACTAGTCGATTACATGTCAGACGGACCATTCTAGGTCATTGACTCCACACCACAAAATCTCCCATAGTACACTCGGTCACAGAGCCATATCAGTGCTCTCGGGCGTCAAGTTCGCCAAAGTGATTAATCCACTAGACAACTGCGTGCGTTCTTTAAGGCGCCGTTTTCGCCAGTGATATCCCACATCACCGAACCACGCATGCCTATAACCATGTACTCACTAGACAACTGTGTGCGTTCTTTAAGGCGCCGTTTTCGCCAGTGATATCCTTAGTCACCGAACCACACATGCCTATGATAATGTGTTTAATAGACAAGTGTATGCGTTCTTTAAGGCGCCGTTTTCACCAGTGATACCCTTAGTCACCGAACCATACATGCCTATAACGATATGTTTAATAGACAAGTGCATGCGTTCTTTAAGGCGCCGTTTTCACCAGTGATCTTCCCCATCACCGAACCATGCATGCCTATAACAATGTACTCACTAGACAACTGTGTGCGTTCTTTAAGGCGTCGTTTTCGCCAGTGATATCCCACCTCACCGAACCACACATGCCTATAAAAAATGTGTTTAATAGACAAGTGCATGCGTTCTTTAAGGCGTCGTTTTCGCCAGTGATCTTCCCCATCACCGAACCATGCATGCCTATAACAATGTGAGTACTAGACCCATACGTGCGTTCTTTAAGGCGCCGTTTTTGCCAGTGACATCCTTAGTCACCGAACCACGTAGGTCATACACCGTGCCTGATCAGTCCAACCCCAAGGTACTTCTGATTCATTCTCACCATTCCACATACTTTACAACTCAACAAAGCATAAGAATGCTAAATAAACAAACTTGGCCAATTTCCAATCAATAATTCAATCTCAACCAATTCCAATCAATTTAGGGCAAACCCCTAAAATATCACAATTTAATTAATTTCACGACACGTAGAGCTCAAATAAATAAACGGACTGCGCCACGACAATCAGCACGAAATTTCGGTCGTCGGCCATCTCAGCCTTAATTTCCGAAAAATAATTAATTTAATAATTAATTTCGAAAATTAAATAATAAATATTGGAAATTCAATTTAGCTCAAAATACAGCCCGATTAAATAAACGGACTTCACCACTATCATCAGCATAATATTCCGGTCATTGGCCATCACAGTTGAATTTTCGGAAAATAAATAATTATTTAATTTAATTCCAAAAAATAATATTTAAATGCCAAAAATTCCGCTTAGGCTCGAAATATCAAATTGAAGCCCGATTAAGGGTCGGAAAATTTCCGGGCTACCCTCAATAAATAGTAGACCGTGTCTACTTGCTAATCACACCTTCAATTTAGCTAAATCACATCAAAATCAACTAATAAACCTTAATCAAAATACCTAAGCTTAATTAAATAAACTAAACAACCAATTAAGCATAATTAACCCACTAAGCAAGCATTAGTGTGGTTACCCACCGGAATCGCGCGCAACCGGTACCAAATCGACGGGCTTGGCGCGGGAACAACAAACCCCAAAGCGGGCCTCGGGTAGGGGCCCTAAGCGGCCCAAATCGAGCCCGAAGAGGGCTGGAAACCCACTCGCGGGTTTCTTTGTGGAGGGCTGGCCGGTGCTGGTCCGGCGGTTGAGGCGGCGAGGGGGAGGTCGGCGGACGGCGAGAGGGGCGCCGGGGGGTCGAGCGGCGGCCGGGCGGCGGCCGGACGGAGGCCGGGTGGCGTTGGGCCGGCGGGCGGGCGGGCGGGCGGGACAGCGGGCGCGCGGGCGGACGCGAGGCGCGGCGGCGGCGAGCGGTGCGGCGGCGGCGCGGTGCGGGCGGCGGCGCGGTGCGGTGCGGGCGGCGGCGGGCTGGCTGTCCGGCGAGCTTCGCAGCTACGCTAGTTCGCTGGTTTTTCACGGAGAAGAAGAAGAAGAATTGGTGGGGGTTCGGTTCACGTGGGGGAAAAAGGGGAAGAAAGGAGAGAGAGAAAGAGAGAGAGAGGAGAGAGAAGAAAGAGATAAGAAGGAAAAGGCAAAGTTGAATTTGGCTTGGGGGCGGGGGCATTCGCATGGATGGGGAGGGGGAGAGGAGAGAGAGAGAGAGAGAAAAAGAAAAGAGAAAAGGGAGAGAGAGAAAAAGAAAATAACAATTCAAATAATTCTTGTTTTTCTTTTCTTTTCTCTTTCCCTTTCTAATTCCTTTTGGTCTTCGATTTCCCTTCCGACAATTTCTTTATCGAAATTTCGGATTCGTCAATAAATTGACGGACGATGAGACGATGTCCTAAAAATAAGAATTATGACGCGCATAAAATTCGATTCCCGAAATCGAGTTCAATTTCGTGGTTAAAATCAATCAGACGCGATTTTAGTCCAATCCAACCAATTAAGTAGCTTTTAAGGATTTTCACCGTAGATACATCCCTTAACGGCTTCACTCAATGGGTTGGTTAACTCGTGAGTGATCAGCTCAGAGAAAAAGGGCCGTAGGCACGTCGACGAAAGGCCCATTTCACTTAGTCGAAACGGGGTCGAATTTTGGGATGTCACAAAAACAGCATGCATAACCCTTCAAGAGAGGTTTGTCGAATCATCCCACAATAACTCAAAATTACCGAGCACTATATCCATCTTTATACAACAAAAAGGTCATCACTTCCCTACACAAGTATATGTCGATTACTCTTACCTTAGTACATGAGTTTCACAAAACCAAAGGAGACATTATGTGACATCCTAATTTTCAAGTTCTATTTTTGATTTAATAAGTCGGGCTTTTCATCGGCGCGCCTATAGTTCTTTTCTCTGAGTTGGCTACTCACGGGATGACTAGCCCATCAAGTAAAGCCGTTACGGAATGTTGATGCAATATACTTGAGAATTCGACTAGGAATCGACTACTCAATCGTGCTAGTCTGCAAGGGTCATTACGGCATTGTCAAAATCGATTAGAGATAAGAAATAGGTAGATTTGACTGAGAAATGTGATCAAAGTGTGGGTGATTCCACCTAATTGTAAAATTCTTGTCGATTGTCACTACATCGATTTTTCTATCGTTTTGGGTACCTTATGCCCGTAATTAAAACCTTGAGATTTTCACGACAATCAAGAGCCGCCAATAGGTCGAAGATCTGCATTATGACTCGAGATAAATTGATCAAGGGTTAATTGCACCAAAAATTCTGGAAAGCTACCCGGTAGGCTAGGTCATGCTAAAATCGCGCCAGATTGAAATTAACCGCGAAATTGTCCCTGATTTTAGAAATTGAATGTTCTATCATGTCACAGCTTATTTTAGGAATGTCAACTCATACTCCAAAATTTTTTCTCCAAATTGAGAAAATATGGCCGTTTTTGTCCTAAAAATTCAAAGGACCGTTTTTTATCACGTTTTTAGGATGTAAGTTGATTCTATTGGCGAGGAAAAAATATTGATTTTGATGATGGAACCTTGGTGGGATTTATGGGCATCAAATTGAGTCCAATTAGAAGAGTCTTTAAGGGGAATTGAATCTAATTGAGTGGCAAGTGCCCAAAAATCGTAGGCCTCTTGGTCCCTTAACTTTTGGACCACTTGGGAGACTTGTTTGGGAATCCAAGGAGCTGCAAATGGCTGAGGAAGACAGCCAATCCATGTGGGGCCTTGTCTTGGGGACAAAGAGATAGATTGGAAGAGAAGTGGCCCCCTCCAAGCTTGTGTTGTCCCCTATCTTCTTCCCTTAGCTGTTTTCTCCATTAGAGAGTATTTTGAAGCTCAACAATTGCAGAGAAACTAAGCAGCCTCCCCCCATTGACCTTCGACCGTCTGCTGAGCTCCTTGCTACCGCCGCTAGCCGCTCGCACGCCGTCGCACCCCCGTGCGAGCCTACGCCTATCCGCCGCTCGTCCCGCCTCTAGTCACGTCCAGGCCGTCCCCCGAGCTGCCTAGGCCACCGTCGGAGCCTCCCCTGGTCAGCTGAACCATCGTCTACCGCCACCTAGCCCCGTTGCAGCCCGTCTGCTCATCCTCTGTCGTTCCCGCGCCAACCAACCTTCGTTCTGGGCCTCACGGCTCAAGATCATAACCAAGAAGCCTCAGCCTAATCGTGATTGTCAAGCCCGTTTCTAGGCCCGTTCTAGCCCCGCTTGGTGTTGTTGCTTTGGAGATTGTCGCCCGTCCCTACGTTGCCGTCGTCATGGACTCATCGAATTTGAAACTTGGTGAGTTTACTCAGTAAACTTTGCTTAGGGAGTTAATTTGGCTTAAGCGTTGATTAGTTTATGCTAAGTATGGTTTAGGTGGTTAGTTAGAATGGATTAGCGATTTAATTACTCATTTATGCATGTTAGGTGGTTAGATCGGCTTAATTAGCAACTAGATAGGCTGTATTATTTATCTAGATAGCTTCGGAATTTTTCCGGGCCGTTTCGGTATTTAATTAGGCTTTTCGGCCTAAGTTTGCATTTATGGTATTTAAATGTATTTATTTAATTATTTTCGGTATTTATTTAATTATTTATTTTTTTCAGAAATTATACCGAGATAGTTGGTGACCGGA
The DNA here is from genome assembly GCA_014182565.1 of Eucalyptus marginata. NCBI lineage: Eukaryota > Viridiplantae > Streptophyta > Magnoliopsida > Myrtales > Myrtaceae > Eucalyptus > Eucalyptus marginata. The sequence goes on along the minus strand of CM024593.1, from coordinate 19,255,634 downwards.
ATTTCGTGCTGATTGCAATGGTATGATTGGTTTATTTAATTGAGTGTTCATTTGTGCAAATTGAATGAAAATTATAATTTTGGGTATTTATTCCAAAATTGAGTAAGTTCGGTATTTAATTAGAAAATACCGGGCATCGGTATAGAATGCCAAAACTGTGTTTATGGACTATTATAATTAGTGGGACTTTATAAAAGAAAGATATTGTGTTTTTGGCCCAGGCCGACTGTGTACCCACACACGATTATTTTTACTGGGTACTTTTAACTTAGTATTTTATCAGCTTGTGAGAGCATATATGCATGTCGGTTTGTGTGAGCATATTTATCGTCAGCTTTTGGGACCCTTTGCACGTCAGCTTGTAGGAGCAGTATACTATATCAGCCTACGAGCTTTGATACATCAGCTTGTGAGAGCAGTATACATTTTATCCGCTTTTGGGTCCCTTTGCACGTCGGCTTGTGAGAGCAGTGTATTGTATCGGCCTACGGGCTTTAATACATCAGCTTGTGAGAGCAGTATACATTATCAGCTTGTGGGAGCTAAGATTGTTATATCTGTTGGAAAAATTCTCTTAAGGTATTTTGAAGTCGACAAAACATTTCCATCAGTCTAGTCTGAAGACTTGCAGACTCTATTGGCAAAGTCTGAAGATATCAAGACTCAAGTTTCAAAGTCTACTCTCATGGATAGTTTCCAGACCGACAAAGTTAAAACTTCCATTCTAGTATGGTTTTGACTCCAGTGGTTAAGGAATATCTCTCGACTGGAATTAGCACTACAAGATCTTATATTCATATTCGAATATTCTAGATTCTTTAGATTCGCAACTTATATTTGGAAGGTTCTACTTATGGAAACCAAAATCCTGATTGTATGGGCGAGTAGGATTGATGGGCTATCAACACTTGCCTTAAAGAGCTCGAGATCTCTCTAAATTGATTCTGTCCAATGGGTTGATTGGAAGAACTTCTTTGGAAGATGCCAACGGTAATGAAGGCATGAAGAAGTATTTAAGAGAGACGCTCAAGTTGTTCAAGCATGCTAGATAGAAGAATTCCAAAGTCTGAATCTCCTTGTTATTTTGTGATCTTATTCTTCGAGCTATACTTGTAATCAAAAGAGAGACTATATTGTGGTGAGACCTTGAGGAAGTGTAGTAGAGACTCTACACTATGGAATCAAGGACGTGAGATTGTAAATTCTCTTTTTGATTCTTAGTGAAATCCAGCCAGAAGGCTGTCCGTGCGGGAGAGTGGACGTAGGCTTGGTCTAAGCCGAACCACTATAAATCTGGAGTCTTGATTGTCTATCCCTAATCCTTTTACTTTACATTGCTTTCACTTGCAGCGATTATTGTTTTCAATTCCTTAATCCTTCATCAAATAAATTGTCTATACATTTTGTTAAATTGATAAAAATCGTCTTAGTCACCTATTCACCCCCCTCTAGGTGCTCTTACTAGTTCTAACAATTAGTATTAGAGCTCGTGTACTCGTTTATTAGAAGTGTTTTTACTTTTGAGTTAAAGATCTACGGCTAGTATGTTGCCTACAGGGTTGGTTGAAGGTCAAAGCAACACCAGACCTCCATACTTTGATGGAAAAGACTACAACATATGGAAAAACAAGATGAAAGCATTCCTAAGATCAAAAGATCCCTTGGAATGGGAAGTAGTAGACAAAGGAATCATTCATGCTGCTGCATCAGAATCAGAGAGAGGAAAAGAAGTTGCTGTTGAGATGACTCAAGAAGAGATAACCAAGAGACAGACTCTTAACGTTAAAGCCATTTATTTATTATATTGTGCTTTATCTCCTACTGAGTATAATAGAATATCCTCTTGTGATACAGCAAAAGAAGTCTGCGATAGGCTTCACATTACCTATGAAGGAACTGATCGAGTGAAAGAGACAAGGATCGATATTCTTTTGGGACAATATTAAGTTTTCAAGATGAGATCAGGAGAATCAATAACTGACATGTTTAGTCATTTTACTGAAATTGTGAATGGTCTTGAATATCAGGGACATCCAATCTCGGGACATATGAAGGTTAACAAACTTCTACGTGGACTCTCTAAAGATTGGAATTACATAAAGACTTCAATAAGGGAGACACGGAGGATTACACCACTCTCTGTAGACGAACTGGTTGGAACTCTTCAGTCTTACGAAGTAGAGCACACCAACGAAGAAGAAGATTCAAAAGGTAAGAAATCTATTGCCTTAAAGTCTAATGATTATTCGATGTTACGGACTCGAAGAAGATCTAGATGATGAAGAACTAGCACTCATGATAAAGAGATTCAAAGCTGAACGAAAGGGAAGAAAATTCAATTGGAAGAAACAAAGCTCTCAAAGGTTTCAAAACAAATCAACAAAGGAAGATGATGCTAGAAAGAAGTGACTTGCTTTGAATGCAAGAAAAATGGACACATCAGACCCAACCGTCATCTGTTAAGGAAAAGGAAAGGAAATAATGAGAAATACAGAAAGCCACTCAAAGCAGAGACTTGGAGTGATACTAAATGTGAAGAAAGTGATGATGATTATGTCAACATCTGTTTGATGGCAAAATCTGATTCAGACTCAGACCTTGAGACAGATACAGACTCAGACAGTGAGCTTGAGGTTAGTAATCTAAAAATTCCTGTCAAAGTTTCGAAATATATTGATGAACTATGTCTTAGCCTAAAAACCTCTCTTAAGAGGATCTCCGAATTAAAAAGGGAGAATTCTACATTAAAGCAACAGGAAAAACTTTGGAAAGAAAAGTTTGAAAAGTTGGATAAGAACTTTACTATCTTAAAAGAAAACTAAGACTCTGTTTCCAAAGAAAATAATCATTTGAAAAATGATATTTCTAAAATATCAAAAAGATTTTCAAATGGTTCTGAAAAATTAGATAAGATTTTTTCGATACAAAGACCCTACTTTGATAAGTTAGGTCTCGGTATGACTTCTGAAACCATTCCACTAATTGATTTCCCAAAGGTGAAGGAAAGAATCAAGCAAAGACCAACCAAAGTTGTTTATAAAAATCATTTCTAGAAAGTCTTTGTAAAACCTGTTGGCCGAAATGCTCGAAATGTTCAAAGTGTCAAAGCTCGAGAACATTTTGAGAAAGAATGTCCTTTGGTTTGGAGACCTGTTAAAAGGAATTGGGCAAAGACTGTTTATTGCTCTAACTCTTCTGGACCCAAAATAAAGTGGGTACCAAAGAAAGCTTGAATTCTTTTTAATTGCAGGTCACTATCAAAAGGAAGATTAAATGGTATCTAGATAGTGTCTGCTCAAGACATATGACAGGAGACTCAAGTTGCTTCATAAAACTTGTCCAGATAGATGGAGGAAAATTTTCTTTTGGTGGTAACAACAAAGAAAGAATTACTGGTCGTGGAACAGTAAAGATTGGAAGTTTATCAATCAAGAATGTCTCCTTAGTGGAAGGATTAAATTACAATTTGCTTAGCATAAGCCAATTGTACGATATTGGATTCAAGATCAATTTCCAGGAAGGAACATGCTCAGGAATTAGTAAAGACTTTACTCAATCTTTTACTGGACATAGACATTGAAATATCTATCTTATGGATGTAAATCAAGAAAGATCACAGTGCTTAATATCAGTACAAGATGAAGCCAATCTATGGCACAGAAAGCTTGGCCATACCAATATGAAGCAAATTGCCAAGATCTCTTCCAAGAAACTTGTTCAAGGATTACCTATTCTCAATTACTTAAAGTCTAATCTATGCACTCCATGCGTCGGGTAAACAGGTTAGAAACTCTTACAAATCAATAAATAAAGTTTCCACTAATTGTGTCTTGCAGGCTTACGCATATGGATTTATTTGGACCTACAAGAACGCAAAGCATTGGTGGAAAAAGATTCTGCCTAGTAATAGTGGATGATTATTCACGATTTACTTGGGTCTACTTTCTTACAAGTAAGTCTGAGACTTTCTCTCACTTTTCAAAATTTGCTAAGAAGGTGCAGAATGAGAAAGGTCACACTATTTCAAGCATTCGTACAAACCATGGAGGTGAGTTTGAAAATCAAGATTTTGCTAAATTTTGTGATGACTCTGGTTCTCAGCATAAATTCTCCTCTCCATACACACCAGAACTGAATGGGGTTGTGGAAAGAAAGAATAGGTCTTTACAAGAAATGGCAAGGACTCTTTTAATTGAAAGTAATATTTCTTCAAGGTTTTGGGCTGAAGCTATTTCGACTGCTTGCTATATTATTAAAAAAGTATTTTTAAGGCCAATTCTTGAGAAAACTCCTTATGAAATTTTTAAAGGAAAGAAACCAATTGTTTCTTATTTTCAAGTATTTGGTTGTAAATGCTTTATTATGAAGAATGCAAATGATCGAGTTGGTAAGTTTGAAGAAAAATCAGATGAATGATTCTTTCTTGGTTACTCAACTGCAAGCAAAGCCTATAGAGTATTCAACAAGAAGAGCTCAGACAATTCAGCATCAATGATGTTTGGGAATTAACTCCTAAACCAAAAGGTAAATCTGTTATTGGAGCTAAATGGGTTTTCAGGAACAAAGTCAATGAAAAAGGCAAAGTGACAAGAAACAAAGCAAGACTCGTGGCTAAAGGATACACGCAAGAAGAAGGGATAGACTATGATGAGACTTATGCTCTTGTAGCAAGGTTAGAAGCAATCTGATTATTACTTGCTTTTGCATGCCATAAGAATTTCAGGTTATTCCAAATGGACGTCAAAAGCGCATTCCTGAATGGATTTATTCAAGAAGAAGTCTATGTGGAACAACCACCTGGATTTGAAGACACAAAGAAACCAGACTCAATCTTCAGACTAAAGAAAGCTTTATATGGATTAAAACAAGCTCCTCGAGCTTGGTATGAAAGGCTAAGTAACTTTTTAACTCAAAGTGGTTTCACTAAAGGAAAGGTAGATACTACTTTGTTTATTAACAAGGAAGGTAAAAGCTTTTTACTTGTTCAGATTTATGTCGATGATATTATATTCGGATCATCTAATGAGACTTTGTGCAAGAAATTTTCTAAGTCTATGTAGAATGAATTCGAGATGAGTATGATGGGTGAACTATCATTCTTCCTTGGTCTACAAGTGAAACAGTTGAAAGAATGAATCTTTATTCATCAAGAAAAATATGCAAAAGAACTTGTTAAAAAGTTCAATTTGGAGAATTGCAAAAAGACTGACATACCTATGTCAAGCTCTTTGAAGATAGACAAAGATGAAGCGGGGAAGAAAGTCGAACAAAAATTATACGGGAGTATCATTGGGTCACTTCTTTATCTTACGCATCTAGACGACATATTATTTAGTGTTTGCATATGTGCTAGATTTCAATCGGATCCTAAGGAATCTCATCTAAGTGCTGCTAAACATATTATTAAATATGTTGCAACTACTACTAAGATTGGTCTATGGTATCCCAAAGAAGGAGACTTTACTCTTCTTGGTTATTCAGACGTGGATCTTGCAGGTTGTAGAGTTGAAAGAAAGAGCACTTCTGGCACTTGTCAATTACTTGGTAACAGGACAGTATCTTGGTTTTCAAGGAAGCAAAGTACAGTAGCTCTTTCAATAGCTGAAGCAGAATACGTAGCCCTTGGAAGTTGTTGTTCTCAAATACTTTGGATAAAACAATAACTACAAGACTTTGGAATCGAAGACTCTTGTACCGAGATCAAATGTGACAATACCAGTGCAATAAATCTTACAAAGAATCCTATTCTACACTCAAGAGCGAAACACATTGAGATTTGACATCATTTTATAAGAGATCATGTTCAGAATAAAGAAGTCTTGATTTATTGACTCAAAGAATCAACCGGCAGACATCTTCACAAAGCCGCTTGAGAAAAGTTTATTTGAGTCTATTCGTTCAAGACTCAACATTTTATCTCCTAAACACTATTAAAGTTCAGACTCAAAATCTAAGTCTGAAAAGTATCAGACTCAAAAGTTCAGACTTAAAAGACCAATCGTCACGGCTGTAAGTTATTTCAATTACGGTTCATTTACTCATTTAAACCGATATCTCGAAAAGGTAAGACCGCCCCGTTTATCTCTAATTAATATTATTAAGGTAGTTATTTTTAAACAGGGGTGGTTATCGATTTGTTTAAAAATGCAGTTATTTTTTAAAAAGGTATTTTTATTTTTTTCCTTTTTGTGACGCTTCAAATACCCCGTATCGATTGCCTTTTCTACTCTTTCTCCTCCTCTTTTTCACTTTACCCAAAAACCCTAGAAATTTTCACTCTCTGAGATTTTCATTCGCAAGTATTCACCATTTTCCTTCGCAAGTTCATCTCTTCAAGTTTTCATCTTTCTTGCGATACAAGTGTGAAAGTTCTCTCAAAGACAGTGACAATGTCGTACCAAAGGAAATCTTCCAGAATAGCGAGCAGGGGACCACAAGGCTCAATTGAGGGGCCTACGTACTTTGATCTTACTGAAGAAGGAGACTCTCCAAGTGGACAAATGCACCAACATTCTCAACAGCGCACTTCTTCCACTAGATCTCATGTTCGCAATCCTCAATACGTAGAGGAAGACATCATTGAGGATGCTGAACCAGTAAGATCTCTTAAGCCAGCTTTTGTATATAGGCTTTACTCTGCTTAAAAAGAAGGGGGGTTCAGCGATGACATTTATTGATGAGTTCTTGAAAGAGAAGGGCTATAGAAATGAGACTCATTTTTTGACTGTGATGGAACGATTGTGTGTTGTGCCTGTTGGAATAGCGGCAAAGACTTTTGCTAACTTTCCAAGTGATCCACGTTTTGGTGGTGTCACTCAGCCTGAGGTGAAGGATGATGATGAGAAAATGTTTATGCATTTTAAGCCAAGGATGAGTGTGGCTGCACATCTTCGGGGACAGCGAGAAGAATTGTTTCGATCGGATGACCATAAGCAGGTTTATGCTAAATTGCTGAAGCGTGGGGTGATGAACCCACGAACTGTGGATTTTGAATTTCTGGATTTGTTGAGCATCAATTTAAGAGAGAAGTTTGAGAAACTTCAACTTCATCAATTCTGTACTGAGAGCGAGGTTGCTCATTCTGAACTTACGGCTTATTTCTACTCCAACCTTAGTTTTCTTGATGCAAACAGTTTTTCGATTAGTGTGAGGGATTAAAAGTATGTGGTTGATACAGATACTCTGGCTGACATCATTGGTGTGGAAAGGGGAGCTTTCCAATCAATTTCTGTGTCTGTTAGCCATGCAACTCTGGAGCTTGCGAGAGATAGAATCGCAGAAGGTCATCTCTCTTATTCAAGGATGAATGCTTCAAACATTCTGCTTCACAAAATTGTGATCAACTGTCTTAGACCGAAATCGACATCGAAGACAGATGTATCCAATTCTGAAGCTAAGTTGATGTATGCCATCAGGATCGGCTTTAACTTTTCCTTGCCCCATACCATCATGTTCCACATGTATCGGTCTATGGCGAAGGACAAGGGAAAACTCCCTTATGCTGCTCTCATCACTCGTTTATTCAGACATCTGAACATTCAGCCTCCCAACATTCTGTGTGTGAAGACTATTGATCAAATGGTCATCGGGCTGAAGATAATAACGAAAATGTGTCTGAAAGAACTCAGCAAAAAACTTGAGCGGTTCAAGGAGAAGACCCCTGTCAAGACCAGATAAGACTCATCTGTTGCAAAGAGGAAAGGAAAAGATCCTATGACTGGTCCTACCAAAAGAAGGCGAGCGATCATCTCGCAGGATGAAGATGATAAGGATGATATTCCTATCTCTACTTTTGTTTCCCAGCATCCTGTTCCTGAGTCAGCAGAACCAGAAAATCAAGTTGAAGAAGAAACTGAGAAAGGGAACCAGGAGAAGGAATCCTTGCAGATAGAAAAAGAAGAAGAAGAAGAAACAGCCAGAACAGACTCACAGCTACAGCCAGAAGAACAACATGCCGAAGAAGATTGCGCAGATTCTCCAGCAGAAAAGGAGGATCAACAACATCTTGACACTGAGGAAACTTCTCAGCAAGAAGCATATTTCTCTCCTCCAGAAGGCATTGACACAGGGGGAGATGTTCCAAGAGAAAGTGCTCCTCTTCTTTTAACATTCACTAGTGCAAGTGTCAGTCGATCACCTGCTGGTGCAAAGGATGTTCATGCCTCTCATTTTCATGAGGAAGAAGCAACATCTCCACATGATGATCTTCCGCGATATTCGCTCCACCGGCTTAACTCCACAATCAGACCATGTTGATGCAAGCACACAAACTGACAATTCAGGCGATTTTGAAAGGCTACTTGAAGTAATTTTGGAGCTCAAAGGCCAGATATATGCCTTAGGGTGTGAATTTGAGACGATGCAGAATGAGAATCGTGCCATGTGCATCTCCATACAGGATCAGATTCAGAATATTCAGCTTCAGATTCAGGCCACTGCCAAAGGCACTACTCTCACTCAACTACAGGAGGATTTGAGGAAACTGGAGGAAACTGTCAAGTCAATGGAAGACTTTCAACTTGTTTGCATTCCTCGTACACCCTGACTTTTTCACCTTTTTATGCTGACAAAAAAGGGGAGAAGTTTTTGCAGATTTCCATTCCAAACTTTCAGCTTTTAAACACTTTTTGGATTTAATATTTTGTTTGGTTGTGATTGACTTTATGACTTTATCTTGAGTTTTGGATTGCTTGTTTACTATTGCATTACTTTAAGCTATTAAGATAGATAAATATAGTTGATTAATATCTGTACCAGACTAATTTGTTTTCTGTGGATGCAGATCTGTGTATAGGACAAATCTGTGTACCGGACAACTTTTACTATCTTTACTCTAATCTTTTATGAGATATCATTGCTAGCTTAAATGTTGTATTGCAGGGCAATATTATTCAAATCTGCAGGAAAGTTTTGTCACCATAAAAAATGAGGAGATTGTTGGAAAAATTCTCTTAAGGTATTTTGAAGTCGACAAAACATTTCCATCGATGCCTAGTCCAAGACTTGCGGACTCTACTGGCAAAGTCTGGAGATATCAAGACTCAAGTTTCAAAGTCTACTCTCATGGATAGTTTCCAGACCGACAAAGTTAAAACTTCCATTCTAGTATGTTTTTGACTCCAACGGTTAAGAAATATGTCTTGACTGGAATTAGCACTACAAGATCTTATATTCATATTTGAATATTCTAGATTCTTTAGATTCGCAACTTATATTTGGAAGGTTCTACTTATGGAAACCAAAATCCCGATTGTATGGGCGGAGCAGGATTGATGGGCTATCAACACTTGCCTTAAAAGAGCTCGAGATCTCTCTAAATTGATTCTGTCCAACGGGTTGATTGGAAGAACTTCTTTGGAAGATGCCAACGGTAATGAAGGCATGAAGAAGTATTTAAGAGAGACGCTCAAGTTGTTCAAGTGTGCCAGATAGAAGAATTCCAAAGTCTGAATCTCCTTGTTATTTGGGATCTTATTCTTCGAGCTATACTTGTAATCAAAAGAGAGACTATATTGTGGTGAGACCTTGAGGAAGTGTAGTAGAGACTCTACACTGTGGAATCAAGGACGTGAGATTGTAAATTCTCTTTTTGATTCTTAGTGAAATCCAGCCAGAAAGCTGTCCGTGCGGGAGAGTGGACGTAGGCTTCATCTAAGCCGAACCACTATAAATCTAGAGTCTTGATTCTCTATCCCTAATCCTTTTACTTTACATTGCTTTCACTTGCAGCGATTATTGTTTTCAATTCCTTAATCCTTCATCAAATAAATTGTCTATACATTTTGTTAAATTGATAAAAATCGTCTTAGTCACCTATTCACCCCCCTTTAGGTGCTCTTACTAGTTCTAATAATATCAGCTTGTGAGAGCACAATCTATATTATCAGCTTGTGCGAGCTACTATCTATCTATATCAGCTTGTGAGAGCTATGACCATATATTGCAGCTTGTGAGAGCATTGAATAATTACTACAGCTTGTGTGAGCATTAGTCATATTGAATTGATAGATAGTACTGTTGATATCGAATTGAACTGATTGACTGCTTGATCGATGAAATGGATTTGTATTTAGTGGATTGGTTGAGTTCATGAATTGTACTGACTTGTACGAAGGAACTGAGGCAAAGGTAAGTCCTCTGTCTTGTGTGTGCATAGGTAGCCTTTAGGTGTATTTCCTTCCTAGTCGGAGTTTAGAAAGTGGACTTGCTAAGACGTTGTCTCACCTCGTCGTGGGCTAATATTTTCAAGTCCTTAGATGGCGGATCCTCTAGAACGTCATGGTCATCCCATGAGGGTCATTGAGCAAGTTTATACCTATCCCGATCCCATAAGTTTTTGGGTCTATGAATTGGTAGTGACCACTGTCTGGGTCAAAAAGCGTCCACGTTATGTGTTCCCTAATTGATTCAGAGCTTGGTTCTGCTACGGACCTAATGGTTTCGGGGTGGGTCCTCTTAGGTGTTTCGAAATCCCCGCGGGGATAATCGATGCCACTCTAGGGGAAAGTGCTGTGGACCCTCCCGATGGCGTCGTGGAGAACCCGACGTCCCATCTAGATCTGGTGGAGACTGAAGAATCGACGAATGAGTTTGACTAGATAGTCATAGGATAGCTTGTTTTGAGGATCGACCTTTTGTTGACTGGTATATATAGACTAGACTTGTATATATGACCTAGTTTGCTGTGTATAAAAGTGTGGTGTGGTCTTCAAAATGGTGGCCCTGCTTTTCTATCCCATCTTTCTGTTGTCTGGGGATTTTAATTATTCGCTTCTACATGCGTATTAAATGAATGGGTCGGCGACGCGTTCTGGGACATCGCAATTTTAATCAACCACCGAGGGATGGGCATGCGCTCGAGGATCGGGGCGTGACATCCCCGCCCGGAGTGGTATTAGAGCTGGTTGATAGTCGGAGTGATAAGGTGCGATAAGTTTATGGGATAGTTAGTAGGATTGGCCTTTATTTCATGCTGGTGCATGTTTGTGATAGCTGTTTGGTAGATTTGTTTGTTGAGATCACCCAGCTTCTAATTCTGTGTGGAATTGGAAAGCATGTTTCTTTAAAGATCCTGCAAAATGAGTGATCAAGAGAAGAGGACTCTTAGAAGGCGTACCTTAGGACCTGTGACTCGGGGTACTCGAGGTGGTCGAGGTAGAGCACAGGCTCAATCCAACGCTTGTGAGAGAGTATCGCCACAGGCCGGTACTAGTGTAGCAGCACTGAGCGATCCTAGGTTTGACGTGATTGTTCAAGCGGTAGTGACCCTTGGGAACCTGTTGGGCCAGCAAGCATAAGACTGCGCCGCCACTGTTGCCGTTGTAACTACCGCCGCCAGTGCCGTACCCACTGTTGTTGCTACACCTACTGAGGCCCAACATGGAGTTTTGATTGGGGAGCAAGCTACCGCATCTGAGTCAAAATTTAGTTCCAATAGAGAGATGACAGTTGACTAGGGAAAAGGCTGATGTCAGAAGAAGGGTATCCTATTTCGCCCATCTAGAAGAGTAGAATTGGAAAGGCAACGCCCAACTTGAGCGACGTGTGTCGTTTCTGTAGTAAAAGAGAAGGATCTGCCCCGTGCTATAAAAAGGAAAAGACTTGTTACAAGTGTCGCTAGCAAGGCCACTAGTTTAAAGATTGTCCGCGCAGGCAAATGGGACCATAGTTACTACTACCACCGCTGCCGATAGAACAGAATAGAGGGAATGCGCTACAGGACATTTAGTGGGGCACTTGGAACAGGCCTCCAATGCAAGGAATGGTGCATGACGTCAACTGACAGGAGGCAAAAGACTCACCAGACAGGTGACGAGTTTGTGGAAGGAATCATGCACCAACCCTGTGTCCCGGTATTACTAGAACGTGCTTTGAATGTGGCCAGACCAGCCATCAGGCGAGGAACTATCCTCGTAGGTCCAGGAGAGTACAAGCACCTCTACCACAATTAGGACGCCACTAGAATGGTGAAGGAAACAGGAATGGACCGACTATGCACCGATCAGAGGGGGAATGGTTTGGGGTAATTTTTTCGGGGTAGCACAGTGGAATTGTGGTTAAGTTTGTAGGGCTTCAGTTTGTTGTAATAGTGTAGTAAAAAGAAGAACCACTAACTAGAGTTGTACTTGACTGGTTTGTTTATGTATAACTTTGACGTCATATATAAAAAGGTTTGGCTCGATGAGCTTTTTGTTGTAATGTGTTGTTGTCGTCATGTAATACAGTTTGATCCATTAGCATGTGAAAGCTTCGAGTTACTAGGAGTCGAAAAGGACCCTCGATCCGTTTTATTTCGTCACTTAAGACAACTGATTCCTGGATGTAGGTTGTAAAATTTACTTGGTAACTATAGTGAATGCGATAGTTGAGGAACCCAATATGGAGAACCTAGCTGTGGTACATAAGTTTTCTAAGGTGTTTCCTGAAGAATTGTTAGGTCTGCCGCCAAAAAAGGAGATAAAATTTGTGATTGAGTTAGCACCCAGGATCGAGCCAATCTCTAAGGCTCCTTACCGAATGTCGTTGTCTGAGTTGAAAGAACTAAAGGTGCAGATGTAGGAGTTGTTGGATAAGGGTTTCATATGTCCAAGTGCATCACCTTGGGGAGCACCAGTTATGTTTGTGAAGAAGAAGGATCATTCGTTGCGCCTGTGCATCGACCATCGTCAGCTTAATCAAGGGTAGATCAAGAACAAGTATCCACTCTCGAGGATAAACGACTTGTCTGACCAACTGCAAAGAGCATCGATATTTTCAAAGATCGACTTAAGGACAGGGTATCATCAGTTGAGGATCAGAAAGGAGGATATACCAAAGTCAGCGTTTTGTACTCAATACAGCCATTATGAGTTCACTGTAATGCCACTTGGTTTGACGAACGCTCCAGCTGCTTTTATGGATTTGATGAACAGAGTGTTTAAAGAATATTTGGATCAGTTTATGATCGTGTTCATCGATGATATTTTGCTGTACGTGAGAAGTACTGAGGAGGATGAGAGTCATTTGAGAATGGTACTTCAGACCCTAAGGATTCATGGATTGTACGCTAAGTTTTGCAAGTGCGAGTTTTGGTGGACTTGTGTTGCGTTCCTAGGTCACGTGATTTCAAACGAAGGAATCTCCGTGGACCCATCCAAAATTGAAGCAGTAATCAACTGGCCGAGACTAACTACAGTGATAGAGATCATAAGCTTTCTGGGTTTGGCAGGTTACTACAAAAGGTTCGTGGAAGGATTTTCAGCTTTGGCGTCACCGTTGACTCGACTATTGAAGAAGGAAGAGAAGTTTGTGTTGACAGACAAGTGTGAGCGTAGTTTCCAAGAGCTTAAGGAGAAGCTAACTACCGTACATGTGCTGACGATACCATCTAGTCCTGGAGGATACGAGATCTATAGTGATGCATCATTTAGGGGACTAGCTTGCGTGCTGATGCAACATGGTAGAGTTGTTGCATATGCCACCCGTCAGTTGAGACCTCACGAGTTGAATTACCTGACACACGACTTGGAACTCGCGGCAATCTTTTTTGCTTTAAAGATTTGGAGACATTATTTGTGTGGAGAAAGATTCCAGATCTTCATCGACCATCAAAGTCTCAAGTATCTATTCTCTCATAATGAATTGAATATGAGACAATGTCACTGGATGGAATACTGAAATTCTGAGGACGATTATGTGTACCTGACGATGTAGAGCTTAAAGAGGAGATCTTATCAAAAGCTCATTGTAGCAATTACAGCATTCATCCTAGCAGTACGAAGATGTATCAGAATCTGCGTCAACACTATTGGTGGTTCGGTATGAAGGCGGACATTACCAAGCATGTCGCCAAGTGTCTGACGTGTGACAAAGTGAAGGCACAGCAACCTCTCAAGATTCCCGAGTGGAAATGGGAGCACATCACCATGGACTTTGTGGCAGGCTTACCGAGAAGTCAAAGAGGTAGTGATTCCATTTGGGTAGTGGTCGACAGACTGACGAAGTCGCCTCACTTTATCGCCGTACGAAAGGGCCTTGATTTGAATAGGCATGCAGAACCATACGTGTGTCAGATAGTTCGTCTACGTGGAGTGCCGGTGATGGGTACATCAGACTAAGATCCAAGGTCCACACCTACCAATAGAGCATTCAGATGGCTCCTTTCGAAGCATTGTATGGCATAGTGTGCAGAACTTCAGTTTGTTGGGTTGATGTCAGAGAACGAAAGATCAAAGGCCCAGAGTTAGTTCAGCAATCAATGGATGCAGTTACCGTCATCAGGGATAGATTACAAACCGCTCAGAGCAGCCAGAAAAGCTACACAGATAAGCACCGAAGACCATTGGAATTCTAAGTTGGTGAGCACGCCTTTCTAGAGGTGTCACCAATTAGGGGTAATTCGCGCTTTGATAGGAAGAAAAAGCTGAGTCCGAGGTAAGCAGGTCCCTTTGAGATTCTGGAAAGAATCGGGATCCTAGCGTATCGTCTTGCATTGCCGCCGAGTTTAGCGCAAGTGGATGACGTCTTTCACGTGTCGATGTTGAGGACATAGGAGCCTGACCTGACCCACATGCTAAATCTTGAATAATTAGACGTGGACGACAAAGTGTCGTACGTGGAAAGCCCGGTTCAGATGTGGATCGGAAAGAGCAAGTTCTACTCACCAAGATGGCCCCCTTGGTCAAAGTGATCTAGCAACACCAAGAGATGGAAGAAGCATCATGGGAAAGTGAAGACTCGATGAGACGAGGATAACCCCACCTTTTGTTTAGAGATTTATAAAGGTTTAAATTTCGAGGACGAAATTTTTATAAGAGGGGAAGAGTTGTGACATCCTGATTTTCAGGTTCTATTTTCGATTTAATAAGTTAGGTTTTTCATCGACGCGCCTATAGTTATTTTCTTTGAGTTGGCCACTCATGGGATAACTAGTCCATCAGGTGAAGCGGTTAAGGGATTTTAATGCAATAAACTTGAGAATTTGATTAGGAATTGACTGCTCGACTGTGCTAGTCTGCAAGGGTTATTACGGCATTGTCAAAATCGATCAGAGATGAAAAATGGGTTGATTTGACTGAGATATGTGATCAAAGTGTGGGTGATTCCACCTAATTGCAAAATTCTCGTCGATCGGCACTAGACCGATTTTTCTATTGTTTTGGGTACCATGTGCTCATAATTGAAACCTTGAGATTTTCACGAAAATCGAGAGTCTCCAATAGGTCGAAGATGTACATTTTGACTCGAGATAAATCGATCACGGGTTAATTACACCAAAAATTCCGAAAAGCTACGCTGAAATAATAAACTATAGCATAAACTATACTGATATACCTAAAATATGGAATAAATAGAAATATTAAATAGTAAATTGAAATACTAAATGAAATATATATTCTATATATAGAATATATATATTTTAGGTCACGCTAAAATCGCGCCGATTGAAATTAACCGTGAAATTAAACCCGATTTCAGAAATTGAAGATTCTATCATGTCATGGCTTATTTTAGGAACGTCGACTCATCCTCCGAATATTTTTCTGCAAAACGAGATTTTTGGCGAAAATTTAAAATAGGGCCGTTTTCGCCCGGAAAATTCAAAGGACCGTTTTTTATCGCGTTTTTGGGATGTAAGTGGGTTCTATTAGTGAGGAAAAATGTTGATTTTGACGATAGCAGCTTGGTGGGATTTATGGGCATCAAATTGAGTTTAATTAGAAGAGTCTTGAAGAGGAATTGAATCCAATTGAGTGGCAAGTGCTCAAAATTTGTAGGCCCCTTAGTCCCTTAACTTTTGGACCACTTGGAAGACTTGTGTAGGAAGCTAAGGAGCTACAAATGGCTGAGGAAGACAACCAATCCATGTGGGGCCTTGTCTTGGGGACAAAGAGATAGATTGGAAAAGAAGTGACCCCCTCCAAGCTTGTGTTGTCACCTATCTTCTTCCCTTAGTTGCTTTCTCCATTAGAGAGTATTTTGAAGCTCAAAAATTGCAAAGAAATCGAGCGGTCCCCCCCTTGGCCGTCGATCGCCCGCCGAGCTCACTACCACCGCTACTTGCCGCTCATTAGCCGTCGCGCCCCCGTGCGTGCTTGCGCCTATCCACCGCTCGTCCCGCCTCCAGTCAAGTCCAGGCCATCCCTCGAGCTACCCAGGCCACTGTCAGAGCCTCCCCTAGTCGCTTGGGCCATCATTTGTCGCTGCCTAGCCCCGCTGCAACCCGTCCGCTGGTCCTCCGTCGTTCCCACACCAACTAGCCTCCGCTCCGGCCCTCATTGCTGAAGATTAGAACCAAGAAGCCTCAGCCCAACTGTGACTATCGGGCCCTCTTTTAGGCCAGTCTCGGCCATGCTTGCTGTCGCTACTTTGGAGATTGTCGCCCGTCCCCACGTTCCTGTCGTCATGGACTCATCGGATTTCAAAACTGGTGAGTTTACTCACTAAACTTTTCTTAGGGAGTTAATTATACTTAAGGGTTGATTAGTTTAGGCTATGTATGGTTTATGTGGTTAGTTAGAACGGATTAGCAATTTAATTACTCGTTTATGCATGTTAGGTGGTTAAATCGGCTTAATTAGCAACTAGATAAAATATATTATTTATCTAGATAGGTTCGGAATTTTTTCAGGCCCGTTTTGGTATTTAATTAGGGTTTTCCAGCCTAAGTTTGCATTTATGGTATTTAAATATGTTTAATTAATTTTTGTATTTATTTAATTATTTATTATTTTTTGAAAATTATACCGAAATAGTCGGTGATCGGAATTTCGTGCTGATTGCAATATTATCATTGGTTTATTTAATTGAGTGTTTATTTGTACAAATTGAGTTAGAATTATAATTTTGGGTATTTATTCCAAAATTGAGTAATTTCGGTATTTAATTAGAAAATACCGAGCCTCGGTTTGCAACACCAAAACTATGTTTATGGACTATTATAATTAGTGGGATTTTATAAAAGAAAGATATTGTGTTCTTGGCCCAAGTCGACCGTGTACCCACACACAATTATTTTTACTGGATACTTTTGACTGAGTATTTTATCAACTCATGAGACCATATATCCATGTCAGCTTGCGCGAGCATACTTATCATCAGCTTTTGCGACCCTTTGCAAGTCAACTTGTGAAAGCAATATGTTGTATCAGCCTACGAGCTTTGATACATTAGCTTGTGAGAGCAGTATACATTTTATCCGCTTTTGGGCCCCTTTGCACGTCCGCTTGTGAGAACAGTATATTTTATCAGCCTATGAGCTTTGACACATTAGCTTGTGAGACCTGTATACATTATCAGCTTGTGAGAGCTAAGATCGTTATATCAGCTTGTGAGTGCACGATTTATGTTATTAGCTTGTGCGAGCTACTATCTATCTATATCAACTTGTGAGAGCTATGACCATATATTGTAGCTTGTGAGAGCATTCAATAATTACTACAACTTATGTGAGCATTGGTCATATTGAATTGATAGATAGTATTGTTGATATCGAATTGAACTGATTGACTGCTTGATCGATGAAGTGGATTTGTATTAAGTGGATTGGTTGAGTTCATGAACTGTATTAACTTGTAGGAAGGAACTGGGGCAAAGGTAAGTCCTCTGTTTTTTGTGTGTATAGGTAGCCTTTAGGCATATTTCCTTCCTAGTCGGAGTTTAGTGGGTAGACTTGGTGATGTTAGGACTAGAATTAGCACCTAGAGGGGGGTGAATAGGTGACTAAAGCGATTTTAACAATCTAATCCGAATAAGAGATTAATGAATTAAAAACAACAATCGCTGCAATTGAAAGTAATGAAAGATAAAAGGATTAGGGATAGAGAATCAAGACTCCATTTATAGTGGTTCGGCTTAGACCAAGCCTACGTCCACTCTCCCGCACGGACAGCCCTTACATTTGGATTTCACTAAGAATCAAAAAGAGTGTTTACAATCTCACGCCCTTGAATCCACGGTGTAGAAACTCTACTACACTTCCTCAAGATCTCACAACTCTATGGTCTCTCTTTTGATTACATGTATTGTTCGAAGAATAAGATCACAAAATAACAAGGAGAATCAGACTTTGGAATTCTTCTATCTTACACCCTTCAACAACTTGAGCGTCTCTCTTATACACTTCTTCATGCCTTCATTACCGTTGGCACCTTCCAAAGAAGTTTTTCCAATCAACCCGTTGGACAGAATCAATTTAGAGAGATCTCGAGCTCTTTAAGGTAAGTGTTGATAGCCCATCAATCCTGCCGCCCATACAATCGGGATCTTGGTTTCCATAAGTAGAACCTTCCAAATATAAGTTGCGAATCTTAGAGAATCTATATTAATTCGGATACGAATATAAAATCTTGTAGTGCTGATTCCGGTCGAAAGATATTCCTTAGCCGTTGGAGTCAAAACCATATATGATAGAATCGAATATAAGTTTTAATCTTGTCGGTCCGGAAACGTCCATGAGAGTAGACTTTGAAACTTGAGTCTTGTTATTGTCGGACTTTGATCTTCAGACTTTGCCGGTAGAGTCGCAACGAGTCTTGAGACTAGGCGAGGAAAATGTTTTGTCAACTTCAAAATATCTCGAAGAGAATTTATCCAACAATCTCCCCATTTTTTATGGTGACAAAACTTTCCTGCAGATTTGAATACTATTGCCCTGCAATACAACATTTAAGCTAGCAATGATATCTCATAAGAGATTAGAATAAGGATAGTATAAGTTGTCTGTATACGAGACTTATCCTCCGTACATTACGATCGCATCCACGTAAAACACATTAGTCATGTGCGGAGACATCAACTATCTTTATCTAATTTAACAGCTTAAAGTAATGCGGTAATAAGCAAGCATTCAAAACTCAAGATAAAGTCAAAATGTCAATCACAAATGTTAAACAAAATATTAAATCCAAAAAAGATGTTTAAAAATGAAGGTTTGGGTTTGGAATGAGAATAGAGTGAGAATTTGTGAAAATCTGCCTGCAAAGTCTTCTCCCCTTTTTTGTCAGCATTAAAAAGTGAGAAAATCAAGGAGCACGAGAAATACGAACAAGTTGAAAGTCTTCCATAGACTTGACAGTTCCTTCTAGCTTCCTCAAATCCTCCTATAGTTGATTGAGAGAAGTGCCTTTTGCAGTGGCCTGAACTTGATGTTGAATGTCTTTAATCTGATCATGCAAGGAGATGAACATAACATGATTCTCATTCTGCAAATTCTGAAATTCACACCCCATAGCATATATCTAGCCTTTGAGTTCCAAAATGATTTCAAGCAACCTTCCGAAATCAATTGAATTGTCAGTTTGTGTGCTTGTATCAACATGGTGGAGTTAAGCTAGTGTGAATATCAGCAGGGAGATCAATGTTTGGAGACGTTGCCTCTCCCTCAGGAAAATGAGCAGCATGAACATCTTCTGCATCAGGAGGCGATCTACTAACACTTGCACTAGTAAAAGTCAAGAGAAAAGGAGTACTTTCTCTTTGGACATCTCTCCCTGTTTCAATGCCTTCTGGAGGGGAGAAGTACTCTTCTTGCTGAGGAGTTTCCTCAGTGGCAAAATGTTTTTGATCCTCCTTTTCTGCTGGAGAATCTGCTTGATCTTCTTTGACATGAGATTCTGCTGGTTGCTACTGTGAGTCTGTCTTTGCTGTTTCTTTTTCTTCTTCTTCTGTCTGCTCGGACTCCTTTTCCTGGTTCCCTTTCTCAGTTTCCTCTGCAGCTTGTTGTTCTGGTTCTGCTGACAAAGGAGCAGAATATTGAGAAACAAAGGCAGAGATAGGAATATCATCCTCATCATCTTCATCCTCCAAGATGATTGCCCGCCTCTTCTTGATAGAACCAGTCACAGATTCCTTTCCTTTCCTCTTAGCAGTAGAAGAGTCTGGTCTGGTCTTAACAGGGGTTTGCTCCTTGAACTGCTCCAGCTTCTTGCTGAGTTCTTTCAAACGCATCTTTGTAATCATCCTCAATCCAATGACCATTTGATCAATAGTCTTCATAGAGAGAATGTGGGGAGGCTGAATGTTCAAATGTCTGAAACGACGAGTGATGAGAGCAGCATAAGGGAGTTTTCCCTTGTCCTTCGCCATAGACCTGTACATGTGAAAAATGATGGTATGGGGCAAAGAGAAGTTAAGACCGATCTTAATTGCATACATCAGTTTGGCTTCAGAGATGGATACATCTGTCTTCGATGTCGATTTCGGTCTGAGACAGTTGATCACTATCTTGTGAAGCAAAGTGTTTGTAGCATTCATCCTTGAGTAGGAGAGACGACCTTCTGTGATTCTATCTCTCGCAAGTTCTAGAGTTGCATGACTCACAAACACAGAAATTGATTGGAAAGCTCCTCTTTCCACACCAATTACATCCACCAAAGTATCTGTGTCAACCACATACTCTCTATCTCTCACACTGAAAGAAAAACTATTGGCATCAAGAAAACTGAGGTTGGAATAAAAATAGGCTGTCAATTCAGAATAAGCAACCTCGCTCTCAGTATAGAATTTATAAAGTTGAAGTTTCTCAAACTTCTCCCTCAGATTGATGCTCAACAGATCTAGAAAATCAAAATCCACTGTTCGTGGGTTCATCACCCCACGCTTCAGCAACTTCCCATACACTTTCTCTTGTTCCTCCGATCGAAACAATTCATCCCTCTTTCCTCGAAGAGTTGCAGCCACACCCATCCTAGGCTTAAAATGTACAAACATCTTCTCATCATCATCTTTCCCCTCAGGCTGGTTTACACTACCAAAGCGAGGGTCACTCAGAAAGTTCGCAAATGTCTTTGCTGCCGTTCTAACAGGAACAACGCCCGATCGCTCCATCACAGTGAGAAAATGTGTCTCATTTTTATAGCCTTTCTCTTTCAAAAACTCATCAATGAAAGTCATTGCAGAACCTCCTTCCTTCAACGCAGAATAGAGCTTATAAACAAATGCAGGCTTAAGGGATCTTACAGGTTCAACATCTTCAATGATTTCCTCTGCATGTTGAGGATGACGAACATGTGATCTAGTCGAGGAGGTGCGCTGTTGAGATTGTTGGTGCGTCTCGTTCTCTTGGAAAGTCACTTTCTTCGTGAGATCAAAATGCGTAGGCCCCTCACCAGAGCCCTGTGGTCCCCTGTTCGCTATCCTTGAGAATTTCCTTTGGAAAGACATTGTCGCTTTCTTGGATGGAACTTTCACACTTGTGTCGCAAGAAGATTAAAAACTCGAGAAGAAAAACTTGAGAAGAGAAATCTCAGAGCTTGAGAAATTTATGAACTAAGGTTTCTGGGTAAAATAAAAAGAGAAGGAGAAGGAGTATAAAAGGCAATCGATACGAGGTATCTTAAGCGTCGCAATTAGGAAAGATTAAGAAATTCCTTTTCAAAAAAATAACTGCCTTAAACAAATCGATAACCACCCCTTTTTAAAATTAACTGCCTTAATAAACTCAATTAGAGATAAACAGACCATCTTACCTTTTCGAGACATCAGTTTAAGTGAGTAAATGAACTGTAATTGTAACAACTTACAGTCATGACGATTGGTATTCCAAGTCTGAATTTTTGCGTCTAATTCTTTGACAGACTTAGATTCTGAGTCTGAACTTCAACAGTCTTCTAGAGATAAAATGTTGAGTCTTGAACGAATAGACTCAAATAAACTTTTCTCTAGTGGCTTTGTGAAGATGTCTGCCAGTTGATCCTTTGAGTCAATAAACTGTATCAAGACTTCTTTGTTCTGAACATGATCTCTTATAAAGTGATGTTGAATCTCAATATGTTTTGCTCTTGAATGAAAGATAGGATTCTTTGTAAGATTGATTGCGCTGGTATTGTCACATTTGATCTCTGTGCAAGAGTCTTCAATACCAAAGTCTCGTAGTTGTTGTTTTATCCATAGTATTTGAGAACAGCAACTTCCAAGTGCTATGTATTCTGCTTCAACTGTTGAAAGAGCCACAGTACTTTGTTTTCTTGAAAACAAAGATACTGCCCTATTACCAAGTAATTGACAAGTTCCTGAAGTGTTTTTTCTTTCAACTCTACAACCTACAAGATCTGTGTCTGAATAACCAAGAAGGGTAAAGTCTCCTACTTTGGGATACCATAGACCAATCTTAGCAGTAGTTGCAACATATTTAATTATACGTTTAGCAGCACTTAAATGAGATTCCTTAGGATCTGATTGAAACCTAGCACATATGCAAACACTAAATAATATGTCAGGTCCAGATGCAGTAAGATAAAGAAGTGAACCAATGATACTCCTGTATAATTTTTGGTTGACTTTCTTCCCTGTTTCGTCTTTGTCTATCTTCAAAGAACTTGACATAGGTATGTCAGTCTTTTTGCAATTCTCCAGACCGAATTTTTTGACAAGTTCTTTTGCATATTTTTCTTGATGAATAAAGATTCCTTCTTTCAGTTGTTTCACTTGTAGACCAAGGAAGAAGGATAGTTCACTCATCATGCTCATCTCAAATTCATCATGCATAGACTTAGAAAATTTCTTGCACAAAGTCTCATTAGATGATCCGAATATAATGTCATCAACATAAATCTAAACAAGTAGAAAGCTTTTGCCTTCCTTTTTAATAAATAAGGTAGTATCTACCTTTCCTTTAGAGAAACCACTTTGAATTAAAAAGTTACTTAGCCTTTCATACCAAGCTTGAGGAGCTTGTTTTAATTCATATAAAGCTTTCTTCAGTCTGAACACTCAGTCTGGTTTTTTTGAGTCTTCAAATCCAGGAGGTTGTTCCACATAGACTTCTTCTTGGGTAAATCCATTCAGGAATGCGCTTTTGACATCCATTTGAAATAACCTGAAATTCTTATAACATGCAAAAGCAAGAAGTAATCGATTGCTTCTAACCTTGCTTTTGGAGCGTAAGTCTCATCATAGTCTATCCCTTCTTCTTGCGTGTATCCTTTAGCCACGAGTCTTGCTTTGTTTCTTGTCACTTTGCCTTTTCATCAACTTTGTTCCCGAAAACCCATTTAGCTCCAATAACAGATTTACCTTTTGGTTTAGGAGTTAATTCCCAAACGTCGTTAATACTGAATTGTCTGAGCTCTTCTTGCATTGCTTCAATCCAGCTTTCATCAGCTAAGGCTTCTTCAATGTTTTTGGGTTCTATTTCAAAAATAAGTGCAACGGCACTAGACTCTTTTCGCCTTTTGGATCTTGTACGAATTCCCTCATTAATATTTCCAATAATGAGTTCTTCGGGATGACTGGACTTGTGCTTCCAGTTACTGGATGGTCTAATAGGTTGTTGATCATTTTCTTGAGTTGATTCTTCATCAACAACTTGTTGTACTGCATCTGAATTTTGAACTGTTTTATGGGAGATAGATCTAGCAGAGTCTGAAACAGATTCTTATTCTTCATTCTGAATTTGCTGGATTTGTGGAGAGTCTTGGAATTTGACGTTCATTGATTCTTCTACAGTCTAAGTCTTCTTGTTGAATACTCTATAGGTTTTGCTTGCAGTTGAGTAACCAAGAAATAATCATTTATCTGATTTTTCTTCAAACTTACCAACTCGATCATTTGCATTCTTCAGAATAAAGCATTTACAACCAAATACTTGAAAATAAGAAACAATTGGTTTCTTTCCTTTAAAAATTTCATAAGGGGTTTTCTCAAGAATTGGCCTTAAAAACACTCTGTTTATAATATAGCAAGCAGTTGAAACAGCTTCAGCCCAAAATCTTGAAGAAATATTACTTTCAATTAAAAGAGTTCTTGCCATTTCTTGTAAAGACCTATTCTTCCTTTCCACAACCCCATTCTATTCTGGCGTGTATGGAGAGGAAAATTTGTGCTGAAAACTAGATTTGTCACAGAATTTAGTAAAGTCTTGATTTTCAAACTCACCTCCATGGTCTGTACGAATGCTTGAAATGGTGTGACATTTCTCATTCTACACCTTCTTAGCAAACTTTGAAAAGTGAGAAAAATTCTCAAACTTACTTGCAAGAAAGTAGACCCAAGTAAATCGTGAATAATCATCCACTATTACTAGGCAGAACCTTTTTCCACCAATGCTTTGCGTTCTAGTAGGTTCAAATAAGTCCATATGCAGAAGCTGCAGTACACGATTAGTGGAAACTTTACTTATTGGTTTGTAAGAGTTTCTAACCTGTTTACCCAGTACGCATGGTGTGCATAGATAAGACTTTAAGTAATTGAGAATAGGCAATCCTCGAACAAGTTTCTTGGAGGAGATCTTGCTGATTTGCTTCATATTGGTATGGCCAAGTTTTCTGTGCCATAGATTTGCTTCATCTTGTACTGATATCAAGCACTGTGATCTTTCAAGATTCACATCCAGAAGATAGATATTTCCATGTCTTCGTCCAGTAAAAGATTGAGTAAAGTCTTTACTGATTCCTAAGCACGTTCCTTCCTGGAAATTGATCTTGAATCCAGTATCACACAACTGGCTTATGCTAAGCAAATTGTAATTTAATCCTTCAACTAAGGAAACATTCTTGATTGACAGACTTCCAATCTTTACTGTTCCACGACCAATAATTCTTCCTTTGTTGTTACCACCAAAGGAAACTTTTCCTCCATCTATCTGGGTCAAGTTTTATGAAGCAACTTGAGTCTCTGTCATATGTCTTGAGCAGCCACTATCTAGATACCATTTAATCTTCCTTTTAATAGTGACCTGCAATTAAAAAGAATTCAAGCTTTCTTTGGTACCCACATCATCTTGGGTCCAGAAGAGTTAGAGCGATAAACAGTCTTTGCCCAATTCCTTTTAACAGGTCTCCAAATCAAAGGACATTCTTTCTCAAAATGTTATGAGCTTTGACACTTGGAACATTTCAAAGCATTTTTGCCAATAGGTTTTACAAAGACTTTCTGGAAATGATTTTTATAAACAATTTTGGTTGGTCTTTGTTTGATTCTTTCCTTCACCTTTGGGAAATCAATCAGTGGAATAGTTTCAGAATTCATACCGAGACCTAACTTATCAAAGTAGGGTCTTTGTATCAAAATAATCTTATCCAACTTTTCAGAACCATTTGAAAATCTTTTTGATATGTTAGAAATATCATTTTTCAAAAGATTATTTTCTTTGGAAACAGAATCTGAGTTTTCTTTCAAGATAGTAAATTTCTTTTCTAACTTTTCAAACTTCTCTTTCCAAAGTTTTTCCTGTTGCTTCAATGTAGAATTTTCCTTTTTTAATTGGGAGATCCTCTTAAGAGAGGTTTTTAGACTAAGACAAAGTTCATCAATATATTTCGAAACCTTGACAGGAATTTTTAGATTACTAACCTCGAGTTCACTGTCTGAGTCTGTATCTGTATCAAGGTCTGAGTCTGAATCAGATTTTGCCATCAAACAGATATTGGCATAATCATCATCACTCTCTTCACATTCAGTATCACTCCAGGTCTCTACTTTGAGTGCCTCCCTGTATTTCTCAGTCTTTTATTTTCTCTTCTTTAACAAAGGATAGTTGGGTCTGATGTGTCCCTTTTTCTTGCATTCAAAGCAAGTCACTTCCTTGTTTGAATCATCTTCCTCTATTGATTTATTTTGAAACCTTTGTGAGCTTTGTTTCTTCCAATTGAATTTTCTTCCGTTTCTGTTCAGCTTTCTGAATCTCTTTATCATGAGTGTCATTTCTTTGTCATCTAGATCTTCCTCAGAGTCTGTAACATCAGAATAATCATTAGACTTTAAGGCAATAGATTTCTTACCTTTTGAATCTTCTTCTTCGTTGGTGTGCTCTACTTCATAAGACTGAAGAGTTCCAACCAGTTCGTCTACAGAGAGTGGAGCAATCCTCTATGTCTCTCTTATTGAGGTTTTTATGTAATTCCAGTCTTTAGAGAGTCCTCGTAGGAGTTTGTTGACCTTCATATGTCCTGAGATTGGATGTCCCTGATATTCAAGACCATTCACAATTTTAGTAAAGCGACTAAACATGTTAGTTATTGATTCTCTTGATCTCATCTTAAAGACTTCATATTGTCCCAAAAGAATATTGATCCTTGTTTCTTTCACTCGATCAATCCCTTCGTAGGTAATGTGAAGCCTATCCCAGACTTCTTTTGCTGTATCACAAGAAGATATTCTGTTATACTCAGTAGGGGATAAAAGCACAATATAAGGAGTAAATGGCTTTAGCGTCAAGAGTCTACGTCTCTTGGTTATTTCTTCTTGAGTCATCGAATAGGATCAGCAACTTCTTTTCTCTCTCGATACCGATGCGGCGCGGGAATGATTCCTTTATCTACCACTTCCCATTCCAAAGGATCTTTCGATCTTAGGAATGTTTTCATCTTTATTTTCCATATCTTTGTAGTCTTTTCCATCAAAGTATGGAGGTCTCGGTATTGCTTTGACCTTCAACCAACCCCGTAGGCAACATACTAGCCATAGATCTTTTACTCGAAGTAAAGACACTTCTTATAAAAGAGTACGCAAGCTCGATACCAATTGTTAGGACTAGAATTAGCACCTAGAGGGGGGTGAATAGGTGACTAAAGCGATTTTAACAATCTAATCCGAATAAGAGATTAATGAATTAAAAACAACAATCGCTGCAATTGAAAGTAATGAAAGATAAAAGGAATAGGGATAGAGAATCAAGACTCCAGATTTATAGTGGTTCAGCTTAGACCAAGCCTACGTCCACTCTCCCGCACGGACAGCCCTTCTGGCTGGATTTCACTAAGAATCAAAAAGAGTGTTTACAATCTCACGCCCTTGAATCCACAGTGTAGAAACTCTACTACACTTCCTCAAGATCTCACCACTCTATGGTCTCTCTTTTGATTACATGTATTGCTCGAAGAATAAGATCACAAAATAACAAGGAGAATCAGACTTTGGAATTCTTCTATCTTACACTCTTCAACAACTTGAGCGTCTCTCTTATACACTTCTTCATGCCTTCATTACCGTTGGCACCTTCCAAAGAAGTTCTTCCAATCAACCCGTTGGACAGAATCAATTTAGAGATCTCGAGCTCTTTAAGGTAAGTGTTGATAGCCCATCAATCTGCTTTCGCCCATACAATCGGGATCTTGATTTCCATAAGTAGAACCTTCCAAATATAAGTTGTGAATCTTAGAGAATCTATATTAATTCGGATACGAATATAAAATCTTGTAGTCTTTGATTCCAGTCGAAAGATATTCCTTATTTGTTGGAGTCAAAACCATATATGATAGAATCAGAATATAATTTTTAATCTTGTCGGTCTGGAAACTGTCCATGAGAGTAGACTTTGAAACTTGAGTCTTGTTATCAGACTTTGATCAGACTTTACCAGTAGAGTTTACAAGTCTTCAGACTAGACTGAGGAAAATGTTTTGTCAACTTCAAAATATCTGAAGAAAATTTATCCAACAGCTGAGACGTCGTCTCACCTCGTCGTGGGCTAATATTTTCAGGTCCTTAGATGGTAGATCCTCTAGAACGTCATGGTCGTCCCATGAGGGTCACCAAGCAAGTTTATACCTATCCCGATCCAGGAAGTTTTTGGGTCTATAAACTGGTAGTGACCACTATTTAGGTCAAAGAGTGTGACATCCCAAATTTCACCGGTATTCATTGGTGTGATTGAATCGTTAGGAGTTCGGATTATTTTAAATCGGGCCAAGAAGTGAACCCGATGGACCGTAAGGATTGAATGGGCTTGAGGAGCAAGCGGGCCGTATGATTATTTAGAATTAGGCTTGTGAACTCGAGTGAGAGATTATGGGCTTGGATTGAGTGGACCAAGGTTCGGGATTCTTAGGTTCGTAAGTTTAGTTTAGTGGGCCGGGTTGTTATTTATTAAGCTCGTTGGGCCAGAGATAAATAATTAGGCCCAAGTGATTTTATTTTTGGTTAAGATTTATAGATTATAAATAAGATAATTTAATTAGTGATTGTAATGCTAATATAAATTTATGACTTTAGCATTTTGTGATTAACATTAACTAGTTGATAAGTTATGTGTGTTACGATTTTGTGTAATTGAAATCAAGTGGAAACGAAAGGAATTAATTGAAGAACATTAGCAACTAATGTTACAACTAATAATATGAATTAAAACCTAATTAAAATCAAATGACATATGGCAAGGGATTCCTCAATTGAAGGCCACGACATCACCCTTCCCTCCCCCTCCGTTTTTCTCTCCACCACCCACGGATTCAATGCCTTCACAACCAAAACAAGCAAAGAGGAATAATCATTAGCATATCTCATCATTTCCCTAGCCTAGAGATTAGTTAGTAGGCTTGTTTCCTTCTTAAATTTTCGAAAATCTCTCTCTCCTCAAGAACCGAGAAAACCCATCCCCTTCGTGTCTTCCTTTTGGTCGAGCTGTGAGAAAACCAAAAGCAAAACCAGCAAGCTTCTTCCTCTTGCATGCAAGATTTTGGTGCTAATCTTGAAGTGTTCTTGTGTTATATTGATAGCTGAACAAAGGTAAGGAAAGATATAACTCTAAGTTGAAGTTTATCCACCATTTCATCAAGAAAACTTGTGGATCTAACCAAACCGTGAAGGATATGAGTTGTAGTTGTTGTTTTGTGAGTAATCTAAGCTTGGTAAGTATTAGATTTAAGGTAGGAACCATTGCATGTTGTTTTTGAGCATTGCATGTTTCGAAATCCAAGTGTGGGTGTGCTGTTTTGTTAAGAGAAGTGATGAGAAGTGGTAGTTTTGTGTTGTTTTGAGCTTGATGAACACAAGAGTGAAGCTAGAAGTCATTGCATGTTGTTTTTAAGTTTTGCATGTTTCGGAAACTTGATGAAAGTCGGCTGTTTGATTAAGTGAAGTGATGAGGTGGATTCCGAGTGAATAGATTTGGTATGAATGAAGGTGAGTGATCTCATGAATGCAACAACACATTAAGCCGAGTTGTGGATCGATTATTTGTTAGGATAGTTATACCGAAGTTATTTTAAGTTGCTGTGATTAGGTATTAGATTATTGTCGAAAGAGTTTGTGAAAGGTTAAATAGGTTAGTTGGGATAAAAGTAAATGAAATCGTGCACAAGTTCGGTTCTAGGTAAAAACGGGTATGGAATCTTTTCGTTTGTATTTATTTTTCTTATGTATGACTACTGGAAATAGGAAAGGAATTATTCTATATGGTAGAACATTGATAATATCGGGTTATATAAGTAGCTAGAACCATATGAATATAAAAACATAGTAATAAAAGGGAATTTGGTAAAAATCAGTGAACTGTTTTCATGAGAAATGGTATGACCTTTACTGATTATACGAATTTTCTGTAATTACCTAGTTAGAATTGGACCTTCATGTCTAAATGAAAATTGTAGAACACATCTTAAGGAATAATTTGTCAAAATTTGAGATTAAATGAATAAGAATTGATCAGTAAAACAATTTTCTTAGTAGATAAAGAATCTGGACGTCGGTACAGGGTATTAGTAAAGATTATAGCAATTGTATCTCTCAATACAGTAATATTCGAACTTAAGTTTCTTCACGGAAGTTTTCGATCTATATCTCTAATATAACGTACTAAAATTTGGTAATGTTTCGACAAGAATTGGTATACTTTCTATGACCAAAACAGAAACTGTGCATTTAACCAGTAAATTGTCCTAACCCGAAAACATCAAATATATACTGTGTTATATATATTCGACTCGTGAGATATGCATAGAGTCTAATAAGCTCATAGTAGATATTAGTCATAGGCCTCATACATCATTTGAAATATAAGTGCATATAGTATCATGCGAGTGCAATGTGTGTGGTGCATAGTGCTTGATTATGGGATGAATATTTGTTCGGCATGGTATGGGACATGTCGTAATGGATTTTATCTTATAATTTGGACATGCACGTGTGCTAGGATCATGAGAATTAGATACATAGTTAGATACTTTGGAGTCTTTTCTTTTGCATATGATAAATGCATTAATTAAAGGTGTGGTGGTGTGAAATGTGTGCTTAAGAGAGTGAATGAACCCATCGGTACAGAGATACCGGTGATGCCCCCGGAAGTTTGGGATGCCCTTGCTGAGTGGTCTTGGATGCCTCGGTTGTGTGATACCGGGATGCCTTGGAGTGAGATGCCCCGGAGTGAGATGCCCTTGTGTGTGATCAAGGATGCCTCAGCAGTGTGTGATATTGAGATGCCTCGGAGTGAGATGCCCCTTGCTGAGTGGTCTTGGGAAGACCTCGGTTGTGTGATACCAGGATGCCTCGGAGTGAGATGCCCATAATAGAAATATTGTGGAAGTCCGGATAACGTACTTTCCGGAAGTGACTCGATCAGGCCGGTAGAGTTCCGGTTATGACTGATTCGGGTGGATCATATGCACACTAAATATAATTCTATTTGGCGAGTGAGTTCATGCATTATTGTTTCATTGTATCTTGATATGAAATTGATTTTGAAAAGGTAAGTATGGAGATGGATGCATATAAGGTGATTATTTATGTGATGTATTAATATCAAATTGTTTATACTTGTGACGACTATACTATTGTATCCTGAATTGCTGGGATTATGATTCCCTGGTAATATTGATGGTTGTGGATTATTTAAGTTAGAGTTTTATCATTCTTTACTGGGCATAGTTTGTCACGCCCCGACCCTCGGGCACGCACCCATCCCTTACCTTGGTTGATTATAAAAGCGATATCCTAGGACTACGTATCGCCGACCCTTTCTTTTTATTGTGCAAGCGGAAGCATATAAAATCCCTAGACAATAAAACATTGGGATAGAACAGTAGGATTAAATTTCAAACCTTCACTCTTATATACATTGCGAAACAGTGCACATATATATACAAAGTGAACTATTAAGTCCAATTCACATTAAGCCAGTTAAAAACACAAGGTCTACAAACAGAAGCGGGGTTCTACAAGTTACGGGTCCCCATCCTCCTCTTCATCAATCTACACACTCCAACTGGAGCCTTCAGCAAACTGCACTGGACTTCGAGACCTTCAACATCCAAGTCTGCTACATCTAGGGACCTGAAATGGTTATTCAATAACCAATGAGACCACGTCTCAGCAAGTTCTACCCCCTAAGACCCGATTAGTAAGCCAATACACTACGGGCTGCCTAAACACGCACAGGTCAGAGGACTTACCTTGGCCTCAGATTCCACCTGCAAATCAATACAATTTATAATAGGCACCAACTCTTTCATAACAAATCGAACCAGGTCGATTACATGTCATAGAAGCACACGTGCATTCTCAAAGGCACTAGTTCACCAAAGTGATGCGTCATCAAATCATGAACCCACGTGTCTCTCCCAAGATGCCTCACTTAATTCCCAGGCCCGCGTGCATTCACTAAGGCACTAGTTCACCAAAGTGATGCATCAATTCACCGAGCCCACGTGCCCTTTAACGATGCTTGGGCCACGTGCATTCTCTAAGGCACTCGTTCACCAAAGTGATGAATCAATTCACCGGCCCACGTGCCTTTTAGATGCCACTCTCAAGATTCAATGGCTTTATGGTCCCACCCGACCTTCTCAAGATTTAGTGGCTTTACGGTCCCACCCGACCCTCTCAAGATCTAGTGGCTTTACGGTCCCACCCGACCCTCTCAAAATCTAGTGGCTTTATGGTCCCACCCGACCCTCTCAAGATCTAGTGGCTTTACGGCCCACCCGACCCTCTCAACTATGGCCAACAATATTGCACCTCGTAATTAAATTCCTCAATTTCATAATATCTTGGCTAATTTGTTGATATCAAAATACTCGATAAAATATCGTGTGTGGAGTACACAATCGGCGCCTTAGCCAAAATAGAATAGTTTCATTTTCTATAAATCCCACATTTTCTGTAGTCTACCAAAACATTTTTGGCATTGTCAAACGATGCCCGATTATTTTTCAATTAATAACCAAAGATTATTCAATTTAGGAATAAATCCTAAAATTACTCATAAATCAATTTAACACAAAATAAAGCTCAATTAAATAAACGGACTACACCACGATCATCAGCACGAAATTCCGGTCATGGCCATCCGGTTGAATTTTCAGAAAAATAAATTAAATAATTAATTTCGAAAATTAAATAAATAATTATTAAAAATCCAATTTAGGCCCGTGTCTTGCCTGATTGGAAGCCAAGACGAGCCCGAAAATTACCGAGACTCGTTCAATAAATAACAGAACATGTCTACTTACTAATGTCTATTTCTAACCACCTAACATGCATCATTAAGTCTCTAATTTAATTTATCTAAATTAATCTAACCACCTAATTGCGTTTAATTAAATCTAACCAACCCTAAGTATAATTGGTAAACTAAGAAAGCGTTAGTGAGAAGAAACTCACTTGAAAAAGCGGAGACAACCACCACGACGGCGACGCGACGGCGGCGAAAACCGAACTTTCGGTTGCGTCGACGGACACTCGGGCCGGGCCTACTAGCCTCATGCAGCCACAAAGAACAAGGCTTGGGCAGGCGTAACTTGGGCCGACTTCGCTTCACGGGCCACAAAACTGGGCTGATCTCACTGGGGCTCAAATTGTTGAGCTGGTCTTGATCTGACTTCGAGATGGGCTGCTGAAAATGGGCTGAACTGAGCTGAGTTTCACGGGCTGGCTTGCACGAGGATGGGCTGCCTTCTTGTGTTGAGATGGGCTTGATTTTGGACTGAAGCTTGCAAGCTTCAAATGCGGGCTGGGCTGCTAAGCTCCAAATGGCCATTGGACTTGGGCCGAACGTTGGGCTGCCTTGCGGAGATGTTGGGCTCACGGACGCTGGACTTGTAGCTTCGAACAGGACGGCTGGCATGAAGAATCGATGAAGTTGAGTTGACGGGGGCAAAGAGAAAGAGATCAACGTCGGGGCTTCTTGCTGTTGGAACGTGATTCGGTGGATGGAGACAAGCGTCGATGGAGAGAGAGCAAACGTGGAGATGGACTGAACGGGCGGTAGCTTCGGTCAAGCAGATGAGTTCGCTGGCTTCGTGCGGCTGTTCGGTGGGTTCTGCCGGCGATCAAAGATGGGGCGGAACGATGGAGTTGCTTCGGCAACTTGTCTTCGTGTAGCTAGCGTTGCGGAGGAGATGAAATCAACATTCGTGACTCCTTGCTAGCTTGACTCGGTGCTGTTGAACCAAAGGCCGCGTGGAGAGATGGAGCAGCTTTTGTTGGGCTGTCGGTGGATATGCTGCAAGAAGGTGGGACGCGCGGCAATGGATGAGGTAGCTACAGTCAAACATGGAGAAGCTTCGCTCGGTGGAATTCGTGGCTTGTGGAGCTGACCTGGACATGGCAGCTTGAGGAGAAAATTTGGTGGACTTCGGTGGGGGATTTGCTGCACGTGAAGAAGAAGATGGGATGGCTTGAGGGGAAGCAAATGGAGAGAATGGCAGAAGCTAGGGGAAGAAGAGGCATGCGTCGAAGAGATAAGGGAGAGAGGGTGATTGAGTGTGAGAGTGACTCCAAGGGGAAGAAAGTCTATACAAAATATCTAATGGCATCATTACTTGGTCCAAGGAGTCTTCAAGCTTATCCTTTCAATTAAACCTTTGTCCCCCAATACTTTCTTGCAATATTATCCTCAATTAAACCAATTTGATGACCAATGTTGCACCCCCCACCATAGCTCCGAATTTCTTCCATGTAAACTTCAATTTCTCCAAATTGAGGTCCAATTTGAAGAAGAAAAGGTCCGCACAAATCCTACAAGTCCCCATCGCCAAATGTCTAAGTTTGCAAGTTAAAAATTCCTTCAATTTGACCAATCCGATTTTCCGTTCATTTTCCGAAACGTCCTTAACGATTTTCCGTAAAAATCTCGAATTCGATGGAATTTCTCCGAAAGACAAGTCGACGTCCTATAAATGAACCGTGACATGCTCGAACGTCCGATTTTCGAAACCGAATTCAATTTCGTGGTTAAAATCGACCGAACGCAATTTTAGTCCAATCCGACCTATTGAGTAGCTTTTAGGGATTTTACCGCTGTTATATCCCTTAACGGCTTCACCCAATAGATTAGTTAACTCGTGAGTGATCAGCTCAGAGAAAAAGGACCATCGGCGCGTTGACGAGTTGCCCATTTCATATATTCGGGACGGGTCGAAAATTCGGGATGTCACATAGTTTGCTCATACCTTACATTTTTCAGATTGATAGTATGGATGTGCCGCCATTAGCTCGTTATGGTGTGATATCGAACATTGAGGTTTCTTTTACCGATGTGTATGATGCTGATGTTGAGCTGACCTTCTCCAAATACGAGGCCACAATGTGGACGGATGATGGTAGAGCTGAGATGATTCCTATGAAGTTTGTTGCCTGGTTTGTCAAGCATGATGGAGCGATGTTTGGCCCTATCCCTTTTAGCAATGATGGAGCAGGAGCTGGGACGGATGGCGCCTAGACGCTTTTGATCACGAAGAAGCTGTCTATCTTTTGTTTCTTTTTGAACGTGGGCTTGTGTGGGAACTCATGAAGTAGACACCCTCACCCTCTTATCCCTGGCTTTTGTTGCACCTTACTTTTGCTATAACTATGTTGTATATAAAGGCGATGAACATGGAAAGAGTCCAAGTTGATAAATTTTGTAGGCCCTAATGATGGTAAAAGAAATGAAGCTTCTTGTGATCTTATCTATGTGCATTAATACTTTGGTCTATATTAATCATCGGTAGAGTATTTGTAGGATAACCTCATAGTACAAACTATAGATTTTAAATAATCCATGTTATACATGCTAACCTTCAATGGTAAATACTATAGATACCTAAGAAGGAGGTTTTTAAGTTTAGGAAGATAATAAAAATAATTAAAATTTCCGCCTGCGCTTAGTACGTGACGCCCTGGGACGTCACAAAGAGCATCCAAGTTATGTGTTCCCTAATCGACCTTTTGTAGACTGGTATATATAGACTAGACTTATATATGACCTAGTCTATTGTGTATAAAAGTGTGATGTGGTTTTCAAAATGGTGGCCCTGCTTTTCTATCCAACTTTCTATTGTCTGGGAATTTTAATTATTCGCTTCCGCATGCGTATTAAAATGAATGGGTCGGCAACGCGTCCTGGGACATCGTAATTTTAATCGAGCACCGAGGGATGGGCACGTGCTTAAGGATCGGGGCATGACACAATAGTACTACTCACTTGGGGATGCCCGAAAATCAAATAATGTGTGTTATTTGATCCTTCGATCTCGCGATCCTATCAAATAAGCGAGAATCAACATTAAATTAAGGTAATACGCCACGTCAACCATGAAACGGCTATATTATGCCTAAATTTAGGTAGCACGCCACGTCAACCATAAAATTGATCTCAGCTGCTTTTATTAACCTCGAGTTTTTCACGACAACCAAGAGTCGCCAATGAGTCGAAGATGCACAATATCGTTCGAAAATAATCGACCATGGGTCAAATGCGCTAAAAATTCATAAAAGCTACTTGGTAGCTTAGGTCATGCTAAAATCGCGTCCGACTGAAATTAACCACGAAATTGAATTCGATTTCGAGAATCGGACGTTCGAGCATGTCACAATTCATTTATAGGACGTCGTCTCGCTTTTCGGAAAAATTTCGTCGAGTCCAGGATTTTTCAGAAAAATCGGATTTCGGATAAATCATAAAATTAAAGTAAATTCGGATGGGTGAGAGAATGACCATTTTTGCTATCCAAAATTGGGGATTTGTGGGATTAAAATGTTAAGAAAGTATTAGCGGACCATGGAGATTGGCTTGGAGACTTTTGGGGACATTTCATGATGAAATGAGGATATTTTCTTTGACTTCCAAGGCATTGTCCCCCTTCTCTCTCTCTCTCTCCTTTCCCCCTCCTTTCCATTCGTGCGACCCATCCCCTTTGTTGCTGACCTCCTTCTTCTTTCGTTTTCCTCTTCTTCCTATTTTTCATTTTCCCTTTTTTTGTTCTAGCTGTCGCAAGCCTCACCCCCTTTCCCTTAATTTGTTTTTCCTCTGCCCATTCCCCACCCGTCTCTCCCTCCACACAAGCAACCCACGACCGCCCCTCTCCACGTCACTTTTCCCTCTCCCCCAGTAGTGACCGAACGCTGCAACACCATCGATCTTATCTCCACCGAATTCTTCATCCACGCTACCACATGTCCAACAGCACATCGAGCCACCCTCATCACCCTTCAAATCTGTTACTCCATCTCCCTGCAGTTGCCATGAATCTACCTGCTTCGATTTTCTTTTAATTTGTCTACCCCTACCCTCCTGTTGCCAGCAATCCAACCGAGTCAACCCACCAACAAAGCTCCCCCTGGCATTGACGAACGTAGCCCCTTCTTGTTTCGTTGTTCAACAAGTGGCACAGTTCACCAAGTCCAACTCCACAGTCGCTTCAGCCTAGCTCGATCTCCATGCCATCTTCTCCCTCGATCCAGCAACCTCAGGTCTGAATCTCAACTTTGGCTAAGATGTGTGGGACCATTTTCAGCTCGGTCCGAGCTCCCCTCGACGTTGTTGTAGGCCCAAGTTTCAGCCTCCGTCGCGCCACCATCGCCGTGAACCAGTTTTTGCGCTAAACTGGTAAGTTTATGCACTAAACTATCATTAGGGTGCTAATGACGTTTAAGGGGTGTTTAGATTAAATTAAGATTAGATTAAGGTAATTATTAGTTTATTAAATTGATTTAGGTTAGTTAGATTAGTGATTTAGGTGATTAGAAATTGTAGTTAGATAGTTTACTATGTGGCATTGTAGTTAGAATGGTTAGGATAATTTAATTAGTCCAATAGGTGGTTAGATTAGTAATGTTTAGGCTAAGTTTGTATATATTGAATTAATATGTATTTATTTAAGTAACTTTGAAAATTATTTAATAATTGAATATTTTCTGGAAATTATTTGGGATAGCCGATGACCGAAATTTCGTGCTGATTGCAATGGTATGCTTGGTTTATTTAATCGAGTGTTAATTTGTGCAAATTGAGTGGTGATTGGAATCTTTGTTATTTATTCCAAAATCGTGAATTTTGATAATTATTTAGAAATTATAGAGTGTCGGGTTTTGACACCAAAAATGGTTTTAAAGACTATATCAAACAGTGAGATTTTTAAAAAGAATGGTATCAATTTTTCTGGTCCAAATTGACCGTGTACCCACACACGATTATTTTATCGTGTATTTTTAATACGAAGAAAATAGGTGAGGTTCACCATTTTAATTGGGGCATTTGAGTGCAATGCACAGTGTCCTTGGCCAAGATTGAATGGTCGTGTGCTGGTTAAGAGAACCTGTCCCGAGCTGTTGAGTTGGACGTGCCCCTAAATGGGATGCCCCTGGACAACGAAAGCTGGTTGCAATAAATTCTGGACTTATGCTCCTTCGGGAAAGCCTTCTAGTAAAGACGTTGTCGTGCTTAATAGGGTGAGATGACGCTTCGCTATGCCAGAAGACCACCGAACATCAAGTAGGCCGTGCCGATGGGGCCGAGATCAAAATTAGGAATGCATGATATATTGAGTTAAACGCACCGGATTATGGGACAAAATTGTGTGGTATAGTATGGAATGTGTCATAACGATTTGGCCCTATAATCATGACCCCTATACTTGGTTGCAATTGAGTGTGGCATTCCAGTTGATCGACCTTATTTGCTGTTTATGTTTGTGTGGCCGTCTGTGATATGAATTATGCTGACATGCAGGGTGGATCTGAGACGAGGTAACTCTCTATGGTTGTGTGGTTGTGTGGTTAGGACGCCTCTAGGCGTATTACCCTCATAATCAGGGGTTTAGAGTGTAAACTTGCTGAGAATTATATCTCACCCCGTCGTGGGCTCAATTCTTTTCAGGACCGTAGAGTGGAGGATCTAGAGCCGAGCTGAGGGGATTCAAGGTGTAGGTCAGTTAGGACAGCTTCTTTAGGAGAGCCGGTCTTTTATAGACTTTTGGTTGTTGACTTTTGTATATGACTCAGTGTGTATATACAAGTGTGCTTTAGATGTGAATTGTTTTCCTGTTTTTCTATCCCAAGCTGTTTACTGTAAGGGGATATTTACTCGCTTCTGCATGTACAATAAAATGATTGGGTGGGCGATGCGTCCCGGGACGTCGCAAATTTATCGACCACCAAGGGATGGGCACGCGCTCGAGGTTCGGCGCGTGACATCCCTGGCTAGAGTGGTATTAGAGCCAGTCGATAGTTGGAGTGATAAGTTGCGACGATTCATGGCGTAGTTAGTAGGAATAACCTTTATTTTATGCTGATACTTTTAAGTGATAGCTGTTTGGTAACTTGTTTGGTGTGATCACTCAGTTTCTAATTTTGTATGGAATTAGGAACAGGTTTTGTAGAAAGTATACATTGTGAGTGATCAGGAGCAGAGTGCTCCTAGAAAGAGAATCATCGGATTGGTAACTCGGGGTAGGATGCCAACAAGGGTTGATACCCGAGGTGGTCGTGGTATAGCGTCGGCTGAGGCAAGCGCTAGTAGAGTAGCACCACCTCCAGTCGGTGCTGGGGTAGTAGGCCTTGATGATCTAAGGTTTGCTGGGATCATGCAGGCATTAGAGACACTCAGGAATGTTGTAGGGCAATAGGCCTAGAATCAAAGCCGCCACCATCGCTTCAACCACCGCTACCGCAGCTACCACTACTGTCGTCAATGCCGTTGCTGATGTTGCTACTACTACCGTTGTTGCTGCTGCAACCGTTGCCACACCTGCCAAAGTTCCAGCTGGGAACGTAGTTATGGATAGAGAGAGACCGATGCATAAGCTTGTTAAGCAATTTGTGAAGTTGAACCCGCCGAGGTTCATCGGGGCAGGAGATCCCGAGGCCGCAGCCCTCTGGATCTAGGACTTAGAGAAGGCTTTTGCACTGTTGAGGTGCACTGAGGAGGAGAAGGTCGTCCTTCCAGTATATCAGCTGCAGGGGATTGCAAGCATTTGGTGGAGAGCCACCAGAGAGATAGTGTTTCTAGAGGTGTGGTCCCGGAGTGGAACACCTTTGTTGAAGTCTTCAATAGTAAGTACTTTTCGAACTGTGCCAGAGAACTGAAGATGGTGGAATTTCAGCGCCTTCACCAAGGTACAATGGCTGTGGACCAATACGAAGCGAAGTTCGCTGAGCTGTCATAGTACGCCCCCAGATTGGTTGAAGATCTGGTAGATCGAGCTAAAAGATTCAAAGATGGGCTCAAACAGGAGTTGAGGAGTCCGCTGGTGCCATTCAATTTGAAAGATTACAATGATTTGTATGAACGGGCTCAGCTGATAGAGAGAGACAAAAACGAACAAGCCGCTGCATCTGGGTTGCGGTTTGGTTCGAACAGGGAAGGAAATAGGTTTGGGAAAAGACCTATGACTGGAGGAAGGTATCCCATTCGACCCAATAGGAAGGGTGGAATAGGAAAATCAGTGCAAAGACAGAATGGTGTGTGTCGTTTCTGTGAAAGACGACATGGATTGGCCTCGTGCCACTCTAAGCCAAGTGCTTTTTTTTAGTGTGGCTAGTAGGGTCACATGGCCAGGAATTGTCCCATAAGACAGATGGGACCATCGCAATTGCCACCACCGCCACCGATGGGTCATAATCGAGGATACGCGCCCCCGAATGCACAACAGGGTGGATTGATTAGACCTCTAGCTCAAGGAAGGACGTACGACCACGCTGAGGACTTGCTTGAAGTGATTACAGGTACTGTTTTGTTGAACGACCATGCTGCTTATGCTTTATTTGACCTTGGTACAACTCATTCATTTATAGCTGAGCAATTTGTTAAGTTGGTATGATTGATTCCTGAGTTGTTGGAGTCAGTGATTAGCATATCCACACCCTTAAAGGATAAGGTGTTTGTCACGCCTCGATCCTGAGGCACGTGCCCATTATGGCACCCCCAAACCCGGTAGGGTCGCCATAGACACCAAACACTCTACCTATTGCAATACTAGTTACTTGTCTTTGATAAAAGGGGAGTTGTAAAGAAGGACCGAGGTTCATAGGCTTTTTTTTTTTTTTGAAAGGAGTTTAGCGCAGCTCATAGCGAAAATTTGAGGCGAGTCTCACCATCCCTCTACTCTCTTAGCTATGATACAATGCACACCGACTACACATTGAAGGAAAACATAAAGCCGAACCACTTTTATTTACATTTTCAGGATGGACATCTTGGGTTGGTATAAACAAAAAGGAAACTAAGACTTTTCAGGGCGGTGGCGGCGGTAACATCCTCAGCATCACCCCGTCACGTCGGACATGGACGGACAGGAACTCCTAGATGACGGGGCCCCTGAGGCCCACATCATACATCACCAGCACCCGCACTCGTATGAACACCAACCCAGGGATGGTGACGCATACGTGCTCCATGCACTCGACCTCCACATCCGAGGGAAGGCCATAAAAAGTACCGCGCGAGACTGGAGGGAGAGGCATCTCTCTAATCTCTAAACCGAGCATGCACGAGCACACGGTGGCTGGACACGGCAACGACGAGCGACGGACGAGCGGCTTCTTCCTCACGCGGCCTCTTCCTCCTCTCTCTCAGTTCCTCACTCTCTCAACAGCTTTCTCTCTCTCCCTCTCTCAAAGCCGGTCACTCCCTCTCTCTCTATTTCCTTTTATTCAATCATTTGTAATGATTAGGAGCTGCCCAAGGTGGCCAATGGGTGTAACTCCCCTTTTTGCCACTTGGCAAACCCCATGCACAAGATGGGCTTGAAGATGGGCTGGCTTCTCCCCTCCTTGTGGTCGACGGCAGCCCTTCTTGGGCTTCATGGGCCGGCCAACTTGGCCCATCTTAGGCCCATCCCTCTTGGGCCTAAGACCCAAGTTTAATTAGATCCAATTTTACCCCATTTTTAAAACTAATTAAATCTCTATTTAATTAAAGCACTAAATTGCAATTTAAGATAACTATATACTTGAAATTAAAAATCCACAAGTTCCCATTCATCATACATATGGCCAAAGATAAAACTTCCTTTCCAAAATTCATCCATTAAAGACTTGGCCATACATCTCATCGCAAATCATGGATTAGAAGGCTACAAATTACAATATCGGTACTTTCATCGCCTATCCATGGTCCATGGCATATTCAAGGATTTTTATGAAATTCTAGGATACCACAATTCTCCCCTCCTTAGAGAATTTCGTCCTCGAAATTAGACATCTCTTACGCCTCTTTAAACAAGTAGGGGTACTTCTCCCTCATCTGATCTTCATTCTCCCATGTGGCTTCCTCCATATCGTGATGTTGCCATAATACTTTAACCAAGTGGAATCGTTTTGGTTCTAAGGACTTGTTCCTTTTCGTCCGCAAAGACTTGCACCGGCTCTTCAATGTACCGCACTTTCTCGTCCACTTTGATGGCTTCATGATCGAGTATGTGACCAGGATCTAGCTAATACTTTCTTAGCATCGACACATGAAACACATCATGTAAATTTCCTAAATTAGGAGGCAGCGCCAAACGATAAGCTGCATCTCCTATTCTTTCAAGTATCTCAAAAGGTCCAACAAATCTGGGACCCAATTTTCCTTTCATTCCGAAATGAGATACTCCCTTTAATGGAGATACTTTAAGAAATACGTGATCCCCCACACTAAACTCCAAGGGCCTTCTACGCCTGTTCGCGTAGCCTTTTTGTCTACTCTGGGTTGTTTTAAGTCTTTTCCCGATAATCTCAACGGCTTCGGCGGTACTTTGTACCAATTCAGGTCCTATCAATCTTCTTTCACCTACTTCGTCCCAACAGACAG
The DNA here is from genome assembly GCA_014182565.1 of Eucalyptus marginata. NCBI lineage: Eukaryota > Viridiplantae > Streptophyta > Magnoliopsida > Myrtales > Myrtaceae > Eucalyptus > Eucalyptus marginata. Next base: position 19,213,951 of record CM024593.1, on the reverse strand, counting down.
GGGTCCTGCATCTTCTCCCGTATAACGCTTCATATGGGGCCATGCCTATACTTTTATGAAAACTATTGTTATAAGCAAACTCTACAAAATGCAAGTTCTCATCCCATCTTCCTTTAAAGTCAATAATACAGGCTTTGAGCATATCCTCTAATGTATGGATTACTCTTTTTGTTTGTCCATCTGTCTGATGGTGAAAAGCAGTACTGAATTGAAGCTTTGGCCCTAAAGCATTTTGCAGACTCCGCCAAAAGTTCGAGGTAAACCTAGAGTCTCGATCCGAGGTGATCGTTACAGGTATGCCATGTAAGCGTATTATCTGGCTTACATAAATCTCAGCAAGTCTATTCATTGAATAGTTCATACGGACTGCTAAGAAAAGGGCAGACTTAGTTAAACGATCCACTATTACCCAAATTGAATCGTGACCACTTGATGTCCTTGGCAATCCTTGCACAAAATCCATCGTTATATGCTCCCACTTCCACTCTGGTATGTCTAATGGTCTCAAGAGTCCTGCAGGTTTGCGATGTTCCGCCTTCACTTGTTGGCATGTCAAACATTGAGAAACATACTTAGCCGTATCTGTTTACATACCATTCCACCAAAATTGCTGACGCAAATTTCTGTACATCTTTGTACTACCTGGATGAATGCTGTATTTACTTCTATGTGCCTCCGACATAATCTCCTTCTTCACTTCTTCGTTGTCGGGTACACAGAGTCGTCCTTGACATCTTACCGCTCCATCTCCAGAAACTCGAAATTCTGGTCTTTTCCTTAAAGACACTACCTCTTTTACTTTCATAATTTTCGGGTCAGACTTTTGCAGGGTCTTAACTTTCTGAATAATTTCCGGTTCAACCCTTAGTGCTCTAAGCATACCAGTAAGACCATCCACTTTTAATTTAAATTTCGAGTCCGCTACGGACTTTAATAAGTTCCATTCTGCCATTCTTAAACTGGCCATCTCCATAGCTGACTTACGGCTAAGACCATCCGCTACCTTGTTTGCCTTCCCTGGATGGTACCGTATCTCACAATCATCATCCTTCAACAACTCCATCCACCTCCTTTGTCTCTGTTCAGCTCCTTTTGTGAGAACGAGATATTTTTGTGCTCTTATGATACGTATAAATCTCAAACTTTTCCCCATATAAATAATGTCTCCATATCTTCAAGGCGAACACTATAGCGCCAATTCTAGATCATGCGTTGGGTAGTTCGGTTCATGGGGTTTCGTTGCCTAGATGCGTAGGCTATGACTTTACCATGCTTTGCATCAAAACACATCCCAATCCTTTGTGAGATGCATCACTATATCTTTGTAAAACCATCAGGTCCAAATGGTATAGTAAAGATTGGGGCCGTGGTTAACTTCCTTTTAAGTTCTTGAAAGCTCCTTTCACATTCCCCACTCCATTCAAATTTCGCGTTCTTTCAAGTTAATTTGGTTAAAGGGCCTGCTAATCGTGAAAACCCTTCAATAAACCTTCGGTAATAACCGGCCAGTCCTAGGAAACTCCGTATTTCGGTGAGTGTGGTCGGTCTCGGCCAATTATTACCATCTCAACTTTCACCAGGATCTCCGCAATTCCTCCTCCTGACACCACGTGTCCTAAAAATATTATCCGATCCAACCAAAATTCACACTTGTTGAATTTGGCATATAACTTGTGATCCCTCGGAGTTTGTAAAACTAACCTCAAGTGTTGCTCATGTTCCTTTGGCCCTTCCGAATAAACCAGGATATCGTCAATAAAAACAATCACAAACTGTTCTAAATAGGGTTTAAACACCCTATTCATTAGATCCATAAATGCAGCCGGTGCATTTGTCAATCCAAATGGCATGACAAGGAACTCGTAATGTCCATAACGAGTCCTAAATGCAGTCTTAGGAATGTATTCTTTCTTAATTCTTAGCTGATGGTACCCCGACCTTAAATCAATCTTAGAGAAAACCGAACTTCCCTAGAGTTGGTCGAATAGGTCGTCAATTCTAGGCAAGTGATACTTATTTTTAACGGTAACTTGATTCAGTTGTCTATAGTCAATGCACAAGCGCATCGACCCATCTTTCTTTTTCACAAACAGAACTGGTGCACCCCAGGGTGAAGCACTTGGCCTAATGAATCTTTTGTCAAGCAACTCCTGTAGTTGCACTTTTAACTCCTTTAGTTCCATTAGGGCCGTCCTATAAGGGGCTTTAGATATCGGTCCTGTTCCAAGCATTAGTTCAATCTCAAACTCAATTTCTGTTTCCGGGGGTAATCCTGGCAACTCTTCGGGAAATACGTCTTGAAATTCATTCACTACCTGAATTTCATCAAGCTTAGGCTCTCCCTTGGTACAATCTTTGACCATTGCTAGGTACCCTTGACATCCTTCGTCAAGTAACACATTAGCTTCTACTGCTGAAATAAGTGCTATAGATAGGTCGGTCTGGCCTCCCAGAAATTTACAATCCGACCAATCAGGTAGAATAAACTGGATCACTTTTCTATAACAATCCATTTTGGCCCGATACTTATGAAGCCAATCCATTCCTATGATAACATCAAAATCATACATGGCCATCACGACTAAATCTATTTCCATATCTCTTCCTCCTATGGTTATCTTACATTTTTTCACACACCAATGTAGACAACACTGCATCCTTTAAAGGCGTAGAAACACAAAGAGGGGTCTCAAGAAATGTCGTTTCAATTTTACTCAACAATCTATATCTTTCAGACACAAATGAATGCGTGGCACCCGTGTCAAACAATGCATAAGCCTTCTTGCCATTTATAAAAATTGTACCTGAGATGACGTTTTTGGAAGCTTTTGCTTCCTCTTGGGTGACCGCATACACTTTTCCTTGAGCTGGTGGCCTCTGTAGATTCCTTTGAGAATATGGCCTAGTAGCACGCTAGGGTACTCGTCGCAGTGAGTTGATACTTGTGCAGGACCTCTCCTGTGGACAATCCTTCTTAAGATGTCCTACCTTTCCACAGCCATAACATTTCAACCGTCCATTACAAGGTCCGGGGCCATGTCGTCCATCACACCTTCGACATTCTTCATTCCGATAAGGTGTTTTTCCCAAATTCAGACCATCCCTAGCCTTCCCAAAATTCCCGAAAATGCCCTTCTTCTTAGATTCTCAGGTCTGACCTTGACCTGTATAGGGTCTCTTACCCCGCCTGTTATCACCAAAAGACGATTGTCTCTTATTCTCTGACTGCTCCCTTACTAATTCTTGCTCCACCAACTGTGCCCTTTCATAGATCTCATTATAATCTCTTATGTTCAAAGGCACCAGTTGCTTCCTTATACTAGTTCTCAATCCCTTCAAAAACCTCTTAGCTTTTTCTTCTCGATCTTCAATCAATCTGGGAGCATATCTAGACAGTTCAGAAAATCTTGCCTCATACTGATCCACTGTCAGATCTCTTTGTTCTAACTGAACAAATTCTGTGATTTTCTTATCCTAGCACAGTCAGAAAAATGCTTTCTATTGAAAGCCCTGACAAACTCTTCCCAATTAACATCGGCACTGGTGGAAAGATTGTGTCCCTTGAAGCTCTCCACCAAAACTTCGCATTTCCCTCCATTTGGTACTCTGCTAAAGTTATTTTCTTAGCATCATTGCAGTCCAACAACCAGAAAATTCGCTCCATCCCATCAATCCAATGCTCCCCCTCCTCAGGACTTCCCATTCCACTGAATTTAGGTGGTTTCAACTTCAAAAATTGCTCCACCAGTCCTTGATTACTGCGTTCTGCTCTGGGTTGTTGCTACTCTTGTCTTTCCATCAGATTTCGAATATTGACCAATGCCTGCAGGATATCTTCCATTCGGGGTTCAGCCCTTGATGTAGAGGCTTCAGCCCTCGATGGATGATGACTTCCATATCGTACCATGATTTTCCTACAGTTTCCAAGCATTTGCCTCAGGAAATATCTGTGACTCAAAGTCTCCATTAAAAGCAATAGCAGCAAGACAATAAGTAACATAACCATGTTACGCTTAGAAGAGTAACCTCAAAACACAAAGCGGGGATCTACGGGCGAATACACATCACCCGTTGTTCAAAGTTAGTCAACCGCTCTCAGTTAGTATCCTATGGTGTGCATTGTCATTACTTTCCTCACTTTCCAAATGAGGCTCCTTATCACTCCATATATAAACCTTTTGCTTTAATACCAACCGCTATGGCACCCCCAAACCCGGTAGGGTCGCCGCATATACCAAACGCTGTACCTATTGCAATACTGGTTACTTGTCTTTGATAAAAGGGGAGTTGTAAAGAAGGACGGGGGTTCATAGGCATTTTTTTTTTTGAAAGGAGTTTAGCGCAGCTCATAGCGAAAATTTGAGGCGAGTCTCACCATCCCTCTACTCTCTTAGCTATGATACAATGCACACTGACTACACATAGAAGGAAAACATAAAGCCGAACCACTTTTATTTACATTTTCAGGATGGACATCTTGGGTCGGTATAAACAAAAAGGAAACCAAGACTTTTCACTACGCTTGGCTACATCTCAAAGAGATCATCGACCCCCTATATCAAACGTGTAAAAACCTTCCATCTACAAGTGTCGGCTCCCTCTCCAAAAAGTGTCAGCTCTCTCTCCTCCCGCGGGCCATCACACCCAGCCAGGTGCATCGGGCGGTGGCGGCGGTAACATCCCCAGCATCACCCCGTCACGTCGAACATGGATGAACAGGAACTCCTGGATGACGGGGCCCCCAGCCAGGCCCACATCATACATCACCAGCACCCGCACTCGTATGAACACCAACCAAGGGATGGTGACGCATATGTGCTCCATGCACTCGACCTCCATATCTGAGGGAAGGCCGTAAAAAGTACCGCGCGAGACTGGAGGGAGAGGCATCTCTCTAATCTCCAAACTGAGCAAGCAAGAGCACACGGCGGTTGGACATGGCAACGACGAGTGACGGACGAGCGGTTTCTTCCTCGCGCGGCCTTTTCCTCCTCTCTCTCGATTCCTCACTCTCTTGACAGCTTTCTCTCTCTCCCTCTCTCAAAACCGGTCACTCCCTCTCTCTCTATTTCCTTTTATTCAATCATTTGTAATGATTAGGACCTGCCCAAGGTGGCCAATGAGTGTAACTCCCCTTTTTGCCACTTGGCAAACCCCATGCACAAGATGGGCTTGAAGATGGGCCAGCTTCTCCCCTCCTTGTGGTCGACAGCAGCCCTTCATGGGCTTCATGGGCCGGCCAACTTGGCCCATCTTAGGCCCATCCCTCTTCGGCCTAAGACCCAAGTTTAATTAGATCCAATTTTAACCCATTTTTAAAACTAATTAAATCTCTATTTAATTAAAGCACTAAATTGCAATTTAAGATAACTATATACTTGAAATTAAAAATCCATAAGTTCCCATTCATCATACATATGGCCAAAGATAAAACTTCCTTTCCAAAATTCATCCATTAAAGACTTGGCCATACATCTCATCGCAAATCATGGATTAGAAGGCTACAAATTACAATATCGGTACTTCCATCGCCTATCCATGGTCCATGGCATATTCAGGGATTTTTATGAAATTCTAGGATGCCACACCCATTCCTCACCTTGTTCAATTTTCAAATGCGATATCCCAGGACTACATATCGCCGACCCTTTTATTTTTAATGCACAAGCGGAAGCATAAATTAAAATCCCCAGACAATAAAACATTGGGATAGAATAGTAGAATTAAATTTCAAACCTTCACTCTTATATACATTGCAAAACAGTGCACATATATATACAAAGTGAACTATTTAGTCCAATTCACATTAAGCCAGTTAAAAACACAAGGTCTACAAATAGAAGCGGGGTTCTACAAGTTACGGGTCCCCATCCTCCTCTTAATCATTCTCCACACTCTAACTGGAGCCTTCAGCAGACTGTACTAGACTTCGAGATCTTCAAAATCCAAGTCTACTGCATCTAGGGACCTGAAATGGTTATTCAATAACCAATGAGATAACGTCTCAGCAAGTTCTACCCCCTATGAACCGATTAGAAAACTAATACACCTTAGGGTTGCCTATGCACAACTCGAGTCAGAGGGCTTACCGTGGCCTCAGATTCCACCTGCATATTAGCACAATTCAATAGGCACCCTAACAATCATAACACTGATCAAAAGCATCGATCAAATTGACATAGTCGATTATGTGTTAACAAGACCACTCATCGGTCATTTCCATTCAAGCAACCAATTCACAACATCATATCAAAGCAATGATCAATTGACTTAGTCGATTACATGTCAATCAGATCATACATTCCCCACGATGTCTATTTAGTCACCGAGCACACGTGCATTCTCTAAGCCACTAGTTCACCAAAGTGATGCATCAATCACCGAGCCCACGTGTCTCTCCCAAGATGCCTCACTTAATTCAATGGGCCCATGTGCATTCTCTAAGGCACTAGTTCACCAAAGTGATGCATCAATTCACCAAGCCCACGTGCCCTTTTTATGATGCCTGGGGCCACGTGCATTCTCTAAGGTACTCGTTCACCAAAGTGATGCATGAATTCATCGAGCCCACGTGCCCTTTTAGATGCCATACTCTATCACCGAGCCACGTGCATTCTCCAGGAGGACATACCGAGTCTCCAAGCCACGTGCATTCTCTAAGGCGACCTCTTCGCCAAGATGACATATTCAACCACCGAACTCACGTGCATTCTCCAGGGTGATATCCCAATTCACCGAGCCCACATATCTTCTCTCGGTGATCGCCAACTTACTTTCGATAACGACAACCAATACCGACGATTTCTCAATCAAATAATTAAAATCACATCACTTAAGAATGTACCGCAAAAATTCACAATTAACTCAATTCCATACAACGTAGAGCTCAAATAAATAAATGGACTACACCACGACAATCAGCACGAAATTAGTTACACGGCCATCCCGGTTGAATTTCCGGAAAAATAAAGAAATAAATAAATAATTTCGAAAATTAAATAAATAAATATTAAAAATCCAATTTAGGCTCGTAATGCCGATTGGAAGCCGAGAAGAAAGCCCGGAAAATTACCGAGACTCGTTCAATAAATAACATGGCATGCCTACTTACTAATGTCTATTTCTAACCACCTAACATGCATAATTAAGTCTCTAATTTAAATTATCTAAATTAATCTAACCACCTAATTGCATTTAATTAAATCTAACCAACCCCTAGGCATAATTAGCAAACTAAGAAAGCGTTAGTGAGTAAAAAAGTCGATTGGAAAAAGCGGAGGCCGAATCGCGCGACGACGATGCGACGGGCGGCGAAAACCAAACTTTCGGTTGCGTCAACGGACACCCGGGCTGGGCCTACTAGCCTTGCAAGCGCACAGCAAAAGCTGGGCTTGGGCTTGCTTCGCAGGCTTCAAATACAAGCTTCAATAGACTGAAAATGGGCTGCATTCCACGTGGGCTAATTTTACTTGGGCTTCTGGACTCTTGAAGATTTCGCTGGGCTGTTGAATTGCTGGACTGGGCCAGAAATTATTGCTGGTTTCAAGTGGATTGTGGACTAAAGAAAGACCGAACTAGGCTGGCTTGCTCACGGCTTCAAATGGTTGGGCTGTTGGGCTTCGCTGGCAACTGGACCGAATGGAATGGGCTGAAGACGTGGACGATGATAGCAGCCTGCTTGCGTCGAGCAATGGAGAGAAGATGGGGCAGCTGGTGTGGAGATTCGCTGGACTTGCGGCCTTCGTTGGAGTAGGAGACTGGCGCGCGGCAGCTTGGGGAATTGCTTCGGTGCTACGAGACATGCGGGGAGGGTCAATGACGAGGGCTCGTGCTAGTGAGTGGTTGACCGAACAAGCAGCAAAGTCAGTCACTGCTGAGTCTTCTTGGCTGAGTGAAAGAGAGAGATAGTGGAGGGGACTTCGGTGGCTTTGAGCGGAGAATCGGCGGGAGCATAAATCAGGGGAGCTGCAGCGTCGACATGGAGTTGCTGCTGGGTGAAGTAAACTTGGACCGGAACTTCAATAGGGAGAGAAATTGATGGAGGTTGCTGGATCCGCGTGGCTTCGTTGGCAGGGGAGGTCTTCGGTTTGCTGGTGTGAGGCCACGTGAGCTTCGATCAACAAAAGTCTGGATGAATTTGCATGTTGACCAAAGATGGGTAGCTCGTGGACGCGTGGCCAAGCAAAGGGGAATTCTCGGTGGGAGTGTGGGCTGTTCGCAGAGAAAGAAAAACGATGGCCAAAATAGAAAGGAAAAATCAAAGAGAAAAAAGGCAGTAAGTTCAGTGGGAGAAATGAAAGCAAAATCAAGGGGAAATTGCTCGCGTGAGGAGGAAGATGGAGGGATGAAACCGTGCGTGAGGGAGAAGCCAGCTATGAGGGGAACAAAAGTCTCAATCCTTAGCCAATACATTGAATGCTTGGTCTCCCTTTGGCTTGCATAAATATCCTAATGTTCCCCAATTACTTTCCATCAATAAATTTCCACAATTAATCAAATTGAAGCCAAAATTTCCAGCTCCTAATTTAGCATCCGAATTTCATTGATTTGGGCTTCAATTCCTCACCAAAAGTCCCAATTTAATGTCCAACTTCATCGAAGAAATTGCCCATACCATTTCGGCAATTCCCTAATGCCAAATAGTTCAATTTGGAAGTCAAACTCTCCTCAATTCGGCCAATCCGAATTTCCGATAATTTTTGCGACGTTCGAATCCATTTTCCGAAAAAATCTCGGACTCGACGAAATTTCTCCAAAAGAAGACGACATCCTATAAATGAACCGTGACATGCTCAAATGTCCGATTTCCGAAACCGAATTCAATTTCGTGGTTAAAATCGACCGAATGAGATTTTAGTCCGATCCGACCTATTGAGTAGCTTTTCGGGATTTTACCGCAGTTATATTCCTTAACGGCTTCACCCAATGGATTGGTTAACTCGTGAGTGATCAGCTTAGAGAAAAAGGACCATTGGCGCGTCGACGAGATGCCCATTTCATATATTCGGAACGGGTCGAAAATTCAGGATGTCACAACTCTTCCCCTCTTATAAAAATTTCGTCCTCGAAATTTAAACCTTTATCCAATCCTGACGAAAGGTGGGGTATCGTCGTCTCATCAAGTCTCACTTTCCCCCGATTGCTCCTTTAGTCCCGTGGTGTTGTCCGACCACTTTAACGAAGGGGACTTTCTTGATTCACAATATCTCATCTTTCTGATGGCTCTAAGCGGTTTATAAACTGATTCTGCTCACGACAACCGAAATCACTAAGCCGAACCGACTCTAGGCCTCGATCTCATCTCAACAAACTGAAATTCTGTATACTATGCTCTGTTCTGCCTCAAAAGAACTATCTGACTGCTCTGCTGAAATTAGAAATCCTCGGTTCTAAATTTGATACAGATTTGCCGTTGGTACTCCACAAAGACGAACTATTTAACTCATGTACACTTCTTTGTGTCTGATCAAATCAAGATTCCTTCATACATCAATGAAATGAGTCGGTTTCATCCATCAGCTGACCATTATCCCAAATGGAATCATTACTCTCTTAACTCTTGGGTAAATCTGTCACAACGTTCCATCATGATGTACTTCTATTCTCACTTGAGACTCTTGAGTTATTATAAAAGTTCTCTTGGTTTGCATTTCTGAATTTCCCCTATTGGCACATCTAACTCTTGCAATATGTCTAATGATAACTATCTTCATATTGGTCTACCAATCGAGCTGACGTTGCTTCTGGCCTACCACGCACTGTATGGTCAAATACTGCAATTGCTACAGTGAATTCCTCACAAGGTCTCCTCCTTAAGTTCCATACTGTCTGACACCAGTCCGTACTCACAATACTTCGGTATTCCATCTTTCGAAATCTGAAAGTTAATTTCTTCTTTATCAGTATCCTCTTGCAGGATCTTCTGATCATTCCGATCTATCAACTGAAGCGCTTGATTCTTGCTTGTATATCTAGTTCAATTTTGAGGGCGGCTTTTAAAATTCAAAAGGTAGCCTACCTCAAATTTGAAAACCGAATTTCAAACATTTTCAAGTAAAGTCTATACTTTAGTCAGCCACTGCACAATTGAAGACTCTCGACTCAACGGCTCAGTGACTTCTTTCTTTCCTCAGGAGTGATACCAGATAGCACCATTCTAGTCCTGCCAAGATTTTGATTCACGACACCGCTTCATATTCAACTTGTTGGGTCTCAACTGGCGAGACGTGTATGCAACAATCTTCTCATGTTGTATCAATACGTACCCAATCCTTTAAATAACGCATAAATATAGATCTCATCTCCTCTACAACCATATGGAGAGATTAGTACAAACATAGTAGCTAGTTCTTGCCTCAACTCTTGGAATTATCCTTACTCTTACTTGTCCATACGAATTTCTCTATTTCTTCCAAAAGTCGAGTCAATGCTAACACTGATGTTACGGCTCTTTCCACAACTTTCTGAAGTGACTTGTACAACCCATACGGCTGCTGATCTCTGATATTATCGTCGGTCTTGGTCCACTGATAATTGACTCAGTCTTAATCGGTCCCATGGAAGTTCTTTCACCATTCCCCGATATCTCTCGAGTTCCTTAGCATTTCTCAAATATACCAGAATATCGTTGAAAGACACGATCACAAACTAAACTCGATATTTCTTGAACACTCGGATTGTCAAATCCATGACAGTAGCTGGAGCATTCACCAGACTCAACGGCATTTCATTATACTCACCAAAGCCATATCAAATACGAAACACTGTCTTCGGTATAATCTCCTTTTTGGTTCTCAACTGACAATAACATGTCCTCAAGTTGACGTTTAAAACATCTACACTCTTTGTAACTAGTCACACCATTCCTTGATCTTCGGTAATGAACACTTATCACTGATTGTCACCTAATTGAGTTGACTATTGTTGATGCATGATTGTAACGAACCATCTTCCTTTCTCTCTCCACAAAACTGATGTTCCCTAAAGTGATGCACTGATATGCATGAATTCCTCATTCCTCAATCGTCACATCCGCTCTTTGGTTCTATCAGTTTAGACAACAATAACTGGTAAGAAGTCTTCAAAAGTGGCTTTATTTTGGTGTTAGTTCGATCGAAATTTCTATCTCTTTCTCTAGCAACGATCTGACAGTTCTTATGACAACACATCTAGAAATTCTTAAACTATTGAGATGCCTTTCATCTCTAATTCTCCAATCTGTCTTAACTATGACCATCACCAAGTAACCTTGGCAATTTCCATCTAACAAGTGGTTTGTCTTCAACCAACGAGATTAAAGAAATCGAAGATTCATTTCGACTCCCAATAAACTCGACACTTTCATGTGCTACTGGACTAAGTTGAATTGCTCCATGACCATGATTCGTTATCACAAGATGCCCCATGAGTCCACTCTACTCATGTAGCGTTAAAGTTACACCTTAGCAATAGTCAAGCATAACTATTACTAGTGATTCCCCTTTCTTTCACTTATTTCAATAAACTGAAGTTCCCCAAATTTCATCAAAACTCTGTTATGATAAACTCTGATAGAATTTTCCCCAAAACATTCTTCCTCTGATTAGTCTCGGGTCGGTTCCATTCCTGTTCTTCTCGCCATCTTAGTGGCGTCCTAACTGAGGTAGCGGTGTCAATGTTCCATTGGACTTTCACTGACAGTCCTTCACCCGACGACCATGCTTATCACAATCACAGCACATTCTAGCCATACTCAAACACTGGATTCATCCATGTTTCCTTCCACAATTTCGACACCTACCTGGTGAGTCTTTTATTTCTTGTCAAGTGCCAACATACACTTTTCTCGTAATAAACACCTATTCCAAAAATCCACAGTGTGTCCCATGGCGCACTTCTTATGATCTGTCTGATCAATAATGACAGCAGTAACCGTTACCGAGGTCCCATCTACTTATGCGGACAATCCATAAATCACTGTTCATGCTGGCCACACTTACCACAATTTCCTATCCTCAGGATACACGAGACTGATCTGTACAGTCTTCCATGGAACAACATGTTCCGTTTGCCTGAATGCTGACCTGACTGTTCCACCCTTCCTATTGGGTGGAACAGAATACTCTTCCCTCAACTCCAATCTTTACCCTGACCAAATTCCAAATCTGCCTACGCTGAATCTTGACTCAGATATCGAAATCTATTCCCTGATCATCCTTCCAAGTTGGACCTCAGCAAAGGTAGCAACAATAACCACTTGATCCTGATCTTGCTAGCTCATTCAAATCCCAAGGAACACTTGCATCAGAACGATCCTATCGAACTTAGGATCATTCGACGCTACTACCCTAGTACCAACCTACGGTGGCACTCTTATGCTCGAACTGGCCAGAGCCAACACTCTGCCACAACCACCTCAGGTACCAACCTATGTCGGTGATTTACCCCAAGTCACAGAGGATACAGTCCTCTTACAAAGAGTTCTCAGCTCCTACTCGCTCAAGGTTCAATCTTTTACTGACACCTGCCTTCCGAATCCACACTGGATTAAAAGATGAGCGATTCACACACGACAAACAATTTTACCAATCAGCTATCAAAGACATGCACCAGCATAAATTTAAAGGTCATCCTACTACTATCCCAAAGGTCATCACACCTTATCACTCCAATTCCTTAACTTCGCTCTGATACCACAAAAAGGGGATGTCACGCCCCGATCCTCAAGCACGCGCCCATCCCTCACCTTGGTCGATTTTCAAATGCGATATCCCATGACTACATATAGCCGACTCTTTTATTTTTAATGTACAAGCGGAAGCATAAATTAAAATCCCCAGACAATAAAACATTGGGATAGAACAGTAGGATAAAATTTCAAACCTTCACTCTTATATACATTGCAAAACAGTGCACATATATATACAAAGTGAACTATTAAGTCCAATTCACATTAAGCCAGTTAAAAACACAAGGTCTACAAACAGAAGCGAGGTTCTACAAGTTACGGGTCCCCATCCTCCTCTTCATCATTCTCCACACTCTAACTGGAGCCTTCAGTAGACTGTACTGGACTTCGAGATCTTCAAAATCCAAGTCTACTGCATCTAGGGACCTGAAATGGTTATTCAATAACCAATGAGACAATGTCTCAACAAGTTCTACCCTCTAAGACTCAATTAGAAAACTAATACACCTTAGGGCTACCTATGCACAACTCGAGTCAGAGGACTTACCTTGGCCTCAGATTCCACCTGCATATTAGCACAGTTCAATAGGCACCCTAACAATCACAACGCTGATTGAAGCATCGATCAAATTGACATAGTCGATAACGTGTTAACAAGACCACTCATCGGTCATTTCCATTCAAGCAACCAATTCACAACATCATATCAAAGCAATGATCAATTGACTTAGTCGATTACATGTCAATTAGATCATACATTCCCCACGATGTCTATTTAGTCATCGAGCACACGTGCATTCTCTAAGGCACTAGTTCACCAAAGTGATGCATCAATCATCGAGCCCACGTGTCTCTCCCAAGATGCCTTACTTAATTCAATGGGTCCACGTGCATTCTCTAAGGCACTAGTTCACCAAAGTGATGCATCAATTCATCGAGGCCACGTGCCCTTTTTACAATGCCTGGGGCCACGTGCATTCTCTAAGGTACTTGTTCACCAAATTGATGCATCAATTCACCGAGCCCACGTGCCCTTTTAGATGCCATACTCTGTCACCGAGCCACGTGCATTCTCCAGGAGGACATACCGAGTCTCCGAGCCACGTGCATTCTCTAAGGCGACCTCTTCGCCAAGATGACCTATTCAACCACCAAACTCACTTAAGAATATACTGCAAAAATTCACAATTAACTCAATTCCATACAACGTAGAGCTTAAATAAATAAATGGACTGCACCACGACAATCACCACGAAATTCTAGTGATCGGCCCTCCCGGTTGAATTTCCGGAAAAATAAATAATTAAATAATTAATTTCGAAAATTAAATAAATAAATATTAAAAATCCAATTTAGGCTCGTAATGCCCGATTGGAAGCCGAGATGAGCCTGGAAAATTACCGAGACTCGTTCAATAAATAACATGGCATGCCTATTTACTAATGTATATTTCTAACCACCTAACATGCATAATTAAGTCTCTAATTTAAATTATCTAAATTAATCTAACCACCTAATTGCATTTAATTAAATCTAACCAACCCCTAGGCAGAATTAGCAAACTAAGAAAGCATTAGTGAGTAAAACTCACTTGGCAAAAGCGGAGATCGAATCACCGCGACGGCGGCCGAAAATCAAACTTTCAGTTGCGTCGACGAAGACTCGGGCTAGGCCTACTAGCCTCGCAAGCGCACAACAAAAGCTGGGCATGGGCTTGCTTTGCGGGCTTCAAATACAAGCTTCAATAGACTGAAAATGGGGTGCATTCCATGTGGGCTGATTCTACTTGGGCTTCTGGACTCTTGAAGATTTTGCTGGGCTGTTGAATTGCTGGACTGGGCCAGAAATTGTTGTTGGATTCAAGTGGATTGTGGACTGAAGAAAGACCGAACTAGGCTGGCTTGCTCACGGCTTCAAATGGTTGGGTTGCTGGGCTTCGCTGGCAACTGGACCGAATGGAATGGGCTGAAGACATGGACGATGAGAGCAGCTGGCGTGGAGATTCGCTGGTCTTGCGGCCTTCGTTGGAGTAGGAGACTGGCGCGCGGCAGCTTAGGGAATTGCTTCGGTGCTGCGAGACACGTGGGGAGGGTCAACAACGAGGGCTCCTGCTAGTGAGTGGTTGACCGAACAAGCAGTAAAGTCAGTCGCTGCCAAGTCTTCTTGGCCAAGTGAAAGAGAGAGATAGTGCAGAGGGTTTCGGTGGCTTCGAGCGGAGAATCGGCGGGAGCAAAAATCAGTGGAGCTGCTGCGTCGACATGTAGTTGCTGCTGGGCGAAGTAAACTTGGACCGGAACTTCAGTGGGGAGAGAAATTAATGGAGGTTGCTGGATCCGCGTGGCTTCGCTAGCAGGGGAGGTGTTCAGTTTGCTGGTGTGAGGCCACGTGAGCTTCGATCAACAAAAGTCTGGATGAATTTGCAGGTTGACCAAAGATGGGAAGCTAGTGGACGCATGGCCAAGCAAAGGGGAATTCTCGGTGGGGCTGTGGGTTGTTCGCAGAGAAAGAAAAACGATGGCCAAAATAGAAAGGAAAAATCAAAGAGAAAAGAGGCAGCAAGTTCAGTGGGAGAAATGAAAGCAAAATCAAGGGGAAATTGCTCACGTGAGGAGGAAGATGGAGGGGAAACCGTGCGTGAGGGAGAAGCCAGCTGTGAGGGGAACAAAAGTCTCAATCCTTAGCCTAATACGTTGAATCTTTGGTCCCCTTGGCTGCATAAATATCCTAATGTTCCCAATTACTTTCCATCAATAAATTTCCACAATTAATCAAATTGAAGCCAAAATTTCCAACTCCTAATTTTGCATCCGAATTTCTCCGAAAGACAAGACGACATCCTATAAATGAACCGTGAGATGCTCAAATGTCCGATTTCCGAAACTGAATTCAATTTCGTGGTTAAAATCGACTGAACGCGATTTTAGTCCGATCCGACCTATTGAGTAGCTTTTAGGGATTTTACCGCTGTTATATCCCTTAATCCGCTTCACCCAATAGATTGGTTAACTCACGAGTGATCACTGAGAGAAAAAGGACCATCGGCGCGTCGACGAGATGCCCATTTCATATATTCGGAACAGGTCGAAAATTCAGGATGTCACAGTGTTAGCTACAGTGGGTTGTCTTAGTTGCAAGTTAGAGATTGGTGAGTGAGAGGGGAGGATAAATTTGATAATCCTAGCCATGTATGATTTTGATGTGATAATTGGCATGGACTGGCTCACCAAGTAACGAGCTAAGATGGACTGCTATCATAAAGCGATTCAATTTAACCCGTTAGCGGGTGAAAGTTTTGAGTTTGTTGGGAGTCGAGGAGGACCCTCGATTACCTTAATCTCGTCGCTTGAGGCAACCCGTTTGTTAGATGGGGGTTGCGAAGGTTACTTGGCGACTATCGTGGATACGACAATTAAGGAGCTGAAGATCGAGGACATCGCTGTGGTACAAGAGTTTCCAGATGTGTTTCCAAAGGAATTACCAAGACTGCCACTAGAGAGGGAGATTGAGTTCGTGATTGAGTTAGCCCCTGGGACAGAGCTAATCTTTAAAGCTCCTTGCCAAATGGCGTTGTCTGAGTTAAAAGAACTGAAGGTGTAGATACAAAAATTGTTGGATAAGGGATTTATACATCCCAATGCATCACCTTGGGGAGCACCAGTTTTATTTGTGAAAAAGAAAGATGGTTCGTTGCGCCTGTGCATCCACTATCGTCAACTCAATTAAGTGACGATCAAGAACAGGTACCCACTGCTGAGGATCGACGACTTGTTTGACCAGTTGCAAGGAGTGTTGATATTTTCTAAGATCGACCTGAGGATAGGATATCATCAGCTGAGGATCAGAAAGGAGGACATACCGAAGTCAGCGTTTCATACTTGATACGACCATTATGAGTTCACTGTAATGCCGTTTGGTTTGATAAACGCCTCAGCTGCTTTCTTGGATTTAATGAACCGAGTATTCAAAGAATACCTGGATTAGTTTGTGATCGTGTTCATCGACGATATCCTGGTGTATTCGAGAAGTTCAGAGGTGCATGAAAATCACTTGAGGATGTTGCTTCAAACTCTGAGGGGTCATGAGTTATACGCCAAATTCAGTAAGTGCGAGTTTTGGTTAACTTGTGTTACTTTCCTAGGTCAGATGATTTCAGGCGAAGGAATCTCCGTGGACCCGACCAAGATTGAATCAGTTATCAACAGGCCAAGACCAACTACAATAACAAAGATCATAAGCTTTCTAGGTTTAGCAAGGTATTATAGAAGGTTTGTGGAAGGGTTTTCAGCTTTAGCCTTATTGTGGAGTCGACTGTTGAAAAAGGAAGAGAAGTTCGTGTGGACAGACAAGTGCGAGTGTAGTTTCCAAGAGCTTAAGTAGAAGCTGACTACCGCACCTATGCTAACCATACCATCTGGTCCTAGAGGATACGAGATCTATAGTGATACATCGTTTGGAGGACTGGGTTGCGTACTAATGCAACATGGCAGGGTTGTTGCATACGTGTCCCGTCAGTTGAGACCTCATAAACTAAATTACTCGACGCACGACTTAGAACTTGCAGTGATTATTTTTGCTTTGAAGATTTGGAGACATTATTTGTGTGGAAAAAGATTCCAGATCTTCACACACCATCAAAGTCTCA
Source organism: Eucalyptus marginata (assembly GCA_014182565.1). Lineage (NCBI taxonomy): Eukaryota > Viridiplantae > Streptophyta > Magnoliopsida > Myrtales > Myrtaceae > Eucalyptus > Eucalyptus marginata. Next base: position 19,196,642 of record CM024593.1, on the reverse strand, counting down.
AGTATCTATTCTCTCAGAAGGAGTTGAATATGAGACAGCGTCGCTGGATGGAACTCTTGAAAGACTATGATTGTGATATTTTATATCACCCTGGAGAGGCTAATAAGGTCGCAGATGCGCTAAATCGGAAATCTTCAGTTGCGTATATGATGGTTAAGGAATGGATTTTACTCGAGAGAGCTCGAGATTCAGTTTTCAAGTTTGAGGTAAGCCACCTTTCAAATCTTATGGCCGCCCTCAGAATTGAGCCGAAAGTGCATATAAGAATTAAGACGCTTTAGCTGTCAAATTTAGAGATTCAAAAAATCTTGCAAGAGGATACCGACAAGAGAAAGGCTGACTTTCAGATTTCTAAAGAGGGGACACTAAGGTTCTGACGACAATTATGTGTACCTGATGATGCAGAGCTTAAAGAATAGATCTTATCAGAAGCTCATCGTAGCAGTTACAACATTCATCCTAGCAGTACGAAGATGTATCAAAATCAGCGTCAACATTATTGGTGGTCCAGTATGAAGGTAAATATCGCCAAGCATGTCGCCAAGTGTCCGATGTGTCAACAAGTAAAGGCACAGTATTGTAAGTCGGGAGGACTTCTGTAACCTCTTGAGATTCCCGAGTGGAAATGGGAGCACATCACAATAGACTTTATGACGGCCTTACTAAGGAGTCAAAGGGGTAATGATTCCATTTGGGTAGTGGTCAACGAACTAACGAAGTTGGCTCACTTCATCATAATACGAAAGGACCTTGATTTGGACAGGCATGCAGAATTGTACGTGCGTCAGATTGTTCATCTACATGGAGTGCCGGTAACGATTACATCAGACCGAGACCCGAGGTTTACAGCTGCCTTTTAGAAGAGTTTGCAGGCTGCTTTGGGAATGAAGCTATAGTACAGTACGGCTTATCATCCCTAGACGGATGGCCAGTCTAAGAGGATGATTCAAACTCTCGAAGACATGCTGCGAGCTTACGTGTTGGATTTCAAGGGAAGCTAGGAGGAACAGCTTCACCTTATCGAGTTTGCCTACAACAACAGCTACCAGCAGAGCATTCAGATGGCTCCTTTTGAAGCATTGTATGGCAGAGCGTGCAGAACGCCAGTTTGTTGGGATGAGGTCGAAGAACGAAAGATCATAGGCCCAGAGTTGGTTCAGTAGTCAGTGGATGCAGTTGCCATTATCAAGGATAGATAAAAGACGGCTCAGATAAACACCGGAGACCATTGGAATTCAAAGTTGGTGAACACGCCTTTTTGAAGGTGTCACCAATGAGGGGTACTTTGCGCTTCGGTAAGAAGGGAAAGCTAAGTCCGAGGTGCATAGGTCCCTTCAAGATTCTGGAAAGAATAGGGACTCTAGCGTATCGTCTTGCATTACCACCGAGGTTGGCGCAAGTGCACGACGTCTTTCACATTTCAGTGTTGAGGAAGTATGAACCTAACCCGACCCACGTACTAAATTTTGAGGAATTAGACGTGGACGACCAAGTGTCGTATGTGGAAATACCAGTTCAGATTATAGATCGCAAAGAATAGGTTCTGCACACCAAGACGATTCCGTTGGTTAAAGTGGTCTGGCAACACCACGGCACAAAATGAGCAACTTGGGAAAGTGAAGATTCGCTGAGACGACTGTACACCCACCTTTTTGTTTAAAGACTTGTAATGGTTTAAATTTCAAGGCCGAAATTTTTATAAGAGGGGAAGAGTTGTGACATCCTGAATTTCTAATTCTGTTTTCAATTTAATGAATCGAGCTTTTCATCGACGTGTCTATAGTTATTTTCCCTAAGCTAATCACTCACGGGATAACTAGTCTATCAGGTGAAGCCATTAAGAAATCTAAACACAATAGACCCGAGAATTCGATTAGGAATCGACTGCTTGACAGTGCTGATCTGCAAAGGTCATTACGGCATAGTCAAAAATCAATAATAGATCGGAGATAGGTTGATTCGATAGAGATATGTAATTAGTGTGTGGGTGATTCCACCTGATTGCAAAATTTCTGTCGAACGACACTAGTCTAATTTTTCTGTCATTTCTGTACCCTGTGTCAGTATTTGAAATCTCAAGATTTTCACGACAACTGAAAGTCGCCGATGAGTCAGATGCACAATGTGGTTCGAAAATAATCGACCACGGGTCAAATACACTAAAATTTCCTAAAAGCTACCCGGTAGGTTAGGTCATGCTAAAATCACGTCCAACTGAAATTAACCACGAAAATGAGTTCGGTTTCGGGAAACGGACGTTCGAGCATTTATCACAATTCATTTATAGGACGTCGTCTTGCTTTTCGGAAAAATTCCATCGAGTCCGAGATTTTTCAGAAAAATTGGATTTCAGATAAATCGGAAAATGAAAGTAAATTCGGATGGGTGAGAGAATGACCATTTTTGTTGTCCAAAATTGGGGATTTATGGGATTAAAATGTTGAGAAAGTATTCGGGGACCATGGAGATTGGCTTGGAGACTTTTGGGGACATTTCATGGTGAAATGAGGATATTTTCTTTGACTTCCAAGGCATTGTCCCCCTATATCTCTCTCTCCTTTCCTCCTCCTTTCCATTCATGTGATGCATCCCCTTCGCTACCGACCTCCCTCTTCTATATTTTTCCTCTTCTTCCTATTTTTCATTTTCCCTTATTTTTGTTCTAGCTGTCGCAAGCCTCATCCCCTTTCCCTCAATTTGTTTTTCCTCTATCCATTCCCCACCCATCTCTCCCTCCACCGAAGCAGCCCATGATCTCCTCAGTCCACGTCACTTTTCCTTTTCGCCCAGCAACGACCGAACGTTGCAGCACCATCGATCCCATCTCCACCGAATTCTTCATGCACACTGCCACACGTACAGCAGCAGACTAAGCCGCCCTCATCACCCTTCAAATCTGCTACTCCATCTCCCTGCAGCGGCCACAAATCCTGCTGCTTCGGTCTTTTTTTAATTTGTCTACCCCTGCCCTCCTACTGCTAGCAATCCAACCGAGTCAACCCACGAATGAAGCTCTCTCTAACATTGACGAACGCAGCCCCTTCTTGTTTCGTTGTTCGGCCAACGGCACGGCTCACCAAGTCTAGCTCCACAGTCGCCTCAGCTCAGCTCGATCACAACGCCATCTTCTCCCTCGATCCAGCAACCTCAGGTCCCAATCTCAACTTTGGCTGAGACGTGTTAGACCGTTTTCAGCTTGGTCCGAGCTCCCTTCAGCGACACCGTAGGCCCAAGTTTCGGCCGCCGTCACACCATCGTTACCGTGAACAGATTTTTGTGCTAAACCGGTGAGTTTATGCATTAAACTCTCATTAGGCTGCTAATGACGTTTAAGGGGTGTTTAGATTAAATTAAGATTATATTAAGGTAATTATTAGTTTATTAAATTTATTTAGGTTAGTTAGATTAGTCATTTAGGTGGTTAGAAATTGTAGTTAGATAGTTTATTATGTGGCATTGTAGTTAGAATGGTTAGGATAATTTAATTAGTCCAATAGGTGGTTAGATTAGCAATGTTTAGCCTAAGTTTGTATTTATTGAATTAATATGTATTTATTTAATTAATTTTGAAAATTATTTATTTATTCAATATTTTTCGAAAATTATACCGAGATAGCCGGTGATTGGAATTTTCGTGCTGGTTGCAATGGTATGCTTGATTTATTTAATTGAGTGTTAATTTGTGCAAATTGAGTGGTGATTGGAATTTTGGTTACTTATTCCAAAATTGTGAAATTTTGGTAATTATTTAGAAATTACTAGGTGTTAGGTTTTGACACTAAAAATGGTTTTAAAGACTATATCAAACAGTTGGATTTTAAAAAGGAGTGGTATCAATTTTTTGGTCCAAATTGATCGTGTACTCACACACGATTATTTTACCGTATATTTTTAATACAAAGAAAATAGGCCAGGTTCACCATTTTAATTGGGGCATTTGAGTGGAATGCACGGTATCCTGGGCAAAAATTGAATGGTCGTGTGCTAGTTAAGAGAACCCGTCTCGAGCTGTTGAGCTGGACATGCCCTTATATGGGATGCCCCTAGACAATGGAAGCCGGTCGCAATAGATTCTAGACCTATGCTCCTTCGAGAAAGTCGTCTAGTAGAGACGTTGCCATGCTCAATGGGGTGAGAAGACGCCTGGCTACGCTAGAAGACCATTGAACATTGAGTAGGTCGTGCCCATGGGCCGAGATAAAAATTAAGAACGCATGATAAATTGAGTTGAATGTGTTGGAGAAAACTTCCTTATGTGTTTTGAAGTTGACAAAATGTTTCCATCAATCTAGTCTGAAGACTTGAAGACTCTTCCGTCAAAAGTCGGGAAGACCGTCGGATTCAAGTTTTAAAGTTTGCCCTCATTGGAGGTTTCTAGACCATCGAAGAAGACTTATCTAGAATTACGTATTTATTTAAGGGTTTGATTCGAGTGGCTAAAGAAGCTTCTCATGGCTAGAGATAGCATCTCGAGATCTTTTATTCGTTTTGATTTTGATACGAGTAAATTGGATTCGTTGATTGGTAAGGTATACTTGGAAGGTTCTACTTATGGAAACCTAGATCCTGATTGTATGGACGAGAAGGATTGGTGGGCTATCATCACATTCCTTAAGTAACTTGAAGATCTCCCTAATTGATTTCGTCCAACGGTTAGATGGAAGAACTCCTTAAGAAAGTGCCAACGGATATGAAGGCATGAAGGAGTATATAAGGAAGAAGCTTTGGTTATTCGAGTGTGTGCGTGATAGATAAATTCCAGAGTCTGAAGCTCCTTGTTCTTTGTTGATTCAATTGTTGAGCAAGAAATCTGTACTCAAAAGAGAGATTAGACACTTGTGAAACCTTGAGGAAGTGTAGCAAAGTCTCTACACTGTGGAATCAAGGACGTGATATTGTAATGACTCTTTTGATTCTTAGTGAAATCCAGCCGGTGGGCTGTCAGTGTGGGAGAGTGGATGTAGGCTTGGATTAAGCCGAACTACTATAAACTCTGTGTTTATTTTCTCTTATCCCTGAACTTCTTATTTATGATTACGAGTTGTTTATTCTTTTAAAAGTTGAATTCTGTCTTATTGTCCACATATACTAAAATAAAAAATATCCTTTTAAGTCCTACGAAATTTTTTTATACACCTATTCACCCCCCTCTAAGTGTATTCACTAGCCCTTTTCAATTGGTATCAGAGCCTGTGTGCTTATTTATTGAAGTGTTTTCCTTCTTAAGCTAAAGATCTATGGCTAGTATTTTGGCTCCAGGACTAGTTAAAGGTCAAAGCAACACCAGACCTCCTTACTTTAATGGAAATGAATACAACGTATGGAAGAACAAGATGAAAGCTTTCCTAAGATCGAAAGATCCCCTTGAATGGGATGTGAAAAGGAGTTATTCCTACAATAACTTCAACTTTAGAAAGAGGGAAGGAAGTGATAGATGCTAGAGAGATGACACAAGAAGAGATAATCATGAAACAAGTTCTTGACGCAAAAGCTATCTATTCTTTATACCGTACTCTATCTCCTACTGAGTATAACAGAATTTCATCCTGTGAAACAGCAAAAGAAGTTTGGGACAGGTTGCACGTTACTTATGAAGGAACCGATCGAGTCAAAGAAACAAAGATCAACATTCTTCTTGGGCAATATGAAGCTTTCAAACTAAAGATAGGAGAAACCGTCACTGATATGTTTAGCCGTTTTACAGAAATTGTAAATGGTCTTGCATATCATGGTCAACCAATCTTAGGACAAATGAAAGTCAACAAGTTGTTGCGAGGACTTTCTAAAGACTGGAATCACATCAAGACTTCCATTAGAGAAACACAAAGGATCGCACATTTATCTGTTGATGAATTAGTGGGCACACTTCAATCTTACGAAGTGGAGCAAATCGATGAAGAGGAAGGTCCTAAAGGTAAAAAGTCAATTCCTTTAAAGTCTAATGATGATTCTGATGTTACAGATACAGAAGATGATCTGGACGATGAAGAATCAGTACTCATGATAAGGAAGTTCATAAAGTTAAACAGGAAGGGAAGAAAGTACAACTAGAGGAAGCAAAATACTCAAAGATCTTAGAATAAAGCAACTGAAGATAATGCGTTCAACAAAGACATGATTTGCTTTCAATGCAAGAAGAAAGGATACATCGGACCCAACTGTCCTCTATTGAAGAAAAGAAAGGAAATACGAGAGAAATTCAAGAAAGCTCTCAAAGCGAGAGACTTGGAGCAACACGAGAATGTGAAGAGAGTGATGAAGAATATGCCAACATTTGTCGATGGCAAACTCGGGAAATCGGACTCGAGACTCTAAAAGCAGACTCGAGACTCATTCGACAAGGAAATTGAGGTAAGTAACTTTAAAATTCCTGTTAAAGTTTCAAAGTATATTGATGAACTCTGTCTTAGCCTTAAAGTATCTCTTAAAAGGATCTCTAAACTGAAAAAGGAAGATTCTATACTAAGGCAACAGAAAATTTCTTGGAATGAAAGATTTGAAAGTCTGAACAACAATTTTAGAACTTCAAAAGAAATTGAAGATTCTCTTTCGGAGAAGAAAACATTCTCTTAAAAAAGGACATTTCAAATATCTCAAAAAGGTTTTCGAATGGATCTAAAAAGCTTGATAAAATTCTTTTAATCCAAAGACCTTATTTTTATAAATCGGGTTTGGGAATGACACAGAAAGCCTTGTTACTTTAATTGATTTCCTAAAAGTAAAGGAAAGAATCAAACAAAGACCTGCTAAAACTTTTTACAAAAATCATTTTCAAAAAGTTTTTGTAAAAAATTGGTCGAAGTGCTCTTAAATGTTCAAAGTGTAACTGACTCGAACATTTTGGGAAGGATTGTCCAAAAGTTTGGAAACTTTGTTAAGAGAAACTGGGCAAAGACTATTTTGGAACTAACTCCCCTGGACCCAAGAAAGTATGGGTACCAAAGAAAACTTGAAATCTTTGCATAATTGCAAGTCACTTTCAAGAAAAGATCAAATGGCATTTTGATAGTGGCTGTTCGAAACACATGACAGGAGATTCAAATTGCTTCATAAAGCTACACCTAAATAGATGGTGGAAAAGTTTTTTTGGTGGAAATGGCAAATGAAGAATTATTGGATGTGGAACTGTCAAGATTAGGAGTCTTACAATTAATAATGTTTCCTTGGTGGAAGGCTTAAACTATAATCTTCTCAGTATAAGCCAATTGTGTGATACTGGATTCAAAATCAATTTTCAAGAAGGCATTTGTTCAGGAACTAGTAAGGATTTGTCTCAATCTTTACTGGTCAAAGACATGGAAACATTTATCTGCTAGATATCAAATTAGAAAGCTCTCAGTGTCTAATTTCCATTCAAGATTAAGAGAATCTTTGGCATAGAAAACTTGGCCATATCAGTATGAAGCAGATAGCCAAAATTTCCTTCAAAAGGCTTGTTAGTGGACTGACCAACCTAAGATTTCAAAAGTCAAAGTTATGCACATCATGTGTTTTGGGAAAACAGGTAAGAAATTCCTTTAAACTTGTAAATCAAGTTTCAACTAATCATGTTTTGCAGCTTCTGCATATGGATCTCTTTGGACCAACCAGAACACCAAGCATTGGTGGAAAGAAATATTGCTTGGTAATCGTAGATGACTATTCTCGCTATACTTGGGTATTCTTTTTATCAAGTAAGTATGAAGCTTTCTCTCATTTCTCAAAATTTGCTAAGAAAATTCAAAATGAGAAAGGATATACTATAACAAGCATTCGGACAGACCATGGAGGTGAGTTTGAGAATCAAGACTTTGAAAATTTTTACCATATACTCCAGAACAAAATGGAGTCATGGAAAGAAAGAATAAATCTTTCCAAGAAATGGCAAGAACTCTCTTAATTGAAAGTAACATTTCTTCTCGTTTTTGGGCTGAAGCAGTTTCTACAGCATGTTATATCATTAATAGAGTTTTCTTAAGGCCATTGGAGAAAACTCCTTATGAGTTGTTCAAAGGAAAAAAAGCCAATTGTTTCATATTTTCATGTGTTTGGTTGCAAATGTTTCATTTTGAAAAATGCAAATGATCGCATTGGTAAGTTTGAAGAAAAATCAGACGAAGGAATCTTCCTTGGATATTCAACCACCAGCAAAGCCTACGAGTATACAACAAGAAGACTCGATCTGTGGAAGAGTCAATGAATGTTAAATTTCAAGACTTTATACAAAATCAATTGATTTAGACTCAACCTGAAGAATCTGAACTTACTCTAGACTCTACAAAGTCTAATTCCTCTGAAGTAGCTCAGACTACAGAAGATCAACAACGAACGAATTTTGAAGAATCAATTGACGAAAAAGATGAGCAGATTGTCAAACCAACCAGCAACTGGAAGCACAAGTCTAGTCATCCCAAAGAACTCATCATTGGTAACATCGATGAAGGGATATGAACAAGATCCAAAAGGCATGAAGAGTTTAGCGCCGTGGCTCTTATTTCTGAAATAGAACCTAAAAGCATAGAAGAAGCCTTAACAGACGAAAGCTGGATTGAAGCTATGCAAGAAGAACTCAAACAGTTCAGTGTCAACGATGTTTGGGAATTAACTCCTAAACCAAAAGGTAAATCTATTATTGGAGCTAAATGGGTTTTCGGGAACAAGATGGACGAAAAAGGAAAAGTCATAAGGAACAAAGCAAGACTCGTGATCAAGGGATATACGCAAGAAGAAGGGATAGACTATGATGAAACTTATGCACCAGTGGCAAGGTTAGAAGCAATTAATTTATTACTTGCTTTTGCTTGCTATAAAAATTTCAGGCTATTTCAAATAGACGTCAAAGTGCATTCCTGAATGGATTCATTCAAGAGGAAGTTTATGTGGAACAACCTCCCGGTTTTGAAGACCCAAGGAAACTAAATTATGTATTCAGACTAAAAAAAACGCTATATGGATTAAAGTAAGCACCTCAAGCTTGGTATAAAAGGTTAAGTAAGTTTCTAATCTAAAGTGGCTTTGTGAAAGGTAAAGTAGACACCACTCTATTTATTAAAAGAGAAAGTAAAAATTTTTTACTTGTTCAAATTTATGTTGATGATATTGTTTTCGGATCTCTTAACGAAAATCTGTGCAAGAAATTCTCTAAGTCTATGCAGGAGGAATTCGAGATGAGCATGATGGTGAATTATCTTTTTTCTCGAACTACAAGTGAAACAATTGAATGAAAGAATTTTCATTCATCAAGAAAAAATATGCTAAAGAACTTGTTAAGAAATTCGGTTTGGAGAATTGCAAAAAAGCGATATACCAATGTCAAGTTCCTCGAAGCTAGATAAAGATGAAGGAGGAAAGAAAGTTGACCAGAAGCTATACGGGGGAGTATTATTGGTTCACTTCTTTATCTTACTGCCTCTAGACTTGACATTCTGTTTAGTGTTTGTATTTGTGCCAGATTTCAATCAGATCCCGAAGAATTTCATCTAAGTGCTGCGAAACGCATCATCAAATATGTTGCAACAACCTCCTCGTTAGGTCTATGGTATCCTAAAAAGGGAGACTTTACTCTTCTTGGATACTCACGCAGATCTTCTTTGGATGCAGAATTGATAGAAAGAGCACCTTAGGTACGTGTCAATTACTTGGAAACAGGACAATATCTTAGTTCTCAAGGAAGCAAAGTACGGTTGCTCTCTCAACAGCAAAAGCAAAGTATGTGGCTCTTGGAAGTTGTTGTTCTCAAATCTTATGGATAAAACAACAGTTAAGAGACTTTGGAATCGAAGACTCGTGCACTGAGATTAAATGTGACAACACAAGTGTGATCAATCTTACCAAGAATCCAATTCTTCATTCAAGGGCAAAGCATATAGAGATTCGACATCACTTCATAAGAGACCATGTTCAAAATGGAGAAATTCTAATTCAATTCATTGACTCAAAGAATCAGCTGGCGGACATCTTTACAAAACCACTAGAGAAAAGTCAATTTGAGTCTATTCGACACAAGCTTAATATTATAAAGTCTGAAGAAGCTTAGACTCAGGGATAAAAGCCAAAAGATGTTCAGACTCAGATGATCAAGAATATCGACTGTAAATTATTTTAGTTTTAGAAATTTATCTTTTGAAAAAGGTACATTTGTCTATTGGTCCGTAATTGATTGACATTATCTTTCCAAGTTTTTGTATTTACAGCAATCATTCCTTTTTGAAAAAGAAGTTATCTTCTTATGGCAGTTATCTATTTTCAAAAAGGCAGTTATTTTTTAAAATGCATTTTTTTTTTATGATTCGTATACCCCGATTCAATTGCTTTATATACTGTTCTTGTTCTTCTTTTTGCTCACAAACCCTAAAAGCACATAACTCCACCTTCTTACCTTTTCTCCCTAGTTTAATCCTTAAAATTTTCATCTTTCTCGCGAATCGAGTTCGGAAAACTCTCAAAGACTGTGAGAAGGTCTTTCCAAAGAAAGTCTCAAGGATTGCAAGCAGGGGACCACGGCATATGAGCAAGGGTCCTACGCACTTTGACCTTACCGAGCAAGAAGATTCTCCAAGCAACAGCAGATCCAACAACATTCTCAACCACGCCATTCTCCTCAGGCTAGACCACAGAATGTTCAGCAACAAATGGAGGAGGAAGTTATTGAAGATGCTGAACTAGTAAGAACTCAAAAGCCTACCTTTAACTTCAAACTTTATTCTGCCTTAAAGGATGGAGGCTCTCCAATGACCATTATTGACGAATTTTTGAAAGAAAAGGGGCACAGAAATGAAACCCATTTTTTGCAAATGATGGAATGTTTAGGAATTGCTCCTGCTGGTTCTGCAGATAGGGCCTTTGCAAATTTCCCAAGTGATCCACGTTTTGGAGGACTTAGTCAGCCTGATGGAAATTATGATGAAAAGTTGTTTACTCATTTTAAGCCTAGAATGGGTATTGCTGCGAACATTCAAGGAACAAAATCAAATCTGTTTCGTTTTGAGGAACACAAGCAAACTTACTCTAAGTTGTTAAAGTGAGGGGTGATGAACCTAAGGAGTGTGGATTTCGATTTTCTTGACTCTACGAATGTGAAGTTCGGGAGAAATTTACTTTACTTGCTTGAACGCTTTTGCTCGACTCTACTATAGCCCATCCAGAACTTTCTGCTTATTTCTATTCCAATCTAAGTTTTTGGAATGCGAATAGATTCTCTTTCAGTGTTAGAGACCAGGATTATGTGGTGGACATGGACACTCTAGCTGATGTGATTGGAGTAGAGAGAGTGTTATTTCAATCAATTAGCGTGTCTATTGGTCGTGCAACAGTGGAGCTTGTTCAAGATGGAATGGCAGAAGGTCGAATTTCCTATTTAAGGATGAATGCTTCAAATATCTTGCTTCACAAGATTGTGATCAACTGTCTTAGACCCAAATCCACGTCAAAGGCTGACGTCTCCAATTCAGAAGCAAAGCTGATGTATGCTATCAATGCTAGTAAAAAATTATCTCTGCCGCATACTATCATGTTTCACATGTATAGATCAATGTTGAAGGACAAGGGTCAACTTCCCTATTCAGCACTTGTTACTAAGCTATTCAGACACTTTAACATTCAACCTCCAAGAATTCTATGTGTTCGGACGTGTGATCAACTAGTGGTAGGGCTGAAGATGGTTTCTAAGATGCATCTGAAAGAGCTAAAGAAGGCTCTAGAGAAATTCAAGGAAAAGACTCCTCACCAATCTCATCAAGACTCTGTTGCTACAAAGCGAAAAGGAAAGGAGCCTGTGACAGCTCCATCTAAAAGAAGAAGAGCAATCATCTTGCAAGATGAAGAAGAAGTTGATGATAATGTTACCATTTCCGCTATTACTTTAAGGAAGTTGCAGCGTTTTATTCTAGAAACAGAGGATAGAGAAGACCTAGAAGAGATAGAGAAGAGGAGTGAAGAAAGGGAATCAATAAGGAAGGAAACAGAGGAAAAAGGAGATGCAAACAAGGAGCAACAAGGAGAACAAGGCCATCCTGTCACTGAAGAAAAAGCAGAACATGAAGAGTACTTCTCTACACCAAAAGGCACTGAAACAGGGGGAGCTGCTGAGAAAAGAGGTACTTCTTCACTTGCTTTTACTAGTGATGATGTCAGTTGTTCTCCTGCCAATCCAGAAAATGTATATACCTCTCACTTCCCTGAAGAAGGTCATGAGGTATCTTCTCCAAATCTGGATGCTCATGCTGATGTGCCATCATCTCCACAATCTAATCTTGCTGAAGCAAGCACTCAAACTGACAACACGGCAGAATTTAGAAGACTGTTTGATATTCTCTTGGAGATGCGAGGTCAAATTTATGCCTTGGGATGCGAATTTCAGAATATGCAGAATGCTTATCAAGCCTCTTCAGAATCTTTGATCAATCAAGTTCAGGCCCTTAATCTTCAAATTCAAGCAACTGCCAAGGGTGAGGAATTAGCACATTTGAAGGAGGATCTAAGAAAGCTGGAGGAGATAGTCAAATCGGGGAGATTTCCAGCTTGTTCGCGTTCCAAAACAATCTTAAATTAATTCTTGTTTTCGTCTCTACCTTTTTAATGCTGACAAAAAGGGGGAGAAGTGTAGATTTGATTTAAACTCAGACTCATTTTTGACTTTAAACTTTTGTCTGGCTGTGAGATTGTGACTTTTGGATTATTGTGGTTTTTGGATTGTGGTTTGACTATATGTTTGCATTGCAGTTTCTTAAGCATTGTTGGTACTCATGGCAAAGATAGTTGTTTTTACAGGAATAATTTATTTCCTGTGGATGCAGATTCGATACTATATTTATCCTAACTCATTTATCTTTTTTGAGATATCCTTGTTTGCTTGAGTATTGTCATGCAGGTCAAAATTTCCAAATCTGCAGGAAAGTTTTGTCACCATCAAAAAGGGGGAGATTGTTGGAGAAAACTTCTTTATGTGTTTTGAAGTTGACAAAACGTTTCCATCAGTCTAGTCTGAAGACTTGAAGACTCTTCCATCAAAGTCTGAAGACCGTAAGATTCAAGTTTTAAAGTCTACCCTCATTGACAGTTTCTAGACCGTCGAATAAAACTTATCTAGAATTAAGTATTTATTTAAGGGTTTGATTCAAGCGGCTAAAGAAGCTTCTCACGGCTGGAGATAGCATCTCGAGATCTTTTATTCGTTTTGATTTTGATACAAGTAAATTGGATTCATTGATTGGCAAGGTATACTTGGAAGGTTCTACATATGGAAACCTAGATCTTGATTGTATGGGCGAGCAGGATTGGTGGGCTACCATCACATTCCTTAAGTAACTTGAAGATTTCCCTAATTGATTCCGTCCAACGGTTAGATGGAAGAACTCCTTTGGAAAGTGCCAACGGATATGAAGGCATGAAGGAGTATATAAGGAAGAAGCTCTGGTTATTCGAATGTGTGCGTGATAGAGAAATTCCAAAGTCTGAAGCTCCTTGTTCTTTGTAGATTCAATTGTTGAGCGAGAAACCTGTACTCAAAAGAGAGATTAGACACTTGTGAGACCTTGAGGAAGTGTAGCAAAGTCTCTACACTATGGAATCAAAGAGATGATATTGTAACGACTCTTTTGATTCTTAGTGAAATCCAGCCGGTGGGGTGGGCTATTAGTGCGGGAGAGTGGACATAGGCTTGGATTAAGCCAAACCACTATAAACTTTGTGTTTATTTTCTCTTATCCCTGAACTTCTTATTTATGCTTACGAGTTGTTTATTCTTTTAAAAGTTGAATTCTATCTTATTGTCCACATATACTAAAATCAAAAATATTATTTTAAGTCCTACGAAATTTTTTTTATATGCCTATTCACTCCCCTCTAGGTGTATTCACTAGCCCATTTCAGAATGCACCGGATTATGGGCAAAATTGTGTGGTACAATATGGGACGTGTCATAAAGATTTGGCCCTATAATCATGACCCTTGTGCTTGGTTGCAATTGAGTGTGGCGTTCTAGTTGATCGAGCTTATTTGCTGTTTATGTTTGTGTGGCCGTTTGTGATATGAATTGTGCTCACATGCAGGGTGGATTTGAGACGAGGTAAGCCTCTATGGTTGTGTGGTTAGGATGCCTCTAGGTGTATTACTCTCATAATCGGGGTTTAGAGCGTGAACTCGTTGAGATTTTTATCTCACCCCGTCGTGGGCTCAATTCTTTTCAGGACCGTAGAGTGGAGGATCTAGAGCGAAGCTGAGGGGATCCGAGGTGTAGGTCAGTTAGGATAGCTTCTTTTTGGAGAGCCGGTCTTTTATAGACTTTTGGTTGTTGACTTTTGTATATGACTCAATGTGTATATAAAAGTGTGCTTTGGCTGTAAATTGTTTTCCTTCTTTTCTATCCCAAGCTGTTTACTATCAGGGGATATTTATTCGCTTCCACATGTGCAATAAAATGATTGGGTCAGTGACATGTCTTGGGACGTCACAAATTTATCGACCATCGAGGGATGGGCATGCACTCGAGGTTCAGGGCGTGACAAGCCAAATATTACAGAAATCATACTAGATGAGATCAATTTTGGCACATGTCATCAAACACAATATCAAAAGTGTATCAAAAATGAGAAGGCAATGATTACATAAACAAATCAAACTAATTTTGACCATTTGACAAACTCGCAAAATTGTCATCACGCTCAAATGATATCATTAATCATCAAATTTTCTTGTGAGAAAAGTCATTGTCGAAATGACATTGACTTATGAGAAAGGTCTGTTAAGTGTGCCGAGCAAAGACCCCTAGTCAGAAAAGGCTTCTCACATATTCTCAAGAAAAGGGTTGTTTTATCCCATCTATTCGTGTGGGAAATAAACTGATCACTCAATCTCACTCTTCCAGTGTGCAAGGCATTGAATCATTCGGAATAAGTACACATTGACCAATCTAAAAGGTCTTTTAGAAGGACCATAGTGCAGGTTTGGTTATGGTTTTAGCAACGGATAAGCATCATTGGTTATGAAATGAATTAATCACCGATCAACATCTTCGCTAGGTTTACAAGTCAAGAAAACTTAAGATGAGATAAGACAACCTTGCTCTCACTTCTTTGAGTGGCATCTTCTTTAGGAAGCCCTTATGCCCACTTTGAATCATCCCAGTCTGAAGAGATTTTGGAAATGGGTTGTAATGTTGATTCAAGGAAATGTTCAAAAGGCTTAGCTCAAAAGGCTTAGGATTTTTTGTCAAAGGGGCATTTGAGAGTTGGTGATTATCATGGCATCCTTACCATATCATCCTTTTCTTTTCTTTTCTTAAAAGCACTCGACTTTTAAAATTCAAATTCTCTTGAAAGTCCTTTGACTAATCATCTTAACATAATGGCTTTTGCATTTGCAATGATTTTCTTTTCAATGCAAGCATTTTTATTTTTTTTTTGCAATTTTTGCTTTCACAGAGATATTCCTCCTAATGCAATTGATTTTCTTCTACTCTCTCTCCGTTTTTTCTTCGGGCATTGGCCTTTCTTTTACTAGGCACACTACTTTTTCATGCCCCTTAATTTTCATTTGACTTTTGCTCTTTTGAGCTTTTTGAGCTTTTTGAGCTCTTAGGACTTTTGAGATGCTTTTCATATTCTCATGTAAACACCAATTGCATTGGTAAATCATGTGCTTTGCCCCCAGTGTGGGGAGATAATCACCACTCGGGTTTTAGAAATGAATAGTTAGGCTCAATATGGTTTAAGCAATAGGTATCTGTGTTTTGGTGGAGAAATGAATGCTCTTCTTCACCTCGGGATGCTTCAAGTTTCCATAAGAATTCATTTGAAGTGACCACAAAATATTTGTGCAAGTGAGAGCAAAGAAATCTTTCTCATCTTTCCTCTCCAAATAATGTCAACCTAAACCTCCATAATTGCCCCATCATGGGGTGGTTCTTGACAAGGGTATTTTGTAGAAAATTCTTCACATTAAAAGGCTCAAATGGGCTAACTATTGTCACTTGTGGTGTGTATGATAGAGGAAAGAAATGCCTCTTATCATCTTGATCTATGTACCGCTTGCGAATGAATTCATTGATCTTAAACGACGTAGGTTTTCTTTTTCGCTCGAATCCCAGAGTGCTTAAAGGACATGTTTGGAAATGAGTTGCCTTTCCTCATCCTAAGTGTTTCTCACTTGGCATGAGTAACATTGCCTTTCATTTTTACTAAGATCATCTGGGTGGATTAATCTCCATAGGGAATTTTGATTCAAAATGAGTGATTCATCAAGTGAATGGACAATTTAAAGGTAAAGAAGATTTTTGCAAACTTTGTGGAAAACTTGTTTCTTCAATTTCCATTTTTTATGCTTGTTTCAAGAAAAACACTAAATGTTCTTTTTTGCGATGGAAATTCTCCATTTTTTTTTCCATTTGATTTTGAGAAGAAGGGTACTTACTTGTGCCTTAGTAGTCAAGCGACCCTACAAAGAACATGAAGGAATGTGTTAGTGCATGAATCCTCAGGGATCGTAAAACTGGAAACGATACAATATTACCTTTAGTCAGTTTCATAATTTGGCGTCAAACAGCGGAATGAACCTAGTGTTTTAAAGCTTGAAGAGAGTCTAAGATCTTTGGTCTCATTAGTTCAAGCACTCTCATTTTTTTTGCAAAAGTGAAAGATGCAAAATTATTTATTTATTTATTTATTTATTTATATTTATTCTTGTTTTGTAAGGCAACCTCGTTGCCGTTTCCAAGATCAACCCTTGTACCTTTCGGACCCGTTCATTCATTCCCCATACCACTAGGCCAAAGCACAAGTAGTGTCCATGGGGCATTTATTCTTTTATTTAATTAAATTGGCTTTAGAACGACACATCTTTTACACCAAGTTAGGTGAATTCAACATGTGTTACGCCCCACATGCTTGCTTGGTAGATATCTTTTTCAAATCAACTTCTCGGGTTTGTTCTTCGGATACTGATGTTCCTGCCAAATAGGGAAACTACGTCAAAAAGAGTTTAGGGGGGTATATCCGAAATGATACCAAATTACCCTTCTCCTGAGTTTGTTTTCGACAACTCCTGGGAGTATCTCGAATGTGGACCATCGCCATTTTGTTCAATACAAAAAATGGCTCTACAGCCTTGATTTCATTCATAGAAAGTATTTCTTGACTGCATCAACGTTTATAGGCTTTGGTAACTCGTGGCCGTCCATTTCTACCAGAATTAAAGCCCCACCGGGTAATATCTTCTTAATGACATAAGGGCCTTCATAATTTGGAGTGAATTTTCCGCGCGGGTCTGGTATGATAAGCAATACTTCCTCAACACAAGTTCATCCACTTGGAAATGTCTCAGCCGAACTTTGCGATTAAAGGACTTCGCAACTCGCTTCTGGTAGCATTGACCATGGCATAGTGCACTAAGTCTCTTCTCATCAATCATATTCAGTTGTTCGTATCTCTGCTATATCCACTCATCTTCTGAGAGTTTAATCTATGAGAGAATCCTCAACGAGGGAATTTCCACCACTATAGGTAAGACTGCCTCCATACCATATACAAATGAGTAAGGTGTTGCCCCCGTCGAAGTACGTATCGAGGTTCGATATGCCAACAACGCATATGGCAATCGTTCGTGCCAATCATGATAATTGTTCGCCATCTTAGATAAGATCTTCTTTATGTTTTTGTTAGCCGCCTCCACCGCTCCATTCATTTGTGGGCGATAAGGTGACGAGTTCAAATGGCAAATTTGGAATTGATGAAATAACTCGTCCACAATCTTGTTATTCAAATTCGAGCCGTTATCAATAACAATGGCTTTTGGTACACCATAACGGGTAATGATGTCACGACGAATGAATTTGGCTATGTTTTTCGCGGTGATGTTGACATATGAACTCGCTTCAATCCATTTTGTGAAATTATCAATATCTACCAAAATGAAGTGATGCCCATTGGAAGCTTTGGGGTTAATTGGCCCAATTATATTGATTCCCCACATGGAAAGTGGCCACCGGTGAGACATTAAATGCAGTTCGTTGGGTGGGGCATTGACATTGTCTCCATAAATCTAACACCAATGACAGTAGCGAACATGTTTGATACAATTGTTTTCCATGCTTAACCAGAAATATCTGAGCCTCATGATCTTTGTTGCTAAAAGGTGGCCACTCATCTGTGGTCCACACTCTCCTTCGTGTATCTCTTTCATCAATTGGTTAGCTACTCTAGCATTGACACATTTCAACAGGATTGAATCAAATGATCTTTTGTAGAGCACATTGCCAGAGACAAAGAATTTTGATGCTAACTTCTTGAGATATTTCTTGTCAGCTACCTCACATCCTTCAGGAAATTCTCCCAGTTGGAGGTAATTCAAGATGTCATGGTACCATGGCTTTCCGTCTAGCTCGCCTTGAACTGAATTACAATAAGCTGGGTGTTCGAGAATCTCGATCTTTAATGGCTCAATATTCAATCCCTCCATCACATGCAACATTAATGATAATGTGGCCAATGTGTTGGCAAAATTATTTTGGGACCTTGGCAAATATTTGAAGGATATTTCCTCGAATTCCTTCGTTAATTCTTCAAGGAATTCATGATATGGGATCAGCTTAGGATCGCGTGTCCGCCAGCGACCCTCTATTTGCAGAATAATAAGTACAGAATTGCCATATACCTGTAAATTATTGACATTCATGTCAATGGCTAATTGCAAGCCGATGATGCATGCTTCGTATTCTGAGATTTTTTTTTTTTTTTTTGCTAAATGTGTTCTGAGATATTATTAGTGCAAGGGAACATTAATTTTGCAGCTACAGGATAATGTTGGCCAGTCGGAGAGATAAAAAATGCCATAGTCCCAAAGCTAGATAAATTTACAGCCTCGTCGTAGTACATGGTCCATTTATCATTTGCTACTGCCAAAATACGTTCATCCAAGAAGTTCGTTGTGTCGAAAAATTCTACTTCTTTAGGATTTTCAACCAACATATCGACTATGACTCTCCCTTTGACTAACTTCTGCGCTATGCTTTGTATATCAAATTCGAAAATGAGGACTTGCCATTTGGCCATATTTCCAACTAAAGCTGGCTTCTCTAGCATATACTTGATTGGGTCATTCTTCGTCATGAGCAAAATCTGATGGTGGAGAGTGTATTGGCATAGTTGGTGCAATACCCAAATCAATGCTATACATGTTTTTCGACTTCTAAGTAATTTATCTCAAAGACAGTGAATTTCTTGCTGAAATAATATATTGCGCATTCTTTTTTATCACTTGGCCTCTTTTGGGCAAGCATGGCCCCTAGTGATCCCTTATGGATGGTTAAGTAGAGGATCAATGGTATTCTTAGGACTAGTGGTACCAGCACTGGTGGGTGCAGAAGATATTGCTTTATCTCTTCAAAGGCTTTATGGCATTCGGCATCCCATTCAATCTTAGTAGTCTTCCTTATGGTTTGGCTGTCTCCGACGGTTGAGAAATGAATCTGCGATATAGTTCAATCTACCTAAGAGACTCCGAACTTCCTTGAAAGTAGCGAGAGCTTTGAGGTCGCAAATGGCTTTAACTTTCGACGGATCGATTTCAATGCCTCGGCTACCAACCATAAAACCTAATGGCTTCCCAGACTCTGCCCCAAATATGCATTTGGCGGGATTAAGTCTCAACTTAAATTTTCTGAGCCAGTCAAATAACTTCTTTAGAACCCTAATATTGTCTTCTCCATGCTTTGATTTGGCAATCATATCATCGACATATACCTCTATTTCCTCATGCATCATGTCATGGAATAGGGTGACCATTGCTTTTTGATACGTGGCTCCCGCATTCTTTAGGCCAAATGGCATCACCCTATAACAAAAGGTCCCCCATGGTGTAATAAAAGATGTTTTGCTCTTATCCTCCTCTTTCATCCTAATCTGGTTGTATCCAGAGAACCCATCCATGAAGGAGAATAGTTCAAATCCTGCGGTGCTATCAACCAAAACATCAATATGCGGTAACGAGAAATCATCCTTTGGGCTTACTCGGTTTAAATCCCGATAGTCTATGCAAACTCTGACCTATCCATCCTTCTTCATGACCGGAATGATATTAGCAATCCAATCAGCATAATGGGATACCTCGATGAATTCCACTTTTACGGTCCGTTCGTTTCGCGGAAAATGGGTCATTTCCGAAAAATATTTTCCTGGAAGTTATTTTCCAGGAAAATGACTAGTTTCTGGTGTTCGGTTAAAACCTGAAAAATGTTTCGGAAAATATTTTTCGGTGTTCGGTAAGGAAAATATTTTCTAAGACTTCACCACTTAGGCATGCATTACTTACCAACCTATAAATCCATCAAATATGAACTTGCCTTTAAAGCCAGTCAAACTTGCTTTATATCTTTGTTCTCTCATTGTCGCTGAATGTTCATCTACTCAAAAAAATGTTCGTATGGATTTTAAAAGAAGCAAGCGGTTATCCTCCTCCTTTACCTTGGCCTCAGCCACAACTAGATCTATTCCGTGAACAGTCTCTAGTTGAGTGGGCTGTTCTCCCTGTGCGTCTTTTGTGTTCTAATAAACAAAACAAAAAGAAGTAAAGCATGTAGAGCCCTTTGCTTGAGCAATGTACAACTGTAGGGCAAAGTAAATAAAGAACAGGATAAGCAAGAGTGTAGAGCGCGAGCTTGAGATCGACGAACTCGAGGTTTGCCTAGCAACAGCCGATGACTAGTCAAGAAAGAGAAAGATGGGAAACAAAGAAAATAAAAATAAAAATAAAAATAAAAATAGAAAAGAAAAAGGAAATTAAAAAATAATTCGAATAAAAAAAGAAAAGAAGAAGAAGAAAGGGGAGGAGGAAGTGAGGACTTGTAGAGGTGTGAGATAAGAGATATCAAGTGAGGAAAATGTTTTCCTTTTTCAAAAGTGGAAAACATTTTCCCTAATTTAGAAGACTGTTTTTCCTTTCATGGAAAACATTTTCCCTAAGGAATTCATTTTCCGTGAAACGAACACCGGAAAATCCAGAAAACGTTTTCCCAGAAATTATTCTTCGCGAACGAACGGAGCCTAAATAGCTTCATAATTTCTTCCTCAATCTTCTTAGAAAATTATGGTTTTGTTCTTTGAAGTTTTCGCTTTTTTGGTGGCATATTTAGGTCAGTTGGCAGAATGTGCTCCATTATTTCTAGGTCTAGTCACAGCATATCCGCATAGGAACATGCGCATACATCTTGATAATCCTTTAGGAACTCAATCATTATTTTTGCCTCGATCTCTAAAAGGCCCACCCCAATCTTGGTTTCCTTAACATTTTCCAGTGTCACCAAGCTTTACAATAACCGTTTGAACCGTTTGTTCAGCTGTCAAGGGTTTAGATTCTTCATGACGAATCCAATCTCTTTTGATGTCTTTCCAAATATCATTATCCTCATCAGATTCGAAGAGACTTTCATCAGGCAACTCCGAGTCACATACATATGGAGTTTGGGACACCTAGAGTGCCAAAACTTGGCACGGAAGGACACTTAAGTGCCAAAACTTCGGAAATGTACACTTAAGTGCTAATTTCGGAGTAAAGTGGAATACTTAAGTGCCACTACGGCCAAAATCCGGCCAAATGGGTGATGTGGTAACTTTTCGGTGAGTTGGACACAAAACGACGGCATTTTGCACGCCGATGTGGCAAGAAAATGCAAAACGACGTCGTTTTTGTGTCTTATGTGTAAATAATTAATATAAAAATTAATTAAATTAAAATAAAACTTAATTTTATTTAAAAATTAAAAAATTAAAATTCAAAAACTTAAAATTAAAAAAACTTAAAATTAAAAACTTAAAATTAAAAAACTTAAAATTCAAAAAACTTAAAATTCAAAAACCTAAAATTTAAAAAACTTAAAATTTAAAAAAACTTAAAATTTAAAAAACTTAAAATTTAAAAAACTTAAAATTTAAAAATTTAAAATTAAAAAAACTTAAAAAAATTAAAAAACTTAAAATTAAAAAAACTTAAGATTTAAAAACTTAAAATTTAAAAACTTAAAATTAAAAAAAAACTTAAAATTAAAAATCTTAAAATTAAAAAAAACTTAAAATGAAAAAAAAAATTAAGAAACTTATAATTAAAAAAATTAAAATTAAAAACTTAAAATTTGAAAAACTTAAAATTAAAAAAATTAAAAAAAAAAAAGTTAAAATTTAAAAACCTTAAAATTAAAAAAATTAAAATTGCCACCTCAGCCGTCCCCTTCGGCCCCCTTTTTTTAAAAAAATATTTAATTTTTTTTGAATTTTAAGTTTTTTAAGTTTTTTAATTTAAGTTTTTAAATTTTAATTTTTTTTAATTTTAAGTTTTGTAAATTTTAGTTTTTTTCAATTTTAAGTTTTTAAATTTTAAGTTTTTAAATTTTATATTTTTAAATTTCAAGTTGTTTAATTTTAAGTTTTTTAAATTTTAATTTTTTAAATTTTAAATTTTTTTAAATTTTAAGTTTTTAAATTTTGAGTTTTAAATTTTTAGAATATTTTAAATAAAATTAAGTTTTAGTTTAATTAAATTAATTTTTATATTAAATATTTATACATCATACACAAAACGACGTCGTTTTTGCATTTTGTCGCCACGTCAGCATGCAAAACAGCGTCGTTTTGTGTCCAACTCGCCAGAAAATTGCCACGTGACCCATTTGGCACTTAAGTGTTCCACTTTACTCCGAAATTAGCACTTAAGTGTATACTTCCGAAGTTTTAGCACTTAAGTGTCCCTCCGTGCCAACTTTTGGCACTTGAGCTGTTCTTCTACCCATACATATGTATCATGATTATGCTGAATGACATGCTTGAGATGCAAATGAAGGGGTCAGTAAAATCACTTAACAAATGCCATGCATGATGCACATTCAAAAACTCTTTTTGAATAACTATTTGAAGAAAAATACGAATTAGGAGATTGTCCTCATATCCTAAGACATCTTTTCCCAAAACTTTGAAAACTAGGAGTCATGAGGAAGTCCAAGCCTCAAAGCGTCATCATAGGATTGGTGGAATACTTCCTCATGCCCTTGATAAAACATGGATGCGTTTATATTAACATGATAAGGCTGTTTTACAAGGTTCATGATTTTAGACCACGGCTCACAGTCTAATATCTCGATTACAAAAGTAGCTAAACAACTCTTCCTATGCAAGGGAATACATAAAGGAAATGATGTAAAACTAAACAAGATAGGTAAGTAGCATCCCTACTCCGAAAGCTGGAAGAAGCTTGCAGAAGGCTCTGCCTTGTCATCATCAAAGGTGGCAGATACATAGTTGGCACCAAATAGGTCTGCTATGTCTAGGATGGCTCCCTCCTCTTCTTGTAGCAGCTCAAGTGACTTGATAAAGGTCTTCTCTAATGGTGGATAAAGATCCTTTAGTGATGGAAGGAGTAAGCCTTGCTGATTCTGTATTGCATTAGTGCAACCTCCATATTCGATTCCTCCCATGCAACCTCCATACACACCGTGGCCCCAATAATTACTTTGGCCCATGCGTCCCAATGCATACTCCGGCCTCCACGATCGCCTCGACCCATACGGGCTCCATGGCAACCTCGGCCTTTACCTCTGCCGTATGCACCTTGACCAGCAAGCTCTTCATATTTCACCTGATTCTCAAGATCTTTTTGGTAACCTAAACCTACTCTTTTATGATTCCTAGGGGCTTTAATGGGCTTGGTAATACCTTGTGCATACACTCCCAATCCCAATCCGGGAATATGATCGTACTCCAGTAGCACTCTATTTGACATGATAGATGGGCCAGACATTTCAGGACTCTTAACAGTAGTCCCAACAGGTACATAGACCGTTAAGACTAGCTCGAAGGTATTGTAGCTAGATTCCTCATTCTCCTCAGGCTCCACATATGGGATGGCTGTGTCTTGAAGGATCTTAAAATAAGTTTCCGCACGAACGGTTATAATTTTACCCTCCGAAACGAACCTAACCATCTGATGTAGAGAGGAAGATATAACTTCAACGGCATATATCCAGGGTCGACCTAATAGGAAATTAAAAACACTAGGGATATCCAACACTTTGAAGTTTGTCAGAATGAGGTAGGGCCGATCAAAAGGTTGAGCTCAACTTCCCTGATTGTCTCTTTCTTCATACCATCAAAAGCTCGGACTGTATACTTAGATGGTTTCATTTGCTCTTTACCAACCCCGATATGACGAAGGGTGGCTAATGGACAAATATTCAGAGCAAACTCGTTATCAATTAGGACCAGAGCTACCATCATATCACAACACTTGGCTGATATGAGTAAGGCCTTGTTATGATCGTGTCCCTCCTCCGGAAGATCTTTGTCTGAGAACGAGATTTGGTCCTTCCAGAGAATGGACCCAATGAACTCCTCTAGCTGCTTGTCCCCAATGATCTTCGCGGTATGTATATCTTATTTAGAACCTCCAATAGTGCATTTTTGTGCTTCTCGGAGGTCTTGAACAACTCCAAGAGCAAAATATGGGCGGGCATCTTCCTTAACTGCTCTACTACGTCAAACTCATTGGATTTGATCATCACCAAAAATTGCTTCGCTTCCTCATCAATGACAACTTTCTTTTCCATAGCTTCTGCGGGAGCATAACAGCAACTCGATTAGGTAACAACATCGACTTCATTTGTCCCATAATCCCATGGGACAATCTTAGGATCGAAACTAGCGACAGGGCTTTTTGAGATCTCGTCTTGATCGTATGGCGGCAACTCAATTACGATCCATGTGGGCTCATCCTCTCCCAGCTCTAAGTTCGCAAACTCCTCGATTGCCAAATCAATAACCATGTGTTTAAGCTCGTACTCATTAGAGTCCTATTGCTCTTCTTCAACAAATAAATCGATGATTACTAGTGTCATCATCGGGACAGTTTCTTCCTTGAGCTCAGTTAAGTCGTCCATGCCTCCCCACCCATCAGGGACGGTTTCTTTAGGATCCATGAAAAACTTGGAGGAGGTGAGTATTTGACGAGATAGTCATACTTCCCACTTGGTTGGCCTAGTGTATCTACCACTTCGCCCTTTTCTAGTGCCATCTTCAAAAATTCACGATCTCCACAAACTTGAAGGATGCCTATAGGTGCTCTAAGGATTGAACCCTTGTCCTTTTTGAAAGGGTTGAGAAAGAGGAACATTTCGGCAAGAAACATGCGTGTAAATCCCCTAAGGTGAAGGACTCTCTAGACAACATGAGCAAGGCTAGGATCCATTGTCTTTTGGGTGAAAGGGAAAAGAACGAATCCGAAGAATGCTAGAAGGAAAATTTTGGCATTTTGAGGATCGGGGCTTGGGAGAAAACTACAGAATCTTTGTTTGATGAAAGACAAAGGGAGGCCTTTTGAATTCCTATTAAGAAGTTCTCTAATTTTGAGAGGAGGAACTCCTAGGAATTGACTCAATAGTGGGATAGGATCTACTCCTAAAGGAGGGTCGACAAGACCGAATGAAGGGACATTGCCAACAACGATTTCTAACTCCTCTAAAGTTGGGGTCAACATTGAAGTCTTGGGGTTCCAAAAATGAGCCATGGCCTTCACTAATGGCGCATGGGAGTCTTGATATAAGAGAAAAAAAAGATAGCCGAGTTTCTTCCCTACAAAAGTCTTCTTGCTTGCATCGAGTGCATCCCACATGTCTAACAACGCCCTCTTTGGGATTGGGATGATACGAAGCTCAGGGAAACCCATGATATCTAAACCTAAAGAGGCATTTTGATCAATCATCATATGTCACAAAATAAGTTAAATTTAATGATAATACATTATATGTACGAAAAACATTATTTACATCGGGGAATAAAATACCAATACCTTCGATAGAGAGAATAAAAAAGCGGCAACCACAGAGACACATCGCATGTCGACTCGTGAGGCTCACTAAGAGGTATGATTCTAAAGGCTAAAGGTTCCCATTTCAATTAGATCAAAATAGCTTTCCCCACTCCGCACTTACGTTGGACAGTTCTCTTTATTATTAATCAAAATGAGCGCGATCAAAAGTGGATAACCATGGGTCATTCCCCGCACGAGTTCCATCTTTTAGCATCTCCTATGGGCGTCCTGGTGCGATCGGGGTTTTAGATCGCAGGTTGTGTGTGTAAATGTGTAGTGCTAAGGTAAGTATAAAGGCACGCACAACAATTGATATCCAAACAACACTTCAATTTCATCCATATAAACATACATTCCTAAACCTCCCTGCAAAAGAAATGGGTTACACACATTCCACCCCTTATTACTCCAAACCTACAAAAACAATTAACACGTTGTTAGTGGACTAACCTCATTTTCCACATGGCTTTGACGCGCACTATCAAATGAAGATCATGTTAGTGAAAAACCAACAAAATTATTACGGCCTAAGTCCTCTAAGGTTTGTAACCAAGTCCCCAGTGGAGTCGCCAAGCTATCGCGACCTCTTTTGTTCTGTCCGGGGGAAAAGAAAGAAAGTTTAGGGGTATTTGCCTAAAGAGGCGGACCAATGGCCCTAGATTAGGCATGGGTTCTCCCAAGCCCATACCTTGCGCGACGTTAGATTATATATTTTAATTCATAACAACCTATGTATTTCTAGGAGTCGCCGCTAGCTTATTGAGGTTGGCTAGAAACCAATCAAGATGCGGGAGTGTGGTCTCGATTCCCACGCAACCAGAGATTTCTAGGAACAGAGACTTGTTTACGCCAATGTTTCTATTAGTGCCCTTATGGTACCACTAACTTGGAAGGTTGTTTATCTAAATGGCTACACAATCTTGATTACCAATTATAATTCTTATAAAACCGCTAAGTGTCCATGGAAATATTTTTGTAGGTTTGTTTTTCTTGAAGTCTAAACTAATCATAACATAATTTAGAAGATAAATTTACACTCAAATTAATGAAAAGCGGTGCGTAAGTAAACATCTAAGAAATTGAAATGACTTGAAAATAAATGCGGAAAAGGAAAACCCGACACAAGTTGGGCAAATAATAATGTTATCACGCCTCGGGACAGAACCCCCATGAGCAAAATGGAAATTTAAATGTGCATGAAATTACTCTAAATGCATAAAACTAGTCTAAATAATTTTAATCTACACAAAATGGACTATTCACAAAAATGATTATAAAATATCAAAATAGCATTAAATTAGGAAAAAATGACCTTATAAAATTAATAAAATTTCATAGATGTCATTTTTGCTTTAATTTGATACCATCTATCACTTTTATATTTTTTTGAAAATTTTTGATTTTTTTGATTTTTTGATTTTTATTTATTTTTTTAAAATAATAATAATTCCATAAACCGATATATGCTAACATTGAACAACACAGCACATGAATATCACAATAATCGAGCTTAAATCGACCCTTTCAAAATCGAAGATTGGTTCTGACATTTTATCGAATACTTGACTTGCATCAAATCACCTCAAAACAACTTCCTCGGGCCATGTTCATAGCCTTCAATATCGACCCATAAGCAATCTCACGTGGAAGCAGAGTATTAAGGATATACTATTACATGCAAAGAACATGTTTAGCTAGAAATCACAGTTTGGAATACACAAGAACCAAATTGAAAACGGCCTCCAATATGCAGGTTGGAGCCGTTTTACAAATCTGGTTTTGAACCCAGGTCAAAAAGACATGTCATGTGCCCAAATTGAAGCCCCGACAACCATCATTGCAACATTTGTATAAAATATTACTCCATCCGGATGAAAATAGGTAACATGGACTTTCAAATGCAGCAAACATCCCAGAGAACGATCAACTGGACACATCAAAACGAACTCTCCAAGAAGCATACATGCATGATCTATGCTGGCCAACCATGTCTCAATGTGGATTGGCTTGGTTTTTGGCTCATGTTATAGACGGTCTCATGGTTCACAAGGAGATTTAAAGACTAAACCGGGCTGTCCTATGCATCATTTGTACTCCCATATAACATTAATCAAAGTCACAACGACAAAAAAACGCATGCAAAGGGCAATAACAAGTCAAGCATGTAGGGGTATTGAAGAGGTTTTAAACATTTAGAAAAATTTCAACCTCGGAAATCAGTTCTTTGGACTAGTTTTCCTCTTGATTTTCATAATCAAAACATGTTCAAACTCACCACCGCCCTCAGCGGCGTAGCTGGCTCGGGCTCTCTCCCCCTCACGAAGGGGAGAAGTTCGAATCCCAAAGGCAGTGTTAGGGATTCTTACTTGGAGTATTGTGGTGGTGGGTCCTATAGTTGCTCCCCCAGGGTTTGCTTGCCGATTGTCCGCTTACGGGGTTCCCTGGGTTACCAAAAAAAAAAAAAATTCAAACTCGAACAAAAAATACATCTAGGATGCTTACCTTGCTTCCTAGTTTCTTTTGCAAGTGACTCTTGGCCAAGGAAACCAAGAAATTGCCTCTGGGGGCACGTGGAAAATGGCTCATTCAAACTGAAAGTGAGATCTGCAAAAGAAAAAATTGACAACAAAGGTTGTCGTTGACCTCCAAAATTAGACTTCAAAACCTCTTTCATTGGCCAAACTTAAACCAACCCAAACTATATGTATTCTAGTTTGGGTTGTAAGTCATGGATTTCCTCATTTGTCTCTCACTTTACTAAAAAACACTCGCTTTTCCTCACTCATGACCAACCAGGCTCAACACTTAGAAAACTTAGGACTCCCTTGGCCCGCCAGGAGGGTATCTTTTCAGGGGGGGCTTTAGAACGTCTTCCTGATCTCCATTGTGAACGTGCGACCTATGGTTGGAAAGATCTTTGAGTGACGTTTCACTCTCTAGTTTAAGGTTTTAGCTAATTTTAGCCACAAGTTTGTGAAACTTTCACTTTTCTCTGCCAAGGTCGGTTTGGAATTTCTGGGTTTTTGCTTTTCTGAAGGTGTCTTCGGGGAACGATTTTGAGCTCCCTCATTCCGTCTTGTCTCTTGCCTTTTTATCCCTCAAAAGAGCTTGCTTCATAGATCTTATCCATTGCATTAAGCAATCTCTTGATCAGCTTTTTGCCCTACTGCCAAGCCTACCAATTGAGCTAGTTCACCCACTCTGACTTTGCCAAAATTTTCAAATTTTGCAGCTGTTGAGTGTGTGGATTTTGCTGCAATTTTTGCGTGCTTTCAACAGCTTATCCCTAGCTAATTTTTGTCCACTTGCACTACTAGTTATGGTCTTCTATCACGTGCAGAGATCAAGCTAGTTAGGTAGCTGAGGAGGATATGGTGGGGCCACCAGGTTGCTTACTCAGCAGCTCCGAATTGAGACTAACTTGTAGACTGAGATTTGGCAGCTTTTTTGGGTGCTTTACTCCATCAATTTGGCTGCCTTTTTTTAATTAATTAGCAAGCTCATGTATACTAGTTTAAGATCTTAATCATTTTTCGCAATTGTCTCCTCCCAATTTTTCAAGAAAGTCCCTCAAAGTTGGCCTTTGTTTTGCCCGAGAATGCCCAATTCAATGTAGTTTGGTCCTTTTTGCCCAATTCGATTAATTAGACCTGAACAAAGTTCAATTTCAACTCAATTGGGGGCCAAGGTGATGATTTAAGGGCTCTAGCATAAATTTTGCAAATTTTGCTAATTGGTCCCTCAACTTTTGGAAATTGCATTTTGGCCCCAACTTGTCATTTTAATTCCAATTTGACCTCCTAGGCTTGGCTAGTCACATTTAGATCATTGACCCCAACTTTTTTTTTCTTTTTTTTTCTTTTTTTTTTTTTTTTTTTTTTTAGCAAAAACATCTTCCATTTTTAAAAGAACATACCATGTCAAGGAGGAGCCCAACCGCCCAGTCTAACCTGCGACCCACAGAAGAAGATATCAATGTAACCTTGCATAATAAATGGATGACCGTGCAGTATCCTACTACTAAGAGGCTACCCACTAGGAAAGGTACGAAGCCTGCATACGAGGTCAATGCCACAAAGCCTATTCAAGACTGGGGCAGAGCAATGCAGCTTCCCGGACTTATTGCAAGAGCTAGGGTCCAAAGAATGCTGACCCCTATCCACCTAGGGAGCAAAGCTCCACCATCTCTCAGTCCCCTCGACAAAGTCCACCTGACAAAACGAAGGGCTTTACTCAAGAGATCCGTACCATGAGTCAAGAAAAGAAAGCCTAAGCAATTCGAGTCAACGCATGCCACTGAATATAGACAAAACTTGACAACCAATGAGTCACCGCAATAAAACTTCGAGCATCCCCTAAGCTACAATCCTAAAGACTACCAATACATAGGGTACAATCTCGAGGGCTACCAATATTATAGAGATGAAAATAGTCATTCATCGTATGACTGCCTCCCACCCATATACAAGATCCAAAGCCCATTAGAAGAGGGAACATTCATCTTCATCCATCATGACTTGCCTCCTAATGAGCCGTTGGATTTGTCACCCGACCATGGGGATAACGTAAATACCTCATCCTCGGTTGGAGATTTTGATCCGAAGGAAAGCAATGAGATGATCTCCGTAGAGTCCAACTTTCCTGAAACGGCAGAATTCACCATTGCAATGAATATGCAATTGGAAAACCCGTGTCCTAACCAAGACACAGTAAGCCTGTCTTGCCTTCATATGATTATGACTCCCAAAGAAATGAAGGTACCTAATCTCCGCAAGTATAATGGCATGACTTGCCCCGTGGCCCACTCACAATATTTCCATGCTGAAATGAGTCGGCATTACAGCCCGGCATCCTTCACAACTCAGGCCTTCCAAGAAAGTCTCACAGGACTTGCATTGCAATGGTTCGTCACGGCAAATATCTACCTCATGAGGGATTGGAATGAGTTGGCTTCAGCATTCCTGCATTGGTGCCAAAGCTAGATTGGAACTGAACTGCCTTGAGAGAATTTGGTTCACTTCAGAAGAAGACCAGTGGAAAATTTCCGAGCATATGCAGAAAGGTGGAAGGCTTTTATGATGCAAACCTACCCTCAACTAGCCGAAGAAGAAATGATGAAGCTGTTCATAGGAGCTTTACCCCATGAGCATTACTGTTGGTTGCATGGGTTGCGCTTCCGTAGCTTCAATGAAGTGATCCTCTCTTTCGAATACTTCAAGTCTATTGGAGGCGAAGAACTCAAAAGCACTTGATTTCAGGACCAACACTATCGAAGTGCCCCTTTTCATAGGAGTTTTCATGGGTTTTAGTTGTTTTTATAGTCTCGTGTTTTCTATCATATCTAGTGTGTTCCTATTGCATTTTTTCATTACAGTAATCTAATGTACAGTTCTAATATTTTGTTTCGAGAGCATGAGGTGGTATTCCAAACTAGCCTAGTAATGCTATCCAATCATAAAAAGAAAATATCATCCAAGGAGAATACTGAGAGATGGGCTTCCTCATGCTTTGTCCCCCCCAAAAAATACATACTTTTCAAAACAAAAAATATTTCATTACCAAAAGCTTTTGTCAAAACAAGATGTTAAAATCCTGTTTATTTTTCTAACTTATTCACTTCATGTCTTAGAATATCATCCCCATCCCCTTTAACTTAGTGTGACAGGGGGCATTTGAAGCTGGCGCATCATGTGAACTCGCCGAATTCAAAGACACTCTTACAAGAAAGCAAGGGCAAATAGAAAAGATCATCATATTTCAATAAACGGTAAGTCTTATTCCCTGAACGTAATGTTGGGAATGATGTCCCCTCTTTTCTATTTACAGGAAGCGAAAGACGGGACGTAATAGACACATGCATACGATTAAACTCGACACATTTATACCACGGTAGCTTAAGTTAGGGCAACCTCCTCCGTGCTGCTCTCAGCCTTCCCATTTTGCGAGCTGTCCTCGGAGCTTTATGTACTCCACCTCGCTCCTGTCCAACTCCTTCTCAAGCCGGAGCAATATCTTCTCTCCACAACGTGCCAGAACAACTAGATGACACGGTTTCATTAATGGGATTTCCAGCTTCAACAAGCCAAAAAGCACAAAAAAAGAATTTCTTCTCTTCCTTTGAATTGACTACTATCAACAGGGAGAAAATCCGGACAGTTGAAGCGATCTCTAGCCCCCTATTTCAGATGATGACTTTAGAACCTGAAAACCTCACTCCTTTTTCTAGATGAATACTCTCCCAAGAAGTGATTGCCATCAGAAAACTGGAGGTTTTGATTATCCATCTGTAATTTCACCCTCACATGGAGGCAAAGCAAGAATTACTGCTATCTAAGCAGCAGGATTTGGAGCATTGACTAAAGATGAAGACCTCAAGAGCCTAATAACAGTGTTTTGTTTGAACTTGCCTAGGCCAGTTCCTCAAACAACAAGAATAAAAATAAAAAAAAAAAACTAGGGGCACGAAAAAGTAGTGTACCTAGTAAAAGCAAGGTCAATGCCCATAGATGAGAAAAGTTAGACTAAAAACCAGGGGGCATCAAAAAGCAGTGTCCTTGGTAAAAGCCAGGCCAATGCCCCCCAGACAAAAAAATACAGCCATTTGTACTCGAGAAAAATTGATGTTGTGATTCAATTAATAGAGCCTCCATCTGATAGTGAGAAGAAGGACCATTGACAAATGCCAAGGCAATCACAAACTTTCACCATTTTACACATGAGTCAAGCCTACATTGCATCCCATTGTAAGAGTCTCTTCAGACTATGGCATTTCAATTAACGTAGGATTTCATATGTCTATAAGCATCACTCGCAGAAGTACGAGCAAGATTATTCTATCTCTTTTCGCAGGGTTCTTGACTTGTAAACCTGGAGATGATCGTGCGGCATTTCTTTCATAAGCCTTGACCTTGATGGTCCCCTTCAATAAGCCATCGACCAAGTCTTCATGATAGTTTCGGCAAAGACCTCTCATATTGGTAAAGTTGTACCGCTTGCGAGAATACTTAGACCCCAGCTAACATGATGATAGTAAGATAGTGTGGTCCTTATAAATCCTGCATCAATGGTCAGGATAAAACAACATTTTCCATAAAAGTGAGCGAAAAATCCTTACAAACTGAAAGTCCCTCATCTGGCATGTTCAAGACATCTACATTCGAAATAATGGTTGTCTTTCAAATTTTCCCAATGAAACTCAGATGATATAAAACTGACAAAGTTATCATGCATGAATCCCATTTGAACTCATGAATTTACAGCATATATAATTATGTGTGCATATTGTGCAAATAATAGACATACTCTCAAAGATCAGAGATATCGCCAGGAAAGCATATCCCTATCCCCTTTGTCTTTAGGTACCTACCAATGTCTTAGGTACTCCCTTATCGACACTCAACCCATTCGAGTCGTCTCCTGAGTTTAGGTGCTTGCAACTGTCCAAGTATCCCATCGTCTTTGAGTACCTACTTGTGACATCCCTATAGCATCACATACTAAGCGCAAGCGGAAATTACATGGATTATCATCTTACAGGACTTATTGATTACAAAGATGTCTGACTAGCGCTCAGCATTGACGGTTTGCATGTATAACATGGATAATTTTAAAGTCTAAATTTTATACAATGAGGTTATCCGGTTAAGTCCTGTCAACTAACATTAGATAATTTAACCAGGATCATATATAAAGATCATGAGAAGCTTCATTACTAAACCTATTGTTATCCTTCAGGCTTGCAAAAATTCAACTTGGACTACTTTCAAGTTTTTCACCTATTTACATCATACATACAAGTTCAAAAGTAAAGGCGTAAGTAAACAGCTAGGGAAAAAGGTGAGGGGGTATCTAACTCCACTATCCCACACAAGCCCATGTCCATAAAAAAACAAAAGACGTTCCTCCAGCTTCTACACGATCATGGGCATCTAGGCGCCATCCGTCCCAACTCTAGGTCCTCTAGCACCAAAAGGAAGAGGGCCAAACATCTCTCCTTTGTGGTTTATGAACCACGAGACAAACCTCATCGGAATCATCTCAGCTCCACCATCGTCCATCCACAGCGTAGCCTCATACTTCAAGAAGGTCATCTCAACATCAGGATCAAACACATCACTAAAGGAAACCTCGAGGCGTACTACCACCCCGTAACGAGCTATCGGAGGCACGTCCATACTATCAATCTGGAAAAAGAAGGAATGAGCAAAAACTATGCCTAGTAAAGAAATGATAATACTCTAACCTAGACAAGACAATCCATGGCTATCAAGAATACAAGAGAATCATAACTAAATAGCTTAAGATACTACGACAGGATTGCCACAAGTAAAACTAAATGAATATTGATGCATCACATGTATGATTGCTCTATACCAGACATACTAAACGCATCTAATATATTTATCATAATCCCAATCTACATCAAGATGAAATGCAATAGTAGTATGCAACTCACATGCCAAGTAGATATTATGATTTAGTGTGAATATCGAATCCACCCTCGATCAATTTACCCACCGGAACATAACTGGCCCAATCGAGTCACTTCCGGAATCCCACATCTGGACTTCCACAATATGTCTATCATGGGCATCTCACTTTGAGGCATCCCAGTATCACACAACCAGGGCATCCCAAGATCACTCAGCATGGGGCATCTCACTCCAAGGCATCTCAGTATCCCACAACCGAGGCATCCTTGATCACACACAAGGGCATCTCACTCCGAGGCATCCCGGCGTCATGTTCAACCGAGGCATGCAAGATCACACAGCATGGGCATCACATTCCCCGAGGCATCACCGTTATCTCAGTACCGATGGAAATCTCTTACTCATTCAATCACACATTTCACACATTACACCTTTGATTAATGTAATCACCGTATGCACAAAACCTCAAAAGTGTACAACTACCTCATGTATAATCTATACACTTAACTTTCATGTATGAAATATACGTGCGTGTCCAAATTATAAGATAAAACCCATTTCAGCATGTCCCATACCATGCCTAACAAATTTTTACCCCATAATCAAGCACTATGCATCACACTCATTGCACATGCATGCCACCTTTGGTATCTATACCATAACCATACTTCAAATGATGGATGAGGCATGCTCATACACAAACTAACTACTTTTATGAGGTCACTAGACTCCATATGTGTCATGAAAGTCAAGTACAAATGACACAACAACTAATGCATATTCTCGGATCAAGGTAGTTTATAAGCTAATATGAACAGTTTCGAATGTAGACACAGAAAATATGTCTAATCTTATCGGAATGTTACGAAATTTCAGTATGTTATAGAAGAGACATAGATTAACATTTTCTATGAAGAAACCTAAGTCTACATCTCAATGTATAAAGAGAAGTAATTGCTATCTTCTTTCCAAAATTCTGCAGTAACTTTCAGATTTAGTACTTACAAAAGAAAAATCGTTTCACTTCCATTTGTTCTCAAACTTTAATATGTTATTCCTAAGGACGTGTGCTACAACTTTCATCAAGGGTTTGAGGTCCAATTCTTTCTAGAAAATTACAGAAAATTCATAGAATCATCAAAGGTCTTGCTGTCATCTACAATACAGCTTATTGCTTCAAAGAGTATTAGTCTCGCCTATACATTTTTGCATCCATTTTACTATAACTAGAAGTTGAACTTAATCTAATGGATGTTCTCTTAAATAAACTTGTTATTTTCCTTATCTTCATCATTAGAAATCAAGGCAACACAAAACAAAAGGCTTTCCATCTATACTTCTCTAGAACAGAAACATTTTGCACCGTTTTCTTCATTTCTAGCTCAATCAAACCGTTAGTTTCTCTACCAATCTCTCTAATAGTATTCTTGACACTCTTTCACGGCATCTGAGGGTAATCACAGTATGTTTTCACTCACCTAGAATCCTTACACAGCTCGATACAAAACAAATTCTCACACCTCAACTCACCTACCGCAACATACACCACTCTGCTTTACTCGGCAACCATCACTACTGTTCATAAAATTCTAAACGCAAGTGAACGTGTCGAACAAGTAATATAATGATGAGAAAAAATATCGTCCCACGAAGATCGATGATTAATAAACTAATTAAATACTAAAATAGATTAACTCTAAAATTTATCTAACAGATCAAAATATAATTGAGAATAAATTAAAAACGAAATTTGTAGACTAAATGCAATAAATCGATCAGATAAATATGTTAGAGCATCTGATTTTACCATAACCACTAGATATGAATTTCAGATTATTATGAATACAAGAACGATATCAAACATGTGATAGCGGAATTTCCTAACCTATTTACTATCCTATCTCTAGGTATAGCAAACCTACTCAGTTTATTAATCCACTATATCTCTATGTGAATTAAAATAAACATAAGTGCATTAAAAACTATGAATATTCCCGGCTTACAATGAGTCTTTTGGATCACCTTATCACCGAAAGCTACACAAATAACGCGGTATATCTCTATCCACGTTTAATTCATGGTTATATATTATAATTAGCAATTGCATATTATCACTTCTCAGTCTCAAACATGCACATTAGATCATTCAAGTGGTGGCCGGTCACTCAAAAGCATTAAGCACAATAATATATAACTCACATGAATGAAATCAATTGTAAAATATAAAAATCATGAAATTCACATCATCATGGTTAGGCTACATCGTAGCCCTAACAAAAGAAAATTAGAACATAGTAGATGAATAAATAAAAATATAAATTAAACTCAGCATCTTGAATCAAAGAACAAGAATTCTGTCACCACTTTTGTCTTATCTTCAAAATACTTGAAAAACTCTCTGAACAATAAAAAAAACAATCCAGCAGAAAAAACTCTCTAAAACCTAGCTGCTCTTTCCCTCTTTATTCTCCTCTCCAAGATCCTTATCTCTAAGTAATTGCGCACAAAATCAGGGAGTAAATCAGAGGATTTTGATTTGATATCTATCTCCCACTGCTGCTTGATTTAAATTCCTCGATTTTGCCATCTTTTTCCTTATCTTCTCCATATATCATTATTCTGCATAAATAAGGAAAATTCAAATAATCAGAAGGAATCCAAATATTTTCTCATAGATATTGCATTAATTGTTGCCTAAAATAAGTAAATAACTCTATTTTTATAGAGTTATCAAACCCCAAACTTAACCTTTTGCTAGTCCTCGAGCAAAATCAAGACATAACACATACTCAAGCTAACAACCTCCTCCATGACATCTTTCCATAATTGCTCAAATTCACAATTCAAAGAAAAACACAAATTTCATCCAAACCTTGAAATTGATTTATAAGTTAAGACCAATTCTAACTATGTGATCCAAGTGTGTGTGTGAGAGTCCTCATCTTTTTCGAATTAAATGCAATTCAGATAAATTCACATTGACATGTAACCTCTAAAAAATTCTCAATAATTATGACCAAAACTCATAGGTTTGCTTTTCATTCCTCTCTCCACTAATGTAAGCTAATTATCCAACCAAAAATCAATAGGACTTTTCTCAGGTTGTAATGTAAGGCTGGGCTAAAGGTGAGATAATGGAAATTTTAAGCTCAAATCACCCATCAACACGTTGATTTCTAGGATCTAATTAGAGCCAATGTTACTGTCCAATTTCACTCCTTCAAAATAATTTTTTGCCACCATATATCATCATTCTTTTTTTTCTCTTCTTTTTTTCTTTTTCTTTTTTTTTTTCTTTTGAATTGCTTTATGGTGGAGTTTCTCCCAAAGTCCCTCCTAATATAACATGAAAATTTCCAACCCATTGAGTATCCAAAAGGCTCACTCAATTGAAAGTTGGATAGGGAACCATAAAAGCAATTTTTTTCACAATACACCCCAAACAACTATAGCAATCACTTTTTCTTTTTTTTCTTTTCTTTTTTTTTTTGATACTCCATCCTTCCTCCCAAATTTCTATCAAGCTCAAATAATTTTTTTTTATCCCAAAAGAAAATCAACGTGTTCATAGGGCATGGGACAATGATATAATTTGATAACGGCTACGCTAAATATATATGGGTGCCAATGAAAAATTGGGTAGTAATTAAGGCTCAACGGGGTGACTAGGGATAAATAAACAGGGTTAGCTTGAAAGGCTCAATCGATCCAAAAATTGCCTAAATCATTTTCTCAATTAGATTTAGCTTAGGATTTCGCCTCAAGAGAAAATCAAACAAATTCTAAGATTTGGGTGAAATTTAAGAAAATCACATACTTCACATGAATGTTCTCTAAATTTACACACAATTCAAAAATTAAGGACTTTTAGTGCTTAGTAAGTGGATCAACATAATCAGAATTAAGATTAACTCACACATCAATTGCAAGTTTAAATAAAATTTAAATTTTCCTAAGAATTGCAAAAATTCACAACCAGGAATGTAATCATGATAAAAAAATTTAGCCAAAATTTTTGTCTCCCCCCAAACTTGAATGAAGCAGTGTCCTCAATGCGAATAATAGAAATAGGAAGAAGAAAACTCCCCGATTGTAGGATAACTTCATAGATGACCTTGATGATTAAACTTTTGAAAATTGCTCCCTAATAAATTAACCTGGATAAAACAGAGAAAAGTTAATCTTTTTTTCTTTTTCTTTTTTTGCAAAACATAAAATTAACAATAAATAAAAACATAATTAAAATGCTTGGGTTGCCTCCCAAGAAGCGCTTGCTTTATAGTTTTCAGCCAAACTATCTCAGATGTCGCTAATCTGGAGGATGAAGTTCAAATGTGGTCTTCCGCTTGTTGTAACCACCTTCAAAGTAGGGCTTCAAATGTTGATCATTCACTACTTGTTGCATCTTCAGGTTCAAACGCCTCCGAGGTTGGATAGTGGGTTTATATTGTTCTTCCATCAAATCTGTCAAAGAAGAAGATATAATTATCGGTAAAGAAGAAACTCCATCTAAATAAGCATATTTCAAATGAGAAGGTAAAGGTTTGAGTTCAAGAATTGGAGGCTCTTCAATTGATGGTTTAGGCTTTGTAATGTGTTGTCCCAACTCCTCAAATTTAATTGCCTTTTGCCTTGAATATGGTGGAATTGCCTCCATAAAATTTGCGTACTCCTTTATCTCTTCATTCTGAATATCTTTGTCCCTTGGTTGAATCAGACATGCTTCAAGTGGATCTTTAAAAATATTTTCCTGAAAAACCTTATTCACCAACTTGTCAACTGTCTCAATTCTAAAACAAGAATTATCATCAGATGGATATTTCATTGCTTTAAAAACATTAAATGAAACAAGATCATCTTGAACTCTAAGGATCAACTTCCCTTGTTGCACATCGATAAGAGCTCTTCTGTTGCTAGAAAAGGTCGACCTAAGATAAGTGGTACCTCAAAATCTTCCTCCATGTCAAGAACTATGAAATCTGCAGGAAAGATAAATTTGTCAACTTTTATCAAAACATCTTCCACAATACCTCTCGGATATTTAATTGATCGATCGGCCCGGTTGAAGTGACACGTGGTTGCTTTTACCTCACCCAATCCTAATTTCTTGAAAATTGAATAAGGCATCAAATTAATACTTGCACCTAAATCACATAATGCCTTTTTAAAGTAAGAATCTCCAATAGTGCAAGGAATAGTAAAACTCCCTGGATCTTTTAATTTCGGAGGCAATTTGTTTTGTAGGATGGCTGAACACTCCTCATTTAACTTCACGGTTTCATAATCCTCCAATTTCCTTTTGTTTGCCAAAATCTCCTTCAAAAATTTTGCATAACTAGGCATTTGCGCTAAAGCATCTGCAAAAGGAATGTTAATGTGCAATTTTTAAATACATCAAGAAATTTAGAAAATTGCTTATCTATTTTGTGCTTGGAGTCGCGAGGGAATGGAATTGGCGGTACATATGGCTTGGGATTATCTGGAAAAAGTTTACTCTTGCTTGTCTCCTTTGATTGTTTATTGGTCACCTCTTCCTTGTCTCGACAATCTCTTCTTCTCCCACTTGTTTACCACTTCTCGGGGTAATAGCCTTTATGTTTTCAATTGGATTTTCTCTGTGTTACTCGGCAAAGAACCTTGTTGTCTCCCGACATCATGCTTGCTAACTAACCCACTTGCATCTCCAAATTTCTGATTGAAGCCTCTTGGTTTTGAAATCTCACATCCGTGCTTTTGATGAAGTCATGAGTTGTATTAGCAAGTTTGGTGACTATATCTTCCAAATTTGACTTTGTCTCTTCCGATTGTTTGAATCCTGTGATCTTGTCACATTCTGATTATTCCATGAAAAATTTGGATGATTGCGCCATCTCGGATTGTACGTGTTGGAGTAGGGATTATTCTGTGACCTGTTAAAATTCCCAACAAAGTTAGAATTTTCACTAGATTGTTTAAAAGTATTACCTACCTGACACGCTGTGCTAACATGTCCTCCACCACAAAAATCACATGTTAAATTCTGAATTTTCATGACCGAAACACTCATATTATCAAGCTTTTTGTTGAGTGTTTCAAATTGCGCACAATTGCAGTAAAAGCATCCACTTCGTGAACTCCGCTAACTTTTCGCATTGGTAGTCTCTCAGTAGGCCATTGATAACTATTGGACGCCATCTCCTCTAATAAATTGTAGGCTTCTTCTGGTGTTTTATTATTTAGAGTTCCTCCTGCAGCTGCATCAATCATAGAACGAAGATTTGCACTAGAGCCATTATAAAAAGTTTGTACTCATACGGGTAGTCCATGATGTGGGCATCTCCTAAGAAATTCTTTGAATCTTTCCCATGCTTCATATAATGATTCATTATCCATCTGCATAAAATTAGTAATATCGTTACGCATCTTCGCAGACTTTGCAGGTGGAAAGAACTTACCAAGAAATTTCTGAGCCATATCATTCCATGTAGTGATTGATCCTCCAGGAAGAGAAGAAAGCCAAATTTTAGCTTTGTCTCTAAGAGAGAATGGAAATAATCTCAATCTAATAGCAGCATCTGTAACTCCATTATATTTAATGGTGTCGCAGATTTCAAGAAAAGCATCGATGTGAGCGTTTGGATCATCGCTTGGTAGCCCACTGAATTGCACTGATTGTTGAAGCATCTGAATAAGTGACGGCTTGATCTCAAAATTGTTTGCTTGAATTGCAGGTCTTCTGATACTTGATGTGGTGCCTTGAACTGTTGGCGCAGCATAATCTCTTAAGAGTCTACGTGGATTTTCATTCTCACCGTCTGCCATCTTAGCGTGATTTCTCTGTTCTCTCAGTCGCCTTTTGAATGTACGCTCGATTTCTGGATCAAGCTCAACAAGTTTCCCTTGTTGGCTACGTGTCATAAACCGATGTACACCCTGAAAAATAAAACAAAAATAAAGCTAGATTAAACTTAGAATTATCTGGTATCAATATTAATTAGTATTAAACAAACGATCCCCGGCAACGGCGCCAAAAAATTGTTCATAAAATTCTAAACGCAAGTGAACGTGTCGAACAAGTAATATAATGATGAGAAAAAATATCGTCCCACGAAGATCGATGATTAATAAACTAATTAAATACTAAAATAGATTAACTCTAAAATTTATCTAACAGATCAAAATATAATTGAGAATAAATTAAAAACGAAATTTGTAGACTAAATGCAGTAAATCGATCAGATAAATATGTTAGAGCATCCGATTTCACCATAACCACTAGATATGAATTTCAGATTATTATGAATACAAGAACGATATCAAACATGTGATAGCGGAATTTCCTAACCTATTTACTATCCTATCTCTAGGTATAGCAAACCTACTCAGTTTATTAATCCACTATATCTCTATGTGAATTAAAATAAACATAAGTGCATTAAAAACTATGAATATTCCCGGCTTACAATGAGTCTTTTGGATCACCTTATCACCGAAAGCTACACAAATAACGCGGTATATCTCTATCCACGTTTAATTCATGGTTATATATTATAATTAGCAATTGCATATTATCACTTCTCAGTCTCAAACATGCACATTAGATCATTCAAGTGGTGGCCAGTCACTCAAAAGCATTAAGCACAATAATATATAACTCACATGAATGAAATCAATTGTAAAATATAAAAATCATGAAATTCACATCATCATGGTTAGGCTACATCGTAGCCTAACAAAAGAAAATTAGAACATAGTAGATGAATAAATAAAAATATAAATTAAACTCAGCATCTTGAATCAAAGAACAAGAATTCTGTCACCACTTTTGTCTTATCTTCAAAATACTTGAAAAACTCTCGAACAATAAAAAAAACAATCTAGCAGAAAAACTCTCTAAAACCTAGCTGCTCTTTCCCTCTTTATTCTCCTCTTCATAGAATATATCCAAGATCCTTATCTCTAAGCAATTGCGCACAAAATCGGGGAGTAAATCAGAGGATTTTGATTTGATAACTATCTCCCCTTCTTTGCTTGATTTAAATTCCTCGATTTTGCCATCTTTTTCCTTATCTTCTCCATATATCATTATTCTGCATAAATAAGGAAAATTCAAATAATCAGAAGGAAATCCAAATATTTTCTCATAGATATTGCATTAATTGTTGCCTAAAATAGGTAAATAACTCTATTTTTATAGAGTTATCAACTACACCTTGCTCGACAATCACAGCTCACTCACTCTCAAGTTCTGAACATGCAAGGCTCAAATGTAACATGCAATGACTTGTAGCCTCAATCTAGAACTCATCTAGTTCAATCCAACACAAAACAACAACATCACATCTAATCCTCCACCATTCAGCTAGATCCGCAAGTTCCTTGACAAAACCAGTGGATAACTTCTAGTTTAGAGACTCATCTTTCCTTACCTTTGTTCAGCTACTTGATGACTCAACACCCTTCAAAGATTAGCACCTATTCTCACGCAAGAAGAAGAAGAAAAATCACTGGAGTGCTGCTGATTTTCTTTGCTGCTCGACCGAGAGAGAGAGAGAGAGAGAGAGAGAGGAAAAAGAAAAGAGTTTCGGTTTTGCTTTGGAGAGAGAGATGATGAGAGTTATGAGGGGAACTGAAATAGAGTTAATAGAGCTAGCCTTTAGGATAGGTTAATCATTAGATTTGCTAATGATGGTGTCTTCCTTGGTTGTTTCGGTTTTTAGGAAAGAAAACCATGGGAGAAAAGAAGATTCGTGGCTTCCATGCACGACTTCCTTTCAACACCTGTCGATCGATATTAATTAACCTTTAAGCCGTGTCGTTAGCCAGTTTATTAGTTTCTCATGTTTTTCACTTAATTCCATTTCGAATCCACTAAATTCCAATCCTCTTGTAATTATACAAATCTATGAAATCATATGACATATTAACAACTAAGTGTTAATCTACGAGGAGTTTATCACAAGAAATGCTAAAGTTAGAAATCAATGTTAGCATTACAATCACTAATCAAATCATCATAACTATAATCTATAAACTTGATCGAAAATAGAATTACTCGGGCCTAAATACCCATCTCTGACCCAACAGGCTCATTCAACGATAATTCGGCCCACTAAACTTAATTCACCATTCTAGCAAATCTGCGTCTTGGCCCACTCTAAGCCAAGTCCAAGCCCATAATCTCTCATCCGGCTTACAAAATCCAATTCGTGTGGCCCGCTAACTTATTAAGCCCACACATTACTCACGGTCCATCGGGTTTGCTTTCTGGCCCGATTTAAAATAATCCGAGCTCTTAACAATCTGATTATACTAATAGGGTCGGTGAATTTTTGGGATGTCACACTACCGCTGTGTAGGTACTCTCTCTTGACACTCGACCTGTTTGAGTTGTCCTCATAATATTGATACTTGCAACTATCTAGGTATCCCTGTCTTTAGGTACTTCCACTGTCTAGGTACCCTCATATCGACACTCGACCTGTTCGAGTCGTCTTCAGAATTTAGATGCTTG
This sequence comes from Eucalyptus marginata, assembly GCA_014182565.1. NCBI lineage: Eukaryota > Viridiplantae > Streptophyta > Magnoliopsida > Myrtales > Myrtaceae > Eucalyptus > Eucalyptus marginata. The sequence goes on along the minus strand of CM024593.1, from coordinate 19,152,899 downwards.
CTATGACATCTTGAAATTCGACCGCAACTCGATAATATGAATTGGGTATTTTGTTGATGCGCCTATGGTCACTTTACTCTGAGCTGGCCCCTCACGAGTGGACTAATCTATTAGGTGAAGCCGTTAAGGGATATAAACGCGATAGACTAGAGAATTCGATCAGAAATCAATTGCTCAACCATAATAATTGACAAGGGTCAATACGACACCATATAATTGAGTTGAGATCGGATATAAGTCAATTCGACGAAAACACGTAATTGAATTGCAGGTGATTCCGCACGATTGCGATATTCGTGTCGAACAGCTATAACCGATTTTCTATCGATAGTGCACTCGAGACACATATTTGAAACTTTGCAATTTTCACAACAACCGAGAGTTGTCTATGATTCGGAGATACACAAACGTGGATAAAAAATTATCGACCATGGGTCAAACGCGCTGAAATCCCTAAAAGCTACCTGATAGGTTAGGTTGTACTAAAATCGCGTTCGGTCGATTTTAATCACGAAATTGAACTCGGTTTCAGGAATCGAACATTTGAGCATGTCATAATTTATTTTTAGGACTCCGTCTCATCTTTCGAGAAAATTCCGTCGAGTCGGGAATTTTGCAAAAAAAAAATCCAAATTGGACAAAAAGAATTTTTGGAAATTCGGATGGGTACCTTTGATTAGAGTTTTGGCCACCAATTTGTTTTATTTGTGGAGAATTAAAGGGAAATTCGTATGGTAGCTCCAAGGGGATAAATTGGCCACCAAATTGAATTTACTAGTGAGGAATTGGAAGGAAATTGGAGGAAAATTCGTAGGGGCTATTGGGTTGTTGCTTTTGGCCTTCAAATTGGCTTGTTTGTGAAGCTTTGGAAGGGAAAATCACCATTGATTGATGCCTTGACATTAGGGGGTTGAAGACTTTGTGGTTTATGCACTCAAGTGCTAGATATTTCAAGTGGATGCTCATTGGTTGCATGGTTGACTATCTTGGCTCCTTGTCCCCCTTGTCCCCCCTTCTTCCTCATTCATGCGACCAGCCCCCAATATAAGCCAACTTTAGCTTCTTTTTCTTCACTTCATCTTCTTCATTTCCCTTCCATTAAAGCTGCAAGGCACCAACCTTCCACTTCCAGCAAACAGCCCGCCACTCCACCGTCTTCAGTCCAGCGCCTCACCACCGAGCCACGATGCCAGCCTCACCAGCTCCTTCGCAAGCCCAGTCCCCTGTGACCAGCATCTCCGAGCCGCTAGCTTGCGTCCAGGCCACCGCCGTCCAACTCCAGTCACGGCCTCCTCCCGTCTGAACCCCAGCCCAGCTCGCCATCGGCGGTCCACCAGCCATCTGCCATCAGCCCACCTCACCGTCGCAACCGTCCAACCCCCAAGCTAAGCCCGATCCAGCTCAGTCCAAAACCGGCTTCCAACAGCAAGCTGTGAGGCTTGTTGGCATTTTTCAGCCTCTCCCGACCCTTCGTTGGAGTCGCCGTAGGCACGGGATCTCACCGTCGTCGCGCCACCGTCGCCGTGAACCCATTTTCTTGCTAATCTGGTGAGTTAGCATCCTAATATCTGATTAGGGTGTTAATTATACTTAGGGGGATTAGTTTAAGGTTAATTAGGATTAAGGGTTAATTTAGTTAATGTAACTAGTAGTTGGTTAGTTAGTTAGATGGACTACTTAGTTAGATTAGTTAGTTAGGTGGTTAGTTAGGTTAGTTTAATTAGTTCAATTAGGTTAGTTCGGTTAGATTATTTAAATTAATTAAGTGTTTTAGTTTAAATAATTTGCAATTTATTTAATTAATTATAATTAGTGTAAATTGTACCGAGATAGTCGGTTTGTAGAATTTTACGATGATTGTAATGGTTGAATAGATTTGTGAAATTGAGTGCTAAATTATGCAATTGAGTGCTTGGGGATGTTTTTGATTATTATTGCAAAAATTCGATTTTATGGTATTTAATTAGAAAAATACCTAGTGTCAGTTTTTTATGCCAAAAATATTTTACATACTACATAAAATCGTGGAGTTTTTAAATGGGAGAGTATCGTGTTTTGTGGAACGAGTTGACTGTGTGACCATGCACAATTATTTCACCGGCTATTTTTAATACGAAGAAAATTGGCAGTATTTGAGTGCAAAGCACGATGTTCTTGGCCGAGCATGGATGTGCATGTGGTCACTATCGGAACTCGTCACCCAATGAAAGTCGGGGAGGCGATGCTTGATTAAGTTCGGATACCCTTGACAACGGATGCCGGTTGCAGTAGAGGCTGGATTGATGCTCCTTCGAGAATGCCGTCTAGATGTAGATGTTGCCATGCCCGACGAAGCGGGACAATGTCGAATGACCGCCGACTGATGAGTTAGCCGTGGCCGTTGGGTCGTAAATAATTGGAACACGCTTGAGTGATTGAGATAGCCGCACCTAATTATGGGACAAAATTATGTGGCACGGAATGGGACGTGTCATAACGATTTGGCCTTATAATCGGGACCCTAGTGAATATTTGATGAATGATATGAGGTGTTCCAATTATTGAATACATTTACTATATGCATATGATATATGAGATGTATTAATGTGCAGGGAGGTGCTGAGGTAAGGTAAGTCTTATATGGTTTATGTTTAGGCCGCCTCTAGGTGAATTCTCGTCCTAATCGGGGTTTAGGGTGTTGACTCGCTGAGATTTTGTCTCACCCCGTCGTGGTTTCAAATTTTTCAGGTCTTTAGATGGAGGTACGCCACGTCTGTTTTGGGTGGCCACGGGAGGCGGAGACGAAGACTACCCTTCTCCCCATCCACGGGACCCTCTAGACCCGTGATCTTGTGGTGACCACTCTTTGGGTCGATAAGGACCTACCTCACTTGGTACCTCATCGCTTCAAAGCGTGGTTCCGTAACGAGCCTAACAGGGTTCGAGAGGGCCCCTTGGATGGTTTTGATGGACTTGCCGTCGATACCGAGTATGAGGAGGTACTCAACCCCATCGTGGATGCCGATATTTTGGAAGATATTGTGGTGACCCGGGGCCCGAAGCTGAAGGGCTCAGAGTAGAAGTAGCTAATCCTTTAGACATCGACATCCCTGACGGTGTCGTGGTAGACTCGGATCCCGAGTAGGTAAGTTTCAGGATAAGATTGGCTTAGTAGCTTCTTTTTGGACATTGACTCCTGTATGTGTTATAAAGTGTGTTTTGTGAAAATTAGTTGTCCTACTTTTCTATCCCATGTTTGATTGGTGTATGGAGTTTATGAATTTGCTTCTATGTGTGCATAAAATGAATGGGTCGGCAACGCGTCCTGGGAACGTTGCAATTTCAGTCGACTGCCGATGGATGTGCACGCGCTCAAGGTTCGGGGCGTGACACTTGCACTGACCAAGTATCCCATCGTTCATTAGTGCCTATCACCATCTGGGTACTCTCTCCTATCGACACTCGAATTGTTTGAGTTGTCCTCAAAATATTGATACTGGTAACTGCTCAAGTATCCCGTTGTTTTCGAGCACCTGAAGTCCTCCAGGTACTGTCTTCCCGTGACACTCGATTTGTCCGAGTTGTCCTTAGATTACATCGTTGAATACTAGTAACCGTCCAAGTATTCCACTGCTTTGTGTGCCTGCGGTTACCCAAATATTCCAACCCTTTTGAGCACCTGCAGCTATCCAGGTAAGCCTCATGCTACATTCAAATTTATCTTACCAGGAGATGGGAGGCCTTCACGAATATGCGAGGTGCGTCCTCAATATTCCCATTACCAGGAGGTGGGAGACCTTCACAAATATGTGAGGCGCATCCTCGATATTCCCATATGTGTGGCGCATCCTAGATATTCCCAATTACCAAGAGGAGGGAGACCTTCATGAATATGCGAGGTGCGTCCTCGATATTCATATTCCAATTACTAGTAAGTGGGAGACCTTCACGAATATGTAAGGCGCGTCCTCAATATTCTCAATTACTAGAAGGTGGAAGACCATCACGAATATGCGAGGTGCGTCCTCGATATTCCAACTACCAGGAGGTGGGAGAACTACACGAATATGCAAGGTGCGTCCTCAATATTCCATATACCAGGAGATGAGAAACTTCACGAATATGCGAGGCGCGTCTTCGATATTCAAATTGCCAGGAGGTGAGAGACCTTCATGAATATGCGAGGTATGTTCTCGATATTCCCAATACCAGGAGGTGAGAGACTTTCACGAATATCCCAGGTACATCCCCAATATTCACATTACCAGGAGGTGAGAGACCTTCACAAATATGCGAGGCACGTCCTCGATATTCCAAATGCCAGGAGGTGAGAGACCTTCGCGAATATCCCAAGTATGTCCTCGATATTCCCATTACCAGGAGGTGAGAGACCTTCACGAATATGCAAGGTACGTCCTCGATATTCCCATTACCAGGAGGTGAGAGACCTTCACGAATATCTGAGGGACGTCCTCGATATTCCCATTATCGGGAGGTGAGAGACCATCACGAATACGCGAGGCACGTCCTCGATATTCCCATTACCAGGAGGTGAGAGACTTTTACGAATATCTCAGGTACATCCTCGATATTCCCATTACTGGAAGGTGAGAGATCTTCACGAATATGCGAGGCGCGTCCTCGATATTCCCATTTCCAGGAGGTGAGAGACCTTCATGAATATGTGAGGCACGTCCTCGATATTCCCATTACTAGGAGGTGAGAGACCTTTACGAATATCTCAGGTACATCCTCGATATTCCCATTATTGGGAGGTGAGAGATCTTCACAAATATGCGAGGCACATCCTCGATATTCCAACTACCAGAAGGTGGGAGACCTTCACGAATATCCCAGGCACGTCCTCGATATTCCATTACCCAGAGGTAAGAGACCTTCATGAATATGCGAGGTACGTCTTCGATATTCCCATTACCAGGAGGTGAGAGACCTTCACGAATATCCGAGGTACGTCCTCGATATTCTCATTAACAGGAGGTGAGAGACCTTCACGAATATGCAAGGCACGTCCTCGATATTCCCATTACCAGGAGGTGAGAGTCCTTTAAGAATATCTTAGGTACATCCTTGATATTCCCATTGCTGGGAGGTGAGAGATCTTCACGAATATGCGAGGCGCGTCCTCGATATTCCAACTACTAGGAAATGTGAGACTTTCACGAATATGCGAGGCACATCCTCAATCTTCCAACCGCCGGGAAGTGAGAGACCTTCACGAATATGCAATATACGTCCTCGATATTCCATCTACCAGGAGACCTTCGTAAACGACCAGGTATTCTCCAGAGTTTAGTACTTGTGATTATCTAGGTACTCCTTCAATGCCTGCGAACGTCCAAGCACCCTCCAGAGTTTATACTTGTGATCATCTAAGTACCCCTTCTATACCTGCAAACGACCAGGTATTTTCCAGAGTTTAGTACTTGTGATCATCCAGGTACGCCTTTGATGCCTGCAAACGTCCGGGTATCGTCCAAAGTTTGTACTTGTGATCATCCAAGTACCCCTTCGATGCCTGCAAACAACTAGGTATCTTCCAAGGTCCGTACTTGTGATCATCCAAGTACTCTTTCAAAGCCTGTGAATTACCAGGTACCCCTTCGACGCTTGTGAACGACCAGATATCCTCTAAGTTTGTGCTTGTGAATATCCAGGTACTCTTTTCAATACCTGTGAATGTACAAGTATCTTCAACAAACAAATGCCTTAAGAAAGGTCGGCGCATCCCCTGAGAAAGGTCTGGTACCAACCAGTATCCTTGACAGAGATCAGGCGCCCCACAAACAAATGCCTTGAGAAAGAGCGGCACATCCTCTGAGAAAGGTCGGGTACCAACCGATATCCTTGACGAAGATTAGGCACCTCACAAACAGATGCTCTGAGAAAGGTCAGTGTATCCCCCGAGAAAGGTCGGGTACCAACCAGTGTCCTTGACAAAGATCAAGCACCCCACAAACAGATGCCCTAAGAAAGGTCGGCGCATCCACCGAGAAGGTCGGCGCATCCCCCGAGAAGGTCGGGTAACCATCCGGTGTCCTTGACATAGATCAAGCACCTAACAAACAGATGCCCTAAGAAAGGTCGGCGCATCCCCCGAGAAAGGTCGGGTAATCATCCAGTATCCTTGACAAAGATTAGGCACCCAATAAATAGATGTCCTGAGAAAGATTGGCACATCCCCCAAGAAAGGTCGGGTAAACAACTTATTTCTTTAACAAGAGACCAAAGAATGGTTCGGGTCCTAGAAAAGCAATTTCCCATCAAGGCTACCGAAGAAAGGTTCGAGTCTTGGAGAAGCAACCTCCTCACGTCACCAGGTAAGATGATGCCCCGATACTTGCCAAACTCGGGGTTCGCACCCTATCTCATTCCCAGTAAGTAACTACAGGTATCTTCTTATCTCTCCTAGTATGTATAATGATATATTTCTCTTTTTCTACATAAGACACTAGGTCCCAAATAAGATATAATCGATTGCATATTCATAGACAAAATTTAGGTATCAGTTTGTCTTTGAATGCAACCTCTGTGAGCTCACCTTCAAAGAGGGGCAGCTATTGACACCTAAATTTCGCCAAGTTTTTTTTAATTAAGGCTTAGCTTTTATTTTCCTTTTTTTCTACATTTTTTTCAGATAATAATAATAATAATAACAACAAAAAAATTAATAATAACAACAAAAAAAAAGTAGCCCGTTGGGGTGGGCCTTTTGCGCCTGTGCCCCCTTCTTTCCCCCTTTTGCATGGGCTCCTAAAGCTTGGCCTCTTTTCTCCCCCGGCCCGGCCCCCTTCTCTTATTTGTCTTCTTCTTCATGTTGTCTTCTTCCCCGATCGGATTAGTAGTATGTGCCGGAGGCTAGGATGCGTGCGACGCCGAAATGGATAAGGAGACGGTGACGTATGATGGAGTGGATGCGTCTTCACTGTGAGGCGGCCTAGCTAGAGCCACCTCGATGGATGGGACGTCGGTTCGGCCAACGGAGGACATTCAGTGCGCGCAGGACTGGCGGCCGAACCTCCGTCGACCGGCCCCCCCTTGCCTATAAATAGGGCATTGGGGGAAGGCCAAAATCATGGTGAAGAGAGAACTTGAGGCAGCTAGCTTCAACCACTTCCCTTGAGAAATATCAGGGGAGGTCCGAGAACCAGCAGTTGGAGATTCAAATTTGGCTAGAGAGAAGTTAAGGTCGGAGGAGGGAGGCTAAGCGAGGTTAGCCAGAAAAAAAGGGGGGTCAGATCTGGGCAAGGGGGTTCTAAATCTGCAAGATAAAGGTTGAGGAAGAGAGAAATCGAAGAGAGAGGGCCAGATCTAGCAAAGTTCAACCACCGCCCCATCAGCGAGCCTATCAGCCCTTTAACAACGTGTTCCCGTCCAGCCTGACGCAGTCAAGCTGCTGTTTGTTGTCGCCCCCCTTTCACAAATCGGGGCCAAGTTGATGCCATCCCCATACCACGCTGAACCGTTGCTATTCGTCTCGCCACCGTGACTCAACCCCCACACCGTCCCTACTGCCGCTCGTCTCTATCAGCATCATCTTCGGTCATCGTCGTCCCATTGCATCTCGCTAGGCCTGACACTTGTCACCCATCTCGTTGCCCTACCGTTGGGCTTGTGGTCGCTCAACGACGGGCTACTGCCCCCCAGATCCGCCGCTATTCCAGAGCCCAAAACCTAGTGTGAATCGAAGCCCCCGTCGCAGAGTTTTTCCTTGCCATGCTGGGCCGTCACCACTTCCCACGCCGCCGTGTCGACATTGCGGATAGGTAATAGCCGCTACTTGTCACATCGTCGCCATCACTTTTCCTCCCAAAACCCTAGCCGCCACTTGCTAAGCCGTCACCGTCGTCTCCCCTTTGAGAACCTAGCCACCGCCCGACGCATCGTCGTTGTCATTCTACCCCCCCCTCGAAATCGTAGCTACCGCCGGAATCCTACGGCGAGGTGGAGGCTAGCGACGGCCTCGTGGCCGCTATGCTGCAGAGGCAACAACGGCTTCGAAGCTAGGTTGGCCAGGTCAAGCTTGTGACCCGGTTCTCCTAGGGTTTAGCCACACGGGCCGGGTCAAGCTCGATCGATTTTGGCTTCGGGTAGGGATTCGCAGTGGGCCATCTGATTTTCGAGCCTCAGTTGGGCCATTTCTATTCCAAATCTGCTGGGCCAAAGAATTAGAGTTGGGCCTCATTTTGGCTCGGGCCCGTGTCTCAGGTTCATTCCAGTTCCCCGATCGTTTATAATATTATATTATTATTATAATAATAAATAGTATTTTAATAAAATATATATTTTCAAAAAAAAAATAGTCAAATAAAAAATATCCCATGTTTTCCAAAAAGCCCAAAAAAATCAGAAAAAGTCAAAAATGATTTATATTTTCAAAAAGACCAATAAAATCCAAAAAAAAAAAAAAAAAGATTTTTAATTGTTGAAAAAAAAAATGAGAAAAAGACCCAAAAAATGTGTTTTTCCTCCATGAAATGCATGGAAAAATCCCTCAAAAATCCAAAAAGCCTTAGGGTTTAAACAAGATTAGGTACCGAAAAGGCATTAGTGATTAACTAATGCAATCAAGTCCCCAAACCTAGTTTCTCTTGTTGCATAGGAGCGAATATTTCTCTCAATATTTCGCTTGAGTTTCTAATCGACCCACCCCAATTTGGTTAGTGGCGACTCAATTAAAAACTTGGACTTTTAAGTCGTGAATTGGCAGACTTGGGAGAGTCCAGGCTAAGCCTAATAAACTTAGCCAAACCATTAAACCTCCACAGGCGCCCGCCATAATTGAGCGCTGAAAAAAGAGGTTGCGACAATGGGTTCGTTTGGCTCGACTTTGGGAAAATGAATTTGGGAAAATGTAAATACCTTTGAGGTAAAGGGGTTTTCCAAAATACTACACCATTTGATAAATTATAACCTCAAATAGCATTGGAAAATAACTTTAACATAAATACTTTGTTTGGTAAAACCCACATTTATAAAGGACTTTTTCCATTTTTTTTTTTTTAGTTTGAAAATTGAATCTTATGTAGTTTAGCCACCGGCCGAATGGCCAGATCTCGCCGCCTAAAGGCTAGATTTGGCTTCCAGACTGCCAAATCTCACCGTTGAACAACCAGATTTGACCTCCAAACCATTAGATCTAACCTCCTGAATAGACTTAAGATAAGTTTTGTCAATTTCAAAACATCAAAGGAGTTTTCTCCAACAATCTCTCCCTTTTTTATGGTGACAAAACTTCCCTGCAGAATTTTAAAATTTATAACCTACAAAACAACTCTTAGCAGTACATGATATCTTATAAAATCAGTTAGTTAAGGATCTAGGTAGCATCAATTCTGCAACCATAGAAAACACGTTAATCTTGAAAACATTAAACACATATCAATATTTAAACATCCTCATCCATAACCATCACCTCAAAAGAATATCACCACAAAAGTTACTGCAGAGTAAGTATTCAAGACAAACTTAAACCAAATCAAAGAGTTAAGTTTAAAAAATTAAATCTGCACATTCTCCCCTTTTTTGTCAATAGCAAAAAGTTGAGAATGTCAAAATAGATAAGAGATAAAAAGAGTCAAGGTTGTCTTGGAATTCGAACGAGCTGGAAATCCCCCATTGACTGCACTGCCTCTTCAATCTTCTAGAACTGGAGATGAACATTCTCTACTTGTGTCTAAACAGTCTGGATAATCTATAGAGTCTGATCATGCTTGGCCACAATCTGAGATACTTACTGATTCAAAGTCTGTACTTGAGTATCTAAGAACTGTACCTTTTTAGTGTGAAAGTCAGAAGATGATTTCAACGCAGTATGTAGTTTTTGAATCTCAATCTCAATTGCATATTGCTGAGCCTTTACCTCTAAAAGAAGTTCCATCATCCTTGGATAATCAGCATCTTGTGCAGTCTGCGCACTGGCTTCAGCGAGTGGAGTTCATGGAGAGTTGAGAAATGAGGGAACATCAGCTTATCTAGTTCCATGACTCAGTGTGGATTCTACAATGTCAACTTCAGGAAAATGAGAAGCATAGACATCTTCTGGATGTGCATGAGATCTATTGATATCATCACTCGCAAAAATAGGAGAAGAAGTCCCTATTTTCTCAACAGCTCCCCATGTTTCTATGCCTACAAGTGGAGAAATGATTTCTTCTTCTTGAGTCTTCTCGTTTGTAGGACGAGAGTGATGTGCTTCTTCTGTACGTAGTCCAATTTGACCACTTTGAGTTGCTTTAGAATCTGCAGATAAAGATATGGCAATGATCGCCTCATAAGATTCATCAGTAGGACCTCTTCCTTCTTCATCTCTTGCTTCATCCTTCTCTGGTTCTGCTTCTTCTTCTGGCTCTACTTCTGCTCTGTCTCGTTCAATGGGTTCCTCAGAACCAGCACATCCTCGAAGATTCTTCAAAGCAAGGGCAGAAATTGTGAGATCATCATCATCATCCTCTTCATCCTGCAGGATGAGAGATCTTCTCTTCTTCACAGGTTCTTTTACAATCTCCTTGCATTTTCTCTTCTTTGCAGCAGAATCTGCTTTGGTTTTGCTAGAGGACTCCTTCTTCATGCGCTCCAGAACCTTGTTCAAATCTTTCAGCCTCATTTTCGAAATCATTTTTAGTCATATAACCATAAGAGCAACAGTTCGAGAACAGAATGAGGCAGGAAACTCAATCTGAAAATGTCTAAACAGCTTGGTAACCAGCATGGAGTAAGGTAAATGTCTTTTGTCATTCACAACCATCCTATACATGTGCATTAGGATGGTATGAGGAAGTGAAAACCTCATCCCATCGCAGATTGCAAACATGAGCCATGCTTCGAACCTGGAAACATTTGTCTTAGATGCAGCCTTCAGTTTGATGCAATTAATGACCACTTTGTGCAACAGAACGTTTGAGGCTGACAGTTTGGAATAAGTGATACCTCCTTCCAGCACTCTGTCCTTGACAAGAAACCTCATTGCTTGACCAAAAGAGACATTCATTGGTTGGAAACCACTCATTTCCACCCCCAATAATATATGCCAATGTGTCAACATCCACCACATAGGCTTTGTCATACATAGTAAATGTGATATGATTCTAGTCAAGAAAAGAAAGGTTCGAATAGAAATAAACAGTCAACTCTGGATAAGCAATAGTTGTCTCAGAACAAAAATTCTCTAGTTGAAGTAAGGCTAACTTCTCCCTCAAGTTAACCCTGATCGAGTCCAGGAAGTCAAAATCAATAGTACGAGGGTTCATCACACCTCTCTTCAACATCTGTGAGAAAACCTTTTATGTTCCTTAGAATGAAACAACCTCATTCTTTCTCCAGGAACATCTGCAGTAACACCCATTCTTGGTTGAAAATTAGAATAAAATTTCTCATCATCATCCTTGTTCTCATGATGATTTGAACCGAACTTAGGGTCTGTAGGAAAATGAAGAAAGGCATTGTTTGCCAATCCTTTTGGTGCTATACCTAACTATTCCATCCTACTTAAGAACAAAGTTTCATTCTTGTAACCTTTCTCTCTAAGAAAGTCATTGATGAAAGACATGGGAGTACCACCCTACTTTAAATGAGTGTACAGCTTATTGAGAACCTGGGGTCTCGAGGCTTTGAGTGGTTCTGCATCTTCTACAACTTCGTCCTCCAGAGGTTCGCGAGGAACATCCTGAGTAAAAAGCTGCTAGGAGTGTTGTGGAGAGTTGCGCAGAGAGTGTTTCTCAATGAGATCGAAATGAGTCGGCCCTTCTAGCATGCTCCTTGGTCCTTGGTTGGCAATTTGGGAGGATTTACTTTGGAAAGACATTCTTGCAAGCTTGGATACCGCAAACCTGCTAAATCAACGTCTGAATATCCAAGAAGAGTAAAGTCTCATTCTTTTGGATACCACAGACCTAGCTTTGGACAAGTTGCAACATATTTAATAATGTGTTTTACAGCACTTAGATGAGATTCTCTTGGATCAGACTAAAATCTAGCACACATGCATACATTGAATAAAATATTAGGTCTAGAAGCAGTAAGGTAGAGAAGTGAACCGATCATGCTTCTATAAAGTTTTTGATCTACTTTCTTCCATTCTTCATCCTTGTCCAGTTTCGAATAACTTGACTAGGAGTCTCTGTTTTCTTGCAATTCTCAACCTAAATTTCTTGATGAGCTTTTTGGCATATTTTTCTTGGTGAATGTATACCTTTCTTCAATTGTCTAACTTGAAATCCCAGAAAGAAAGTTAACTCACCCATCATGCTCATCTCGAATTCATCCTGCATAGACTTTGAAAATTTCTTGCAAAGACTTTCGTTAGGAGAACCAAAAATAATATCATCTACATAAATTTGTACTAGTAGAAAGTCTTTTCCTTCTTTCTTTATAAACAAGGTTGTATCGACTTTTCCCTTTTCAAAACCATTCTGAGTTAGAAACTTATTCAACCTCTCATACTAGTGTCACGGGCCGATCGATTAGGATCATGACCGCGAGGCGACTTGGGCAACCTTGGATCACCCAAGCCAAGCCTTGCTCAATCAATGCTCGCACACTCGCTTGCACACCCGGATCATAGAGAGAGAAAGCTTCTAGAGAGAGAGACTCTGGAGAGAAAGAAACTTGTATTACTGAAAAGGATTGGATGGATACAAATGAGGGGGAGGGCACCCCTTCTTATACTCGAGGCCCTCTAGTTACATCCGTTGATCTAGATCTTAACCGGTGGACGAGATCGCACCGCCTTAACTACCGACACTGATGGCGGCTACTAACCACCGACATAAATGAAAGCTATCAACTACCGACATAAATAGAGATAGAGTCTAATTACGGTTTTGCCCGCACTTGGATACTTCGGGGAGAAGACTTGGCGAGAACCCGAGTGAAAGTAGGAGATCCTCCAAGGCTGCGTCACGGTCGTCCTCGGGGAACCTCTTGGGTTGGCCTTCTTTCAGCCCGTGACATTCTCCCCCACTCAATCGAGCGACGCCCTCGTCGCTCATAGCTCGACAGGCAGCCTTCCTTGCACGAGCACGGGCTCTCTTATTTTGATTCTGCTTGGTGCGGAGGCTCACGAACGAAGGTCCACACCCTTCCATGATCAGCTCGGACTTGGCGCACGGTTCCATCTTCGGCTTGGATGGAGCACGCGGCATGTACTCAACTTCGGGGAAGAGCACTTGAATCAGCATGGCTTGCATTGGAGTAGGATCCAACTCAACCTTCGGCTTCACCTCAGTCAGCTTGTTTATGCGCTTCACGGCCTTCAAGCTCTTGTCGAGGCATCGGATTGACGCGATGGTTTTGGTGTCGACCACCCCTTTGATCATGGGGATCATCGACGGGCATTTTGGATCTGGAACTTTGATGCACTTGGTCCTCATGTCGATCAAGGCTCCCACACTATCGAAGAATTGCATACCCAAAATGAGATCATAGTCGTCAAGTGGGATTACCTCGAAAGTCATCTTGTCTCTCCATCCGCCAATCTTGACATCCACGTCGGGAGTTGCTCCTATGCCACGGAAGTCACCCAAATTGATGGGTTTGTAGGACTTCACGGATGGCTCCACGCGAAGACCTAAGGCTTCCGCCGCCTCGGTCGACATGAACATGTTTGACGCGCCGGTGTCAACCAAAGCGTAAAGCGTTCGGCCACACACTTCGACCTCCACGAAGAACATGTCCATGTTCGGGGTAATCCCCTTTTCTTTGGTTGGCGACTGAGCTTGGACGGCGTTGATCATTTTCACCGCTCCAATCCGGATCTGCTTCTTCTCTTCTTTGGGTCCTTCCTCCTCTTCGATGGCAAGGAGGGCATTGATTCGCCCCTTCTTTGGGCACTTTTGGGTCCAATGCGGACCTTGGCAAATGAAGCAAGGAGAAGGCGGGGGTTGATCGAACTTACTCGTGTAGTTCGTTTGCGGTCGACCCCTTTGGAAGGACGACTTGGAAGTACCTTCGCCCCATGTCTTGACTCGGCCATTTAGATCTTTCGGCGCACGGGGAGCATCTCCAGCTTCATCCTCGGATCGATCCGACTTCCACTCTCTTGCTCTATTCCTTGGTTCAGCTCTGGTGAGGTCGACGAGCGACTCGGCCACGCTTAGTGCTCTCGCAAGACTACTCACGTCCCGGCGCTTGAGCTCGAGTAGTGCCCATGGCTTCAACCCATCCATGAACACTCCGAGGGCCTCTTCTTCGCTTAGGTTGCGAATCTGGAGTTTGAGTTCCGTGAACTCCTTCACGTACTCTCGAACCGTACCTCTTTGTTCAAGGTGATGGAGTTTGCTACGGGCTTCCTGCTGCGCGAACTCGGGGAAGAAGTAGTCCCGGAACTCCCTTACGAAGTCTTCCCATGTGTCCACGGGATTGGCACCGTGCCTAGTCTCATCACACCTATTGCGCCACCAAAGCATCGCCGTATCATAAAGGAACATAGAAGCGGTTCGTACCTTGATCGACTCATCGTGTATGTTGACGGTGCCAAAGTATTGCTCCATGCTCCAGACGAAGTTGTCCACCTCCTTGGCAGATCGTTCGCCTTTGAATTCCTTCGGCTTCGGCACTTCAATTTTGGACACCGCTTGGGGTGCCGCACCGTTGGTGATGCTAAGCTTGCATAGGGCGAGCTCGGTCTTGAGCTCTTGGATCTCCGCCTTCATGGCTTCGACCTCGTCCCTACATGGGCTCACTTCCTCGATCACTTGGACGCGCTCTTTCAACACATCGATCGATGCTTCAAGGGCTTCGTCCTTGTCGTGCAACGGGGCTATAGCTTCGTTGAGGCCGGTCGTGAAGTCTTCACGAAGCGAAGTCTCAACCTCCATGACCCGGTCTCTCACCTCGTCAAGACCTTCCATGAGTTCGAGCACAGCACTTCGAACCTTCCCGATCTTCTCGTCAAACGCAGCTGCAGCATCCATCGAGGCATCTCTTTTCTTTGCTCGGCCGCGAGGTTCCTTGACTTGCATGGCCTCTCCATCCATGACAGCATCCTGGCTCGACATTCTCTCGAACAGTTGGCGCTCTTCAATCTCTGGAAGCGGATCTCTCCTTTGCTCTGATACCACTTGTCACGGGCCGATCGATTAGGATCATGACCGCGCGGTGACTCGAGCAACCTTGGATCACCCAAGCCAAGCCTTGCTCGATCAATGCTCGCACACTCGCTTGCACACCCGGATCGTAGAGAGAGAAAGCTTCTAGAGAGAGAGACTCTGGAGAGAAAGAAAATTGTATTACTGAAAAGGATTGGATGGATACAAATGAGGGGGAGGGCACCCCTTCTTATACTCGAGGCCCTCTGGTTACATCCGTTGATCTAGATCTTAACCGGCGGACGAGATCGCACCGCCTTAACTACCGACACTGATGGCGGCTACTAACGACCGACATAAATGAAAGCTATCAACTACCGACATAAATAGAGATAGAGTCTAATTACGGTTTCGCTCGCACTTGGATACTTCGGGGAGAAGACTTGGTGAGAACCCGAGTGAAAGTAGGAGATCCTCCAAGGATGCGTCACGGTCGTCCTCGGGGAACCTCTTGGGTTGGCCTTCTTTCGGCCCGTGACACTAGGCTCGAGGTGCTTGCTTCAGTCCATACAAGGCCTTTTCAGTCTGTAGACTAAGTCTAGCTTTCTTGGATCTTCAAATCTTGGCGATTGTTCCACAAAAACTTCTTCTTGTATGAATCCATTAAGGAATGCACTTTTGACATCCATCTAGAATAACTAGAAATTTTTACAGCAAGCAAAAGCAAGTAATAATCTAATTGCTTATAATCTCACTGGTGCATCGGTCTCATCATAGTCTATCCCTTCTTCCTGTGTATAACCTTTTGCCACGAGTCTTGTTTTGTTTCTGACCACTTTACCATTCTCGTTCATCTTGTTCCTGAAAACCCATTTCGTTCCAATAATGGATATGCCTTTGGATTTTGAAATCAGCTCCCATACATCGTTGATGCTGAATTGTCTGAGTTCTTCATGTATAGCTTTTATCCAGTTTCCATCAGACAGAGCTTCGTCTACACCTTTTAGTTCTATCTCAAAAACAAGTGCTAGAGCACTAGACTCTTCTCTTCCTTTGGATCTAGTGCGAACTCCTTCATCAATGTTGCCAATGATGAGTTATTTAGGATGACTTGACTTATGCTTCCAGTTGCTGCTTGGTTTGAAAGTTGGTTGATCCTCTGCAGTTGTTAAATCTTCTTGTTATGCTTGTTGCTATTCTCCAAAAGCTTTAACCTCTTCGGGGGAAATAGACTTTGTAAAGTCTGGAATAGGTTCAGACTCTTCAAGTTGAGTATGGTCTGATAGATTCTCCAGATAATCTAGAAACTTGATGTTCATAGATTCTTCCACGGATTGAGTCTCCTTATTAAAGACTCTATAAGCTTTACTTGAAGTTGAATAGCCAAGGAAGATTCCTTCATCTGACTTTGCTTCAAACTTTCCAGATCGATCATTTGCATTCTTCAGAATAAAACATTTGTAGCCAAAGACATGAAAGTAGGAAACATTTGGCTTCTTTCCTTTATACACTTCATAAGGAGTTTTCTCTAGAGTAGGCCTCAAGAATACTCTGCTGATAATATAGCAAGCTGTAGAAACTACTTCTACGCAAAATCGAAAAGATATTTTGCTCTCTATTAAAAGAGTTCTGGCAATCTCTTGTAAGGATCTGTTCTTCCTTTCCACAACCCTATTTTTGTCCGAAGCGTATGGAGAAGAGAATACATGCTGAAAACCAGATTCATCACAGAACTTAGCAAAGTCCTGATTTTCAAACTCACCTCCACGATCAGTTCATATACTTGAAATGGCATAACCCTTTTCATTCTGAACCTTCTTGGCAAATTTCGAGAAATAAGAGAAGGCTTCAGACTTACTCCCTAGGAAGTAAACCCAAAGTGAGAGTAATCATCCACGATTACTAGACAATATTTCTTTCCACCAATACTTTGAGTTCTACTTTGACCAAAAAGGTCCATATGAAGAAGTTGCAAAGCTCAATTGGTAGAGATTTAATTCATATGTTTAAATGAACTTCTAACTTGTTTTCCCATAACACAGGGAGTGCATAACTCATTCTTTTGGTAAGCCAGATTTGGAAGTCCTTGAACAAGTTTCTTAGAAGAAATCTTGGCAATCTGCTTCAAGTTGACATGACCAAGCTTCCAATGCCAGAGACTTGCTTTATCTTGAATGGAAATAAGACACTGAGAACTTTCTGGGTTTACATCCAGAAGATAAATGTTGTCATGCCTTTGCCCAGTGAAAGATTAAGAGAAGTCTTGACTCGTTCCAGAACAAATGCCTTCTTGGAAGTTTATTCGAAACCGGTATTGCAAAAGCTGACTTATGCTAAATAGATTATAGTTCAAACCTTCTATCAAGGAAACATTGTTGATAGTTAGGCTTCCAATCTTCACAGTTCCACATCCTACAATCTTCCCTTTGTTGTTTCCTCCAAAAGATATTTTTCCTCAATTCAATCTCACAAGCTTTATAAAGCAGCTTAAGTCTCCAGTCATATGCCTCAAACAGCCACTATCTAAATACCATTTGATCTTCCTTTTGATAGTGACCTGCGATCAAAAGAGAAATTCAAACTTTCTTTGGTACCTAGATTTTCTTGGGTGTAGGACGGTTAGTATTAAAAATAGTCTTAGCCCAATCTTTCTTAACTAGTCTCCAAACCTTGGGACATTCTTTCTCGAAATGTTCTAAGCTGTTACACTTTGAACATCTGAGTGCACTTCGGCCAACAGGTTTTTCAAAAACGTTTTGAAAATGATTTTTGTAAAAAGCCTTTTCAGGTCTTTGTTTAATTCTTTCTTTTCCATTTGGAAAATCGATTAATAGAACAGTTTCTGAAGTCATACCCAAACTAGATTTGTTGAAGTTGGATATTTGAACTGAAAGAATTTTCTCCAGTTTCTCGGATCCTTTTGAAAATCTTTTTGTTATATTTGAGATATCACTTTTTAAAAGGTGTTTTCCTTTGAAAGAGAATCAGAATTTTCTTTCAAATTATCAAAACTTGTTTTTAGACTTTCAAATTTTTCTTTCCAAGCAGCTTCATGTTGCCTGAGCTTAGAATTCTCCCTTTTTAGTTCAGAAATCCTTTTAAGAGAGGATTTAAGACTGAGACTAAGTTCATCTATGTATTTAGAGACTTTGACAGGAATTTTTAAATCACTAACCTCAATTTCTTTGTTTGAATCCGAATCAAAATCTATTTCTGATTCTGAGTCTAAGTCGGAATGAGCCATTAGACATATGTTGATATATTCTTCTTCACTTTCCTCACACTTGGTGTCACTCCAAGTTTCAACTTTGAGTGCCTTTTTGTACTTTTCAATTTTTCCTTTCTTCTTCTTTAACATGGGACAGTTAAGTCTGATATGCCTCTTTTTCTTACATTCGAAGCATATCATATATTTGCTGGTTTCATTGTCCTCAGTTGGTCTCTTTTGGAAATTTAGCGTGCTCTATTCTTCCAATTGAATCTCCTTCCCTTTCTATTCAGCTTTCTAAATTTCTTGATCATGAGTGTCAGTTCTTCGTCGTCCATATCATCATTTGAATCTGTATCATCAGAATCAACGTTAGACTTTAAAGCAATTGACTTCTTAACTTTAGGATTTTCTTCATCATTTATTTGTTCCACTTCAACGTGCCTATTGTTGGCGAAAACTTCCTTAATTGTTTTGAAGTTGACAAAACGTTTCCATCAGTCTAGTCTGAAGACTTGCAGACTCTATCGTCAAAGTCTGAAGACCTCCAGACTCAAGATTTAAAGTCTACCCTCACTGATAGCTTCCAGATCGACAAAGAAAAGATTTATCCGATGAAGAAGACTTATCCAGATGCGAGTATATCTTTAAGGATTTGGTTCGTACGGTTGAAGAAGATCTCACGGCTGGAGATAGCATCTCGTGATCAATTATTCTTATTGAAATTAATTCGGATAATTAGATCTGTTGATTGGCGAAATATACTTGGAAGGTTCTACTTATGGAAACCTAGATCCTAATTGTATGGGCGAGCAAGATTGGTGGGCTATCATCACATTCCTTAAATAACTCGAGATCTCCCTAATTGATTATGTCCAATGGGTAGATTGGAAGAACTCCTTTGGAAGGTGCCAACGATTATAATGGCACGGAGGAGTATATAAAGAAGACGCTCAAGTTATTAGAGAGTGTGCGTGAAAGAAAAATTCCAAAGTCTGAAGTTCCTAGTTCTTTGCTGATTCAATCGCTAAGCTTAAGTTGTACTCAAAAGAGAGATTAAATACTTGTGAGACCTTAAGGAAGTGTGGTAGAGTTTCTACACTATGGAATCAAGGACGTGAGACTGTAAAATCTCTTTTGGTTCTTAGTGGAATCCAGCCAATGGGCTATCAGTGCGGGAGAGTGGACGTAGGCTTGGTCTAAGCCGAACCACTATAAACTTTGTGTTTCAATTCTCTTTCCCTAAACTCTTTACTTTAATTCGTAGTCTTTTATAACTGTTTACAGTCTTTTACATCTTTAGTCTATTATTCTCAAAAGACGAATTAAGTTGTTAAGTCTTGCAAAAAATTCTTTAACACCTATTCACCCCGTCTAGGTGTTCTTATTAGCCTTATTAATTGGTATCAGAGCCTGTATACTCATTTAATTAAAGTGTTTTTACTTCTGAGTTAAAGATCTATAGCTAGTATGTTGGCTTTAGGTTTGGTTGAAGGTCAAAGCAACACCAGACCACCTTACTTTGATGGAAAGGAATACAACATATGGAAAAACAAGATGAAAGCATTCCTAAGATCGAAAGATCCTCTAGAATGGGATGTGGTAGAAAAATGAATCATTCCTAAAGTTGCATCAGTTTCAGAAAGAGGAAAAGAAGTTGCAGATGCTAGTGAGATGACTTAAGAAGAAATAACCAAGAGACAAGCTATTAATGCTAAAGTAATTTACTCTTTATATTATGTGTTATCTCCAACTGAGTATAACAAAATATCTTCTTGTGAAATAGCCAAAGAAGTTTGGGATAGGCTGCACATTACCTATGAAGGAACTGATCGAGTGAAAGAAACAATGATTAATATTCTACTCAGACAGTATGAAGCCTTCAAGATGAAGCCAGGAGAATCTATCACTGATATGTTTAGTCGTTTTACTGAAATTATAAATGGTCTAGAGTATCAGGGACAGCTGCGTAGACTCTCCAAAGACTGGAATCATGTAAAGACTTCAATAAGGGAAACACAAATGATCATGTCGCTTTCTGTAGACGAACTAGTTGGCACACTTCAGTCCTATGAAGTGGAGCAAATCAACGAGGAGGAAGATCCTAAAGGTAAGAAGTCAATTGCTTTGAGAACTAACGATGATTTTGATGTTATAGACTCTGAAGATGATATGGATGATGAAGAGTTAACTCTTATGATAAAGAGGTTTAGGAAATTGAACAAAAAGGGAAGAAGATTCAATTGGAAGAAACAAAGCACTCAAAAATTTCAAAACAAATCAACTGAGGATGATGAAGCCAATAAAGATGTGATCTATTTTGAATGCAAGAAAAAGGGACACATCAGACCTAACTGTCCTCTGTTGAAGAAAAAGAAAGGAAAAGCTGAAAAATACAGGAAGGCTCTTAGAGCAGAGACAATGAGTGATACTAAATGGGAAGAAAGTGATGAAGATTATGCCAACATTTGTCTAATGGCAAAATCACAATCAGACTCAGACTCTATGATAGATACAGACTCAGACTCAGATAGCGAAATCGAGGTAAGTAATCTAAAAATTCCTACTAAACTCTCGAAATACATTGATGAGCTTTGTCTTAGTCTTAAAACCTCTCTTAAGAGGATTTCCAAGCTAAGAATGGAGAATTCTACACTGAAGCAACAGAAAAATTCATGGAAAGAAAATTTTGAAAATTTAGACAAAAGTTTTGTTGTTTTAAAAGAAAATGCAGACTCTCTTTCAAAAGAAAATACATTTTTGAAAAATGATATTTCAAATATTTCAAAAAGATTTTCAATAGGATCTGAAAAGTTGGAAAAGATTCTTTCAGTACAAAGACCTTATTTCAACAAGTCAGGCTTGGGAATAACTTCAGAAACTATTCCTCTAATTGATTTTCCAAAAGTGAAGGAACGAGTCAAACAAAGACCTATAAAAACTTTTTACATAAATCATTTTCAAAAAGTCTTTGTAAAACCTGTTGGCCGAAGTACTCTCAAATGTTCAAAGTGCAACAGCTCAGAACACTTTGAGAAAGAATGTCCTATGGTTTGGAGACCTGTTAAGAAGGAATGGGCAAAAACTGCATATTGCACTAACTCCTCTAGACCCAAGAAAATGTTGGTACTAAAGAAAGCTTGAGTTTCTTTTTTAATTGCAGGTCACTATCAAGAAAAATGTTAAATGGTATTTGGATAGTGACTATTCAAGACATATGACTGGAGATTCAAGTTGTTTTATAAAACTTGTTCAAATGAATGGTGGAAAAGTCTCTTTTGGTGGAAATAGCAAAGGAAGAATTGTTGGGTGTGGAACTGTAAAAATTGGAAGTCTCACAATCAACAATGTCTCATTAGTGGAAGGACTAAATTACAATCTACTCAGCATTAGCCAACTGTGCGACATTGGATTCAAAATCGATTTCCAAGAAGGAGTATGTTCGGGAACTAGTAAAGATCTTTCTTAATCTTTTACTGGATGAAGGCATGGGAACATCTATCTTCTGAATATAAAGCCAGAAAAATCTCAATGTCTACTTTCAATTCAAGATAGAGCAAATCTTTGGCATCGAAAGCTTGGCCATGTCAACATGAAGCAAATTGCCAAGATCTCTTCCAAGAACCTAGTTCGTGGGCTGCCCAACCTAAAGTTTCAAACATTTGACTTATGCATACCATGTGTGTTGGGAAAATAGGTTAGAAGTTCTTTTAAACCAATAAATCAGGTTTCTACTAATCGTGTTTTGCAGCTTCTAGATATGGATCTTTTTGGACCAACCAGAACTAAAAGCATTGGCGGAAAGAGATATTGCCTAGTAATTGTGGATGATTATTCTCGATTTACTTGGGTTCACTTTTTGGCAAGTAAGTCTGAAACTTTCTCTTACTTTTCAAAGTTTGCCAAGAAAGGGATATGCCTATTTCAAGCATACGGACAGACCATGGAGGTGAGTTTGAAAATCAAGACTTTACAAAATTCTGTGATGAATCGGGTTTTCAACATGTTTTCTCCTCTCCATACACCAAAACAAAATGAAGTTGTGGAAAGAAAGAATAGATCTGCAAGAAATGGCAAGAACTCTTTTAATAAAAGTAATATTTCTTCTTGTTTTTGGGTGAAGCAGTTTCTACTGACTTGCTATATTATTAACAGAGTATTCTTAAGGCCTATTATGGAGAAAACTCCCTATGAGTTATTCAAAGGAAAGAAGCCAATTGTTTCTTACTTTCATGTGTTTGGTTGCAAATGTTTTGTTTTGAAAAATGCAAATGATCGAACTAGTAAGTTTGAAGAAAAATCAGACGAAGGAACTTTCCTTGGCTACTCAACATCAAGCAAAGCTTACGAGTATTCAACAAGAAGACTCAGTCCGTGGAAGAATTTATGAATGTCAAATTTCAAGACTCTTTGCAAAATCAACTGATTCAGACTCAACCTGAAGAATTTGAACCTACTCCAGACTTTACAAAGTCTACCTCCCCTGAAACAGCTCAAATCTCTGAAAATCAACAACAGACGGAATTTGAAAAATTAATTGAAGTAGAAGATCAGCAAACCGTTAGACCACCAAGAATTGGAAGCACAAGTCTAATCATCCCAAAGAACTCATCATCGATGACATTGATGAAGGGATTCACACCAGATCCAAAAAACAAGAAGAGTCTAGCACTATGGCACTTATTTATGAAATAGAACCCAAAAGCATAGAAGAAGCTTTGGCTGACGAAAGTTGGATTGAAGCAATACAAGAAGAACTCATACAGTTCAGCATTAACGATGTATGGGAATTAACTCATAAACCAAAAGGTAAATCCATTATTGGAGCTAAAAAGGTTTTCAGGAACAAGATGGATGAAAAGTGAAAAGTGGTCGGGAATAAAGCAAGACTTGTGGCCAAAGGATATACGCAAGAAGAAGGGATAGGCTATGATGAAACCTACGCACCAGTAGCCAGGTTAGAAGCTATTAGATTATTACTTGCTTTTGCCTGTTATAAAAATTTCAGGTTATTCCAAATGGACATCAAGAGTGCATTCCTAAATGGATTTATCCAAGAAGAAGTCTATGTGGAACAACCTCTCGGATTTGAAGATCCAAAGAACTAGACTCAGTATTCAGATTGAAAAAGGCTCTATATGGATTAAAGCAAACACCTCGAGCATGGTATGACAGGTTAAGTAAGTTTCTAATTCAAAACGGTTTTGTCAAAGGAAAAGTGGATACTACCTTGTTTATTAAAAGAGAAGGTAAAAACTTTCTACTTGTTCAAATCTATGTTGATGATATTATATTTGGATCACCTAACGAAAACCTGTGCAAGAAGTTTTCTAAGTTTATGCAGTATGAATTTGAGATAAGCATGATGGGTGAACTATCTTTCTTTCTCAGATTACAAGTGAAACAATTGAAGAAATGAATTTTCATTCACCAAGAAAAATATGCAAAAGAACTCGTTAAAAAGTTCGGATTGGAGAATTGCAAGAAGACTAAGATACCAATGTCAAGTTCTTCGAAGCTGGACAAAGATGAAGAAGGAAAGAAAGTCGACCAAAAGCTCTACAAGAGTATTATTGGTTCACTTCTTTATCTTACTGCTTCTAGACCTGACGTTTTGTTTAGTGTTTGCATTTGTACTAGATTTCAGTACGATCCCAAAGAATCTCATCTAAGTGCTGCAAAACGCATCATCAAATACGTTATAACTACCTCAAAGTTAGGTCTGTGGTATCCCAAAGAATGAGACTTTACTCTCCTTGGATATTCAAACGCAGATCTAGCAAGTTGCAGAGTTGATAGAAAAAGTACTTCCGATACTTGTCAATTGCTGGGAAACAGGACAGTATCATGGTTCTCAAGGAAGCAAAGTACTATAGCTCTTTCAACAGTAGAAGCAGAGTATGTGGCCCTTGGAAGTTGCTGTTCTCAAATCTTATGGATAAAATAACAACTGAGAGACTTTGGAATCGAAGATTCATGCACCGAGATCAAATATGACAACACCAGCGCAATTAATCTCACAAAGAATCCAATTCTTCCTTCAAGAGCAAAGCACATAGAGATTCGACATCACTTTATTAGAAATCATGTTCAAAATGGAGAAGTTATGATTCATTTCATTGATTCAAAAAATCAACTGGTAGATATATTTACAAAGCCATTGGAGAAAAGCCATTATTTTTCGAAAAGGCATTTCTAATTTTTCCTTTGTGACGATTCGCGTCTACTTTTATTTTCAAAAAGGGCGCTTGTTTTATATATTTTTTGAAAAGACATTGAAATCCGTCTTCTTCGTTTTCCACTCTCAAACCCTAAAATACTGAACTCCCACTTGCTCTCACTTTCACTGTTGTTTAATCCAAAAAGTTTTCACATTTTCAAGCAAGTCTATGAATTTCTCCCTTGAAGCGACAATGTCTTCAAGAAAGTCTTCGAGAATTGCAAGTAGGGGACCACGACACATGCCTGAGGGTCCTACGCATTTCGATTTGATTGAGGAAGAAGATTCTTCTCCACCACAACGACCAAGTCAGCAATAACCTTCTTAGCAGCGTCAGTCTCTTCCACTGACTCAACTAGAAGAAGAAATTTTGGAAGAAGTTGAACCTATAAGAACGTTAACTCCTATGGTTGCTTTCAAGCTTTATTCTAGTTTGAAAAGAAGAGGAACTGCTATGTCTTTGATCGATGAATACCTGAGAGAGAGAGGCTACAAGAATGAAACTCTATTTCTGCGCGATATGGAGAAGATGGGTATTGCAGAAAAGGGATCGGCTGAAAAAGCCTTTGCTAATTTTCCTAGTGACCCACGCTTTGGCACTGCTAATCAATCACAAGGATAGGATGATGACGACCGTATGTTTACCCATTTTCAGCCTAGAACAGGAGTTGCTGCAAATGTTGTTTGTGATGGATCAAGTCTATTCAGATCGAAGAATCACAAGAGGGTTTATTTAAATCTAATGAAGAGATGGGTTATGAACCCTAGGAGTGTTGATTTTGATTTTCTTGATTCGGTGAAAGTAAATCTGCGAGAGAAGTTTACTCTTCTACAATTGGAGCACTTTTGTTTTGAATATACTACTGCTTATCTAGAACTCACAGCTTACTTTTATTCGAACTTATCTTTCTTGGATGCAAACAGTTTCTCTTTCACAGCGAGGGACAAGGAGTTTTTAGTGGATATAAACACTTTGGCTGAAATAATTGGGGTGGAAAGAGCGTGTTTCCAACCAATTAGTGTATATGTTGCTCACGCTACTCTGTCATTGGTGAAAGACAGGGATGCTGAAGGCAAGATATCCTACTCTAGGATGAATGCCTCCAACATCTTGCTGCACAAAATCATGATCAACTGCATCCATCCAAAGTCGACATCTAAGACTGATGTATCTCGGTCTGAAGCAAAATTTATGCATGCCATCAATATTGGCTACAAATTCTCTCTACCTCACGCCATCATGTTTCATATGTACAGGACAGTGGTGAAAGATAAGAGACAACTCCCTTATTCTGCTCTTATCACGCGCCTTTTTAGACATTTTAAAATTCACATCCCTGCACCATTATGTTTAACAAACATTTCTCCAATGGTGATTAGATTTAAAATGGTCACAAAGATGCGTTTGAAAGAGCTTAACAAGGTGTTAGAGCGCATGAAGGAGAAGTCTCCCGTCAAAGCAAAACAAGACTCTGCTGCAACCAAAAGGAAAGGTAAGGAGCCCATGGATGCTCCAGTAAAGAGGAAGAGAACTCTCATCGTGCGGGATGAAGAGGATGAGGATGAAATGACTCTTTCAGCTTTAAGAAACTTGAAGAGTTTTGTCAGCTTTCAAGAGACAAGAGAAGAGCAAGAAGAAGGAGAAAAAGAGAGAGAAGAAACAGAGAATGAAGATGAAGAACAGAGGAGGACAGAGGGAGAAAGAAGAGAAGAGGAAGAAGAAGATAGAGAAGAAGAGAGAGACCAGGGTCAAGAAGAATCTTTTGAGCCAACCTTGGATGTCTCTTTGTCCAGAGAATCTGATATGGCAGGAACTGGAACTGCTAATGCGCATCACTCTGAAGCTGAAGTTGAAGAAATCTTTCCTACTCCACCTGAAGGCAATCAAACAGGGGGAGCTATTGGACAACAAGGTATTTCTTCACCTATCTTTACTAGTGATGTGAGTCGTTCTGTAGCAAGTCCAGAGGATGTGTATGCCTCTCATTATCTAGAAGCATCCACTCATAGTCATGGTGGACAATCTGCTGAAGATCCCTCCATTCTCAAAACTCCTGGAATTGACTCGGCTGGACCTAGTACTGCAACAGCACAAACAGCAGACTTTTCGAGACTGCTAGAGATTCTATTGGATGTAAGGAAATAGCAATATGCTATGGGGTATGAGATGCAGGATCTCAAGAATGCTTTCATGGCCACTGTAGTGTCTTTGCAAGATCAGTTAAACGCCCTGAAGACTCAAGTGCAAGATCATGTAAAGGGTGAAGATTTCCAGCAACTGAAGGAGACCATTGGGAAGCTTGAGAAGACAGTGAATTCCATAGGAGAACTCTAGCTTGTTCACCTTCCCAAACAGCTTTGATTCTCTCTATTTTCAAACAACTCTTTTTATTTGTTCTCCACTTTTTGTTGTTGACAAAAATGGGGAGAAGTTTGATGCAAATTTGAGATTTGACTTTTGGTTTGGAATTTTGGACTTATCTTTTGTTTGGTTGTGGTTTGGACTGTTTGATTTGATCTTTTGATGCTTGCAGTAACTTAGGCCATGATAATGATTATGGAAAGCATAGTTGTTTTGTAGGACTAACATGTTTTCTGTGATTGCAGAATCATTGTTATTTATATCCTAATCTACCTATCTTTTATGAAGATATTTTGTTTAGCTTAAGTATTGTTTTGCAGGACAAAAGTATTCAAATCTGTAGGAAAGTTTTGTCACCATAAAAAAGGTGGAGATTGTTGGAGAAAACTTCCTTATTTGTTTTAAAGTTGACAAAACATTTCCATCAGTCTAATCTGAAGACTTGTAGACTCTATCGTCAAAGTCTGAAGACCTCCAGACTCAAGATTTAAAGTCTACCCTCACTAATAGCTTCCAGACCAATGAAGAAAAGATTTATCCGATGAAGAAGACTTATCCAGATGCGAGTATATCTTTAAGGATTTGGTTCGTACAGTTGAAGAAGATCTTACGGCTGGAGATAGCATCTCGTGATCAATTATTCTTATTGAAATCAATCCGGATAATTAGATCTGTTGATTGGCGAAGTATACTCGGAAGGTTCTATTTATGGAAACCTAGATCCTGATTGTATGGGCGAGCAGGATTGGTGGGCTATCATCACATTTCTTAAATAACTCGAGATCTCCCTAATTGATTCTGTCCAACGGGTAGATTGGAAGAACTCCTTTGGAAGGTGCCAACGGTTAAAATGGCATGGAGGAGTATATAAGGAAGACGCTCAAGTTATTTGAGAGTGTGCGTGAAAGAAAAATTCCAAAGTCTGAAACTCCTAGTTCTTTGCTTATTCAATCGCTGAGCTTAAGTTGTACTCAAAAGAGAGATTAAATACTTGTGAGACCTTGAGGAAGTGTGGTAGAGTTTCTACACTGTGGAATCAAGGATGTGAGACTATAAAATCTATTTTGGTTCTTAGTGGAATCTAGCCAGTGGGCTGTCAGTGCAGGAGAGTGGACGTAGGCTTAGTCTAAGCCGAACCACTATAAACTTTGTATTTGAATTCTCTTTCCCTAAACTCTTTACGTTAATTCGTAGTCTTATATAATTGTTTACAGTCTTTTACATAGTCAGTCTATTATTCTCAAAAGACGAATTAACTTGTTAAGTCTTGCAAAAACTTCTTTAACACCTATTCACCCCCTCTAGGTGTTCTTACTAGCCCTATCACCTATCAGTTCATCAAGTGATAGAGGCATCATTCTTTGGGTCTCTCTAATTGAAGTCTTTACATGATTCCAGTCTTTCGAAAGCCCACGCAGCAGCTTGTTGGCTTTCATTAGTCCTGAGATTGGCTTACCTTGATAAGCCATACCATTTACAATCTATATAAATCGATTGAACATATCAATAATAGATTCTTCAGGCTTCATTTTGAAGGCTTCATACTATCCGAGCAAAATGTTTATTTTGATTTCCTTCACACGGTCAGTTCCTTCGTAGGTAACATGCAATCTGTCCCAAACATCTTTTGCTATTTCACAAGAAGAAATTCGGTTATACTTAGTATGAGATAAAGCACGGTATAAAGAGTAGATTGCTTTCACATCAAGAACTTGTCTCTTGGTAAATTCAGCTCGTGTTGCTTCGTCAACATCAATGACTTCTTTTCCTCAATTTGAAGCTGATGCAGCTTTAGGGTTGATCCATTTTTCTACAACATCCCACTCCAGAGGATCTTTGGATCTGAGAAATGTCTTCATCTTGTTCTTCCAGACATTGTACTCCTTTCCATCGAAGTAAGGAGGTCTGATGTTGCTTTGGCCTTCAACCAAACCTGGAGCCAAAATACTAGCTATAGAAGATCTTTAGCTTACAAGTAAAACACTTCAAAAATTAAGCACACAAGCTCTTATACCAATTGTTAGTACTAGTATGAATACCTAGGTGTAAAAATAATTTTTCGCAAGGAACAGTGAACATTTTTACTTTAGAAACTAAGTTTCGAGAATAATAGACTTTGAGCTAGTTCAGACTTTGGCAGTAAAATAGAACTACGAACAAAATAAAAAAGTTAAGGGAAGAGAATATGAACACAGAATTTATAGTGGTTCGGCTTAGATCAAACCTACATCCACTCTCCCACGCTGACAGCCTTTTAGCTGGATTCCACTATGAATCAAAAGAGAATTTACAGTCTTGCAATCTCAACTTCACAGTGAAGAGCATCTACTGCTCTCTCACA
This sequence comes from Eucalyptus marginata, assembly GCA_014182565.1. NCBI lineage: Eukaryota > Viridiplantae > Streptophyta > Magnoliopsida > Myrtales > Myrtaceae > Eucalyptus > Eucalyptus marginata. Next base: position 19,123,745 of record CM024593.1, on the reverse strand, counting down.
AAGTTACACAATAAGTTTCTCTCTTTTGAATACAACTTTGAGCTCAATATATGAAATAACAAGAAAGTGGGAAGCTTCAGACTTTAGAACACCTCTTTCACGCACTCTATCAAACAACTGGAGAATCCTCCTTAAATACTCCTCCATGCCTTCTCGACCATTGGTACTTTCCAAAGGAATTCTTCCAATTAACCCATTGGACAGAATCAATCAAGGAGATCTCAAGCCGTTTGAAGATTGTGATGAAAGTCTGTCAATCATGTTCGCCCATACAATCAGGATCTTGGTTTCCATAAGTAGATTCTTTCCAAAATTACTTGCATTCCAAAAAGATTTGATGAATCTAAATTGATTCTAATGAAGATATCCAATCTCGTAGATGTGATTTCCAACCAGAAGTCCATATATAATCCATACAAATCAATCCCTTGAAGAAAGAAAGATAATCCCTTATCTGGAAAAATCATCATCCTTCACTTTCGTTCAATCTGGAATTTATTAATGTGGGCAGACTTTGACATAAAGTCTGGGAGTCTTCAGACTCTGACATAGAGTCTGGGCGTTTTCAGACTTTGACACAAAATTCTGAAATTCTTCAGAATAGACTTAGGATAAGTTTTATCAGCTTCAAAACATCAAAGGAGTTTTCTCCAACAATTACAACAAGGAACTTGAACCTGGCCTCCATGAAACAGGCTCTGTTAAACAACTAATGATGAGTTATTCACGCTTCTCCCAGACTTGAATAAACGTCTTCTCAAACATGTTTAGACCCTGAATTCAATGCAAGAATTTCAAAATCAGGCAAAGTTCTTATATGTTAAAGCAACTTACAATTAAATTAGGTCAAGCACCCAAGCATCTACCAATCTATTTAAATTTTTTATGATCATCAAATCATCCCCACCTCATATTTCTTTTTCAATCTTCCACTGTGATTTCTAGAATGTCAGGATGTGCATCATTTAAAAAAAAAACACAAAGATTAACTCCAGAGACATATAATTATCAAAAGAAAACTTCACACCTCCTAACGGTTAGGACTCCTAACCATTCAAATCATACTAGGCCAAACAACCAGGTTTAAGAACTTCATAAGCCAAAGAGATTTACAGAGCGAGTAGAGAGGAACTACCATATTACATCATTATGGATTTACCTAAGACATCACCTTTGACAATATTCAAGTACATCAACCATACATTGCACAGTAAGCAAATAATTCACTCCTTCAATGTCACGAAACTCTAGAGATATAGCAATTGAGATGATGAGCATTAATAAGTTCCTTTCCACCAAAGGAATTTCTACCATATTGGATAAGCTCGTCATCGATAAAAATGGAGCTTTAAGGTCAAAGAAATGAGTGCATCCAAATTAGTCCACTTAATTTCTAGAAAGCAGTTTCTTAACGATCATGTGTCTTGAGATCCACAGCAATAGAGCAATTTTAACATACAGTTGAAGGGGACTTCTTCCATCATTTTCTGGTGCATCGTATAATCAGCATGATACCTGCCAGCAATGTGATTTAAGGTCATCTGGCCATGTTGGGCAGCAACATGAACTACCTGCAGCAGAGAAGCTGGCAAATGAAGAATTGTCATTAAAAAAATAAAAATGAAAGATTGACACTGGAGGAATTGACAAAAGGAATAACCCTTCTCACTGAACCAAATGAAGAACATATAGTCAAACAGAATGAATCACGACTTCAAAAGATGAAATTCCATGATCTTTGGCAGAAATAGTTTCATATAACGGAAATGACCACTATAGCTGGTGCCTGGTTACATTGCAGATTACTGTTTATCAGTATAGCATAAAAGTCAGGTATGAAATGCTCAAAATCCCTTTTTAACTCAAGACAAAACCTAGCACGCTGTTGGGTATTGCTTGTACCCTAAATCGGGATTCGACACTAAATCGAACCCCTAAACTTATGCGGAAGACGAGCCGGGAAAAATTACATGAATCACCGATCAAAGGCACACCACGAGTTCGAGCGTACCTTGTATCCACAGATTAAACACAAACGTTGCGATTCGAGGAGGAAACCGGATATTGTTCTTCAAAAAGGAATTCTTTTCTTCGCTTAGGGAGAGAAGCGATGTGCAAGAGGTTGTTCTTCAAGGAATATTGTTACGTTGGTTTTTGAGGAGAGTGAGGGAGAATAAAAATAACGTACGTAACACCAAAAAAATACGTTCCTTTTTCTTTTATATTTTCCCTCGAAGCGTCTCCTCCAAACGACGCGACTCCTCAACGTAACACCCCTTCCAAAAGACACAACCTATCGTATCTAAACAATGCAACTTTTCACTTTGCACCTTTTCCTCCATGGGCCCTCAACTCACGGGCCGGGCCCTAATGGGCTAACTCAGGCCCAATAAAACCATCATCTCCCACTCGCACATGGTGGGCCAAAACCAACATGGGCGGACGGGCCCTACTGAGGCCTATCAATTGAAAAATACATCAACTCCCACTTGACATGGTGGCCTGAACAAAATCCTCTTTTTCTCACTGCAACATTCATACTGGTGAATAGTCCGTACGACCAGCATACTTGGAGAGCTCGTTGCCATACATCTGTTAGGAATATATTGCAGCTCATAATGGGCATCACTTTCCGAGTAAATTTAGTATGCAGTACCCTAGATCGATCGATCACATTTATATCTCTCTTAATCTCTTTTAAACAATGATATATATATATATATATATATATATTGTATTCACAATTATGATTATCCCAAAGACAGTCATAATTGGTCGACCAAATGAATACAAAACTACAATGTGATTCTCCAAATCCGATCTTCCTCTTTCCTTCAAACTCTCAATTTCAGTTCAACTTGCTTTTCTAGAAATGTCCCATTAGATCGAATCAACTCATGACCATTGGCAACATTCTAAGATAGCAAACACTAAATAGAAATCTTGAGAATAAGTAAGAGTCATGAGGGCACTAAATTGAGAAACTCCTTTCCTCAAGAGTCTCATACGGCATGAAAGTTGAGATCAAACTTTTGCCACTCTTCTTGGTCGTCTCATGCATACGTAGTATGAAATACGTATTACGGTATTAACTCCTTTCCCATGGAGCGTATGTCTACACTATCAATACCGTACAGATGATAGTTCAGACATACCCAATGTCTAACTTGAGTTCACGTATTTACTCATTCACAAAATTTATCAGAACTCACATCTAGCATCTTAGACAGATAAAGTAAAATATGTGGGGTATTTTACTTTCGGACATAGTACATATCATGTCCTCATCTTAACACTTAGTTAAGGCGACATATTTATTTTAAGCTTGAGCTCTCGATTATCACCTAGATAATAAGCTTAAAAACCGTCTCATATCTATTTATCACATAGTAAATAGAGGCGATTACCCATGTGAGTGGGCTAATCTCTTATCTGTCCGACATACTTTCTCAACATAATATACTGCACTGAGCATTAAGATGCATAAAGATCAAACAAAGATTCATAGGCATTAATGATGAAAATACAAATTCATTAAATGTGAACAACTCGGGGAAATTATAATATCCAGTACATCAGACTCTACGCAATCCTAGAGATTTTACATGACCACAAAACACATCTCTAGGTATTGGCTTTGTCATAGGATCTGCTACCATTCTATGCGTAGATATGTACTGTAAGTTCACATCCTTTCGTGCAACCATATCTTTGACAAAGTTATACTTTGTATCTATATGTTTGGTCTTGCCATGATATTTTGGATCTTTAGTGTATGCTATAGCTACTTGGCTATCACAGTTAACCAATAATGGATGTGCAGCTTTCTCAATAACACCTAAATGATCCAAAAATCTCTTAAGCCAAACTCCTTCTTGTACCGCTGCTAATAATGCCACGAACTCAGCTTCCATCGTGGATAAGGCTATACACGTTTGCTTCCTTTGCTCCATGATATGGCGCCATTGTTTGGAATATTTGGCGACTTGTTCGCCGTATGGGAGATTGTACACTTTGCACATCATTCCCCATTATGCTCCCACTTGGATTAGATAATGATGATGTCGTCTCATTATGCGGTTGCAATTGAGAATGAGTTGAATTCAATTCATCACTTCTCATATTACTCCCACTTGGACGAACTCCATTAATATCATTATCTTGGTCCAAGGTTTCAAATAGGGAGTATTCTTCACCTATTTCGCCCTTCTTAGGAAATTCATCCTCCAAGAATGTGACACCCCGTGATTCAAATTCAGTTATACTCCCACTTTCCTGCTCACCTATGAACACATACCCTTTTGAGTGTTCCGAGTATCTTATGAAAATACTCTTCTTTCCTCTGGGACCCAATTTCCCAAACTTGTGAGAGGACTCATGTGTATAGGCAGCACAACCCCATGGCTTAAGAAAACTTAAGTCCGGTTTTCTACCTGTCCATAACTCGTATGGAGTGGAAGGCACACGGTTAAGTATATAGGCAGCAGTTAACAACGCATCACTCCAAAAGGTAATAGGTAAGTTAGCATGCGCCATCATGGACCTAACCATTTCCAGTAGGGTTCTGTTTCTTCTCTCCGCAACACCATTTTGTTGAGGAGTATATGGAATAGACAACTGTCTTTCTATTCCTTTTTCATCACATAATTTTATGAACTCGTCAGATAAATATTCTCAACCTCGATCGGATCTCAATGCTTTTATTTTCTTGTCTAATTGATTCTCTACCAGGTTCATAAACCTTTTGAAACAACTTAATGCTTCAGATTTATGAGAAATCAAATAGACATATCCGAATCGAGTATAATCATCTATAAAAGTGATGAAATAAACAGCCCCATGCCTTCCTCTCACATTCATTGGACCACGAGACATCGAGAATGGATTAAATGCAGAGGAAATTCAGCTCTTTTACCTTTTCCAAATGGTTTCCTTGTCGTTTTCCCTTCTAGGCAATGCTTACATATGAGCAAATCGACTTTTTCAATGTTGCCCAACAAGCCCTCTTTGGCTAGTCTATTCATACGCTGTTGGCCAATGTGACCAAGTCTAGCATGCCATACATTCACATCATTATCATATGTATTAGGAGACGTGAGAAGGGAATAACAAACATTTGCATTAACATAATCAATATCTAATACAATGAAACCATCCAGAAAATAACCACAACCATAGTAATTTGTATTCAAAAACAAATCCACACCTCTATCATAGAAATTCATATTAAAACCTAATTTAACCAACACTAAAACAGACATTAAATTCCGACGAATCTCCGGAGCATACAACACATCATGTAGGAACAAAGTGCGTCCACCACGCATATTCAGTTGGCATGTGCCAATTCCTTTCACTTCAGCTCTGGAGTTGTTTCCCACATAGATCCACTTAGTTCCAGTTGGTACTCGTCGGAATTCCACGAAGGATCCTCTATCCTTCGCTACATGGTCTGTCGCTCTTGAATCCACAGTCCACAAAGGATTAGACTTAGTTAAGAATACAGAACTCGACACAAAAGCAAAGTTCTGAAAAATACAAGGGGTGCATACCTTCTTTGGCTCACGACAGTCGCGAGCATAGTGACCCTTCTTGTCACAGTTGTAGCATTTCACCCTTGCAAGCTTTTTCATGCGAGGACGCTTTCCTCTTTCATGTTGGTTAAACTTGGGTTTCTTCCCTAAATGACCTACTTCCTTGCCTTTCCTTTTATCAAACCAGTTAGGGCGCTTGCGCTTGGAGCTCGAAGCTCCATTTGAGATAGAACTAGCATGATAGAGTTCAGCATGTGGCTTAGCTGCCAATAGGCGGTCCTCTTCCAGCTCAAGATGACGCATTGCATCCTCGAAGGTTTTGATATTTTCATTATGAGTTAGGTGCACCTTCATATGCTCCCAACTCTGAGGCAAGGAACGAATCACTGCTTGCACTTGCTGCTCATCTGTCAGGACATGGCCAGCATCTTTCAGCTCATTTATCATGTTTGACATCTTTCTAAGATGTTGCTTCATGGTCTGACCATGAGGCTTCTTATAAGAGTCAAACCTAATAGTGAGCTGCCTCAGTCTGGTCACCAAAGTATGACCAAATCTTGCCGCCAATGCTTCCCACATGTCTTTGGCATTGTCAAAACGCCTAAACTCTCGCATGACGTCATTTTCCATGCTGCTCAGCAACGTGATGCGAGCGAGAGAGTTCTTTCTTTTCCACGCAGCAAAAGCTTCCTTGTCTCTCTTGTGCTGTGCAGTGTTTCCTTCTTCAGGTTCTACCATGGTCAGGTTAAGAGCCTCAAGTGCTTCTTGCTCTTCCAAAGACATCTTTTGGATTTTCATTTGCCAAATTTCATAGTTGTCACCATTGAGCTTTTCACCTTTGTTCAGCTCGGCAACTATGCTCTTTGTGGCTGAAGCCATTGATCTGAACACATCAGACATATATGCACGAGTTATTAATGCCTATCATTTATGCATCCCTTTTGCACAGACCCATCATATTAATGAATGATTTCAAGTAAGGTTTTAGAATCAAAAGGTCACTACATTTCCAATCATCCTCCAAAAATCCTAACTTAAAACTATCATTAATATGATTGTCATATGCAAAATCAATTCTTATGAAGCTACAAAAACTTCTATAACTACCCACAGCTAACTACCCACAGCAACTAGCAATAACAGAAAGCAATAGATAATTGACATACAATATAATAATAATGCTTTCATATAATACAACTAACATATAGGTTGCTACATCAACAACAATCAGGTAGTTAACTTTACATAAGATGTCCACAAAGAACACTAAATAAAGAAAACAGAAAACAACCAATACATCTAACACCAAGCCAGCACACGAACTGGGAAAGATCCTCTTTTGTTCAAATTCTGGATCTTTTCCCTTGTAACAATGCAGTAATATTCTTTTACAAAATCCATCACAATTTTCTTATATGAAGTAGCTCCGTTGACATCCCATATGCGATTCAACACATCTTGCCATTCAGGTGGAAGAGTGTTAATGAAAAATCGCACCATCTCTGACTGTGGCATGGGACGACCATTCCATATGACCTCTTGTATTTTCCCGTTGACTTTAAGAACATGATCAATTAAGTCACCACTCTCCATCGATAATCAGTCAGCTCAGCTATCAACTTAGAAAGCCTTTCCTTTTGTTTATCGGTAATTACGCGAATAGGCGTACGTAACTGAAGGGGAGGCATTGTTCCTGCAACAAATGCAGAACAAATAAGGGATTACATATAATCCACATTGACTCAATTGGGAAAAAAGAAACAAATTCTTTCTTCTTCTTCTTCTTCTTCTTCTTCTTCTTCTTCTTCTTCTTTTTTTCGGGTCAACGATCAACGGCTGGTCAACGGTCAAGTCAACGGCCAACGGTCGTCAACAGTCGGTCAACAGTCAACGGTTGCGGTCAACGGTTCGGCCGGTTAGACGGTCGGGCCGGTCGCCCGGTCGGACCGGTCTCCCGGTCGTGCCGGTCAGACGAACCGACCGGCACGTGCGTGGCACGCGCCAGGGGCCGAAACGATGCGCCGTTTCGCGCGCGCGTGCGTCGCACGTGCCTGGGCCGAAACGGCGCGCCGTTCCGCACACGCGTGCGTCTCACGCGCCTGGGCCGAAACGGCGCATCCGACGCGTCGTTTCAGCGGGGGACTGAATCGGCGCGTGCATTGCAGGCGCCGATGACCCCCGTGCGTTCCAGCCGCGCGTGGCGGCGCGTCCGGCGTCCTCCGGCGGCGATCCGCGACTCATTTTTCTCGTATCGACGAGAGCTTCATCCCTGCACTATCAAAAACTAATTTCGACTTGCACAAAATCACGAAACAGGATGCACAGTACACGGGTGTCGGGTTTTTCCGTCCCCGATCAACCAAAATTGATTTTCTTCGAATTTTTGACCAAAAAATTAATCAAAAGCAATAAAAAGGGTCGGGAAACATGAACAGGGGCTCTGATACCAATGTTGGGTATTGCTTGTACCCTAAATCGGGATTCGACACTAAATCGAACCCCTAAACTTATGCGGAAGACGAGCCCGGGAAAAATTACATGAATCACCAATCAAAGACACACCACGAGTTCGAGCGTACCTTGTATCCACAGACTAAACACCGACGTTGCGATTCGAGGAGGAAACCGGATACTGTTCTTCAAAAAGGAATTCTTTTCTTCGCTTAGGGAGAGAAGCGATGTGCAAGAGGTTGTTCTTCAAGGAATATTGTTACGTTGGTTTTTGAGGAGAGTGAGGGAGAATAAAAATAACGTACGTAACACCAAAAAAATACGTTCCTTTTTCTTTTATATTTTCCCTCGAAGCTTCTCCTCCAAACGACGCGACTCCTCAACGTAATACCCCTTCCAAAAGATACAACCTATCGTATCTAAACAATGCAACTTTTCACTTTGCACCTTTTCCTCCATGGGCCCTCAACTCACGGGCCGGGCCCTAATGGGCTAACTCAGGCCCAGTAAAACCATCACACGCCAATGCTACGGTTATCAAATTCGTTCTTTACTCAACTAAGTATGCCGATGCTATGATTTCTTTAACTACGGTAAGTAACTAAGAGTAACTATATATCAACAGCAATGTACCCGCTACCCATCTATTATCAGCTGTCTCTACCCAAGCTCCATGCTGCAAAAGCACATCCGTAACTGCAACGGATCAATGAACAGGGGCCCAATGCAGTGCAGTCTACTTCACGTCGTCCATCGCATTCACATTACCCCAATTCTTCAATGGCCATTTTTAAATGCAATTAATTCATCATCCAACACCGACATACATAAAGAACAACAGTAATTAGTACGTTAAGACAGCACCAAGTAGGCAGCAAATGCTTCTAGCAGCAACTTTACACACCCAAATTCAGGACTATGTTGCGAGAAATGCACAACGGGGCGCACAAAATCTTTCACGAAGGCGAAACAAAGAACCAAGCGACGAAGAGGGAATACCTCGATGACGTACCGAACACGTCGGCGAAGTTGTTGAGAGCAGCCAAACTGGAGAGCGCAGCACCTATTAGCATCGGGAATCGAGACAGAGAGAGGCTCCTTCTTGCTCTACCAACTTGCTCAATTTCTCCAAATCGCCGTATGCAGAGGCAGAGATACACATCGACGACGGCCACTTCGTTGGGACGGTTTTGGGTTTTCGACGCTCCAGACGACGCGGTGACTTCGATCTCCGACGAGGCCATACGAGTGTCACCGCATGCGATCACTGCTTCGAACCCGAACGCATCTCTCTCTCTCTCTCTGTGCTCTTAAAACATTTTTACTTTAGTGGAGAAAAAGACGAAGACCCGATTTTTGGCCAAAAAAAAAAAAAAAAAAAAACAGATGAGCGGATTTTATGAAATAGAATTCGGATTCAGAATTCATTTTCTGAAGGTGCCAAAAGAAAATTACACATTGGGTTCACATATGGTCCCAGCATACTTCTGCACAACCATAGAACTGAATCGAAACCTATAGCTTGCGAAATCGAATATAATGGCGATAGAATAACTGTCCCGGTGGAATAGAATTGAGCACCAATAAGAATTTAATATCCTCCAAGTCGGGTTTGCCAAATCTATGTCTATATAAAAATTATGTCTTTTTTTAAGGATCGCTACTAAGGTTAACACATAGGACTACGATCTGCAAGGGATCAATTATTCTACTTACAAGGGAAACTTTCTGACACTTTCCACTCATTTTATTTCAGATTAGTATTCGATGGATTAATTATATATAGTTAAAAATTAATCCTTTTGACAATTTCACTCCAATTTCATGAGCCACCGTGAAAGATAGAGTGCCATTTTAATTCTTGGATCTATCGAAGAGTTATGTCGTGGTTGGGAAGCACCTCAATTTCCTCTCTTTTACGACTAGATTTCCCATGCAAGCATAACTTCAGCCGCGCCTTGGAGCGTCTCACGGTTACTCATCTAATCAGGCAAAACTGTTACAACTAGAGGAATAATAATAACTTTCAGAATTCGGAACAAGAGTACATATAAAGACTGAATGGAACTTTTTATTGGAATGCAAATGCTGTTGCTTCGAGGGTGTGTCCACAGATATGATCTTCAAGACTTTTTGTAGTGACTAGCTCCACGCAACTTAGCACAAATGTAGACAACAACAAATGAGGAAAAACAAGAAAGTCCACGAAGTTAACGAAAGCACACAAAGTCGATACGCACACAACTTAGCACAAATGTCTGACAACATCAAATGAGGAAAAACAAGAGAGTCCGCAAAGTTAACGAAACCACACAAACAAAGTCGATACGCACGCAACTTCTCACAAATGTCTGACAACATCAAATGAGAAAAAACAAAGTCCACGAAATTAACGAAAGCACACAAACAAAGTCGATACGATAAATGCATTTGGAGACGAGGGTCGCAATCCGTGAAGAACTCTTCAATGACCATTGCTGGCGTTCTTTGTCTTCATGCTTCAGTGGCTCTTCTTCATCAAATGCTTGCAGCTTGTTGTCTTCCTTCTTCTCCAGTCGGCTTTCTTTAAAGAACACCAATACCCAAATCTAGAAACCAGTAGCCAACGTGCTCACGAATTGGGAGTTATTTTATCGTCGTCTCAAAAGGGAAACAAAGAAGATCCTTGCAAAGCACAAGCCAAAGAGGGGAAAAAAGGAAAAAGAAAAAGAAAAGGCTTGCAGGAGGAGAGGGCGTTTTATCTAATAAGGTTCTAACCACGCTCCAATAGAATTAAGATGATTTCCCGCCGTTCCGAAAAAGCCAACAATCCTGCCGTCTCCTTCTGAGATAGAAAATGGCACTCCCTGCGATGACCATTTTTTATCTGATCCTCCAAGTGCGTACGGCTTCGCACGGCACATCGTGGGAAGTATTGTCAGGTTGTAGATGAAAGTTTGACTATCTTCTTTGTTCATAGAACCCTGTATACTTCCTAGGCGATCCTGGGGAAATTTCAGCATATCCTGCAAGAATAGCAAAGGCAGAAACATGTTGTGCGAGAACAGAGGAAGGTTCGGACCTTAAAACTCTAGATATAGGATGCCAAAATGAGTGCTTCAGTCTTCGATCAAAAGCCCCATGAAGCTCCCAACATTATTAACATGTATACATGAACGACTCGCAGGCAGGAAATTGACGAGAGAGAGAGAGAGAGAGAGAGAGAGAGAGAGAGAGAGATTGAGATAGATGGACTAACCCAATCTTCTCCAGACGCGTCTCCTCCGCCATGTTGATTGCCTTCGACCAAGGAACCATTGTCATCGTACATAAAAGTGATGGACTTAATAATTTCCTTTCCGCGGTGTTCGGTGGTGGCCACGCGAAATCCCCTCACATTAGTGTGCACTCCATCATTCCATTTTTTCCCGCCACCATCTGTCATGGCTTTCATGAGTGGTCCAACGATTCTGAAAGGATACAGGTGCGGTATCGGCTCCACATGCATTCCTATGTAATGAGGAGTACTCTCATAAAAGTCGATGATTCTACTTCCGGCCAATGGATACCAAAAGTACGTCCCCCCCACCTTGACTTTGGAAGGAAATCTTCGTTTATTACTGTAAAATGTGAGCGACGAGATAGTACCATTCACTCCTATGTAACCAGAGACCGATGTCAAGTACTCTCGTGGATATTCCAAGTCAACCTGCATAATCCCAAAAGTATCTCTTAACATTGGACAAGTGGTATAAACAAGGCCTATTTGTTGAGTTTAATTTACTAAATTACATGACTGAACACATACCAAGATCTTCTCGGCCGACGAGATATATCTAAAAAGGGAAAAAAGGACACTAACCAGGGTTTCCTTAGGGCGGCCTTCTGCGGTGCAGCCACTGCACGTAACTGGGTAATTTTGGGGACTACCGTCGGCGTACCCAAACTCGATGTGATGGATATTATTATTGCAGTGCTTTACCACAATTTTCCTCACACCTTTGAATTTCCCATAATCCCAAGTATCTCCACTCGAGCCTTCAGATGGCCCGATTGATCCGCTTGGACGGAGATCACAAATCGGTTCAAAATATGCTCCAATACCACAAAGATGTTGATGTTCATCAGTGTACCCATTAAATTCAACAATTTTGCCGGCCGTTGCGGGAAATGAGAAGTAGATTCCCATTTCTTCACCAAAAGTAACGGCCATTCGTTTGTTAGTTCGAAACGTGAGAGATGTAATGTTGATATCCACATTAGGCTCGGATTTGTTGTCCGTATAATACCCGGATATGGAGGTCAGTTTCTCATCTTTAAGTAATTCGAACTGCAATGATAAACATAAACATCAAACTCATTATTTAATAAGTCTAAGACAATGCAAGATTCGTAAGGATTTCACAAAGCATATAAATGTATGGGGACATACAAATTTGGACTCCTCCTCCTTGCCCAGTCCTGTCTTGCCACGCGTCTTATTCTTGCCCTGCTTTTTGTACGGAGAACCGCTTAATTGGATGAATGATCCTTCTCCATTTTGGCCGATAAAGATCTTCCTTCCATTAGCTATCCTCCACGTTGACCTCTGATTGCTTTTCCTCCCGAATAACTCCTCAGACTTGAAGGGATTGAAATCCTTAGAGTGCCGCCGGACAAGTGCTCCAACGGATTCGAGAAAATTTTTTTTTTTCCACCAGTAAAACTCGATAACTTCCCCGGCATCTAATGGTACGGAAAAGTACTCCTCTTCCTCCTTTTTCTCCTCTTCCTTCTTTCGCTCCTTTTTCTCCTCTTCTTTCTCGTTACCTATGGGTCCCAATATTCTTTTGTTGGTTCGAAATGTGAGGGAGCTGATCAGAACGCCATTATCATCTTTTTTTCTTTTGGATCCAGCAAAAGAGGTTATGTACTCTTTTTCTTTCAATTTAACCTGCAAACAGGCCACAAAAAGACACATTCAATGTCATTGAGACTATATGCTGTATCATTCGATGAGCAAAATAAATTGGTAAATCACTTTTGAAATACGATGCAGATCCATACAATATGTTATATGTGCAGGGATTTGTGTAAATTACGTTTCCCAATAAATTTAGTAGTACATTTTATCTTGTAAAATCAAAAGTTAATTTACTTCTTGTTTGTGGCTAGGTTTGTCTTTGCCTAATTTTGATAAGGTGAAGTCATCTATTTTTTTCCAATTGGTTTTCGAACAAGCACACTGATCCTCATGTATCGCCAGTATGAGATTCTTATATCCGCTTGCGAAGCAATCGTTAAGAATCTCAAGGTTCATGATTCCGTGATCAAATAATGTTACAATAAAGCTAGAAAGATGAATTTGTGACATTGAAGTAGAAATGGAAAAAGAGAAAAGGTACGGGTCTAGATACAACCTCGTAAGTCCTGTTCTGCTCATTCTCACTATGTTGCGGTTCGGTGTCGGTTTTCTTAGGGACTTGAAAAGCAACGGACTGAATGAAGTCTCCGTACACAACAGCAATCCCCTTTCTATATTCCCCCGTTTCATCAATCCCCTTTATATCAACAGTAATAAGGGCATTTTGATCTTCGCCTCCAAAAGGCCCGAAGGTGAAATCCTCACCGAAATATCGAGAATGCATCTCGTTGACAAGGCGGCCGACTATTTTGTCAATGAGATTCCGCTCACTGCCGACGGAAAAGTGTTAGTAGCAAAAGTTTACAAGCAATATGTATGAAAAAAAATGAACATAAACACATGCCACCAAGACACAACATACGACAAACATTGTACGCAAACTTCTACGTGGTTATATGAAATGCGAATAGAAAAAAGATCGAGCTTGACTAAGTCACCGTAGGCATTGGCATGTGTAACAAAGAAATGGTGATTAACAACGCCTTACTTTCGATAGTGACCTCATCCCGCGCACCAGACGAGGGTGCGTTGTACCGTGAATATTGCTTACCAAGACACAACACATTTCTGACTAAGCTGTAAAAGTAGCCAATATTAAAAGTGTATTTCTTTTATGGAAAACTCAAGATTTAGAAAATATTATTCAAAATATAATTGCTTGTATTACTTAGAAAAATGAATGAATGATAAATATGTTTACCTTCCACGAAAACAATGAGACATAATTTTTTTCAATTAACTAATTTTCCAAAGCGATATAACTATTATTTTTCGAAAAATATTTTCGAAATTTTTAATTTTTGGGAACACAGGCATCATAAGTATAAAAAAAAAAAAAAAAAAAAAAAACAAAACAAAAAAAAAACAAAAACAAAAACAAAGAATGCTTCATCGATACTTTACCCATTTTCTATGATGTTATCATGTTTTTAAGCATAAAACTCCAAAATTTGGTCCACAAAAGGTATGAAAGCAAAAAAAAATTTAAAATTTAAAATTTAAAAAAATAAAAAACTCTTAGCGGGAGAAAAATAGATTACCGCATTATACTTTTTCTTTTGGCATAGGTCTCACTTTATAGTTCTTAGTTTGGGGGAAAATCGTTCAAAAATTCCTAAACCTATTGCACTTTTTACCATTCGATCCTAAATATTTTAACTCTGTAAATTAAGTCCTAAACATTTTCACTTTTTACCAATTGAATCCATCCGACCAATTTCGGCTGGAATTTGCTGACATGGACGTCGGATGGAATTTGCTTACATGGACGCCCTCTCTCCCTCTCTCTCGCTCTCTCTCGCTCTCTCGCTCTCGCTCTTGCTCTTGCCAAATTTGGCTACCCCAAGGGGTAGACTGATCCAAATCCCAATGAGGGCGACCTCGCTTGAGGCCTGCGAGGCCGACGCGTGTGGGCTCTAGCGAGGGCAAGCCTCACCCGTGGACAACAAGGTCGCCCCTCGCTAGATCCCACGCGAGGCCGACCCTTGCCGGTCGTGGCCTCGGGCCAGTTGCCAGAGGATGGGCGACCGGCCAGAGGAAGAAAAGGAAAAAAAAAAATACAAAAAATAATAAACTAATTCGAAAAATATTAAAAACTATTAAATTTTGTCTACATCAGTGCTGGTAGTGCCACGTAGAATGGTTGGCGTTCACGTTAGCAAATTCCGACCAAAACTAGCTAGATGAATTCAATTGGCAAAATGTTTAAAGGTTTATGACTCAATTGGCATAATTGAAAGGTTTAGGACTGAATTGGCAAAATTACAATAGGTTTAAGACTTTTTGGACAACTTTCCCCTCAGTTTGGTTTCCCAATTTTCATCAATGTACGCTACAAACTTGGAGGTAATTAATACGACCCTTTTGCTTTGGCTTTCTTAATATTTCACGGGGGAAAGTATAAAAAAGCATCTACATATTTCAGCTTTATATCAATTTACATCTTGAATTTTGCAAACCTTCAATAAGCGTTTCGATTGCATCAAAGAGCTGGTCCTATCTACGAATTTGTCATTTTCCTTCCGACTTTATCCCTTTCACCATTTTAAATTCACTCAATGAAAAATTCAAATGCAAAAAACCATAGCCCATCCACCCACCCATTGCTCAATACCTCCCCACTCGGCGCTGCCAATGCATGTCATGCCGTCGCCGCTTACCACCAACCACCTCCCTAGCTAAGCCACAATTTAGATCTGTTTGAGTTAGATTACTCAATCTAAGTTGAGCTCGATGCCAACTGTGGCCAGAGAGAGAGAGAGAGAGAGAGAGAGAGAGAGAGATGCACAAAGGATTCGATAGGAGTCGATGGCGGCATGGTGTTGGTTGGAGTCAGTGGTGAGAGCCCACGGTCGAGAGAGAACAAGGGCGTGAGAAAGCTATATCAAGAGCGAGAAAGAGGGAGAATGGGAGAATGGTTTAACGTTTGAATGAGTTAGAGGGTAGATTAATCTTTTAAATTTGAGGATTTTATTAAGAAGTGTAAATTGTACATTCTCGAAATTCAAGATGAAAACTGATATTGGAACGAAAAGTTGACATGATTTTTGAAATTATTCCTATTTTACATCTATAATATTGAAATTAGCACGTAAAGTCACATCATGTTTTACATAATTTTTCAAAAAATGGCAATAAAAATTTTCCGGAAAGTCAAAAGAGACTTCAACCTGTTCTGTTTCCTTAAGAAAATTAAATTCTGTCGATTGTGCAAAAGTTCTATCTACAAATCAGACACACCAAAGAACTAACATCAGAAAAAGAAATATCACAGACTACGGTAAAAGTTTCAACATGAAGTAAGACGTACAGAGAGGGGGACTCATTGACGCCTCTACCCGGAATCTTTTCAGCCTTTGCTAGGGCACTCCTCCATTCTATTCCCTTAGCAAGTTTCTTGTTCTTATCCACGGTCTGGAGAGCTCGCTCGAATTCGCCATCACCCACCACGGCTGCCGTGTCCAAGTAAAAGATGGGAATAACCACGGGGTAACTATCGGGCCTGAGGATCTCAACCAGCTCGTCGAGCCTCCGGTTGGAGTTGGCATAGCCTTTGGAGAACAAAACGAGGGCGAACTTCATCTCGCGGGGGATTGCTTTGGAGAGGCTAGTGTACTCTGTGATCTCGTGCCTCGGGCAGTCAATCCCTGCCTGTTTCAGCTGTTTCTGGAGGGACTTTATGAAGTTCAAGTTCCCTGGAACATCATTGCACACGAATATGCCTGTCCATCGAATAAATGGAGAAGGCATGGTTTTGTGCCTTGTTGATGCGTGGTATAGAAACTTTGATTGAGAGGTCGTATGTGAATGTGGTTTGAAAGACATTAAGAGGAAAACCATGCCTATTTATACTCGAAAGTGCATGTCTCCTCGTCATACAATAATTTACTAGATAAATAATATGATTGGTGGGATGCAACTCTTTCACCAAAAACGTCAGTTAACTTAATCAGAGACTTGTTCGTGATTGGTTTTAGGAAATCTGGAGTCTGACTTGGATTCACTCGACAAATTTTATGAGTTCTCACTGACTTACAATTAGTTTCTTTTTTCTTTTTGGTCAGAGGACCAGAACTAGTTAGGGAGCTAATGGTCCTGGAATACAGTGCGAGATGCTCAAATCGTTTTTCAAATGGTCTATTAAAATCTTGCTAACATTAAGCAGTAAACGTGTGTGCATTGAAATATAGATGCAATTAATGGTTAGGAATCTCAATACAAAAACAAACATTAGATTATTATACACGTCCCACCCGAGAGAGAAAATAACGCTGACAAGTCACGTTTTCTTAATCGGAGACTTGTTCGTGATTGGTTTTAGGAAATCTGGAGTCTGACTTGGATTCACTTGACAAATTTTATGAGTTCTCACTGACTTACAATTAGTTTCTTTTTTCTTTTTGGTCAGAGGACCAGAACTAGTTAGGGAGCTAATGGTCCTGGAATACAGTGCGAGATGCTCAAATCGTTTTTCAAATGGTCTATTTAAAATCTTACTAACATTAAGCAGTAAACGTGTGTGCATTGAAATATAGATGCAATTAATGGTTAGGAATCTCAATACAAAAACAAACATTAAATTATCATGCACGTTCAACCCGAGAAAGAAAATAATGCTGACAAGTCACGTTTTCTTCCCGAGATTTTGGAAAAATTTATCTGGATCTGGATTCCTTGGACTCGATTAATATCTATGGTTGATTATGTGAATCTTTTATTTGGGCCCACGTGAGTCCCAACAGCTGCTTCGAGCTCCCCATGCATTTGCCAATAAGGATCTATAACCTTGTAGATAGAATATAGCCACACCATATATGCAATTAATCACACTCAAGTTTTTCACATGCAATTCTTAGCATAGCATAGGCTACTCTAAGCGTAAAATGTGATATTAAAAAAAAAAAAAAAGACCGAATAACATATGTTGATAAGGGTGTGTTCAAGAACAAAAATTGAATTAGCTAGGGCACAAGGATATTGCAAACAAAACCGAGGAGTGCTCTACATACGACATCTACTTCTCCAAAAATATGGGGCAATATGATAAAGAATGTCAATTGACACAACGATGACCAATTACATATACTGGCATGCTCTAAGAATGATGGACGATGTACCCTTGAGAAAGCACATGACACACAAAAGCGCAGGCACACTTGATCAACTCTAAAAAATAGTGTCCTATATGTTTGCCAAGCAAATCAAGAAGGGTTCCAATATGATAGAATAGAGTGGAAAAGTAAACTTTTGTATATTTCTGTGTGTCTAATATTGATGATATAAGAGCATATTTATAGGCTATTCTAGACAACTATCTAAAGTGATAAAATATTACAATATCAAAATGAAATCAATTATAATCAATCAAGAGGATAAATATCTCTAACATCTCCCCTCAAACTCAAGGAGACGTAGAAGAGGTCAACTGGAGTTTGGAGAAAACGCCCAGGTGGATGTGCCTTAGTGAAAACATTAGTTGTCTGATCAATTGAGGAGGTGGGAACAAGACAAACATCGCCATGTAGCACATGAGAGTGTATGAAATGACGGTCTATTTCAATATGTTTGGTATGCTCATGGAAAACATTATTATGAACTATTTGGATGGCACTTTGGTTATCACAATGAATGACCGTTCCACCATTATGATGAACTCTCATGTCTTCTAATTGAAAGGGCTAGATGCAACACTTAGAGGAGGGTGAATAGGTGTAAACAAAAATTTTCACAAGGTTCAGAAGTAATAGTTTGCTTTTTAGAAAACAACAGACTATGAACGAATTCATATTATAGCAGTTAGATAAAACTATTAACAAAATAAAAAGAGTTCAGGGAAGAGAATAAGAACACAAGATTTATAGTGGTTCGGCTTAGATCAAGCCTACGTCCACTCTTCCCTGCTGACAGCCCACTGGCTGGATTCCACTAAGAAACAAAAGAGATTTTACAGTCTTGTAATCTCGACTTCACAGTGAAGAGTCTCTACTGGTCTCTCACAAAGTCTCACTATGAGTTTCTTTCTTTTGTATACAACTTTGAGCTCAGTATTTGGAGTAATAAAGAAATGAAAAGTTTCAAACTTTGAAATTTCTCTTTCACGCACCACACCGAACAACTAGAGAGTCCACCTTAAATACTCCTTCATGTCTTCACGACCATTAGCACTTTCCAAAGGAATTCTTCCAATCTACCCATTAGATAGAATCAATCAAGGGGATCTTGAGTTGGTTGATTGATTGTGATGAAAGCCTGTCAATCATGTTTGCCCATACAATCAGGATCTTGGTTTCTATAAGTAGAATTTTCCAAGTTTGCTTGCCTTTCAAAAGATTTGATTATCGGAATTGATTCCATTAAGGATAATCAATCATGTAGGTGCTATATCCAACCATAAAGTCATCCAAAAGCCATACGAATCGAATCCTTGAAGAAATAAAGATAATCTCGTATCTGGATAAGCCTTCATTCTTCAGTCTGGAAACTGTCAGTGTGAGTAGACTTTGAACCTAAAGTTTGGCAGTCTTAAGACTTTGACATTTCAGTCTGGAAGTCTTCAAACTAGACTATGGGAAGGTTTTATCAACTTCAAAAAGTAAAGGAGTTTTCTCCAACAATCTCCCCATTTTTTATGGTGACAAAACTTTCCTGCAGATTTAAGAACTTTTGACCTGCAAAACAACTCTTAAGCAATACATGATATCTTATAAAAATAAGTTGATTAGGATTTGGATAACATCGATTCTGCACCACAGAAAACATGTTAATCATGATGAGACAAATAACTGTCCAACCATAATCAATATCACCAAAGTAAGTTGCTGCACCCGTCAACGTCAAAAAGTTCAACAAGCAACCAAACAACGAAGGTTCAACGGTCAAACAAAAGTTCAACCAATAAAAGTTCAACCAAAAGATTTAAATCTACACACCAAAAGGATTAAATATGCACATTCTACCCCTTTTTGTCAACAGCAAAAAGTGGAGAAGGATAAAAAGTTCAATCAAATCAGGTGTTTTTGGGAATGTGAACAAGCTGGAAATCCCCCATAGACTAAACTGTCTCCTCCAACTTTCTCACAGTCTCCTTTAGCTTCTCAATATCTTCACCTTTGGTAGTCTCTTGAACTTGCTATTGTAAAGCTTGAACTTGAAGGTTAAGAACCCGTACCTTCTCATGGAGAGAATCTGAAGTAGATTGTAATGCAGATCGAAGGTTCGTTATCTCATACTCCATACCATATTGATGTGCTTTCAACTCCAGAAGGAGCTCTAGCAGCCTTGAAAGTCTGCAGTTGTGTCTGTTGGGGCACTAAGTCTAGCCAAATTAATTCCAAGAGTATTGAGATTTGAGGGAGCATCAACACGTCGATTACCAAGACTTGGGGAGGATGCCTCAATATCAGCTTCAGGAAAATAAGAGGCATGGACATCCTCTAGATCGGCAGGAGATCTACTAACATTATCACTGGTAAAAATGGGAGAAGAAGTACCTATTTCTGCACGAGCTCCCCCTGTTTTCGTGGCTACAAGTGGAGAAGGAAAATCTTCTTCTTGGTCATTCTCAATTTCAATACCCAAGTGATGTTCTTTTTCTCTTCCATCTCCTATAGTTCCACTCCTAGTCTTCTTCGAATCCTCTGACAAAGATATTGCAAAAGTGGGTTCAATAGAGTCATCTTGACCCTCTTTTTCTTCTACTTTTCTTCCTTTTTCTGCTTCTTCTTTTTCTTCTCTTCTTTCTCTTCCTTCTCTTTCTCTTTCCTCTGCTCTTCCTTCTTTTTCCTACTCTATTTCTCCTCTTTCTTGTTCTCCTATGTCCTGAGGCTGCTCAAAACTTACAAAACTCTGAAGATTTTTCAAGGCAAAAGCAGAGAGAGTAAGATCATTCTCATCCTCGTCGTCATGTAGGATAAAGGCTCTTCTCTTCTTGATAGGTTTACTCATAGGCTCCTTGCCTTTCCTTTTCTTTGCGGCTGAGTCTTGTTTTGTTTTGGTGGGGGACTTTTCCTTCAAGCGCTCTAAAATTTTGTTCAGTTCCTTCAGTCTCATCTTTGTCACCATCTTTAGTCCTATAACCATAGGAGCAATGGTTCGAACATAGAGAGATGCTGGAAACTGAATTTGAAAGTGTCTGAACAGTTGAATAACCAGCGCTAAATAAGAGAGTTGTCCCTTTTCCTTCACAACAGTCCTATACATGTGCATCAGGATTGTGTGTGGCAGCAAGAACTTCATCCCTTTACTGATGGCAAACATCAGTTTTGCTTCAGAACGAGAGACATCAGTCTTGGAGGTTGACTTTGGTCGGATGCAATTGATCATAACCTTGTGCAGCAAGATGTTTGAAGCAAACATTCTGGAATAGGTAATGCCGCCATTAGCAAGTCTGTCCCGAACAAGAAACATTGTTGCATGACCAACAGACACATTTATTGGTTAGAAACTCCCTTTTTCCACACCAATAACATCTGCCAATGTGTCCACATCCACCACATACTCTTTCTCCCGCACAGTAAAACAAAATTTATTCGCGTCAAGAAATGACAAGTTCAAATAGAAATACGCAATTAATTCAGGATAAGCGACAGAAGTTTCATAATAGAATCTATCAAGTTGAAGAAGAGTCAGCTTCTCCCTTAGGTTCACTTTCAAAGGATCCATGAAATCAAAGTCCACAGATCGAGGGTTCATCACTCCTCTTTTCAGCAATTTCGAGTAAGTCTTTTTGTGGTCGTTAGAACGAAATAAACTTGTTCCCTCTCCACGTACGTCAGCAGCAACGCCTACTCTAGGCTGAAAATTCACATACATTCTCTCATAATTGTCCTTGACCTCTGGTTGATTAAAAGAACTAAAACGGTGATCAGCTGGAAAGTTAGCAAACGTCCCGTCTGCCGTTCCTTCAGGCACAATGCCTAATCTTTCCATCGTTCGCAAAACCATAGTCTCATACTAGTATCCTCATTCTTGCAGAAATTCATCAATAAAGGTCATGGCAGTACCACCCTGCTTCAACTGATTATAGAGTTTAAAGAGAAACTCGGGTTTTGATGTTCTTACAGGTTCGACATCTTCCATGATCTCCTCTTCCACTGGTTGGCGCGGACGATTTTGAGTGGCACGCTGTGGAGAATGCTATTGTTGTGGAGAATCTTCTTCCTCGGTTAAGTCAAGATGTGTAGGACCTCTGGCATGTTCCGTAGTCTCCTGCTTGAGATCCGTGACAACTTTCTTTGGAAAGACATCTTCATAGTCGAGGAGGATTTCTCAAACACGTTCAAAAGAAAAAGATGAAAACTTGTAGAACAAGCTTGAGAGTAAAAATGAGAGAGTAGAAATGAAAGAGTAGAAAGTCTGTATGCTAGGGTTTGGTAAAAAGTGCTCAAAAGAATACAAAAGGCATATAAAGAACATGAACGGTCACAAATAAAAGAAAAACGAACCGTCACAAAGAAAATTACCTTTTTCGAAATAACTGAAAATAAAAACTACCAAAAATTCAAAATTCGAAAACGATAATTTCCAAAAATAAAATAGGCAAACAACGATTTGAATAAACATACCTTTTCATTCCAAAAATAAAATACCTGGATTCGAGACTTTCCTTTTACTGAAGTAGAGTCTGGAAAGTCTGAGTCTGACCAACTTTAGACTTTAACCGGTAGGAGGTAAGATATTCAATTTGGTGCGAATAGACTCAAATAAATTTTTCTCCAGAGGCTTTATGAATATATCTGCCAACTAATTCTTTGAGTCAATGAACTGAATCATAATCTCCCCATTTTGGACATGATCTCTTATGAAATGGTGTCGAATCTCTATATGCTTTGTCCTTGAATGAAGAATTTGGTTCTTTGTGAGATTAATAGCACCGGTGTTGTCACATTTGATCTCGGTACATGATTCTTCAATTCTAAAGTCTCTTAACTGTTGTCTTATCCACAAGATTTGAGAACAACAGCTCCCAAGAGTCACATACTCTACTTTTGTTGTTGATAGAGCCATAACACTCTACTTCTTTGAGAACTAAGACACCAGCATGCTGCCCAGTAGTTGACAAGTACCAGAAGTACTCTTTCTATCGACTTTACAATCTGCTAAATCTGCGTCTGAATATCCAAGTAGAATAAAGTCTCCTTATTTGGGATACCACAGACCTAGCTTTGGAGTAGTCCCAATATATTTAATGATACGTTTTGTAGCACTTAAATGAGATTCTTTGGAATCAGATTGGAATCTAGCACAGATGCAAACACTAAACAAAATGTCAAGTCTAGATGCAGTAAAGTAAAGAAGAGAACCAATTATGCTTCTGTAAAGCTTCTGATCTACTTTCTTTCCTCCTTCATCCTTGTCCAGCTTCGAAGAACATGACATTGGTGTCTCTATCTTCTTGCAATTCTCCAATCCGAATTTCTTGATGAGATCTTTTGCATACTTCTCTTGGTGAATAAAGATGCCTTTCTTTGATTGTCTAACTTGCAATCCTAGAAAGAAAGTTAATTCATCCATCATACTCATCTCGAATTCATCCTGCATACATCTAGAGAATTTCTTACATAGATTTTCATTAGGAGATTCAAAGATAATATCATCAACATAAATTTGAACAAGCATAAAGTCTTTACCCTCTCTTTTTATGAATAAAGTAGTATCTATCTTTCTCTTGACAAAACCATTTTGGGTTGGGAATTTACTTAACATTTCATACCAGGCTCGAGGTGCTTGCTTTAGTCCATATAAGGCATTTTTTCAGTCTGTAGACTAAGTCTGACTTTCTTGGATCTTCAAATCCTGGTGGTTGTTCTATATAGACTTCTTCTTGAATGAATCCATTTAGGAATGCACTTTTGACGTCCATCTGGAATAACCTGAAATTTTTATAGCAAGCAAAAGTAAGTAATAATCTAATTGCTTCTAACCTTGCTACTGGTGCATAGGTCTCGTCATAGTCTATCCCTTCTTCTTGCGTATATTCTTTGGCCACGAGTCTTGCTTTGTTCCTGATCACTTTTCCTTTCTTGTCAATCTTGTTCTTGAAAATCCATTTTGTTCCGATAATAGACTTACCTTTAGGTTTAGGAATTAGCTCCCTAACATCGTTGATGTTGAACTGTCTGAGCTCATCTTGCATAACTTCGATCCAACTTTCATCAGACAGAGCTTCTTCTACACTTTTGGGTTCTATCTTAGAAACAAGTGCTAGTGCACTCGACTCTTCTCGCCTTTTGGATCTGGTGCGAATTCCTTCATCAATGTTGCCAATAATGAGTTCTTTGGGATGACTTGACTTATGCTTCCAGTTGTTGGTTGATCTGAGAGTCTGCTGATTCTCTATTTCAATTGAATCATCTCGATCTGCTTGTTGCTAAACTCCAGAAATCTGAACTTCATCAAGGGAAGTAGACTTTGTAAAGTCCAGAACATGTTCAGATTCTTCAAGTTGAGTCTGATCTGGTTGAGTTTGCACATAATCCTGAAACTTGACGTTCATAGATTCTTCCACGGATTGAGTCTTCTTATTGAAAACCCTGTATCCTTTGCTTAAGGTTGAATAGCCAAGGAAAATTCCTTCGTCTGATTTTTCTTCAAACTTCCCAATTCGATCATTTTCATTTTTCAAAACAAAACAATTACAGCCAAATACATAGAAGTAAAAAACATTTGGCTTCTTCCCTTTATACACTTCGTATGGCATTTTCTCCAGGATAGGCCTCAAGAACACTCTGTTGATGATATAGCAAGCTGTAGAAACTACTTCTGTCCAAAATCGAGAGGATATATTGCTCTCAATTAAAAGGGTTCTTGCCATCTCCTATAATGATATGTTTTTCCTTTCCACAACCCCATTTTGTTCTGGAGTGTATGGAGAAGAGAAAACATACTGAAAACCAAATTCATCACAGAACTTTGCAAAGTCTTGATTTTCGAATTCACCTCCATGGTCTGTTCGTATGCTCGAAATAGCATATCATTTTTCATTCTAAACCTTCTTGGCAAACTTAGAAAAGTGAGAGAAAGCTTCAAAATTATTTGCTAGAAAGTAAACCCAAGTAAAGCGAGAATAATCATCCATGATTACTAGGCAGTACTTCTTTCCACCAATACTTTGAGTTCTGGTTGGTCCAAAAAGGTCCATATGCAGAAGTTGCAAAACTCGATTAGTAGAAACTTGATTTACAGATTTAAAAGAACTTCTAACACGTTTTCCCAAAACACATGGAGTGCATAGATCAGACATTTGATAAGTCAGGTTGGGAAGACCACAAAGAAGCTTCGTGGAAGAAATCTTGGCAATCTGCTTCATGTTAACATGACCAAGCTTTCGATGCCAAAGATTTGCTTCATCTTGAATAGATATAAGACACTGAAAACTTTCTAGTTTTATATCCAGAAGATAAATATTCCCATGCCTCTGTCCAGTGAAAAATTAAGAGAAGTCTTTGCTTGTTCCCGAACAGATACCTTCTTAGAAATTTATTTTGAATCCAGTATCACAAAGTTGACTTATGTTGAGTAGATTATAATTAAGACCTTCCACCAAGGAGACATTATTGATAGTCAGGCTTCCAATCTTCACGGTTCCACAACTAACAATTCTTCCTTTATTGTTTCCACCAAAAGAAACTTTTCCACCATTTACTTGAACAAGTTTTATAAAACAATTTAATCTCCTGTCATATGTCTCGAACAACCACTATCCAAATACCATTTGATCTTCCTCTTTATAGTGACCTGCAATCAAAATAGAAATTCAAACTTTCTTTGGTACCCAAATTTTCTTAGGTCCAGGAGGGTTAGTATTAAAAACAGTCTTAGCCCAATCCCTCTTAACAAGTCTCCAAACCTTGGGACATTCCTTCTCGAAATGTTTTGAGCTATTGCACTTTGAACATTTGAGAGCACTTCGGCCAACCAGTTTTACAAAAACCTTTTGAAAGTGATTTTTGTAAAATGCCATTGTGGGTCTTTGTTTGATTATTTCTTTAACTTTGGGAAAATCAATTAAAAAAATAGTTTATGAAGTCATCCCTACACTAGATTTGTTAAAATAAGGTCTTTGTACTGAAAGAATTTTCTCCAACTTCTTAGATCCTTTTGAAAATCTTTTTGTAATATTTGAAATATCTTTTTTCAAAAAGGCATTTTCCTTCGAAAGAGAATCAGAATTTACTTTCAAATCAACAAAACTTTTATCTCCAAGAAGTTTCCTGCAGCCTCAGTTTAGAATTCTCCATTTTTAGTTCGGAAACTCTTTTAAGAGATGTTTTGAGATTGAGACATAGTTCACCTATATATTTTGAGACTTTTATAGGAATTTTTAAATTGCTAACCTTAACTTCTTGATCTGAATCTAAATTAGAGTCTGTTTCTGATTCTAAGTCTGAATCGGAATAAGCCATTAGACATATATTGGCATATTCCTCTTCACTTTCCTCGCACTTAGTATCACTCCAAGTTTCTGCTTTGAAAGCCTTTTTGTATTTCTCAGTTCTTCCATTCTTTTTCTTCAACAGAGGACAGTTAGGTCTGATATGCCCATTTTTCTTACATTCAAAGCATCTTACATCTTTGCTGGTTTCATTGTCCTCTGTTGATCTCTTCTGGAAGTTTTGAGTACTCTGCTTCTTCCAGTTGAATCTTCTTCCCTTCCTATTCAACTTTCTGATTTTTTTAATCATAAGTGCTAGCTCCTTATCGTCCATGTCATCTTCTGAATCTGTATCATCAGAATCATCGTTAGATTTTAAAGCAATTGACTTCTTACCTTTAAGATCTTCTTCCTCATTGATTTGCTCCACTTCATATGATTGAAGTGTGTTTACTAGTTCATCTACTGAAAGAGGCATGATCCTCTAGATTTTTCTAATTGACTTTTTCACAAGATTCTAGTCTTTGGAAAGTCCACACAACAGTTTATTGACCTTCATTGGTCCTGAGATTGGCTGTCCTAAATATGCCAATCCATTCACGATTTCAGTAAAACAACTGAACATATCAGTGATGGATTCTTCAGGCTTCATCTTGAAGGCTTCATACTGTCCGAGTAGAATATTGATTTTTGTTTCATTTACTCGATTAGTTCCTTCGTAGGTAACATGCAACCTGTCCCAAACTTCTTTTGCTGTTTCACAGGAAGAAATTCGGTTATACTCATAAGGAAATAAAGCACAGTATAAAGAGTAGATAGCTTTAGCATCAAGAGCTTGTCTCTTGGTTAATTCTGCTTGTGTTGTTTCGCCAGCATCTACAACTTCATTTCCTCTTTCTAAAGTTGATGTAGCTTTGGGATTGATCCCTTTTTCTACCACATCTCACTCCAAGTGATCTTTTGATCTCAGAAACGCCTTCATCTTGTTTTTCCACACATTATACTCCTTCCTATCAAAGTAAGGAGGTCTGGTGTTGCTTTGCCCTTCAACCAAACCTGGAGCCAAAATACTAGCCATAGATCTTTAGCTTAGAAGTATAAACACTTCAATGAAATAAGCACATAGGCTCTGATACCAATTGAAAGGGCTCGATGCAACACTTAGAGGGGGATGAATAGACATGAACAAAAATTTTCGCAAGGTTCAGAAGTAATAGTTTTCTTTTTAGAAAACAACGGACTATGAACGAATTCAGATTATAGCAGTTAGATAAAACTATGAACAAAATAAAAAGAGTTCAGGGAAGAAAATAAGAACATAAGGTTTATAGTGGTTCGGCTTAGATCAAGCCTACATCCACTCTCCCATGCTGACAACCCACTGGCTGGATTCCTCTAACAAAAGAGATTTTACAATCTTGTAATCTCGACTTCACAGTGAAGAGTCTCTACTAGTCTCTCACAAAGTCTCACTATGAGTTTCTCTCTTTTGTATACAACTTTGAGCTCAGTATTTGGAGTAATAAGGAAATAGAAAGCTTCAGACTTTAAAATTTCTCTGTCATGCACCACACCAAACAACTAGAGAGTCCGCCTTAAATACTCCTTCATGCCTTCACGACCATTGGCACTTAAGAAGAAGCAATAGCTTGTAGTAGAGCAACGATCAAGAGGATCACTAGCCCAATCAACATCAGAATAAGTTGTTAACTCTAATGATGAGTTAGCAAAAAAGTGAATACCATGAAATAACGTACCCTTGTTGTAGCGAAGAATGCGAAGGATAGCAGCAAAGTGTCTACGGCATAGTCATGAATTGACTCACAATGTGAATAGCATAAGCGATGTCAGGGCAGATAATAGTGAGATAAATCAGACTGCCAACTAATTGTCGATAAAGTGTAGGGTTTAGAAGGGAAGTCCCATCTTTTTCATCAAATTTGGCATTACTCTCAATGGGAGTGGTAGTGATTTTGTTATCAGTGATTCTAGCTCGAAAAAAGAAGATATTTACAACCTATAGCCGACTTTTCAGAAGGCAAATCAACCAAATCCCAAGTATGAGAGTGTTCTAATGCTTGCAACTCATCTGCCATTGCTTGCTGCCAAAGATGATTAGTACGAGCTTCTCTATATGTGTGAGGCTCGTGAAAAGAGGCAATTGTAGAATAACAGTGAAAATCATGAAGCCGAACAAAAGGTTGACTTATAAGGGTGGGACAACAAACAGAAGAAGAAGGAACTTCCAAAGGTGGATCCACATATGGCATAGACATATCAGGAGCTGCCAAAATGGGATTTCCAGTTTTGCTTCTGCGGGGTTCACACAAAAGCATTGCTTCCATGAAAACCAACGATCTTTCCACCGGTTGAAGGAAATGAAAAGTACTTCCCTTTCTCGATGCCGAATGTTACATAAGTTCTTTCGTTGCTCTCAAATGTGAGAGAGCAAATCACAACACGTCCAATATCATCTCTTATGTAACCAGAATATGAAGTCAAGGAATTTCTGGAGTAAGCAAGCTTAATCTGCAAAAATTGAAAGTGAGATATCTTCAATCACAAGCTCTTCACAAACAGACCCCCACCGATTAACTAAGTTAGAATGACGAGGCACAAAACCCGGATAGAACATTTCCGTGGGTCTAATCTTGTGTATGAGTTTTTAACATTGAGACAACATTTCAGCGTCTTTGTAGCTGTAGTAGTTAATCTCCTCCTGTTCCGGCCGTTTGAAGAGGTGCGATATGAGGGTCTTCCTCACGTCATTGCCTCTGGAACTCACGAATCATGTTCCCACTGAGGAGAAGTAAAAGAAGATGGCATGGTTCCTGTCTTGTTGATACGTGGTGTAGAAACTTTGATTGAGAGGCCGTATGTGTATTTGGTTAAAAAGACATTAAGAGGAAACCCGTGGCTTCTTCTTCGTGAACGTACATGACTCCTCGTCGGACAATGATTTACCAGGGAAAAACAATGATTGGTGGGATGCAATTCTCTCGCCAAAAATGTCAGTTTACTTAATTAAAGATTTATGTGACAGATTTTATCAGTTCCCCCTGACATTTGTCAAAGAAAATGGACTGAACGGCAGGAGGAGAATCTCTTTCTCTCCCAAGAGTCTACGTTCAACTTCGTAGCATGCAGAATCTCAGACAAAATATTTGCACATAAACTGACAGCACCGAAACTAGAGCTGCAATACGATGTTGACAGCTCACCGTTGCCTCCAAGGACGCATCATCCGGGTCCGGTGGACGTTCTAAGGCCTTTTAATGTGTCTTTATAGTTGTTGTTTTTCGTTCGTATCTGTGAGTAGAATTAAATGCGGCTCACTGGGATTCTTTATGAACTAGAATTAGGGCGCATTTGGTATTTCTGTTTTTGTTTTTTTGTTTTTCTCTGGAACAGAAATTTAACGGAAATCCATTTATATAATTTTTTGTTTTCGAAAATAGAAAAAAAAAAAAACATTACTTATTTGTACCTAAGAACAACTCAAAAATCAAGCCCAATTTTTTTTTTCCTTCTTTTCTTCTTTTCTTCTTTTTCTTTTCTTTCTTTTTCTCTTCCTCCTCTTCTTCCCTAGTCAGTTGCCAACCTTGGCAATGGCTGATGAGGTCACCCCGAGCCTAGCCCAACCACGACAAGGCTTGGGGGGACCTTGCTGGTGGCCAGCGAGGCTCCCCTAAGCCCGTCGACCTCATTGGCTCTTGTCTGGCTGGTCACTGGCCGGCTAGCGATGGGTTAGAGGAAGAAGAAAAAGGAAAAAAAATGTAATAAAATTATTTAAAAATTAAAAGAAATTCAAAGTCACAAAAATAAATTTGAGAATTGTACCAAACGCATTTACGTTCCACGAATAGAAATTTTGTGCAGTTACCGATTACTTTCTTTTGCTCAGAAACTTGTCTAGGGAACAAAAATAAAAAATAAAAAAATTTGTTACTGAATAGAAATTGCTCCTGGAAACAAAAACATTACCATACGCACCAATCGTTACAGAGCTGATGGACTAGGAATATAGTGCGAGATGCACAAATCTTTTTTTGAATGTCCTATTATAACCACACTGGCACGTGAGTGAATGTTAAATACAGATGCAATGAAGGGTTGCAGAATCTGAATACAAAAGGTAAAATTAGTTTATCATCCTGGTCCAACCCCAGACATGAAATAATGTAGACTAGTCACGTTTTCCTCTTGGAGTGACGGGAAAATTTATCTAGGTCCGGATCAACGGGACTTGATTTATCTTCAGCGTTGATTACGGGAAGCTTTTATTTAGGGTCCACGTGAGACCCAACGGTCAAGTCTAGCTACCCATGCATTCACCAATAAGGATCCACAGCCTTGTAAATAGAAAATAGCTACACTATATTTGCACTCATTCATACCCAATCTTTTCGCACGCGATTCTTAGCATAGGCTACTCTAAACGTATTTTAGCAAAAAAATAATAATAATAAAGGGCTACTCTAAACGTAGAACGTGACATAAAAAAAAAAAAAAAAAAAAAAAAAAAAAACCAGATGTCATAAGTAGATAAAGGGGTGTTCAAGAACCTAAG
The DNA here is from genome assembly GCA_014182565.1 of Eucalyptus marginata. Classification (NCBI taxonomy): domain Eukaryota; kingdom Viridiplantae; phylum Streptophyta; class Magnoliopsida; order Myrtales; family Myrtaceae; genus Eucalyptus; species Eucalyptus marginata. The sequence continues at coordinate 19,092,936 of CM024593.1, read as the reverse complement.
TGGATTTAGCTAGGGCTCAAAGATATCACAAACCAAACAAAGAGGTGCTCTAAATGCGACATCTTCTTCTCCAAAATTATGGGGCAATATGGCAAAGAACGTGAAGTGATGTGACAATGACCAATTACATAGTCTGGCATGTACTAAGAATGATAATGAATGTACACTTGAAAGCACGTGCACCTGCAAAGTATACGTGACATCAACAAACTCAGGCGCACATGGTCAGCTCTCAATAACAGTCTCCTGTGTGGGCGTTGAACCAATTGAGAGTGGCTTTAGACCTTCCATTTAATCCGACCACTGGTCAAAGAAAATGAAAACTAATTCCCTTAAAGAAAATGAAAACTCATTCCCTTTCTCCATATTGAATGGTCCGAAAGTTCTTTCGTTTCTTTGAAATATGAGGGAGCAAATAAGAAAAGACCCAAAATCATGTCTTATATAAGCAAAGTACGACGTCTAACACTCACTGGAGTAATCAACTTTAATCTGCAAATATGAAAGGGTGACATTTTAATCACAAGCTCTTTACTGTGGAATTGGAAAAATCTCTACAAACAGAACCCCCCTCCCTCTCTCTAAGTTAACCAAGTTAGACTAACAAGGCACAAGACCACAAAAAACATTTCAGTGCACTAAAATACCCCTTCTCCTTGTCGTACAATAATTTAAAAGGGAAATATAATGATTGGATGCAATTCTTTCACCTGTGTGCTTACTTAGAGTGCGTTTGGTGACCATTTTATTCCCAAGAAAAATTTTGCTTAGAAATGATTTTTTTTTTTTTTTAAATTTTGTTCTCGGGAACAATTTCTGAGTTTTTGAAGGCGCCTGGTCATTGTCCAAAATTTCTAATCCTGGGATAAAAATGCATTTGGTAGGATTCTTAATGTTTTTTTGTTTCTTTAATTTTAAATAATTTTATTATATTTTTCTTATTTTTCTATTTTTCTTTTTTTCTTTCTTTTCTCTTCTTCTTCCTCCTTCTTTGTGGCTAGCCGCCAGCCCTAGCGATGGTCGGCGACCGACTAGGCGAGGTCCGGTGAGCTCGTCGAGGGCTCTCCCGGCCACCGCGAGCCTAGGCCTCGTTAGATTTGGGCGAGGCCGAGCCGAGCCGGTGGCCAGGCAAGCCTCGCCCAAGTGGTACGAAATCGGCCTCATGCTAGCTAGTAGGGCTCGGCCTCACCTAAATTTGCAAGGCCGAGGCTTGCGGTGGCTAGGCAAGCCTCAAGCGAGCTTGCTAGACTTTGCCCTAGCCTGGCGAGGCTTTGGCGAGCTTGCCAGACCTTTCCCGGCTAGTCGTCGGAGACTACCAGCCATAGTGGTGGTCGGCAATGGCCGGTGGAGGAAGAAGAAGAAGAAGAAAAGAAAAGGAAAAAAAAAGAGAAAAAAAGAAAATGTTAGACTTGATTCTTAAATTGTTCTCGGGAATAAAAGTTACTTTTTTCAACTTCTTAATTACATTCCAAACTACTATCGAGAACAAAAAAATGGATTTTTGTTTCCAAGATGAAAAAAAAATTTACCAAACGGATTTCTGTTTTTTTTTTTGTTTTGGGGAATAAAAAATAGAATTAGTTGTTCCCTAGAGTGTTACCAAACGAGTGCATTAATTAGAGACTAGTTCATCACTAGTTTCACTTTTGAAATCCGGAAGCGCAACTTGAATTTTTTTTTTTTTTTATAAAATTTATCAGTTCCCACTAACATTTGTTGAGAAAAATGGAATTAATGGTGGAAGCAAAATCTCTCTCTTAAAAAATTTGAGAAAATTTTAGATAAAAACTTGAAATGGAATCATTTTTTCGAAAAGGTCCAAAGTAGACTTTGTCTCAAATAAGGGTCAATGAGCATGTGATTATTCTAGCCGTCGAAGAAAGGGTATTTTAGTAAAAAAAAATTTCTAAGTATATATTTTTTAAAATTCTTAACTTTTTTTAATTTTCCTTTTTCTCTCTTCCCTCCCTCGACCATCACTTGACCTTGTTGATGGCTCCTTATCGATGGTCAGTAGAGGTCGCCGACCTTGTTCGAGGGTTGCCTGTCAAATTCGATGAGAGCAACCCTTGCCCTCGTGTAGCATCGCCAACCCAGGACTCAAATACCCATTTTTCGATGCCTAGAATAGTCACATGCTCGTCGATTGGCCAAAGATTTTGTTGATCAGTGAGCTCAATGTCGCGCCTCGATCCTCGAGTGCGTGTCCATCCCTTAGTGGTTGTTTAAATTTGCGACGTCCCAGGTTGCGTTGCCGACCCATTCATTTTAATGTGCATACGGAAGCGAATAATTAAATCCCCAGACAACCCAAAGATGGGATAGAAAAGAAGGGCAATAAATTTTGAAAACCATGACACACTTATATATACACATCAGACTAAGTCATATATACAATACTAGTATATATATATATATATACAAGTCTGCAAAAGGTAGAGGGCTACAGATCCTCTAAGCATTCGAACCTACAACTAAAGACTCTAGGCTCTCTAGCTCCGAGGAACTAGCGTCTACCACTGAACCACTACAAGGGTCAACTGTACCCTGGCCAAAAGCGATCTCTAACACCGACAGAGGAATCTTAGATTCCGGTAGGGGACCTTCTCTGGGTCCATCTCGCCTGTAATGATACCATGATCTGAATTGATTGCGTACCCTCTGGGATAGACTTGCATCAACCTAGACAGTGGATCTCACGAGTTCGTAGACCCAGTCTCCTTGGCTCCTAGGGAGGGGAATCCGAGAGATCTGTTCGGTGATCTTCTTCGGCTAGCCAAAGCGCTCAGGAGGAACAATGATGTGAATCGTTGCGGAAAGATCGTTCTACGAAGGCCTGGATGGTGCGAATTACGAACCTCGACCTCCAATCGAACCTGTGATTGACAATCTCGGTATGAACGTGACCTGTTAACGAACGCGTGTCAACCAACCAACTTTATAGACGCCACGAGCAAAAGAATTCGCTATCTCTTTCGATAAGTCAAATCGACCGCCACAAAAGAATCTTGATAAGGTCAAGTCCTTAAAAAAACAGTAGAAGAGAACCTCTCAATTCTTTTACTCAAAATAAAATATATCTGTCTCCCAAAGAAAGTCGGCCAGTCCTTAATATAGGCCTTTTAGTTGCTACACAAACCTTAAAACCAACCCTAGAAATCTAATGCGTCATATTTTAGGAAATATCTAAACAAGAAGATAATTTTTTGACTTGGTCAAATATTTGGTGACGAGATAATCAAATTGCGCCAAGATTTCCAAGATTTTTCAAGATTCGATCCAAGGTCATCTCCACGCCAAAAAGTTACGCCAAGATTTCCAAGATTCTTCAAGATTTGATCCAAGGTCATCTCCACGCCAAATATCATGAACCATGACGCCAACAGCTTGCCTAAATTGCTTGGCCCGCGCTCGAGTGATCGAACCAGTCGAAATAGACAATGGGTCCCTAGCACCTCCTCCTCGATATGGCTCGATGTCCACATCATTCCCTCTCCCGTGCAAAGGATTTGCCTGCAAATCATCACTTGCATCGAAAAGAGTCAAGTCAGAAACATTAAATGTAGCACTAACGTCATACTTACTTCGAAGATCAAGCTTATATGCGTTATTGTTAACTCTTTCCAACACCATGAATGGTCCATCCCCTCGCGATAATAAGTTAGAATGTCGCTACTCGGGAAATCGCTCCTTGCGCGTATGAACCCAAACCCAATCGCCGGGTTCAAACACCACTTCCTTGTGCCCTTTGTTGGCTTGCCTTGCATATTGCTCAGTCTTGCGCTCAATATTTGCGCGCGTCTTCTCATGCAACGCCTTGACAAATTCAGCTTTCTTTGCTCCATCTAAATCCACACGCTCATTAATAGGTAAATGGGTTAAATCTAACGGAGTTAACGGATTAAAACCATAGACAACCTCAAATGGTGTAAATTTAGTAGCAGAATACACGCTTCTATTATATGCAAACTCAACATATGGCAGACAATCTTCCCAAGATTTTATATTCTTTTTAATAATAGCACGCAACAATACCCCTAAAGTTCTATTAACTACCTCGGTTTGACCATCGGTCTATGGATGACAAGTAGTAGAAAATAATAACCGTGTTCCTAGTTTTTTCCATAATGTTTTCCAAAAGTAGCTAAGAAATTTAGAATCTTAATCTGAAACAATTGATCTAGGCACGCCATGCAAACATACAACTTCCCTAAAGAATAAATCAGCAACATGAGATGCATCATCAGTTTTATGACAAGGTATAAAATGAGCCATCTTTCAAAACCGGTCAACAACCACATAAATAGAATGTCTACCATACTTAGACCTAGGCAATCCTAACACAAAATCCATAGAAATATCAATCCAAGGATGCGTTGGAATAGATAATGGTGTATACAAGCCATGCGGTTTAGTTGTAGACTTCAATTGCTTACAAGCAATGCATCTCTCATAGACACGTGTGACATCTCTCTTCATATGTGGCCAATAAAAATGTTCATGTAGCACTTCATAAGTTTTACTAATGCCAAAATGCCCCATTAAACCACCACAATGCGCTTCTCGCACCAACAATTCACGCAAAGAACACTTTGGCAAACATAATTGTTTTCACGGAAAAGATTACCTTCACGCCTATAGAATTTATCAAATGCAGCATGCTCACATGCTTCAAACACTCTCCCAAAGTCATCATCATTAGTATATAAGCCCTTGATATGCTCAAAACCTAGATACTTTGCTTCTAAAATAGTTAGAATCGCATACCTTCGAGAAAGTGCATCGGCTACCACATTCTCCTTACCTTTCTTGTACTTGATCACATATGGAAAAGTCTCGATGAATTCCATCCATTTAACATGTCTTTTATTCAACTTCTTCTGCCCTTTCAAGTACTTTAAGGTCTCGTGGTCGTTGTGGATCACAAACCCTTTCGGCGCACGGGCTAAGACTCTCTCTCACATGCCCTCGCTCCAATAGTTTGCTAACATGCCGCTGAAGTTCCTTTGTCTCCTCGGAATTGCTTCGATATGCGGGTCGGTTAGCTAATGGCGCACCAGGAATCAAGTCGATTTGATGTTCAATGCCTCGAATCAGTGGTTTCCCTCCAGGAAGTTCATTAGGAAAGACATCTTGAAATTCCTGCAATAAAGACACAATAGGCCTAGGCAAACTTGGGTCAAAATCGTTAGTAGAAAACAAAACTTCCTTGTACAAAAGTACAAGCATTGGTCGGTTTAGAACTAAAACTTTCCTCACATCACTCGATTTTGCATAAAAATTCTTTTGCCTATTTTCTTTCCTCTCTTCTTTTCCCTCAGTTTTTACCACAATTGTCCTCTCGGCCTCTCCTTTTCCTTGCATCTCAGACACACCACGCAAGCCCTCAGATTTCTCACCTTTTTTTCTCTCTCTCGACTTCTCGTTGTAACTTTAACTGATCTTGATACACCTCACTAGGTGTCATTGGTACCAAAGTATAAGTCTTTTGATTCATCACCAATGAATAACGATTAGTATACCCATCATGATGTACCTTTCGATCATATTGCCATGGTCTTCCAAGTAAAACATGACCTGCTTGCATAGATACAACATCACACTCTACCTCGTCCTTGTATCTTCCTATCTCAAATGGAATTCGAACTTATTTCGACACTTTCACCTCACCACTATCATTTAACCATTGAAGTCTATAAGGCCTAGGGTGCTTTGTCGTTTTCAAACCCAACTTATCCACCATAGTACAACTTGCCACATTTGCACAACTATCTCCATCAATTATCATGCTACAGATTTTACCATTCACCACACACCTTGTATGAAACAAGTTATCTCTTTGCTAGTGATGCTCCTCCTCCTTTACTTGCACACTCAGAGAACGCTTAGCCACCAATAAGTCTCCTTTTATAGCCACTTCTCCATCACTACAATCCTCCAATGGTGGCATCTCATCATCCTCTTCTTCCCTCTCACTTTCGGACTCCACATCACCATGTCCAGTCATGATCATCACCCTTCTATTAGGACATTGATTCGTCATATGACCCCTGCCCAAACACTTAAAACATTTAATTTCACGAGTTCTAGTGTTAGGGCTTTCGATTTTACCTGACACTGGATTTGTTCCAACTTTACCGTCCCTCTTCTTCTCTTTTGAGGTTTCGGTTTTGGTGTTGTTTCCTCTCCAATTCGGCTTCTCATCTCTCTTCCAATTGGATCTCTAATTCTGATTTGAACCTCCTCCACTCTTGTGATTTCGGTCCAACTTCAATTGCCGCTCCACTTTGATGGCTTTGTCCACCAATTCCTCCAATTCAACATAGTGTTGCAGCTCCACCACCCTTGCTATGTCTTGGCTCAAACCACTCAAAAATCTTGACATTGTGGCCTCACGATCCTCCACCACATTAGCACAGATCATGGCAATCTCCATCTCCTTGCGATACTCTTCCATGCTCTTATTGCCTTGTGTGAGATTTTGTAACTTTTCAAACAAATCTTGATGGTAATGACTTGGTACAAAACGCCTCCTCATCACCGCTTTCGTCTCATCCCACGTCTCTATCGGTCTTTCACCATTATGCCTTCTACTAGTCACAAGTTGATCCCACCAAATTATAGCATAATCAGTAAATTCAACAGCTGCAATTTTTACCTTTTTGAGCTCGGAGTATCGTTGGCAATCAAATACCATCTCCATGCGTTTCTCCCACTTTAGATACACATCGGGATCATTATTTCCTTGGAAAGAAGGAATCTTCATCTTGATATTGCCAAGTTCATTATCTTCTCGGTGTCTAAACCCTCGGGCTCCATTCCACCTTCCAAATCGAGCATCTCGATCATCCTCCATGTCAACTTCATCATCATCATAATGCCACTGCCTTCTAGGTCTTGTTCTTAAGGCATCTCGCTAATGTTGCGGCCTTCCTCGGGGCATCTCTCGGTCACCATCAACCCTCATGCCATTCCCTATCATTCGGCCACTAAGCTCCTCCACTACGACCCTCAATTGTCGGATGCTTTCCACGAGTGCTTCATCCCTTCGTATGGAATCAACCTCCCTTTGATTCACGCTTTCTTTGCTCGACATATTTTAGACCTGCAAGTAAACGTTAGTCACAAAAATCCTCACCAATTGCTCCCACACGTGTTTCTCTCAAGGTGTTTGTCACTCCCCTCGTGTTTAACTCAAGTCTAGGCGCGTTTTTTTTTAGCCTCAATTAAACTCACACACTCTTGCCTTTTCCCTCTCGTATTCCCTTTTCACAAGCTCTTTATCGGACTCAAAACCCGTCTCTCAACCCCTCACAACAATCAATCAAACTAATCAAACAAGATTAGATCACCACTGATTTTTTTTCAGCAAGTAAAAATTTCAAACCAACAAGTACAACTTTCGAAATTCCAATTGAAACGCAAATCACTACTGATTTTGTTCCAATTTGATCCACTAACAAACAAGTCGCTTTCTTGATTTTTTTTCTTTTGGTTTGGCTTTTTTTTTTTTGTTTTCTACGAAATCATTTTTTTTTTCTCTTACGCACTTTTTTTGTGTGCGTTTTCTTTCTCTTCTTTTTTTTTTTTTTTTGACGAACTTTCTCTATTTTTTTTCTTTTTTTTTACGAACTTTCTCTTTTTTTTTCCTTTTTTTTGACAAACTCAGATACAATTTAAGATGCTAGGAAAAAAAATTAAAACTAATAGCAAACAATTACGTATGGAAGCACAAAAGCAATCGGATGCCTAAATTGGTTAGAACCGAAACCCTAGCTCAATAAATCTCAAATTGTTGAATATAATCAGAAAATTAAAGATAAATAGACCTTGTAGAAGTAAGCTCTGATACCAAATGATGTGAATCGTTACAGAAAGATCGTTCTATGAAGACCCGGATGGTGCGAAGTGCGAATCTCGACCTCCAATTGAACCCGTGATTGACAATCTCGGTATGAACGTGACCTGTTGACGAACGCATGTCAACCAACCAACTTCATAGATGCCACGAGCGAAAGAATTCGCTATCTCGCTTGATAAGTCGAATCGACCGCCACAAGAGAATCTTGATAAGGTCAAGTCCTTAAAAGAACAGTAGAAGAGAACCTCTCAATTCTTTTACTCAAAATAAAATATATCTGTCTCCCAAAGAAAGTCGGCCAGTCCTTAATATAGGCCTTTTAGTTGCTACACAAACCCTAAAACCAACCCTAGAAATCTAATGCGTCATATTTTAGGAAATATCTAAACAAGAAGATAATTTTTTGACTTGGTCAAATATTTGGTGACTAGATAATCAAATTGCGTCAAGATTTCCAAGATTCTTCAAGATTCGATCCAAGGTCATCTCCACGCCAAAAATTACTCCAAGATTTCCAAGATTCTTCAAGATTTGATCCAAGGTCATCTCCAAGCCAAAGATCACGAACCATGACGCCAACAGCTTGCCTAAATTGCTTGGCCCGCGCTCGAGTGATCGAACCAGTCAGAATAGACAATGGGTCTCTAGCACCTCCTCCTCGACATGGCTCGATGTCCACATCAAACAGCCATCTAATGACATGTAAATGTTATCCCACGACGGGGGTGAGACGATGTCTCAGCAAGTTCAGCCCCCTAAACTCCGACTAGGAAGGAAATACACCTAAAGGCTACCTATGCACACACAAGACAGATGACTTACCTTGGCCTCAGTTCCTTTGTGACATCCCAGATTTTCAATATTGTTTTCTATTGAATAAATCGGGCATTTCATCGACGCGTCTATAGGGCTGTTCTCAGAGCTAATCACTCTTGAGATAACTAGACTATCTGAGGAAGCCATTAAGGAATTGTAATGCAATAGACTTGAGAATTTGACTAGAAATCAGCTACTCGACCGTGTACATCTTTAGAGGTCATTACGGCACAGTTAAAAATCGATTAGAGATCAGAAATAGGTTGGTTCAACTGAGATGTGTGGCTAAACGTGGGTGACTCCACTAAATTGGAAAATTCTCGTCGAACGGCACTAGACTAATTTTTCTATTGTTTTAGTACCCTGTGTCCGTATTTGAATCCTCGAGATTTTCACGACAATCGAGAGATGCCAATGTGTCAAGTGAGTTCATTGTGGCTCAAAGAAAAATCAACCACGGGTCATTTGCACTAAAAAATTCTGAAAGTTACCCGGTAGCCTAGGTCACGCTAAAATCGCGTAGGATTGAAATTAATCCCGAAATTAATCCCGAATTTGAGTCCAATTTCAGAAATTGAAAGTTCTGTCATGTCACGAGTCAATTTAGGAACGTCGACTTAGTCTCAGAAGATTTTTCTGCAAACCGAGACTTTTTGGAAAAAAAGTCATCCTAGGGCCGTTTTGTCCAGAAAATGTCAAGGATCATTTTTGATCACGCAAGTGGGTCACAAGTAGGATCAATTGGTGAGGAAAAATACCAATTTGATCGAGATCTTGTTATCGGGATTTATGGGAGCCGAATTGAATTGATTTGAGATGCAATAAGCGTCCAATTGAAAGGAAACCAAGCAAATTCGTAGCCCCCCACCACCTATGGCTTTTGGACCATTTCAAGAGTGCAAAGAGAGGCCTTGGTGGCTGATTTTCAGCCTAGAGATGCAACTAGTGGAGGGGATTAGTCAAGGGGACAAGAGGATAACCTTGGAAGCTTGGTAGGCTCCTTGGTTCCCTCTTCTCTCCCTCTTCCACAAGGCCGGCCGACCAGCTCCTTTCTCCCTCTCCATCTTGCCGTCCGAAGCCCAAGCAAACTAGAGGAGTCACCGGAGTAGCCCCCGCCTGTCGCACCCCACCGCTGGGCCGCCGTTCGCCGTCCTCGCGCGCTGTCATTGCCGTGCGTGCCCTCTACCCCTGCACTGTCCTAGCTTGCTGCCTCCGCTTGTGCCAGTGTCCCTCAAGTCTGGTCGAGCCCAGTCGGAGCCCCTGCCACCGCCGTGAGCCGCTGCCACCGCCCGCCCGAGTTACTGAGGTCTCCGCCGGTCCACTGCCTGCCTTGCCTTGCCGAAGCAGCCCCGGTTCCGTCGTTTCCAGCACCAAATAGAGAGAAAAAATAGTGGATTTCCAACAGAGGTTTAGGCTTGTTTTGGAGGTGTTCCCGACCCCGGAAGCTAGGCCCACTTAAGAGAGAATTGAGCCCCGTTGCGTCCCCGTCGATTTGAACCGACCGGATCGTCGAACAAGTGAGTTTAATTCACTAATCCTCGCTTAGTAGGTTAATCATGCTTAAGGGTTGTTTAGTTTAGGCTAAACTGGATTAGGTGGTTAGTTAGATTAGATTAGTGAATTTAATTAATTGTCGATACATGTTAGGTGGATAGTTAGTGCAATTAGCGAGTAAATAGACTCTAGTATTTATTTAACGAGTCTCGAAAATTTTCCGAGCCCGTTCCGGCATATAATTAGGCATTATGGGCCTAAGTATGCATTTATTGCATTTATTAATTATTTTTGTAATTATTTAATTATTTATTTATTTTCCGAAAATTAGATCGGGATAGTCAGTGACCGGAATTTTATGCTGATTGCCGTGTTGCAACATGTTTATTTAATGGAGCTTTAATTTGTGCTGATTGTGCATAAATTGTATTTTAGGAATTTATTCTTAAATTCGTTTAATTTCAGTAATTGACTGGAAAATAACAGAGCATCGGTTTACAACGCCAAAAATATTTTGGTGGACTATATAAAATAGTGAGAATTGTGGAAAGGAAATTATTATATTTTGGCTAAAACCAACCGTGTACCCATACATGGTTATTTTATCGGGTATGATAAAAAGGGAGAAATGGTTAGAGAACGAATGTCGACTCGATGACTCGGTTTGTCATCTCGGAGAAAGACGTATATTATGTCGGCTCGATGACTCGGTATGTCATCTTGGAGAAAGACATTATATGATATTGGCTCGATGATTCAATAGGTCATCTCGGAGAAAGAATGGTATATCATATCAGCTCGGTGACTCAGTATGTCATCTTGGAGAAGGAATAGTATATAGTTATTAGCCTTGATGCTAGCTACTATCTATTTTTCAGCTTAGAGTAAGCTGTCCGCAAGGTGGTCGAACTGTATAGATAGTATTGACTGAAATGACTGGGGAATGGTCTGATTGACATATAATCGACTAGGTCGATTGATCGATGAGTCAATCTGAGTAAACAATTGGATTGGTTGATGTGACTTGATGAGATTGTGAATTGTGTTGATTTGCAGGATGGAACTAAGGCCAAGGTAAGTCCTCTGACCCGTGTTGTGTTTAGGCAGCCCTTAGGGCGTATTTTCTTCCTAATCGAGTCTTAGGGGGTAGAACTCGTTGAGACGTAGTCTCACCTCGTTGTGGGACAACATTTCAGGTCCATAGATGGCCGCCCCTCCAGCTCCTCCTAAGCATTTTGGTATACCGGAGGAAATCACAGAACAGAAGTTCCACGTTCCAATACATGGGCACGCCGAAGGACTGGAATATGTGATGGTGAAATCCATAGTATGGGTTGATGGGGGCTTACCCAAAAAGGTGCCCCATCAATACCGGGCATGGTATTGGTATTATAGCGATGGACGAAGGGTGAGCCCTGTACCGGAATTTGAGGTGCCCTTGTATGCATTGGAGGTAATGTTTGGGAAGGGCACTACAAACCTTAGAGGTGGATTAGTGATTGACCCGGTGGCCCTCGATCTTGAAGACCCAAAATCGCCTAAGTATTCTGCAGTAGGCTCCAGTTGGAGTGTGCAAGAAGGGGAGATCGTCGAAGAGGAGAAGGACTCGGAGGAGGATCTAGACGGGGATTGAAACCTCGCCCCTGTTTGCAAGACTTGTGTACGGAACTAGTTTGAGTAGAACCGGACTTGTTAGTTTGCTTTGTCTTTATATATATATATATATATATATATATATATATATATATATATACACATATATATATTTATATATATTTATATATATGTATATATATATGTATGTATATATGTATGTATATATACGTATATATATATTATATATATTATATAACTTAGTGTTGTATATGTATATAAGTGTGTTGGTTTTTCAGGTTCGAGATTTATGATCCTACTTTCCCATCCCATTATTTTATTGTCTAGGGATTTATTATATGCTTCCGCCTGCGTATTAAAATAAATGGGTCGGCGATGCGTCCTGAGACGTCGTTATTTAATCGACCAGGTGAGGGATGGGTGTGTGCCCGAGGATCGGGGCGTGACATCCTTCCTGCAAGTCAGTACAATTCATAACTTCAACCATTCCACTCAATTCAATCAACCCATCGATCAATCAGCCAATTAGTGCAATTCAATGTTAACAGTACTATCTATCGATTCGGTATGACCAATGCTCACACAAGCTAAAGTAATCATTCAATGCTCTCACAAGCTGCAATATATGGTCATAGCTCTCACAAGCTGATATAGATAGATAGTAGCTCACACAAGCTGAAAATATAGATCGTGCTCTCACAAGTTGATATAACGATCTTAGCTCTCACAAGCTGATAATATTCTCAATTAAAAGTACCCGATAAAAATAATCGTGTGTGGGTACACGGTCGGCCTGAGCCAAAAACACAATATCTTTCTTTTAGAAAATCCAACTATTCAATATATCCATAAATATATTTTTGGCATTGTAAACCGATGCCCGATATTTTCCAATTAAATACCGCAATTACCCAATTTTTGGAATAAATACCCAAAATTACAAATCTCACTCAATTTGCACTAATCAACACTAAATAAATAAACCAACCACACCATTGTAATCAGCACGAAATACCGGTCACCGGCTATCCTGATATAATTTTGAAAAATAATAAATAATTAAATAAATACCAAAATTAATTAAATAAATGCCAATAAATGCAACTTAGGCCGGAAAAGCCTAATTAAATACCGAAATGGGCGTGGACAATTTTCGAATCTAACTAGATAAATAATACAACCTATCTAGTTACTAATTAAGCCGATCTAACCACTGAACATGCATAAATGAGTAATTAAATAACTAATCCGTTCTAACTAACCACATAAACCATACTTAACCTAAACTAATCAACCCTTAAGCATAATTAACTCCCTAAGCAGAGTTTAGTGAGTAAACTCACCGGTTTTGAAATCCAATGAGTCCACAACGACGGCAAGGCGGAGACAGGTAACAAACTCCGAAGTGGTGGCACACTACAAGGCCCGAAAGGGGTCCAAAGTGGGCCTCGAAGGGCCTCGAAGCCCACAGCTCCTTGCTCGCTTCGGTTTCTATTACTGGGCCGAAGGGGTTGCTTCGGTGGTCGGTTTGGGCCGAAACGGCGAGGACGGGAGGGCGAGGCTACTGTGAGGTCAGGCGGTGCTCAACGGCGGCAGACGGTGGCTGGACGGTGACGAACGACGAGCAGGCGAGTTCGGGATGATAGGGGGCGACAGTTTGGGCACGAAGAGGGCGCGGGACGGTGGAATGGTCGCGCGGGCTGGCGCGTGGTACGACGGTGAGCGGCGGGTGTGCGACTGGCACGACTACTTCAGGCGGTGGTCAACGGCGTGGGAGGGGCTGCTGGCTAGTTTCCTTTGCAATTTAGGAGCTCCAAAGTGTTTGAAAATGGAGAAAGCAGCTAAAGGAGGACGAAGGTAAAGCCAGCTACCCTTATGGAGGGTCCCTTGGCCTCAAAAGTCCTATATTTGATCATTAGATGGCCCCCCACCTTGTCCGCCCTATCCTCAGCCAAATAGCAGCCACCAAGCTTCCTTAGGAAGCCATTGAGGTGGTCCAAAAGTCCTCCTCCCCATGGCCTACGAATTTGGACTTAATTTCCCCCAAATCCACTTCAATTTCCCTTCAATTGGACTTAAACCGATCCCTATAAAATCCACCGAGGTGTCCTCAACCAAATTGACATTTTTCCTCACCAATAGAACCAACTTGCATCCCGAAAACGCAATAAAAAGCAGTCCCCTGAATTTTCCTGTCGAAAACGGCCCTATGTCGAATTTCCACCAAAAATCTCGATTTGCAGAAAAATTTTCGGAAGACGAGTCGATGTTCCTAAAATGAACTGTGACATGACAGAAATTTCAATTTCTGAAATTCGATTCAAATTCGCGGTTAATTTCAATCTGTCGCGATTTTAGCGTGACTTAGCCTATCGGTCAGCTTTTAGAAATTTTTGGTACAATTGACTTGTGGTTGATTTATTTCGAGTCACAATGTATATCTTTGACACATTGGCGACTCTCGGTGGTCGTGAAAATCTCAAGGTTTCAAATATTGGCACAACGTACCAAAACGACAGAAAAATCAGTCTAGTGCCGATTGACGAGAATTTTGTAATATGGTGAAATCACCCACACTTGATCACCTATCTTAATCGAGCGTAATGATCTCTGCATATGTGCACGGTCAAGTAATTGATTCTTGGTCGAATTCTCAAGTCTTTTGCATTAAAATCCATTAATGGCTCCCCCCAATAGTCTAGTTATCTCATGAGTGATCAACTTAGAAAATAAGCATAAGGCGCGTCGATGAAAGGCCCAATTCATTCAATTGAAAACAAAGCTGGAATTTCAGGATGTCACCCTCAAGCCATTATTTAAGACGATTTGGCCACTTTGAACCCTTATTTGAGACGATTTAATCACTTCAAGTTCTTATTTTAAATAATGTCCACTCTGAATTGTTTTTGAGAAAAATGCCCACATTTAAAAATTTTCTTAACTTCTACGTTCAACCATGGAGCATGCAAAACCTGATATAAAATATTTATTCAAGTTCTTATTTGAAATAATATCCATTCTGATTTATTTATTTTTTGGAGAAAAATGCTCTCATTTAAAAATTTCCCCAACTTCTACGTTCAACCATGGAGCATGCAAAACCTAATATAAAATACTTGCACGTAAACCGACAGCACTCTGCAATACGATGTTGAAAATTCACCGTTAGACTTCCAAAAACGCCTTATCCGAGTTTGGTGGACATATCCAGGCCTTTTAATATTCTTTCTAGTTGTTCTTTTTCATTCGAATTTGTGAGAAGAATTAACTGCGGCTCATCGGACTCTTCATGAACCATAATGAATTAGGGAGCTAATGGTCCTGGGATTCAGTACGAGGCGCTCAGATCGTTTTTAAATGTTGTATCATAACCATACTAACAATTAGCAGAAAACATTAGTGAATTTAAAATGTAGAGGCAATTAATGATAATCGAATCTCAATACAAAAAGAAAAAACATTATTTATTATGAACGTCAAACCCGGGAGAGAAAATATTGTAGAAAAGTCGCAATTTCCTCTAGGGATCTTGAAAAAATTTATCTGGTTTTGGATTCACATACTTCAATTATCTCAAAGTTCAATTACGTTAATATTTATTTTAGGGCCCATGTGACACCCAACAACTCAGTTGAGCTATGCATGCTTTCACCAATGGCTATCTGTAGCCTTGTAGATAGAAAATAGCTACACCATATATGCACTTGTTCAAACCGTACATTTAGGACTTCTAGTGAATATATCTCTTAGAGGCAATTAATGGCAACCCAATCTCAATACAAAAAGGAAACATTGGATTACTATGCACGTAAAATCTAACAAAGAAAATATCGCAAAAAAAGTTGCGTTTTCCTTTGGCGATTAGGGAAAATTTTGTTTGGATCTAGATTCACCGGATGTCAATTATCTCAAAGTTTGATTATGTTAATATTTTATTTAGGGCCCACGTGAGACCCAACAACTGGGTCGAGCTTTGCATGCTTTCACCACTGAATATCTATAGCATAGCTACACCATATATGCACTTGTTCAAGGACTTCTAGTGAACATATCTTTTAGAGGCAATTAATGGCAACCGCATCTCAATACAAATAGGAAACATTGGATTACTATTTACTTCAAACTTGAGAGAGAAAATATTGCAGAAAAGTCGCGTCTTCCTCTGGTAATTAGGAAAAAAATTGTCAGGATCTAGATTCATCGAACTTCAATTATCTCAAAATTTGATTATGTTAATCATTTATTTAGGGCCCGCGTCAGATCCATTAGCTGGATCGAGCTTTGTTTGCTTTAACCAAAGAATATCTATAGCCTTGTAGATAGAAAATAGCTACACCATATATGCACTTAAGCACACCCAACTTTTTCACACGTTGTAATTTTTAGCGTAGGCTTCTTTAAGCATAATACTTGAGATTTAAAAAAAAAAAAATACCATATGTGGATGAAGGGGTATTCAAGAATAGAAATGGAATTAGCTAGGGCTCGAAGATATCACAAACCAAACCAAGGGGTGCTCTACATGCGTCATCGACTTCTCCAAACATAATGGCAATTACTAATTTCTTATATTGGCTTGTCCTAAGTGTTGTGAAAAACAAGCCGCACAAATTAATAAACAAAGGGTAAAAGCCACCAAAAACCCTAAACTATGCCCATTGTGATACATATATCCTAATTTTTATTTTTTTTGTGACACCAAACACCCATAACTTTTATCTATGCGACATATTTACATGAACTTGTGTAGTACGACACATTTACCCCAAACTCTCGATAATAATGAGTTGCTCGCTCAATAATAAGAGTATTTGAATTTCAATTTGTAGACGTTCTTGCAATCTGTGTGTCTTCGTCATCGTTTGTTGATTTTCTTTTATAGTCTTCAAGATCCACACCTCTGAAACTCTGAAACTCACGACTATGTTTGTGTTTCTGTTGGTGAGAAGAAATAGAACAAGACAACATGGTTTTTGTCTTGCTGATGCTTGGTGTAGGATCTTTCATCGAGACCCATGGCTTCTTCTTATTGAACGTGCATGTCTCCTTGTCGCACAATAATTTGTCAGGGAAAACCAATGATTGGTGGGATGCAATTCTTTCGACAAAAATGTCGGTTAACTTGATCAGAGACTTGTCCCTGATTGGTCTTAGGGAATGTCGAATCTGCAACTTGGATTTATTTGACAATATCTCATGAGCTCCCACTGACATTTGTAAGAGAAAAGGATTGAATGGCACGAGCAAAAATTTCACTCTCTCCGAAGATTCATCGTTCAGCTTCGTAAGATGACGAACCTAAGAAAAATATATTGGCACGTTTATTGACGGCACTGAGACTAGAGCTGCAATACGATGCTGACAGTTACATCGTTGACTTCGTAGAACTCATCACCCGGGTCTGGTGGACATTTCGACGCCTTTTAATATGCGTTTCTAGTTTTTTTTTTTTTTTTGTTCCAATTAGTGAGTAGAATTAAATGCGGCCCATCGGATTCTTTATAGACTATAATTAATTAGGGAGCTAATAGTCCTATAATTCAGTACGAGCTGCTTAAATTGTTTTAAAATGTTCTATTATAACCATATTGACATTTAGCAGAAAAATTTGAAATGTGGAAGCAATTAATGGTAACCTAACCTCAATACAAAAAGAAACATTGGATTATTATGCACGTTCAACCCGAGGGCAAAAATACAGCAGATAAGTCGCATTTTTCTCTAGGGATCATGAAAAATTTTGTCTAGATCTGGATTCACCAGACTTCAATTATCTCAAAGGTTGATTATGTTAATCTTTTATTTAGGTCCCGCATGAGACCCAAAAGCCAGGCCAAGCTTTGCATGCTTTCAGTATGATTCAGTACGAGATGCTCAAATTGTTTCAAAATGTTTTATTGTAACCATACTGACATTTAGCAGAAAACATGTGTGAATTTGAAATGTAGAGGCAATTAATGGTAACCTCAATACAACAAGAAACATTTGATTATTATGCACGTTCAACCCCAAAGAGAAAATACCGTAGACAAGTCGCATTTTCCTCTGGGGATCATGAAAAAAATTGTCCGCATTTGGATTCACCAGACTTCAATTATCTTGAAGGTCGATTATGTTAATCTTTTAATTAGGGCCCACATGAGACCCAACAGCCGAGTCAACCTTTGCTTGCTTTTAGTATGATTTAGTACGAGATGCTCCAATTGTTTTTAAATGTTTAATTATAACCATAGAAACATTTAGCAAAAACCATGAATGAATTTGAAATGTAGAGGCAATTAATGGTAACCTAACCTTAATACAAAAAGTAACATTTGATTATTTTGTATGCTCAACCTGAGAGAGAAAATATAGCAGACAAGTCGCGTTTTCCTCTAGGGATCATGAAAAAATTTGTCTTGACCTGGATTCATCGGACTTCAATTTTCTCAAAGGTTGATTAATTTAATCTCTTATTAGGGCCCACATGAGACTCAACAGTCAGGTCGAGCTTTGCATGCGTTTAGTATGATTCGGCATGAGATGCTCAATTTGTTTTTGAATGTTCTATTATAGCCATACTGACATTTGGCGGAAAACATGAATGAATTTGATATCTAGAGGCAATTAATGGTAACCTAACCTCAATACAAAAAGAAACATTTGATTATTTTGCACGTTCAACCCAAGAGAGAAAATATCGCGGACAAGTCGTGTTTTCCTCTAGGGATCACAGACAAATTTGTCTTGATCTGGATTCACCAGAATTCAATTATCTCAAAGGCTGATTATGTTAATCTTTTATTTAGGGCCCACGTGAGACCCAACAACTGGGTCAAGCTTTGCATGATTTGAACAATGAATATCTATAGTCTTGTAGATAGAAAATAGCTGCACCATATATGCACTTGTTCAAACCTTACATGTAGGACTTCTAGTGAGCATATCTCTTAGAGGCAATTAATGGCAACCGCATCTCAATACAAATAGGAAACATTGGATTACTATTTACTTCAAACTTGAGAGAGAAAATATTGCAGAAAAGTCGTGTTTTCCTCTGGTAATTAGGAAAAAAATTGTCTGGATCTGGATTCATCGGACTTCAATTATCTCAAAGTTTGATTATGTTAATCATTTTTTTAGGGCCCGCATCAGATCCACTTGCTGTGTCACGCCCCGATTCTCGAGCACGCGCCCATCCCTTACTTGGTCGATACAATAGCATCGTCCTAGGACGCATCGCCGGCCCATTCATTTTAATATGCGCATGCAGAAGGATATAAATCCCTAGACAATAAAACAATGGGATAGAAAAGTAGAATCAATTTTTCACAAAAGACCTTTTTATAAACACACAGGTTTATACACTGAAGCCGACAAAAAGGAATCGACTTTCATTAAAATAGAATTGTCCTATGACTAACTAGTCAGACAAGGACGCCGATTCTTCGAGCTTCACCTTCTAACTCCAGGGCTTCTGGTCCTTCACCAACACCACCTAAGGACCTGAAATGGTTATACAATAACCGGTGAGACAATGTCTCAGCGAGTTCTACCCCTGAAGACCCGATTAGGAAACCATATGCCATAAGGGCTGCCTATGCACATCATGGGTCATAGGACTTACCTTGGCCTCAGATTCCACCTGCAATTTAATACAGTTCAATAGGCACCCAATCAATCATCATAGATCGAAACATTAATCAATCGACCTAGTCGATTACATGTCAACACGACCTTTCCCCGGGTCGATGCATTCAATAATACCTATTCTCTGAGATGACCTATCAAGTCACCGAGCTAATGCAATACAATGTCTTTCTCCGAGATGACATACCAAATCATCGAGCCGAAAGGTATATTATTTATTCTCCAAGATGACATATTAAGTGACCGAGCTAATACCATACAATGTCAATCAGACCGTTCCCCGGTCATTCTAGCCATTACTATCCATTCTCAAACTGATATATCCAATTACCAAGCCCACGTACATTCTTTGAGATGACATACCTAGTCATCGAGCCCACGTGCATTCTCCAAGGTGATATGTCTAGTCACCAAGCCCACGTGCATTCTCCAAGGTGATATTCCTAGTCACCGAGCCCACATGCATTCTCCGAGATGACATATCTAATCACCGAGCCCACGTGAATTCTCCGATGTGATGTACCAACTCAACGAGCCAACAACTCATAACGTCTTTCTCCAAGATGACATACTTAGTCATTGAGCCGATGTAACATAGCGTCTTTCTCCGAGATGACACACTTAGTCATCAAGCCGACGTAATACAGCATTCTTTCTCACTTTTTATCATACCAGATAAATTAGCCGTGTGTGGGTACACAGTTTGCCTTAGCCAAAATACCATAATTTCACTTTCACAATTCCCACCATTTCATATAGTCCACCAAAATATTTTTTGGCGTTGTAAACCGACACTCGGTTATTTTCCAATTAATTACCAAAATTTCTTTATTTAGGAATTAAATCCTAAAATCACCAATAAATCAATTCAGCACAATTTAGCACTCAAATAATTAAATAGACTGCACCACAATAATCAACATAAAATTCCGGTCACCGGCTATCCCGATCTAATTTCTGGAAAATAAATAAATAATTAAAGAATTACAAAAATTAATTATTAAATAGCAATAATCCAACTTAGGCCTGCAATGCCTAATTGGACGCCCAAACGGACCTAGAAAAATTCTGAGACTCGTTCAATAATTACCCGAGCCTATCTACTCACTAATTACACTAACCATTTGCCTAACATGCATAGGTAAATCCCTAATTTAATTATTCTAATATAATCTATCCACCTAATTGCACTTAATTAAATCTAATCAACCCCTAAACATCATTAGTCTACTAAGTAGGGATTAGTGAGTTAAACTCACTTGTTTAACGAGCCGAGTGGTTCCAAACGTCGGGAACGTCGTGGGGGTCAATTCTTCTCAAAGCAGGCCTAGGTTTCGGGGTTGGGATTGACCTCAAAACGGGCCTTGAAGCTGTTGCAATACCCACTTTTCTGCTCTCTGTTTGCTGCTGGTTGAGGGCCGATTCGAGCTCGGTTGAGGCGAGCAAGGGCCGGTGATGCTGCAGCAAGGCCGAGCGGCCAACGGTGGGGCTCAGCGGAGCTTGAACGGCAATGAACAGCGTCCAGCTGGGCTCGGGATGGCTCAGGGATGTGCAGACAAGAGGTTGGGATGGCGTGAGGGAGGCGGAGGCGCGCGGGTGGTGGCGCGCGTGTGGACGGCAATGGCAGGCGGCATGCAGTGGCGCGGCTGCTTCCGGTGGCTTGCGGGGACGACGACAGCTTCTCTCCTGCTGGTTGAGGCATCGAACAACTCTAGATAGAGGGGAGAGGGGCGGTGGACGCTGCCTTGGAGAGGAAGAGAGAGATGGAGGGGGGCCACGAGCCAATTTCTTCCACATGCTTGTCTCCTTAACCCGTTCATGGCCATGCATATCTTCCTTGGCTCTCAATGAGCCAACAATGCTCTATTTGCAACTTTGAATTGGTCCCAAAATGGCTAGGGGAAGGGGGGCACACGAATTTCCCATGAATTGGCTTAAACTGGACTTGATTTCAATCTTGAATCAACACATACCAACCTCAATAAATTCAATCGACCTCTCAATTATCAAATTGGTATTTTTCCTTACCAATTGATCCATCTTGTGTCCCAATTACGCGATCAAAAATGATTCCCGGTAATTTCTGAACAAAAATGGCCCTGCGACGACTTTTTCCCAAAAAGTCTCGAGTTGCAGAAAAATCTTGAGACTGAGTCGATGCTCCTAGAATTTATTGTGACATGACAGAACCTTCAATTTCTGAAATCGGATTCAAATTCGCAGTTAATTTCACTCCGGTGAGTTTTTAGCGTGACTTAGGCTATCGGGTAGCCCTTAGAACTTTTTAGAGCAAATGACCCGTGGTCGATTTTCTTCAAGCCACAATGAATCCACTCGACACATTGGCGACTCTTGGTTGTCGTGAAAATCTCAAGGTTTTAAATACGGACACATAGTACCACAACGATCAAAAAATCAAATTAGTGCTGGTCGATGAGAATTTTGTAATTTAGTGGGATCACCCACGTTTAACCCATCATCTCAGTCGAACCGACCTATCTCTGATCTCTAATCGATTTATATCTGTGTCGTAATGATCTCAGTAGATGAGCACGGTCAAACAACCGATTCTTGGTCGAATTCTCAAGTCTATTTGCCTTAAAATTCTTAATGGCTTCCCTAGATAGTCTAGTTATCTCATGAGTGATCAGCTTTGAAAAAAGCACTATAGGCGTGTCAATGAAATGCCCGATTTATTGAATTGACAGCAGAGTCGAAAATCCAGGATGTCACAAGCTGGGTTGAGCTTTGTGTGCTTTCACCAAAGAATATCTATAGCCTTTTAGATAGAAAATAGCTACACCATATATGGACTTATGCACACCCAACATTTTCGCACATTGTAATTTTTAGCGTAGGCTTCTTTAAGCATAATACTTGAGATTTTTTATTTTAAAAAAAAAAATACCATATGTGGATATAGGGGTATTCAAGAATAGAAATGGAATTAGCTAGGGCTCGAAGATATCACAAACCAAACCAAGGGGTGCTCTACATACGTCATCCACTTCTCCAAACATAATGGCAATTACTAATTTCTTATATTGGCATGTCCTAAGTGTTGTGAAAAACAAGCCGAACAAATTAATAAACAAAGGGTAAAGGCCGCCAAAAACCCTAAACTATGCCCATTGTGATACATATATCCTTTTTTTTTTGTGACACCAAACACCCATAACTATTATCTATGCGACATATTTACAAGAACTTGTGTAGTACAACACATTTACCCCAAACTCTCAGTAATAATGTGTTGCTCGCTCAATAATAAGAGTATTTGAATTTCAATTTGTAGACGTTCTCGCAATCTATGTCTTCGTCATCGTTTGTTGATTTTTTTTTTTTTTTATAGTCTTCAAGATCCACACCTCTGAAACTCTGAAACTCACGAATATGTTTGTGTTTCTGTTGGTGAGAAGAAATAGAACAAGACAACATGGTTTTTGTCTTGTTGATGCTTGGTGTAGGATCTTTAATCGAGACCCATGTCTTCTTCTTCTTGAACGTGCATGTCTCCTTGTCGCACAATAATTTGTCAGGGAAAACCAATGATTGGTGGGATGCAATTCTTTCGACAAAAATGTCGGTTAACTTGATCAGAGACTTGTTCCTGATTGGTCTTAGGGAATGTCGAATCTGCAACTTGGATTTATTTGACAATATCTCATGAGCTCCCACTGACATTTGTAAGAGAAAAAGGATTGAATGGCACGAGCAGAACTTTCTCTCTCTCCGAAGATTCATGGTTCAGCTTCGTAAGATGAAGAACCTAATAAAAAAAATTGGCACGTTTATTGACGGCACAGAAACTAGAGCTGCAATACGATGCTGACCGTTACACCGTTGACTTCGTAGAACGCATCATCCGGGTCTGGTGGACATTTCGACGCCTTGTAATATGCGTTTCTAGTTTTTTTTTTTTTTTTTTTTCGTTCCAATTAGTGAGTAGAATTAAATGCGGCTCATCGGATTCTTTATAGACTACAATTAATTAGGGAGCTAATGGTCCTAGCATTAAGTACGAGATGCTCAAATTGTTTTTAAATGTGCTATTATAACCATATTGACATTTAGCCGAAAAATTTGAAATGTGGAAGCAATTAATGGTAACCTAACCTCAATACAAAAAGAAACATTGGATTATTATGCACGTTCAACCAGAGAGCAAAAATACAGCAGATAAGTCGCACTTTTCTCTAGGGATCATGAAAATTTTTTAATAGATCTGGATTCACCAAACTTCAATTATCTCAAAGGTTGATTATGTTAATCTTTTATTTAGGGCCCTCATGAGACCCAAAAGCCAGGCCAAGCTTTGCATGCTTTCAGTATGATTCAGTACGAGATGCTCAAATTGTTTTAAAATGTTTTATTATAACCATACTGACATTTAGCAGAAAACATGAGTGAATTTGAAATGTGGAGGCAATTAATGGTAACCTCCATACAACAAGAAACATTTAATTATTATGCACATTCAACCCAAAAGAGAAAATACCGTAGACAAGTCGCGTTTTCCTCTGGTGATCATGAAAAAATTTGTCTGGATTTGGATTCACCAGACTTCAATTATCTTGAAGGTCGATTATGTTAATCTTTTAATTAGGGCCCACATGAGACCCAACAGCCGAGTCAACCTTTGCCTGCTTTTAGTATGATTTAGTACGAGATGCTCAAATTGCTTTTAAATGTTTAATTATAACCATACTGACATTTAGCAAAAACTGTGAATGAATTTGAAATGTAGAGGCAATTAATGGTAACCTAACCTTAATACAAAAGGAAACATTTGATTATTTTGTATGCTCAACCTGAGAGAGAAAATATAGCAGACAAGTCGCGTTTTCCTTTAGGGATCATGAAAAATGTATCTTGACCTAGATTCATCGAACTTCAATTTTCTCAAAGGTTGATTAATTTGATCTCTTATTAGGGCCCACATGAGACTCAACAGTCGGGTCGAGCTTTGCATGCTTTTAGTATGATTCAGCATGAGATGCTCAAATTGTTTTTGAATGTTCTATTATAAACATACAGACATGTGGCAGAAAATGTGAATGAATTTGATATCTAGAGGCAATTAATGGTAACCTAACCTCAATACAAAAAGAAACTTTTGATTATTTTGCACGTTCAACCCAAGAGAGAAAATATCATGGACAAGTCTTGTTCTCCTCTAGGGATCATGGACAAATTTGTCTTGATATGGATTCACCGGAATTCAATTATCTCAAAGGCTGATTATGTTAATCTTTTATTTCAGGCCCGCGTCAGATCCACTAGCTGGGTCAAGCTTTGTATGCTTTCACCAAAGAATATCTATAGCCTTGTAGATAGAAAATAGCTACACCATATATACACTTATGCACACCCAACTTTTTCGCACGTTGTAATCTTTAGCGTAGGCTTCTTTAAGCATAATTGAGATTTTTTATTTTTTTAAAAAATACCATATGTGGATAAAGGGGTATTCAAGAATAGAAATGGAATTAGCTAGGGCTCGAAGATATCACAAACCAAACCAAGGGGTGCTCTACATGCGTCATCTACTTCTCCAAACATAATGGCAATTACTAATTTCTTATATTGGCTTGTCCTAAGTGTTGTGAAAAACAAGCCGAACAAATTAATAAACAAAGGGTAAAAGCCACCAAAAACTCTAAACTATGCCCATTGTGATACATATATCTTTTTTTTTTTTTTTTTGTGACACCAAACACCCATAACTTTTATCTATGCGACATATTTAGCTGAACTTGTGTAGTACGACACATTTACCCCAAACTATCGGCAATCATGAGTTGCTCGCTCAATAATAAGACTATTCGAATTTCAATTTGTAGACGTTCTTGCAATCTGTGTCTTCGTCATCGTTTGTTGATTTTTTTTATAGTCTTCAAGATCCACACCTCTGAAACTCTGAAACTCACGAATATGTCTGTTTTTCTGTTGGTGAGAAGAAATAGAACAAGACAACATGGTTTTTGTCTTGTTGATGCTTGGTGTAGGATCTTTGATCAAGACCCATGTCTTCTTCTTCTTGAACGTGCATGTCTCCTTGTCGCACAATAATTTGTCATGGAAAACCAATGATTGGTGGGATGCAATTCTTTCGACAAAAATGTCGGTTAACTTGATCAGAGACTTGTTCCTGATTGGTCTTAGGGAATGTCGAATCTGCAACTTGGATTTATTTGACAATATCTCATGAGCTCCTACTGACATTTGTAAGAGAAAAAGTATTGAATGGCACGAGCAGAAATTTCTCTCTCCGAAGATTCATGGTTCAGCTTCGTAAGATGAAGAACCTAATAAAAAAATATTGGCACGTTTATTGACGGCACTGAGACTAGAGCTGCAATGCGATGCTGACAGTTACACCGTTGACTTCGTAGAACGCATCATCCGGGTCTGGTGGACATTTCGACGCCTTTTAATATGCGTTTCTAGTTTTTATTTTCGTTCCAATTAGTGAGTAGAATTAAATGCGGCTCATCGGATTCTTTATAGACTATAATTAATTAGGGAGCTAATGGTCCTAGCATTTAGTACGAGATGCTCAAATTGTTTTTAAATGTTCTATTATAACCATTTTGACATTTAGCCGAAAAATTTGAAACGTGGAAGCAATTAATGGTAACCTAACCTCATTACAGAAAGAAACATTGGATTATTATGCACGTTCAACCCGAGGGCAAAAATACAGCAGATAAGTCGCATTTTTCTCTAGGGATCATGAAAAATTTTGTCTAGATCTGAATTCACCCGACTTCAATTATCTCAAAGGTTGATTATGTTAATCTTTTATTTAGGGCCCACATGAGACCCGAAAGCCAGGCCATGCATTGCATGCTTTCAGTATGATTCAGTATGGGATGCTCAAATTGTTTTAAAATGTTCTATTATAACCATACTGACATTTAGCAGAAAACATGAGTGAATTTGAAATGTAGAGGCAATTAATGGTAACCTCAATACAACAAGAACCATTTCATTATTATGCACGTTCAACCCGAAAGAGAAAATACCGTAGACAAGTCGCATTTTCCTCTGGGAATTATGAAAAAATTTGTCTGGATTTGGATTCACCAGACTTCAATTATCTTGAAGGTCAATTATATTAATCTTTTAATTAGGGCCCACATGAGACCCAACAGCCGAGTCAACCTTTGCTTGCTTTTAGTATGATTTAGTACGAGATGCTCCAATTGTTTTTAAATGTTTAATTATAACCATAGTGACATTTAGCAAAAACCGTGAATGAATTTGAAATGTAGAGGCAATTAATGGTAACCTAACCTTAATACAAAAAGAAACATTTGATTATTTTGTATGCTCAACCTGAGAGAGAAAATATAGCAGACAAGTCATGTTTTCCTCTAGGGATCATGAAAAAATTTGTCTTGACCTGGATTCATCGGACTTCAATTTTCTCAAAGGTTGATTATTTTATTCTCTTATTAGGGCCCACATGAGACTCAACAGTCAGGTCGAGCTTTGCATGCTTTTAGTATGATTCGGTATGAGATGCTCAATTTGTTTTTGAATGTTCTATTATAAACATACTGACATTTGGTAGAAAATGTGAATGAATTTGATATCTAGAGGCAATTAATGGTAACCTAACCTCAATACAAAAAGAAACATTTGATTATTTTGCACATTCAACCCGAGAGAGAAAATATCGCGGACAAGTCGTGTTTTCCTCTTGGGATCATGGACAAATTTGTCTTGATCTGGATTCACCGGAATTCAATTATCTCAAAGTTTGATTATGTTAATCTTTTATTTAGGGCCCATGTGAGACCCAACAACTGGATCGAGCTTTGCATGCGTTCAACAATGAATATCTAAAGCCTTGTAGATAGAAAATAGCTGCACCATATATGCACTTGTTCAAACCTTACATGTAGGACTTCTAGTGAACATATCTCTTAGGGGCAATTAATGGCAACCGCATCTCAATACAAAAAGGAAACATTGGATTACTATGCACTTTCAAACTTGAGAGAGAAAATATCATAGAAAAGTCGCAATTTCCTCTAGGAATTAGGAAAAATTTGTTTGGATCTGGATTCATCAGCCTTCAATTATTATTGACACCTAAATTTCGCCTAGGTATTTTAAATTAAGGGTTAGCTTTTTCTATCATTTTTTCTACTTTTTTTATTCGAATAGTAATAATAACAATAAAAACAACAAAAAATAAATAATAAAAAGAAAAAAAAAAACAGTTGCCCATTGGGGCCGGGTCTTTGCGCCTAGCCCCCTTTTTTTTCTCCTTGCGTAGACCCCCAGGGCCCAACCTAGCCCTTCTCTCCCCCTAGGCCTGGCCCCCTTATCTTTTTCGTCTTCTTCCTTAGGTTGTCTTCTTCCCCGTTCAGATGATTAGCACGCGCTAGAGGCTGGACACGTGACGCTGGAATGGAAGAGGAGACGGCAATGTACAACCCAGCAGGCGGAGGGGACGCGTCTTCAATGCGAGGTGGCCTAGCTAGAACCGCCTCGATAGATGGGACGCCGGTTCGGCCAGCGGAGGCCGTTCGGTGTGCGAAGGATCAGCGGCCGGACCTTCGTCGACCGACCTTCCCCTCGCCTATAAATAGGGCGTCGGGGGAAGGCCAAAGCACCGATAACGCCAAGGAAGATCGAAGGCACGCAAGCTCCGGAAAACTTCCCCCGAGAGATTTCAAGGGAGGCCTAAGTGCGAGCGAGCTTAGATCTGGACAGAGGTCGGCCGAAGCGAGAGGGGTCGAGATTTGAGGGTCTGATCTGGCCAGAGAGGGTCAGATTCGGAGGAAGGGTCGAGCAAGATCCGAGGAGATGAAGGTCCGCAAACCCAGATCTGAAGGAAGAGGGAGCCGCGGGTCCGAGCCCGACCTCCGCACGCAACCTCGATGGCTCGACTCAAGGTCACCACACCGCAGCCCCGATGACGCTATCTGCTCGCACAAGCCTCACTCGCTCTCCACGCACGTCGCCGCTCTGTCCTACGACGACCTAGCCCCTCACCAATTGCGAGCGAGCCTTACACCATCGTCACTGCCACCTCGCTACCGTGTCCGACGATCCTCGATGCAAGCCTCGGTTGTTGTTGCTGTATCGCGACGCTGTCCCCATTAAGCGACTTGCTGTTGCCGTCAAGCCTGTCGTCACCGCCGTCGTTGCCGCTTGCCTGGTGACATCTCAGCCTCCCTCATCAGCCCCGCAAAGACGTGACCAAGAAGATAAGCGTTCGACGGGTCAAAGGTGGGTCAGGCAAGAGCCTCCAGCCGAGTAGGGTTTCTCCCACTCGGGTCCACTAGGCTCGGTCGTATGTGGGCTGATTTTGTGCATAGATGGGCCAGTGTTGCTTTGTGGGCCTGGACAATCAAAAGAAAATGAGAAAAAGGGGATCCGGGCCGGGCCTGCGCTTCGGGCCCAACTTGGCCAACCACCGATGATCCGGGTCGGACCCAACCTGGGTCCGACCCGGTCGTTTTTTAATATATCCTATTATTATAATAATATTTTAATAAAAAAATCAAAAAATAATAAAAACAATTTATTTTCATAAAATCAAAAGAATCCATAAATATCCCATGTTTTCCTAATTTTTCCAAAAAATAGCCAAAAATGATTAAGATTTTCATAAAAAGATCATAAATCTAGAAAACACTTTTTATGTTAAAAAAAATAGAAAAGACCCAAAAAAAAAAAAAAAAAAATCATCCGCAAATGCATGGAAAACCCCTTAAAAATCCAAAAAGTCTTAGGGTTTAAACAAGATTAGGTACCAGAAGGTCATTAGTGATTAACTAGTGTAATCAAATCCCCGAATCTAGTTTCTCTAGTTGCTTAGAAGTGAATATTCCTCATAATATTTCACTTGGGTTTCTAATCGACCCACCCTAAAATAATTAGTGGCGACTCCTTAACTTATTGGTAAAAAATACCAAACCATTAAGTCGTGAATTGGTGGGCTTGGGAGAGCCCAAGACTTGGCCAAACCATTAGCCTCCAGAAATGTCCCTAATTGGGCGTCGAAAAAAAGAGGTCGCCACAGCTTGGCAACTCCACTAGGAACGATTTGAGGACTTAGGCCATTTTATCTTCTTTAAGCACTTTACAGGCTTGTATTTGTTTCTTGTGTTTTTTTTTTTTTTTTGTAATGTAGATCAGTAGCTTAGAGATCTATTTTAATTTTGTTAAAATAAAATGTCTTGTGATTACAAATAGCTATGCAAGCTTTACTGTTTTAGCACTGCACGTAGCACACACAATCTGACTGTCCGCCATAGGATATTTAGGATGGTGTTAAGAAAGATACGGCCTTGAACGCGAGACTGCGATGTAGAGGTTGCCTTTCTTTTCCTCGAATTTCTTTAGGAAGAGCTGAGATTAAGAGGGTATGATACCAATGCGAGACTGCGATGGGCAAACGACCTCTTAATTTCTCTAAACCCTCTTAGTTAGACATCGAGCCGCACATATCATGCGCATGTCTGTGTGATTGTCAACAATTTTCTCACGTGAAGTAAGTTTTTATCCGTGCACTTTGCAATTTACTTACCTTCCTGTATATATTGAGTGGTCCATGATTAGTCTAGGATTTGATACTACGGTCATTTAAATTTGAAAATAATTCTCAAAAAGTTTTTTTTTAAAAGGGCTTTTGCAAAAGAAATTACTTTTAGTTGGTGCTTTTATTTTCTCAAGCATGTTACAAACTTCTTTTCCACAAGAATTTTCTTTTGTTTCAAAAAAAGGGATAGAGGTTTTTTTTTTTTTTTTTTTTTTTGAAAATTTGTTTTCAATTCATGCTTTCGTCGTCTTTCAAATTAGATATCTTTTTAGTCTATGCTAACATGTCACATGCCTATTTTCAATCCATGCTTAGGAAATCTTCTACCTTATCATGAATAAACAAAAAGAGTAGGATTAGGTCATCATCATGGACTAACTCCATATTTACGCCTTGTGTTTACATGTGCTTGTTTATTCATGACCAGGTAATCACGGAGCGTCAACGTTCATCGATCCAAACTTGTTCAAAAGCAAGAACAAGAATGACCGAAGAAAATGTACCAAGCCGTGTTACGGTTGTGGAAAGCGAAATGAAGCAAGTCTTTAACATGCTTCAACAACTCTCGAAACAGATAGACTCCCTCCAGGGCAAACTCACTCCAGCCCCGGCCTCAACCGAAGTATTGTTACCACAATCATCCACCAGGGGTGATCAAGGTAAAGATACCGATGATAACATGCTCGAATTGGAGGATGATCCGCACCAAACCACGATTGAGAGAGCTAAGCCGGACAGTTTGTCTAAAATTGAGCATGACAAATGCCTCAAGAAGCTTGAGGAGAGGCTGAAACAACCGCAAGGCCTTCAAGATCCTACTCTGATGGACCTCTCCATTTATTCCAAAGTCAAAATGCCGGAAAAATTCAAAATGCCCAAATTTGAAAGTATGATGGCACGACTTGCCCAATGGCTCATTTGCAAATGTACATAGTTCGGATGGCCCAACACATCAATAATGCGCCCTTGATGATCCAGTTGTTTCAATTAAGTCTAATGGGCCTTGCTCTAAGGTGGTACATTACGAAGAATATGAACATCCTCAAAATGTGGAACGAATTGAGTGAGACATCCTTCAAGCACTTGAGCGTATCGAGAAGAAAAGTACGAATCATTCAAAGAATATGCCATTAGATAGAGGAATCTAGCCCCCCAAATCAGTCCTAAACCAACCGATTTCGAGTTAAGAAAAATGTTTATCCAAACTCTCCCCTACGAGTACCGCAATCGAATGATAACCACGATCACCGAATCGTTTAATCAACTCATTCCAGTAGGGGAGCAAATCAAGATAGGGTTAAGGGATGGTTAGTTCATTGAACCTGCACCCACGAGAAGAGGGCTCAACATGAAGAAAGATAAAGAACTCCTGGTAGATGTCAATGCGACGTACAATCATCCTCCAACAATTCAAACAAGCGCATGACAACAACAAACCACCAGTTGTCAGCCGTCTCAACGTTACGGCAATAGGAGATAATTTATTCCGCTTCTTGGATCTCCATCGCAGATACTAGCAATCCTCCGGAAGAGAACCTCTTTTCGATTGAGCCAAAATGACCCAACGCCAAAAGTTTCTCCAACTACAACCCCCCGTCAAAGATATGCAACTACCACATGGGCGAAGTAGGGCACTCGATTGATGAGTGCTTCGCCCTTAAAAATCGAATCCATAACCTGTTAGACACCAAATCTTTCTCATTCCAAATCACTGAACCAAATGTCCAGAGCAATCCACTCCCTGACTACACCGATAAAGTAAACACGGTATTCAATTCTGAAGTCGCTTGGATCAGAAACGTCAAAGCACACACCATTAATATCTATCGAGGGCTGGTAAAGGCTGGGTTTTATTCAAGCAATGAAGTACCGCCCTTAGCAACAATGAAAGAAAGAGTATTAAGAATGATGGAGGCTGGAATAATTGTACATGCCGGCCGCACTGGCATAATCTCTACTATATCACAAGTCGTTATCGATTAGGATGAAGAGCTTGCCGCACTAAACACAGGAAAGGAAAAGACAGATCCCACCCCACCTGAAGGCATCTTTGAGGGAAAAGGAGCTATTGCCCAAGCGTCAACGGCAGAGGCACATATAGTTATTGAGATCTCCCAACCTTATAAACATGAAAGCAGCAATGCAGTTCCTTGGTCCTACGAACTCGACGTTGGCCTAGTCATGAGGTCTGGGCGAATCTATGCTCAAGCCAATATGTAGCTCGCCAAGCCCGTCACTGATGAAGAAGCCAAAGAATTTTAGGCCGTAATCAAAGCTAGTGAATACAATGTGGTGGAACAATTGCGAAAATCACCAGCACAGATCTCTCTGCTGGAATTACTTCAGACGTTTGTCAAGCACCAGAAATCCCATTGTCTTTGAGTACCTACCGCTGTCTAGGTACTCTCTTTTGACACTTGACCTGTTCGAGTTGTCTTCAGAGTTTGGGTGCTTGCGACTATCCACGTATCCCCTTGTCTTTAAGTACCAGCCACTGCTCAGATACTCTCTTTTCTTGACACTTGACCTATTTTAGTTGTCTTCACAGTAAGGATGCTTGCGACTGCCCAAGTATCCCATTGTCTCCGAATACCTACCACTGTCTTGGTACTCCCTTGTCGACACTTGACCTATTCGAGCTGTCTTCAGAGTTTGGGTACTCGTAATTGTCCAAGTATTCCATTGTCTTTGAGTACCTATCACTATCTAGGTACTCCCTCTCACCGACACTCGACTTGTTCGGGTTGTCCTCATAGTATGCATACTAGCGACTGATCAAGTATCCCATTGTTTTCAAATACTTGCCACCATCCAAGTACTCCCTTTCTATGACACTCGACCTGCCCGAGTTGTCCCTAAATTACATCATTGAATACAAATAACTGTTCAAGTATTCCACTACGTTGTGCACCTGCGATTACCCAATATTCTAGCACTTTGTACAGCTACAGCTACCCAGGTGTTCCAGCCTTTTTGAGTGCCTGCGGCCATCTTGGTAAGCCTCGTGCTACATTCGAAGTTATGTTACCAAGATGTGGGAGAGCTTCACGAATATCCCAGGTACGTCCTCGATATTCCCAATTACCAGGAGATGAGAGACCTTCGCGAATATCCCAGGTACTTTTTCGATATTCCCAATTACCAGGAGATGAGAGACCTTCATGAATATCCCAAGTACGTCCTCGATATTCCACATACCAGGAGGTGGGAGACCTTTACGAATATCCCAAGTACGTCATCCATATTCCCATTACTAGGAGGTGAGAGACCTTCACGAATATGCGAGGCATGTCCTCGATATTCCAATTACCAAGAGGTGGGAGACTTTCATGAATATGCAAGGCGCGTCCTTGATATTCCCATACTAGGAGGTGAGAGACCTTCACAAGTATTACAGGTACGTCCTCGTTATTCCAACTACCAGGAGATGGGAGACCTTTATGAATATCCTAAGTATGTCCTCGATATTCCCATTACCAAGAAGTGGGAGACCTTCCCGAATATGCAAGGCGTGTCCTTAATATTCCAACTACTAGGAGGTGGGAGACTTTCACGAATATGTGAGGCACGTCCTCGATATTCCCATTACCAAGAGGTGGGAGACCTTCACGAATATGTGAGGCGCGTCCTCGATATTTCAACTACCAGGAGGTGGGAGACTTTCTCGAATATCCTAGGCACATCCTCGATATTCCAACTACCAGAAGGTGGGAAGCCTTCCCAAGTATTCAGGGCTTGTGAGCATTCAAATACCCCTTCGATGCCTGTGAATGACTAGGCACCCTCCAGAGTTCATACTTGTGATCATCCAAGTACTCCTTCAACGCCTGCAAACGACAAGGCACCCTCTAGAGTTCGTACTTGTGATCATCCAAGTACTCATCCGACGCCTGCAATGGTCCAGATATCCTCCAGGTTAGTACTCGTGAATATCCAGGTACTCTTTCAATGCTTGTGAATGTCTAGGTATCTTCCAAAACAAATGCTCTAAGAAAGGTCGGCGCATCCCCCGAGAAAGGTCAGGTAATCAACCGGTGTCCTTGACAAAGATCAGGCACCCAACAAACAGATTCCCTGAGAAATGTCGACGCATCCCCCAAGAAAGGGTAGGTAACCAACCAGTGTTGTCGATAAAGATTAGACATTCATCAAATAGATGCCCTGAGAAAGGTCGGCCCATTCCTCGAGAAAGGTCAGGTACCAAACTGTTGTCCTTGATAAAGATCAGGCACCCATAAATAGATGCCCTAAGAAAGGTCGGTGTATCCCCCGAGAAAGGTCGGGTAACCAACCGGTGTCCTCGATAAAGATCAAGCACCCAACAAATAAATTCCCTGTGAAAGGTCAACGCATCCCTCGAGAAAGGTCGAGTAAACAACTTATTGCTCTAACAAGCGACCAATGGGTCCTGGAAAAGCAATTTCCCGTCAAGGCAACTAAAGAGAGGTTCGGGTCTTAGACAAACAACTCATTGCTCTAATAGGCGACCGAAGAATGGTTCGTGTGACATCCCAAATTTCACCAACCTTCATTAGTATAATTGGATCATTATAAATTTGGATTATTTTAGATTGGGCCAGGAAGTGAACCCGATGGACCGTGAGCTTTGAATGGGCTTGAGGAGCAAGCGGGCCGTATGATTATTTAGAATTAGGCTTGTAAAACTCGAGTGAGAGATTATGGGCTTGGATTGAGTGGGCCAAGGTTCAGAATTATTAGATTCGTAAATTTAGTTTAGTGGGCCGGATTGTTATAGATTAAGCCCGTTGGGCTAGAGATGAATAATTAGGCCCGAGTGATTTTAATTTTTGGTTAAGATTTATGGATTATAAATATGATAATTTGATTAATAATTGTACTGCTAATATAAATTTCTGACTTTAGCATTTTGTGATAGATTCTTTTTAGACTAACATTAACTAGTCGATATGTTATATATGTTATGATTTTGTGTAATTGAAATCAAGTAGAAACAAAAGGAATTAATTGAAAAACATTAGAAACTAATGAAGCAACTAATGACATGAATTAGAACCTAATTAAATTTGAGTGACAAATGGCAAGGGACATCACACTTGGAGGCCATGACACTTCCCTTTTCCCCTTCGTTTTTCTTCACCACCCACGGATTCAATTCCTACAAAACCAAAACAAGCAAAGAAAATACAATCATTAGCAAATATAATCATTAGTCTGGCCTAGGGATTAGTTAGTAGGCCTATTTCCTTCTTAAATTTTCGAAACCCTCTCTCTCTCTCTCTCTCTCTCTCTCTCTCTCTCTCTCTCTCTTCAAAACCGAGAAACCCACCTTCATCTCCTTCATGTCTCTCTCGGTCAAGCAGTGAGGAACCAGAAGCAAACAGCAATTTTCTTCCTTTTGCATGCGAGATTTCGGTGTTGATCTTGAAGCATCCTTGTGTTGTATTGATAGCTGAACTAAGGTAAGGAAAGATATAACTCTAAGTTGAGATTTATCCATCGTTTCATCAAGAAAGCTTGCGGATCTAACCAAACCGTGAAGGATATGATTTGTGGTTGTTGTTTTTGTGGTTAATCTAAAGTGAGTAAGTGTTAGATTAAAGGTAGAAGCCATTGCATGTTGTTTTTTAGCCTTGCATGTTTCGAAATCCAAGTGTGAGTATGCTGTTTTGTTGAGTGAAGTGGTGAAATGGTTGCCGAGTGAATGGATTTGGTATAATTCGTGGTGAGTAAACTCACGGATGCAACAACACTTCGAGCCGAGTTGTGGATTGATTATTTGTTAGAGAAAGACATGCCGAAGGTGCTTTAAGTTGTTGTGATTAGGTATTGAAATATTGTAGAAGAAGTTTGTGAAAAGAAAAGCGGTTTAGTCGGGTTAGAAGTAAAGGAAATCGTGTACCTATTCTGTTCTAGGTGAAAACGGTTATGGAGTCTTCTGTTTGTATTTATTTTCTTTATGTATGTTAATGAAATTAAGAAAGGAACTATTCTACATGATAGAACATCTATAAAATTGAATTAGAAACCTAGTTATAACCATACGAATATAAAAACATAGAGATGGAAGTAAATTCAGCAAAACCAGTAAACTGTTTTTGTAAGAAACGGTTTGACCTTTGTCGATTACATTAATTTTCTGTACTTACCTAGTTAGAATTGGACTTCAAATCCTTAATGAAAATTGTAGAACACATATTAAGGAATAATGTGTCAATATTTGAGATTAAATGAATAAGAATTGGCTAGTAAAACAATTTTCTTAGTAGATATAAAATCTGGACGTCAGTACAGGGTGTTAGTAAAGATTATAGCGATTGTTTCTCTTAATACAGTGAGATTCAGACTTAAGTTTCTCCACGGAAAATGTCAATCTGTGTCTCTAATATAACATACTAAAATTCGGTAGTATTCCGACAAGAATTAATATACCTTCTGTGTTCAAAACCGAAACTGTACATTTAGCTAGTAAACTGTTTTAACCCGAGAACATATAATATATATTGTGTATTATATATTTGACTTGTAGGATATACATAGAGTCTAATAAGCTCATAATAGATATTAGTCATGTAAGAATAGGCCTCATACATCATTTGAGATATAAGTGCATATAGTATCATGCGAGTGCTATGAGTGCGGTGCATAGTGCTTGATTATAGGATAAATATTTGTTCGGCATGGTATGGGACATGTCGTAATGGGTTTTATCTTATAATCTGGACACGCACGTGTGCTAGGATCATGAGAATTAGATATATAGTTAGATACTTCGGAGTCTTTTCTGTTACATACGATAAATGCATTAATTAAAGGTGTGGTGGTGTGCAATGTGTGCTTAAGTAAGTGAATGAACCCATCGGTACAAAGATTCCGGTGATGCCCCCGGAAGTTTGGGATGCCCTTGCTGAGTGGTCTTGGATGCCTCGGTAGAGAGATACCGAGATGCCTCGAAGTGAGATGCCCTTGTGTGTGATCAAAGATGCCTCAGTTGTGTGATACTGAGATGCCTCGGAGTGAGATGCCCCTTGCTGAGTGGTCTTGGGAGGACCTCGGTTGAGTGATGCCGGGATGCCTCAAAGTGAGATGCCCATAATAGAAATATTGTGGAAGTCCGAATAAGGTAACTTCCGGAAGTGACTCAATCGGGCTGGCAAAGCTCCGGTTAGTGACTAATCGAGGGTGGATTATATGCACACTAAATATAATTGAACTTGGCGAGTGAGTCCATTCATTATTGTTGCATTGTATTTGATGTGAAATTGACTTTGAAAAAGGTAAGTATAGAAATGGATGCATATAAGGTGATTACTTGTGACAATTCTATTTTAGTATCCTAAATTGCTTGGATTATGATTCCCTTGTAATATTGATGGCTGGGGATTGTTTAAGTTAGAGTTTTATCATTCTTTACTGGGCATAGTTTTGCTCATACCTTACATTTTTCAGATTGATAGTATGGACGTGCCACCATTAGCTCGTTATGGAGTGATATCGAACATTGAGGTTACTTTCACTAATGTGTATGACTCTGATGTTGAGCTGACATTCTCCAAATATGAGGCCACGATGTGGATGGATAATAGTAGAGCTGAGATGATCCCTATGGAGTTTGTTGCATGGTTTGTCAAGCACGATGGAGCGATGTTTGGCCCTATCCCTTTTAGCAATGATGGAGCAGGAGCTGGGACGGATGGCGCCTAGACGCCTTTGATCACATAGAAGCTGACTATCTTTTGTTTTCTTTTGAACGTGGGCTTGTGTGGGAACTCTTGGAGTAGACATGTGACATCCCGAATTTCAATGACCTTCATTAGTGTAATTGAATCATTAGGAGTTCGGATTATTTTAAAATGGGCCAAGAAGTGAACCCGATGGACCGTGAGGATCGAATGGGCTTGAGAAATAAGTGGGCCACACGAATTGGACTTGTGAATTCGAGTGAGAGATAGTGGGCTTGGACTTGGTTTAAGTGGGCCAAGGTTCGGGATTCTTAGGATCGAAGGTTTAGTTTAGTGGGCCGGGATTGTTATGGATTAGGCCCATTGGGCCAGAGATAGATAAATTAGGCCCAAGTAATTTTATTTTTAGTTAAGATTTATAGATCACAATTAAGATGATTTAAATTAATGATTGTGATGCTAATATAAATTTCTGACTTTAGTATTTTGTGATGGATTCTTTTTTTAGACTAACATTAACTAGTTGATATGTGGTATATGTTACAATTTCGTGTAATTGAACCAAGCTGAAATAAAAGGGATTAATTGAAGGACATTATCAACTAATGTTATAACTAATAACATGAATTAAAACCTAATTAAGATTGAATGACAAATGGTGAAGGAATTCCTCAATTGAAGCCATGACACACCCCTCCCTCCCTCCGTTTTCTCTCCACCACCCACGGATTCAATGTCTTCTCAACCAAAACAAGCAAAGAGGGATAATCATTAGCATATCTCATCATTTCCTAGCCTAGAGATTAGTTAGTAGGCTTGTTTCCTCATAAATTCGAAATTCTCTCTCTCTCTCCTCAAAACCGAACCAACTCACCTTCATCTTCTTCTCTTCTCTCTCGGACGGGTAGGGAAGAACCAGCAACCAAAAACCAGCCATTTTCCTCTTGCATGTGAAGTTTTGGTGTTGTTCTTGAAGTGTTTTTGTGTTAGATTGATAGCTGAACAAGGTAAGGAAGAATAGAACTCTAAATTGAAGTGTATCCACTACTTCATCAAGAAAGCTTGTGGATCTAACCAAGCTATGAGGAATATGAGATGTAGTTGTTGTCTTATTGATTATTTGAGCTGTGTAAGTGATGGATTAGTTGTAGAAGTCATTGCATGTTATATTCGAACCTTGCATGTTGCGAAATCCAAAAGTAAGTGTGCTGTCTTGTGAAGAAAAGTGATGAGAAGTGATGGTTTTGTGTTGTTTTGAGCTTGATGGACCTAAGAGTGAAGCTAGAAGTCTTTGCATGTTGTTTTTAAGCTTTGCGCATGTCTCGAAAATTTGATGGAAGTTGGCTGTTTGATGAGGTGAAGTGATGTGGTGGTTTTCGAGTGAATAGAGTTGGTGAAAATTGAGATAAGTGATCTCGCGGATGCGGCAATACCTCGAGCCAAGTTATGAATCGATTGATCGTGAAGATAGACATGCTGAAGTGACTTTAAGTTGTTGTGATTAGGTGTTAGAGTATTGTCAAACGAGTTTGTGAAAAGTTAAATGGATTTGTCGAATGAAAGTAAAAGGAAATCGTGTATACGATCGGTTCTACGTAAAAAAAAAAAACGGGTATGAGATCTTTACGTTTGTATTTATTTTCTTACGTATGATTATTGGAAATAGGAAAGTAATTATTCTATATGGTGAAACATAGATAATATTAAGTTATAGGAGTAACTAGAACCATACGAATCTGAAAACATAGTAATAAAAAGGGAATTTGGTAAAAATCAGTAAACTGTTTTCGTTAGGAACGGTATGACCTTTACTGATTATGTGAATTTTCTGTATTTACCTAGTTAGAATTGGACCTTGATGTCTAAATGAAAATTGTAGAACACATCTTAAGGAATAACGTGTCAAAATTTGAGATTAAATGAACAAGAATTGATTAGTAAAAAATTTTCTTAGTGAATGTAAAAGCTGGACGTCAGTATAGGATAATAATAAAGATTACAGTAATTTTTTTCTTAATACAGCAAGATTCGAAATTAAGTTTCTTCACGGAAGTTGTCAATCTATGTCTCTAGTATTACGTACTAAAATTTGGTAATATTTTGACAAGAATTTATATATTTTCTATTACCAAAACAGAAACTGTGCATTGAACTAATAATGTGTCCTAATCCGAGAACTATATATATATATATATATATATATATATATATATATATATATATACTGTGGTATATAATCGACTCATGAGGTATTTATATATATATATATATATGTAAAAAGTCTAATAAGCTCACGGTAGACATTAGTCATAAGCCACATACATCATTAGAAATATAAGTGCATATAGTACCATGCGAGTGCAATGTGTGCGGTGCATAGTGCTTGATTATGGGATGAATATTTGTTTGGCATGGTATGGGACATGTCGTAATGGATTTTATCTTATAATTTGGACACGCACGTGTGCTAGGATCATGAGAATTAGATACCTAGATAGGTACTTTGGAGTCTTTTCCTTTGCATACGATAAATGAATTAATCAAAGGTATGATGGTGTGAAATGTGTGCTTAAGAGAGTGAATGAACCCATCGGTACAGAGATACCGGTGATGCCCCGGAAGTTTGGGATGCCCTTGCTAAGTGGTCTTGGATGCCTCGGTTGTGTGATACCGGGATGCCTCGGAGTGAGATGCCCTTGTGTGTGATCAAGGATGCCTCAGCAGTGTGTGATACTAAGATGCCTCGGAGTGAGATGCCCCTTGCTGAGTGGTCTTGGGAGGACCTCGGTTGTGTGATACCGGGATGCCTCGGAGTGAGATGCCCATAATAGAAATATTGTGGAAGTCCAGATAACGTACTTTCCGGAAGTGACTCGATCAGGCCGGCAGAGTTCCGGTTATGACTGATTCGAGGGTGGATCATATGCACACTAAATATAATTCTATTTGGCGAGTGAGTTCATACATTATTGTTGCATTGCATTATGATATGAAATTGATTTTTTGAAAAGGTAAGTATGGAGATGGATGCATACAAGGTGATTAATTAGGTGATGTATTAACTATGCTTGTGACAATTATATTATTATATTATGAATTGCTTTGATTATGATTCCCTGGTAATATTGATGGTTGTGGATTATTTAAGTTAGAGTTTTATTATTCTTTACTGGGCATAGTTTTGCTCATACCTTACATTTTTCAGATTGATAGTATGGACGTGCCGCCTGTAGCTCGTTATGGTGTGATAACAAGCATTGAGGTTACTTTTACCGATGTGTATGATGATGATGTCGAGCTGACCTTCTCCAAGTATGAGGCCACGTTATGGATGGATGATGGTAGAGCGGAGATGACTCCCCTGAAGTTTGTTGCTTGGTTTATCAAGCATGATGGGGCGATGTTTGGCCCTATACCTTTGGAAACGATGGTGCAGGAGCTGGGACGGATGGCGCCTAGACGCCTTGATCACGAAGAAGCTGTCTAACTTTCTTTTCTTTTTTGCTCGTGGGCTTGTGTGGGAATTTATGAAGTAGATACCCATACCCTCTTATCCCTGGTTTATGATGCGCCTTACTTTTGCTATATATATGTTGTACATAAAGGCGAGGAACATGAAAGAAGTCCAGGTCGATAAAATTTTGTAGGCCCTATGATGTTAAAGAAATGAAGCTTCTTCTGATCTTATCTATGTGAATTATATTAGTTATCTTTAGTAGAGTAATTGTAGGATAACCCCATAGTACAAACTATAGATTTTAAACAATCCATGTTATACATGCTAACCTTCAATGGTAAATACTATGGATACCACTAAAGGAGGTTTTTAAGAGAAAGAAAGATAACAATAATTATAATTAAATTTTTCCGCCTGCGCTTAGTACGTGACGCCCTGGGACGTCACAAGACACCCTCACCCTTTTATCCCTGGCTTTGTTACACCTTACTTTTGTCATATATATGTTGTATATATAGGTGGTGAACATGAAAAGAGTCCAGGTTGATAAATTTTGTAGGCCCTGATGATGGTAAGAAGAAATGAAGCTTCTTGTGATCTTGTCTATGTGCATGAACAAATTGGCCAATATTAATAATTGGTAGAGTAATTGCAGGGTAAACTCATAATATAAACTATAGATTTTAAATAACCCATGTTATACATGCTAACCTTCAATAGTAATCACTATAAATAGAATTCACAATTTTTAAATATTACAACAATAAATAAATTCTGCTTGCGCTTAGTACGTGACACCCTGGGACGTCACAGCTCGTTACAGTTCGAGTCCTGGAAAAGTAATTTCCCCTCAAGGTGACCGAAGAAAGGTTAGGGTCCTAGACAAATTACTCATTGCTCTAACAGGCGATCGAAGAATGGTTCGGGTCCCTGAAAAGCAATTTCCCGTCAAGGCAATCGAAGAAAGGTTTGGGTCCTAGACAAACAACTCATTGCTTTAACAGGCGATCGAAGAATGGTTTGGGTCCTGGAAAAGCAATTTCCTATTAAGGTGACCGAAGAAAGGGTTCGGGTCCTAGACAAACAACTTATTGCTCTAACAAGCAACCGAAGAATGGTTCGGGTCCTGAAATCAAGGCGACCGAAGAAAGGTTTGGGTCTTCAAAAAGCAACCTACTCATGTGACCAAGTAAGATGATGCCCTAATACTTGCCAAACTCAGGGTTCGCACCCTATCTCACTAATTCCCAATAAGTAACTACTGGTATTTTTTTTATCTATCTTAGTATGTATAATGATATATTGCTTTTTTTCTGCATAGGACAATAGGTCCCAAATAAGATATAATCTATTGCATATGCATGGACGAAATTTAGGTATCAATTTGTCTTTGAATGCAACCTCTACGAGCTCACCTTCAAAGAGGGACAATTGTTGACACCTAAATTTCACCTAGGTATTTTAAATTAAATCTCAGCTTTAAAGAAAAAAGAGCAACCCATTGGGGCTGGGCCTTTGCGCCTAGCCTCCTTTTTTTTCTCCTCGTACGAGGCCCCAAGGCCCAGCCCGGCCCTTCTCTCCCCCTAGGCCCGACCCCCTTCTCCTGTTTATCTTCTTCCTCAAGTTGCCTTCTTCCCTGCTCTGATGAGCAACACGCACCGAAGGTCGGATGCGCACGACACCGAAATGGAAGAGGAGACGGCGACGTACAATGCAGCAACCGGAGGGGACGCGTCTTCAATGTGAGGCGGCCTAGCTAGAGTCGCCTCAATAGATGGGACACCGGTTTGGCCGACGGAGGCCGTTCGGTGTGCGAAGGATCGATCAGCCTTCCCCTCGCCTATAAATAGGGCGTCAAGGAAGGTCAAAGCACCGACGATGCCGAGGAAGATCGAAGGCACGCAAGCTCTGGAAAACTTCCCCTAAGAGATTTCAGGGGAGGCCCGAGAGCGAG
The DNA here is from genome assembly GCA_014182565.1 of Eucalyptus marginata. Classification (NCBI taxonomy): domain Eukaryota; kingdom Viridiplantae; phylum Streptophyta; class Magnoliopsida; order Myrtales; family Myrtaceae; genus Eucalyptus; species Eucalyptus marginata. Next base: position 19,049,886 of record CM024593.1, on the reverse strand, counting down.
CGAGCTTAGATATTGACGGAGGTCGGCCGGAGCAAGACGGGTCGAGACCTAAGGGTCTGATCTGGCCGGAGATGGTCAGATCCGGCGGAAGGCCTGAGCGAATCTGGGGAGGTGGAGGTCCGCGAACCCAAATTTGAAGGAAGAGGGAGCCGCGAGTCTGAGCCCGGCCTCCGCACACAGCTTCGATAGCTCGCCTCGAGGTCACCACACCGTAGCCCCAATGACGCTACCTGCTTGCGACGGCCTCACCCACTCCCCACGCACATCGCCACTCTGTCCCACGACAACCTAGCCCCTCACCAACCGCGACCGAGCCTCATGCCATCGTCACTGCCACCTCGCCACCACGTTCGCTAGTCCTCGAAGCAAGCCTCGTTTGCTGCCGCCGTATCGCGACGCCATCCCCATTAAGCGGCTTGCTGCTGCCATCAAGCCCGTTGTCGCCGCCGTTGTCGCTGCCCGCCCAATGACATCTTAGCCTCCCTCACCGGTGCCGCAAAGACGTAAGCAGAAAGACAGGCATCTGACGAGTTAGAGGCGGGTCAGGTAGGAGCCTCCAGCCAAGTAGGGTTTCTCCCACTCAAGTCCACTGGGCCCGGTTGTATGTGGGCTGATTTTGTGCATAGATGGGCTTGTGTTGCTTTGTGGGCTGGACAATAAATAAATAAAAAGGAGAAAAAGGGGATCCGAGCGAGCCCGCGCTTCGGACCCTCCTAGGCCTCTTGTTGGTGATCCAAGTCGAACCCAACCCAAGGGTCCGACCCAGGTTGTTTTTAATATATTCTATTATTATAATAATATTTTAATAAAAAAATCAAAAAATAATAAAAACAATTTATTTTTAGAAAATCAAAAAAATCCAGAAACATCCCATGTTTTCCTAATTTTCCACACAAAAAAAAAAGCCAAAAATGATTAATATTTTCAGAAAAATATCAAAAATCCAAAAAAAAATGCTTTTATGTTAAAAAGAGAGAGAGAGAGAGAGAGAAGAAAAAAGACCCAAAAAATGTTGTTCCTCCGCAAATGCATGGAAAACCCCTCAAAAATCCAAGAAGCCTTAGGGTTTAAACAATATTAGGTACTGGAAGGGTATTAGTGATTAACTAGTGTAATTAAGTCCTCGAACGTAGTTTCTCTTGTTGCATAGAAGTGAATATTCCTCCCAATATTTCACTTGAGTTTCTAATCGACCCAGCCCATATTAATTAGTGGTGACTCCTTAACTTATAAGTAAAAAATACCAAACCATTAAGTTGTGAATTGGTGGGCTTAGGAGAGCCCAGGCTAAGCCTAATAGACTTAGCCAAACCATTAGCCTCCAGAGATGTCCCTAATCGGGCGTCGAAAAAAAGAGATCGCGACAATTATCTCAAAGTTTGATTATGTTAATCATTTATTTAGGGGCCACATCAGATCCAATAGCTGGGTCGAGCTTTGTATGATTTCACCAATGGATATCTATAGCCTTGTAGATAGAAAATAGCTACACCATATATGCACTTATGCACACCCAACTTTTTCACACGTAATTTTTAGCGTAGGCTTCTTTAAACATAATACTTGAGATTTTAAAAAAAAAATACCATATGTGGATAAAGGGGTATTCAAGAATAGAAATGGAATTAGCTAGGGCTCGAAGATATCACAAACCAAATCAAGGGGTGCTCTACATGCGCCATCTACTTCTCCAAACATAATGGCAATTACTAATTTCTTATATCGGCATGTCCTAAGTGTTGTGAAAAACAAGTTGAACAAATTAATAAACAAAGGATAAAAGCCACCAGAAACCCTAAACTATGCCCATTATGATACATTTATCCTAATTGTTTTTTGTGACACCAAAAACCCATAACTTTTATCTATGTAACATATTTACCTAAACTTGTGTAGTACAACACATTTACCCCCAAACTTTTATTTGTGATACCAAAAACCCAAATTTTTTTCTATGACGCCTAACTTTTGGGGTAAGTGCGTCACGTGAGCATAATTTTGGGGTTTTTTGTGTTACAAAACAAAAGTTTAGGGTTTTTGATGTCACGCAAGTATAAGTTTGGGTCTTTTGGTGTCATAGAAAATTTTTGGGATAAATGTATCACACAGGTACAAGTTTAGGGTTTTTGATTTCATAAAAAAAAAAGGGTTTAGGGTAAATGTGTCACAATGGGTAAAGCTTGGGGTTTTTTTGTGACTTTTTCCCTAAACAAAATAAGGAAATGAAGTAGATAGTAGATTTATGTGGTTTGTTCGATGTGACTTATGCTTGTAGGCAGAGTAGCAATGAGTTCTGCTATAGATCAAGCGACAATGGAGACTACAAACAGCCTGAGTCACATAAATGAAACTTGATAGATTTTGTGGAATTATTAAAATTGAGTTTGGTCATGCCTGACCAATTTAATGTATACAAATATATGAATGCAAGTGTAAGTGGAATATATCAAGTGAAATATGCTCCTAATAATCAAGTACTTAAATAAAATAGAGAGAGATTTAAGAGTTGCGTGCACATTTTATAGTGGTTTGGCCTAGATTATGCCAACATATACTCTTTCAAACTAACAGCAACCAATAGATTGGATTTGGTGGGAAAATTGTCCAAAAATTCCTAAACCTATTGTACTTTTGCCAATTTAATTCTAAATCTTTCAACTTTGCCAATTAAGTCCTAAACATTGTCACTTTTTGTCAATTACTTTTGTCCGGCCAATTTTGGTTGGAATTTGTTGACATGGACACTGGGCGCTAACATGGAAAACTTTTATTAATTTTTTAAATTATTTTTTATGTTTTTAATTTGTTTTTTTCTTTTTTTAATATTTCTTTCCCTTTGTTCCCTTTGGCTAGTTGCCCAACCTTCAGCGTTCGGCTAGAGAGGCCATGACTGGTGAGGGTCGACCTCGGCCTCAAGTGAGGTTGCCCTGCTTGGATCCGCGGGGGCGACCTCACCAGCCTCGAGCGAGGCTCACCCTTGCCAAAGGGCAATGAGGGCCAACCTCGCAGCCTCAAGTGAGGTCGCCCTCATCAAAATCTAGCAAGGGTAGAACCTCACCAACCTTGGGTGAGGCTCACCCTCATCGGGCCTCCGACGATCAGCTAGAGGAAGAAAAGGTAAAAAAGAAATTCAAAAATATTAAAAAATAATAAATTTTGTCTACATCGCACCGGCCGTGCCACGTAGAACGGCTGGCATCCACGTCAGTGAATTCTAGCCAAAATTGATCAGATTGACTTAATTAGCAAAATGTTAAAAGGTTTATGACTCAATTGGCAAAGTTGAAATGTTTAAAACTGAAATGACAAAAGTGCAATAAGTTTAGGACTTTTTGGACAATTTTTCCTGAATTTGGCTTGTGATTCTTTGAGAAGTTACGACATACTTGTGTTGCTTCTACTAATCCCCACGCACTAATACAACAACCTTACACTTCTCAACAATGATTATAAGCAGTGAGTCAGTCACTCTTGGTAATAATTGTTAGAACTAGTACGAGCACCTAGAGGGGGTGAATAGGTGATTAAGATGATTTTATAAAACATAATAGAATATATAGACTTTTTATTAGATGATGGGCTAAGAAATTGAAGACAATAATCGATGTATGAGAATGCAATGTAAAGTAAAAGGATTAGGGATAGAAAATCAAGACTCCAAGTTTATAGTGGTTCAGCTTAGACCAAGCCTACGTCCACTCTCCCCACGTACAACCCACTCGGCTGGATTTCACTAAGAATCAAAAGAGAATTTACAGTCTCACGCCCTTGATTCTACAAAGTGTAGAGACTCTACTACACTTCCTCAAGGTCTCACCAAACTTCAGTCTCTCTTTTGATTACAAGTATAGCTCGAAGAATAAGATCACAAAAGAATAAAGAGATTCAGACTTTGAAATTCTTCTATCTGACACCCTTGAACAACTTAAGCGTCTCCCTTAAATACTTCTTCATGCCTTCATTACCGTTAGCACCTTCCAAAGAAGTTCTTCCAATCAACCCGTTGGACAAAATCAATTAGAGAGATCTCGAGCTCTTCAAGGAAAATGACGATAGCCCAACAATCCTGCTCGCCCATACAATTAGAATCTCGGTTTCCGTAAGTAGAACCTTCCAAGTAAAAATTGCGAATCTAGACAATCTAGATTATTCGAATACGAATAAAAGATCTTGAAGTGCTAAATCCAGTCGTGAGATAATCCATAACCGTTAGAATCAAAACCATACTTGAATTGATCGAATAGGATTTTAAACGTCGGTTTGAAACCGTCCATGAGAGTAGACTTTGAAACTTGAGTCTGGAGGTCTTCGACTTTGTCGTAGAGTCTGCAAGTCTTCAAACTAGACTGATGGAAATGTTTTGTCGACTTCAAAACACCTTAAGAGGATTTTTCTAACAATCTCCCCCTTTTTGATGGTGACAAAACTTTCATGCAGATTTGGATACTATCGCCCTGCAATACAACATTTAAGCTAGCAATGATATCTCATAATAGGTTAGGATAAAGATAATGACAGATCTGCATCCACAGAAAACAAGTTAGTCCTGTGCAGATATTTGTCAGTTATCTTTAGCATAACTTAAAGTACTGCAACAATAAGCAAGCAATCCAAAGGTCAAGTCAGTCCAAAAATCCAAACAAAAGATAAAGTCAATCACAACCACATCAAAATATTGAATCCAAAGTATGAAAAAAAAAATCTGCAAAATCTTCTCCCCCTTTTTGTCAGCATAAAAAGGTGAAAAGTCAAGATGCTCTAGGAATGCGAACGAGCTGAAAATCTCCCATTGACTTGACAAGTATCCTCCGCCTTCTTCAAATCCCTCCCGCAGCTTGTGCTAGAGCCGTGCCTTTGGCAGTTGCCTGAATCTGAAGATGAATATTTCGAATTTGATCTTGCAAAGAGATGGACATGGCACGATTCTCATTCTGCAAAGTCTGAAATTCGCATCCTAATGCATAGACCTGGCCTTTAAGCTCCAAAAGAATTTCAAGCACTCTTCCAAAGTCTCCTGATTTTTCAGTCTGTGTGCTTGCTTCAGCATGGTCAGATTGTGGAGTAAAGCCAGTTGATCGAACATCAGCAGGAAGATCAACATTTGGAGATGATGCCTCAAGATCTTCTTCAGGAAATTGAGAGGCATAGACATCCTCTGCACCAGCAGGAGAACGACTGACACTTGCACTTGTAAAAGTTAAGAGAGGAATACTTTCTCTAGGAACATCTCCCCATATTTCAGTGCCTTCTGGTGGAGAGAAGTATTCTTCTTGTTGAGATGCTTCTTCAGTGTGATGATGTTCTTGAGCCTTCTTTTCTGCTGGAGAATCTCCACGACCTTCTTCTGCAGGTTGTTCTTCTGTCTGCATCTGTAAGTTTGTTCTGGCTGTGTCTTCTTCTTCTTCCGCCCGCAAGGATTCCTTCTCTTGATTCCCTTTCTCAGTCTCTCCTCCGACTTGATGTTCTTGTTCTGCTTACTCAAGAACAAGATGCTGGGAAACAAAAGCAGAGATAGGAATGTCATCCTCATCATCTTCATCTTGTAAGATGATTGCTCACCTTCTTTTGGTAGGACCAGTCATAGGAACTTTTCCTTTTCTCTTTGTAGCAGTTGTGTCTTGTCTGGCTTTGACAAGGGTTTTCTCCTTGAATCGCTCTAGCTTCTTGCTGAGTTCTTTCAGACGCATTTTTGTAATCATTTTCAGCCCTATTACCATTTGATCAATGTTTCTTGCACACAGAATTTGAGGAGGCTGAATATTCAGATGTCTGAATAAACGAGAGATGAGAGCAGAATAAGGAAGTTTGCCTTTGTCCTTAGCCATGGACCTATACATGTGAAACATGATGGTGTGAGACAAGGAAAACTTATAATCGATCTTGATGGCGTACATCAATTTTGCTTCAGAATTTGAGACATCTGTCTTTGATGTTGACTTGGGTCTGAGACAGTTAATCACAATCTTATGAAGCAGAATGTTTGATGCACTCATTCTCAGATATGAGAGGCGTCCTTCTGCGATTCTATCTTTTGTAAGCTCCAATGTTGCATGGCTAACAGACACAGAAATAGATTGGAAAGCTCCTCTTTCCATACCAATGACGTCAGCAAGAGTATCTGCGTCAACCACATACTCCTTATCTCTCACGCTGAATGAAAAGCTATTCGCATCAAGAAAACTAAGATTTGAGTAGAAATAAGCGGTCAGTTCAGAATGAGCAGTCTCAGTCTCAATACAGAATCGATCAAGTTGAAGTTTCTCAAACTTCTCTCTCAGATTGATGTTTAACAAATCGAGAAAATCAAAGTCCATAGTTCTTGGGTTCATAACCCCACGCTTCAGCAACTTGGAATAAATATTTTTATGTTCCTTCGACCGAAACAATTCTTCCCTTTTTCCTCGAAGATTTGCAGCCACACCCATTTTTGGCTTGAAATGCACGAACATTTTCTCATCATCATCTTTCCCTTCAAGCTAATTTACACCACCAAATCGTGGATCACTTGGAAAGTTAGCAAAAGTCTTTGCCGCTGTTCCAACAGGAACAACACCCAATCGTTCCATCACACTTAGAAAATGATTCTCATTCTTATAGCCCTTTTCTTTTAGAAACTCATCAATAAACGTCATTGTAGAACCCCCTTCTTTCAGAGCAGAGTAAAGCCTGTAAGTAAATGCTGGCTTAAGAGATCTTACTAGATCTATATCCTCGATTATGTTTTCCTCTGCAAGTTGAGGGTCACGATCATGTGTTCTAGCGGGAGAGGAAGTGCGCGGTTGAGAATGTTGATGCACCTGACCACTTGGAGAGTCTCCTTCTTTGGTAAGATCGAAGTGCGTAGGCCCCTCACGCAAACCTTGTGGTCCCCTGCTTGCAATTCTCGATGACTTTCTTTGATGCGACATTGTCACTGTCTTTGAGAGAATTTTCACACTCGTATCGCGAGAAAGGTGAGAGCTTTAAGAGTTGAACTTCGAAAGAAAATCTCAGAGAGTGAAAATTTGTGCTCTAGGGTTTTTAGGTAAAAAGAGAAGAGGAAGAAGAACTGTATAAAAGGCAATCGATACGGGGTATATGAAACGTCACAAAAAGGAAAAAATAAAAATGCTTTTTCAAAAATAACTGCATTTTTAAAATGGATAACCATCTTTTTCAAAAAGATAACTGCCTTAATAATATCAATTAGAGATTAACAAGCGGTCTTACCTTTTCGAGATGTCAGGTTAAACAAATAAATGTACTTGTAATTGAAATAACTTACAGTCATAACTTTTGGTCTTCTAAGTCCGAACTTTTGAGTCGATTCTTTTCGATTTAGTTCCGAGTCCGAGCTTCATCGTCTTCAAGAGATAAAATGTTGAGTCTTGAACGAATAGACTCAAATAAACTTTTCTCAAGCGGCTTTGTGAAAATGTCCGCGTTGATTCTTTGAGTCGATAAAGCGTATCAAGACTTCTCCATTTTGAACATGATCTCTAATAAAATCATGTCGAATCTCTATATGCTTTGCTCTTGAGTGAAGAATTGGATTCTTTGTAAGATTGATTGCACTGGTATTATCACATTTAATCTCGGTACTAGAGTCTTCGATACCAAAGTCTCGTAGTTATTGTTTTATCCAAAGTATTTGAGAACAGCAACTTCCAAGAGCTACATATTCTGTTTCAACTGTTGAAAGAGTTACAGTACTTTGCTTCCTTGAAAACCAAGATACTGCCCTGTTGCCGAGTAATTGACAAGTGCCAGAAGTGCTCTTTCCATCAACTCTGCAACCTGCAAGATCTGCGTCTGAATATCTAAGAAGAGTAAAGTCTCCTTCTTTGGGATACCATAGACCAAGTTTAGCAGTTGTTGCGACATATTTAATGATACGTTTAGCAGCACTTAGATGAGATTCCTTAGGATCCGATTGAAACCTAGCACAAATGCAAACACTAAATAATATGTCAGGTCTTGATGCAGTAAGATAAAGAAGTGAACCAATGATACTCCCGTATAGTTTTGGTCGACTTTCTTTCCTCCTTCATCTTTGTCTAGCTTCAAAGAATTTGACATTGGTACGTCAGTCTTTTTGCAATTCTCTAGACCAAACTTTTTAACAAGTTCTTTTGCATATTTTTCTTGATGAATAAAGATTCCTTTTTTCAGTTGTTTCACTTGTAAACCAAGGAAGAAGGATAGTTCACCCATCATGCTCATCTCGAATTCATCCCGCATAGACTTCGAAAATTTCTTGCACAAAGTCTCATTAGATGATCCAAATATAATATCATCAACATAAATTTGAACAAGTAAAAAGCTTTTACCTTCCTTTTTTAATAAATAATGTAGCATCTACCTTTCCTTTAGTGAAACCACTTTGAATTAAAAAGTTACTTAACCCTTCATACCAAGCTCGAGGAGCTTGTTTTAATCCATATAAAGCCTTCTTCAATCTGAACACTGAGTCTGGTTTCTTTGAATCTTCAAATCCAGGAGGTTGTTCCACATAGACTTCTTCTTGGATAAATCCATTCAGGAATGCACTTTTGACGTCCATTTGGAATAACCTGAAATTCTTATAGCAAGCCAAAGCAAGTAATAATCTAATTGCTTCTAACCTTGCTACAGGAGCGTAAGTCTCATCATAGTCTATCCCTTCTTCTTGCTTGTATCCTTTAGCCACGAGTCTTGCTTTGTTTCTTGTCACTTTGCCTTTTTCATCGACTTTGTTCCTGAAAACCCATTTAGCTCTAATAACAGATTTACCTTTTGGTTTAGGAGTTAATTCCCAAACGTCGTTAATGCTGAATTGTCTGAGTTCTTCTTGCATTACTTCAATCCAGCTTTCATCAGCTAAGGCTTCTTCTATATTTTTGGGTTCTATTTCAGAAATAAGTGCCATAGCACTAGACTCTTCTCGCATTTTGGATCTTGTTCAAATTCCCTCATTAACATTCCCAATAATGAGTTCTTCGGGATGACTAGACTTGTGCTTCTAGTTACTGGACAGTCTGATAGGTTGTTGATCTTTTTCTTGAGTTGATTCTTCATCAACAACTTGTTGTACTACTTCTGGATTTTGAACTGCTTCAAAGGAGGTAGATCTTGTGGAGTCGAGAGCAGGTTCTAATTCTTCAATCTGATTTGGCTGAACTTGTGGAGAGTCGTGAAATTTGACGTTCATTGATTCTTCCACGATCTCGAGTCTTCTTGTTGAATACTCTGTAGGTTTTGCTTGCAGTTGAGTACCCAAGAAAGAATCCTTCATCCGATTTTTCTTCAAACTTACCAACTCGATCATTTGCATTTTTCAGGATAAAGCATTTACAACCCAATATTTGAAAATATGAAACAATTGGTTTCTTACCTTTAAAAATTTCATAAGGAGTTTTCTCAAGAATTAGCCTTAAAAATACTCTGTTAATAATATAGCAAGCAGTAGAAACAGCTTCAGCCCAAAACCGTGAAGAAATATTACTTTCAATTAAAAGAGTCATTGCCATTTCTTGTAAAGATCTATTCTTCATTTCCACAACCCCATTCTGTTTTGGTGTATATGGAGAGGAGAATTTATGCTGAAAACCAGATTCATCACAAAATTTATCAAAGTCTTGATTTTCAAACTCACCTCCATGGTCTGTACGAATGCTTGAAATAGTGTGACCTTTTTCATTCTGTACTTTCTTAGCAAATTTTGAAAATTGAGAGAATGTCTCAGACTTACTTGCAAGAAAGTAGACCCAAGTAAATCGTGAATAATCATCCACTATTACTAGGCAAAACCTTTTTCCACCAATGCTTTGAGTTCTCGTGGCTCCAAAAAGATCCATGTGCGAAGGCGCGGTATACGATTAGTGGAAACTTTATTTATTGGTTTAAAAGAATTTCTAACCTGTTTCCCAGTACACATGGTGTGCATAGATCAGACTTTAGGTAATTAAGAATAGGTAATCCTCGAACAAGCTTCTTGGAAGAGATTTTGGCAATTTGCTTCATGTTGATATGGCCAAGCTTTATGTGCCATAGATTAGCTTCATCTTGTACTGATATTAAGCATTGTAATCTTTCTTGATTCACATCCAGAAGATAGATATTCCCATGTCTCGCGTCCGGTAAAGATTGAGAGAAGTCTTTACCGATTCCCGAGCACGTTCCTTCCGGAAGTCGATCTTGAATCCAGTATCGCACAATTGGCTTATGCTAAGCAAATTGTAATTTAATCCTTCCACCAAGGAAACATTATTGATTGATAGACTTCCAATTTTTCTTGTACCGCGACCAATAATCCTTCCTTTGTTGTTACCACCAAAAGAAACTTTTCCTCCATCTATCTGGACAAGTTTTATGAAGCAACCTGAATCTCCTGTCATATGTCTTGAGCAGCCACTATCTAAATAGCATTTAATCTTCCTTTTAATAATGACCTGCAATTAAGAGAAAATTCAAGCTTTCTTTGGTACCCATATCATCCCGGGTCCGGTTGAGTTAGAGCAATAAACAGTCTTTGCCCAATCCCTTTTAACGGGTCTCCAAACCAAAGGGCATTCTTTCTCAAAATGTTCTGAGTTTTGACACTTTAAACATTTGAGAGCATTTCGGCCAACGGGTTTTACAAAGACTTTCTGAAAATGATTTTTATAAACAACTCTTGTTAGTCTTTGTTTGATTCTTTCCTTCACCTTTGGAAAATCAATTAGTGGAATAGTTTGTAAGTCATACCGAGACCTAATTTGTCAAAGTAGGGTCTTTGTATCGAAAGAATCTTATCCAATTTTTTAGAACCATTTGTAAACCTTTTTGAGATGTTTGAAATATCATTTTTCAAATGAGTATTTTCTTTGGAAACAAAGTCTGAGTTTTCTTTCAAGATAGTAAAGTTCTTATCTAAATTTTCAAACTTTTCTTTCCAAAATTTCTCCTGTTGCTTCAATGTAGAATTCTCCTTTTTTTAATTCGGAGATCATCTTAAGAGAGGCTTTGAGACCAAGACATAGTTCATCAATATATTTCGAAACTTTGGCAGAAATTTTTAGTTTACTTACCTCAAGCTCTTGTCGAGTCGTAGACTGTCTCAAGGTCCGAGTCTGAATCAGATTTTGCCATTAAACAAATGTTGGCGTAATCATCATCACTTTCCTCACATTCAGTATCACTCCAAGTCTTTGCTTTGAGTGCCTTTCTATATTTCTCAGCCTTTCCTTTCCTTTTCCTTAACAGATGACAAGTTGGGTGCGATGTGTCCATTTTTCTTGCATTCAAAGCAAGTCACTTCTTTGTTGGAATCATCTTCCTCGGTTGATTTGTTTGAAACCTTTATGAGCTTTGTTTCTTCCAATTGAATTTTCTTCCCTTTCGTTCAGCTTTGAATCTTTTTATCATGAGTGCCGTTCTTCATCATCTAGATCTTCTTCGGTGTCGTAGCATCGAATAGTCATTAGACTTTAAGGCAATAGACTTCTTACCTTTTGAATCTTCTTATTCGTTGGTGTGCTCTACTTCGTAAGACGAAGAGTTCCAATCAATTCGTCTACGAGAGAGTGGTGCAATCCTTTGTGTTTCCCTTATCGTCTTTATATAATTCCAGTCCTTAGAGAGTCCACGCACAATTTGTTGACCTTCATATGTCCCGAGATTGGATGTCCCCGATATTCTAGACCATTCACAATTTCAGTAAAAACGGCTAAACATGTCAGTTATTGATTCTCCTGATCTCATCTTGAAAACTTCATATTGTCCCAAAAGAATATTGATCATTGTCTCTTTCACTCGATCAGTTCCTTCATAGGTAATGTGTAGCCTATCCCAGACTTCTTTTGTTGTATCACAAGAGGATATTCGGTTATACTCAATAGGAGATAAAGCACAATCTAAGGAATAAATAGCTTTAGCATCAAGAGTTTGTCTCTTGATTATATCTTCTTGAGTCATCTCGATAGGAGCAGCAACTTTTTTTCCTCTCTCTGATTCTGATGCAGAGTAGGAATGATTCCTTTGTCTACTACTTCCCATTCCAAGGGATCTTTCGATCGTAGGAATGCTTTCATCTTGTTTTTCCATATGTTGTAGTCTTTTCCATCAAAGTATGGAGGTCTGGTGTTACTTTGACCTTCAACCAACCCTGTAGGCAACATACTAGCCATAGATCTTTAACTCAGAAGTAAAAACACTTCTTATAAATGAGTACACAAGCTCTGATACCAATTGTTAGAACTAGTACGAGCACCTAGAGGGGGGTGAATAGGTGATTAAGATGATTTTATAAAACATAATAGAATATATAGACTTTTTATTAGATGATGGGCTAAGAAATTGAAGACAATAATCGATGTATGAGAATGCAATGTAAAGTAAAAGGATTAGGGATAGAAAATCAAGACTCCAAGTTTATAGTGGTTCGCCTAGACCAAGCCTACGTCCACTCTCCCGCACGACAACCCATTTGGCTGGATTTCACTAAGAATCAAAAAGAGAATTCTGAGTCTCACGCCCTTGATTCCACGGTGTAGAGACTCTACTACACTTCCTCAAGGTCTCACCAAACTTCGGTCTCTTTTTGATTACAAGTATAGCTCGAAGAATAAGATCACAAAAGAACAAAGAGATTCAAACTTTGAAATTCTTCTATCTGGCACCCTTGAACAACTTGAGCGTCTCCCTTAAATACTTGTTCATGCCTTCATTACCGTTGGCACCTTCCAAAGAAGTTCTTCCAATCAACCCGTTGGACAAAATCAATTAGAGAGATCTCAAGCTCCTCAAGGAAAATGACAATAGCCAACAATCCTGCTCGCCCATACAATCAGGATCTCGGTTTCCATAAGTAGAACCTTCCAAGTAAAAATTGCGAATCTAGAGAATCTAGATTATTCGAATACAAATAAAAGATCTTGAAGTCTAAACCAGTCGTGAGATAATCCATAACCGTTAGAATCAAAACCATACTTGAATTGATCATAATAGGATTTTAACTTGTCGGTCCCAAACCTGGTCCATGAGAGTAGACTTTGAAACTTGGTGGAGGTCTTCGACTTTGTCGAGAGAAAGTCAAAGTCTTGACTGGGGATCGATGGAAATATTTTGTCGACTTCAAAACACCTTAAGAGGATTTTTCTAACAATAATGAGTTGCTCGCTCAATAACAAGAGTATGCGAATTTCAATTTGTAGACGTTCTTGCAATCTGCGTCTTCGTCATCGTTTGTTTGTTTGTTTGTTTGTTTTTTATAGTCTTCAAGATCCACACCTCTGAAACTCTGAAACTCACGAATATGTCTGTGTTTCTGTTGATAAGAAGAAATAGAAGAAGACAACATGGTTTTGTCTTGTTGATGCTTGGTGTAGGATCTTTGATCGAGACCCATGTCTTCTTCATGAACGTGCATGTCTCCTTGTCGCACAATAATTTGTCAGGAAAAACCAATGATTGGTGGGATGCAATTCTTTCGACAAAAATGTCAGTTAACTTGATCAGAGACTTGTTCCTGATTGGTCTTAGGGAATGTCGAATCTGCAACTTGGATTTATTTGACAATATCTCATGAGCTCCCACTGACATTTGTAAGAGAAAAAGGATTGAATGGCACGAGCAGAAATTTATCTCTCTCTGAAGATTCATCGTTCAGCTTCGTAAGATGAAGAACCTAATAAAAAAATATTGGCACGTTTATGGACGGCACTGAAACGAGAGCTGCAATACGATGTTGACAGTTACACCGTTGACTTCGCAGAACGCATCATCCGGGTCTGGTGGACAATTCGACGCCTTTTAATATGCGTTTCTAGTTTTTCTTTTTCGTTCCAATTAGTGAGTAGAATTAAATGTGGCTCGTCGGATTTTTTATAGACTATAATTAATTAGGAAGCTAATGGTCCTAGCATTCAGTACGAGATGCTCAAATTGTTTTTAAATGTTCTATTATAACCATATTGACATTTAGCTGAAAACGCGAGTGAATTTGAAATGTGGAAGCAATTAATGGTAACCTAACGTCAATACAAAAAGAAACATTGGATTATTATGAATGTTCAACCCGAGGGCAAAAATACAGCAAATAAGTCGCATTTTTCTCTGAGGATCATGAAAAAATTTGTCTAGATCTAGATTTACCAGACTTCAATTATCTCAAAGGTTGATTATGTTAATCTTTTATTTAGGGCCCACTATTTAGGGCCCACATGAGACCCAAAAGCCAGGCCAAGCTTTGCATGCTTTCAGTATGATTCAGTACGAGATGCTCAAATTATTTTAAAATGTTTTATTATAACTATACTAACATTTAGCAGAAAACGTGAGTGAATTTGAGATGTAGAGGCAATTAATGGTAACCTCAATACAACAACAAACATTTGATTATTATGCACGTTCAACCCGAAAGAGAAATTGCCGTAGACAAGTCGCGTTTTCCTCTGGGGATCATGAAAAAAATTCTCTAGATTTGGATTTACCATACTTCAATTATCTCGAAGGTCAATTATGTTAATCTTTTAATTAGGGCCCACATGAGACCCAACAGCTGAGTCAAGCTTTGCTTGCTTTTAGTATGATTCAGTACGAGATGCTCCAATTGTTTTTAAATGTTTAATTATAACCATACTGACATTTAGCAAAAACCGTGAATGAATTTGAAATGTAGAGGCAATTAATGGTAACCTAACCTCAATACAAAAAGAGACATTTGAATTTTGTATGCTCAACCTGAGAGAGAAAATATAGCAGACAAGTCACGTTTTGTCTAGGGATCATGAAAAAATTTGTCTTGACCTGTATTCATCGGACTTCAATTTTCTCAAAGGTTGATTATTTTAATCTTTTATTTAGGGCCCACATGAGACTCAATAGTCGGGTCGAGCTTGGCATGCTTTTAGTATGATTCAGTATGAGATGCTCAATTTGTTTTTGAATGTTCTATTATAAACATAGCAACATTTGGCCGAAAACGTGAATGAATTTGATATCTAGAGGCAATTAATGGTAACCTAACCTCAATACAAAAAGAAACATTTTATTATTTTGCATGTTCAACTCGAGAGAGAAAATATCGTAGACAAGTCGTGTTTCCTCTAGGGATCATGGACAAATTTGTCTTGATTTGGATTCACCGGAACTCAAAGGTTGATTATGTTAATCTTTTATTTAGGGCCGACATGAGACCCAATAGCCAGGTTGAGCTTTGCATGCTTTTAGTATGATTCAGTACAAGATGCTCAAATTGTTTTTTAATGTTCTATTATAAACATACTAACATTTAGTAGAAAACGTGAATGAATTTGAAATGTAGAGGCAATTAATGGTAACCTAACCTCAATACAAAAAGAAACATTTGATTATTTTTCACATTCAATCGAGAGAGAAAATATCGCAGACAAGTTGCGTTTTCCTCTATGGATCATAAGAAAATTTGTTTGGATTTGGATTCACCATACTTCAATTATCTCAAAGGTTGATTATGTTAATCTTTCACTTAAGGCCTACATGAGACGCAACAGTCGGGTTGAGCTTTGCATGCTTTCACCAATGAATATCTATAGGCTTATAGATAGAAAATAGCTACCCCATTGTTGACACCTAAATTTTTGAAGTTGATTTTTGCTAAATTAAAAAAAAAAAAACAAAAAAAACAACACATGGCATATAGTTTAGAAGCATTTTATTTTTCATTTTGTTTTATTTTATTTTAGACCGTTAGTGAAGGGAAGATTTTTACATATTCCATTAAAATCTTTCACATATACTATTTTGCGCAAAAGGGAATTTTTGGATAGAATATGTGAAAAATAAAAAAAAGGAATATTGCGCGAGGTGAGTATATTTCAATGATATATTTGGGGGTATTGTGCGCGAACAAAAAGAAAAAATATATACCGCGAAGATACATTTTTTTTAGAGATATAAAAATACCTCGCGTGCAATTGTTTTGGAGGCCACACATATTGAATATATGGCCGCACATGAAGGGGGTTTTTCTTTTCTCGAGGGTTTGGTTTTCGAAGTAAAAAATTCAACAAAAAGAGGAAAGCTTTGGGGTTCTTTTGGGAGAAAAAAAAAAAGTCGGAAAAGAAGGAAAAGGGGAAGAGACGTGAGGGAGACAGGCGGAGAGAGAAAAGGAATTAAAAAAAGAAGAAGAGAGAAACCCTAAGCTACTGTTCATCTTCTTCGCGAGGAGGCCCCCTTGACGGCGCCTGTCCTTGCTTGCGCCGGCCACTGCACCGGCACCACGACGCCGGACACCACCGCGCCTCGCCCGCTCGCCTCCGCCACGCTGCGCTGCCAGTCTCGCCGCTCCACCATAGCCCTCGCCGATCGAGATCCCCCGCGACCCAGCGCTCGACGTCCCCTGCTCCAGCCGTGACCCGACGCCGGCGGATCTGAATCGAGCCCGCCTCCGCTCTCGACCTAGCACCGACACCCAGAAGCACCAGCAGCCGCGACCCGAGCGCCCCTGCTCCGCCTCCGCCGTCGTCGATTTGCAGCGCCCGAGCTCCCCTGTAGCAGCCGCAACTCGAGCGCCCTTGCTGCCCGACGTCACCGAAGCCCACATCGTCGGTTTGTTGCTCCGCCGGACGCCGCATTGATCCCTGCTCACGCCCTACAGCACCCGAGTGACCTCCCGAGCCGAATCTGCAGCTCTCCGCCCGCGACGCCCACACCCGGAGTCCGAACCCGAGCGTTGACGCCGGAGCCACCTCTGCTTTGCTCCGCCCGTTCGAAGCCCCCTGCCGCCGCACCACCCGCGACCAGCTGCTGCCGCTGGTCCACTTGCATCACTGCCGGCCCGCCCGCCGCCGGTCCTCACCGCAGCTCCGGCGACCCACAAGCCATCGCTCGCTAACCCTAGTTTAGGAGCCCATTAGGTAGATTTCTTATTTTTATTTTTATTTTTATTTTTTATTACTTTTATTTATTTATTTATTGTTATTATTTATCTTGTTTATTTATTTGAAATATTCACCATTAGTATGATTAAAATTCTCAACAATGAAATAGCCCTGTGTAAAATTTGTGATTGGCCCCGATTTTCGCGCCCAAATCCGACTCGCAATTACTGAAAAATCGCTAATCCGATCTCACGCTCGAGATTCGATTTGCGATTTTATTTGAAATGGCCAACCCGATCTCACGCGCGAGATATGGTTCGTTAATTTGGTATCAATGTTACTTGATTTGCTATGATGTCATTTAAATTAATTTTAAAAAAAAATCAATCAAAAAGATGTAGGTTAGAATTAGGGTTTGCATGTTTAGAATTGAAATTTTATTTTAAATAAAAAATCGAAAATCAAATCAATTAGTTTAGGCTGCTAGATTTATTTTTTAACTTGGATGCATGTTTAATTACTCAGCAATTATTAATTTCGAAATTAAAAAAGAAAAGAAAAACACAAAAAATCATCATGCATATGTTATATAGAGTTAGGGCATCTTTTTGCACGTTATTGCATATTAGGGTAAGATTGCATGTTTAATTTTACTTCCTAATTAATTTTAAGTTTAGATAGATTTTTTAGAAAGATTGCATTCTAGGATTATTTGGGTTAAGATAAGATTTTAGTTTAAATTAGGATTTAGTTTAACCTAATTCCTAATATAAATTGAATAGGATCTTAATCTAGCTAGATAATTTTCACATGTTGTTTTAATTCCGAATTTCATATAAAAATACAAAAATGCCTTAGGCTAAATTAGTTTCATTATTTAGGATAGAATGCATTCTTTTAGGAAAAAGAAAAAATATCATATGCACGTCATTAGGGTTAGATTTATTGAGATGCATGACATTTAATATTTTTACTAGGCTCATTTAATTAGAAATTACGTGTCATTAGAATTAGGTCATTTAGTTAATGTTGCATCGCATATTGCATGATTTTCATCAATTAAGTGAAAAGAAAAGAATGAAATCGTGTTAATTAAACCATATCTAGGGTTGTTGATGTGAATTCGATTTAACATTGCAGATGCTTTCGTTGCTTTGAGGTAAGTTTTGCAATTTATTTATTGCTTTTACTTGGATGTTTAATTGGTGGTTTTGTGCACTCGCATTTGATGATCACATGTTAGGGAGATAAATTAAAATCAATTCAAGTTGATTGCCAAACATTTTTTTTTTCAAAAATAAAAAGAAAGGTACCAAAAGGGTGTTACAGAAATCTAACGTAATCAAGTCCCCGAACTCACATGTCTCTGGTTCATAGGAGTAAAGTAAAACTCCCGTTACTTTACTTGGGTTTCTAATCGACCCACCAAAAAATAGATTAGTGGCGACTCCTAGGTAAAAATCATTTGCATATTAAGAATTTAAACTTAAGTCGCGAATTGGTATGGGCTTTGGGAAGCAAGTTTCTAGACTTAATAATCCATTAGCCAAACCATAGGTGGTCCACACCCAAAAAATTGGTCGCGACACCCATATATGCACTTATTCACACCCAACTTTTTCGCACGCAATTCTTAGCATAGTATACCCTAAGCGTAATACTTGAGATTAAAAAAAAAACAAATACCATATGTGAATAAAGGGGTATTCAAGAACAAAAATGGAATTAGCTAGAGCTTGAAGATATCACAGACCAAACCAAGGGGTGCTCTACTTATGTCATCTTCTTCTCCAAATATATTGACAATGACTAATTTCATATATTGGCACGTTATAAGTGTTGCGAAAAACAAGCTTTCGAACATAAAATAAACAAAACAAGGAAATGAACTAGATAGCATATTTATGTGGTTCGATTGGCGTGACTTATGTTTATGGAAAGAGTAGCAAAGAGTTCTACTATAGATCAAGTCACAATGGAGACTAAAAACCACCCAAGTCGCTCAAGCGAAACTTAATAGATTTTGCGGAATTATTAAAATCAAGTTTAGTTATGCATGAATAATTTAATATATACAAATATATGAATGTAAGTGTAAGCTGAATATATCAAGTGCAATATGCTCCTATTAACCAAGTACCTAAATAAAATAGAGAGAGATACAAAGGTTGCGTGCACATTTCATGGTGATTCGGCCTAGATTATGCCAACATCTTATCAGTTCCCACTGACATTTGTAAGGGAAAATTGATTGAATGGCAGGAGCAGAAATCTATTCATCTCCTAAGATTCATCGTCCGTCTTCGTAGCATGCAAAATCTGATCCAGAATATTTGCACGTTAATTGACGGCACCGAAACTAGGAACGAGACTAGAGTTGTAAAACGATGTTGACCGTTGACTGTTGACCAATAACGCACCGTCTAGGTTTGGTGGACATGCCGACGCCTTTTAATATTTCCTGCCGGTTTTTATTTATTTGTTTATATCTACTTTGTTCGAAACTTGTGTGTAGAATTAAATGCAGCTGATTGTTAAATCTTGTCTTTCTCAAAGTGGGAGTGCACAGGGGTTCTTTAAGGACAAGGGTAGCAAATGGTCTTGGGATATAGTGTGCAATACAGAAAGATTACTAAAAAAAGTCATAAATCTATTGTAATTGTATAAATTTAATTATAGAATTTTTTTGTTATGTTAATTGGCTTTATGCATTTGTGTTAATTTTAATTGAAAATTATTGACATGGACATCAACACTCTTATGTTGTGTGGTAGGAGCAAACATAGAAAGTTTTAATAATATTTTAATATTTATTTATTTATTATGTTCTTTCTCTTTCATTTTCTAATCTTCCCTTCTTCTTCTTCTTCCTCCTCTAGCCTATCGCCATACCTCGGCTACTGGCCATAGGTGAGGGTCGACAAGGCTCAACCCTTGCTAGCTCAATGAGCAGCTAGATGAGGACACCATTGTGGCCTCTAGCGAGGGAGCTCTAGCCATGGTGAGGCTCGCCCGAGGCCGACAAGGTCGACCTCCCAGGCCCTCGCCTTTAGCCGGTTGCTAAGGAGAAGAAGGCAAGGAAAAAAAAAGAAAGAGAAAGAGAAGTATAAAAAGGAAAAAAATAAATTAATAATTTCAAAACATATTAAAATGTTATTTAAAATAATCCACTTCCATGTTTGTCGGGCCATATAGGATAGCCGATGTCCATGTCGGCGATTTCGACTAAAAATTAATGAATGGATTGAAGTAAGACAAATACAAAAAGTTTAGAATCCAACCAAAAACAAAAGTTTTAAATTGGCACAATTACAATAAATTTAGAAGTTTTTTTGATAATTTTCCCAGCGTGATGCTCAAATCATTTAAAATGTCTTCGTAAAACCATAGCGTAGCAGAAAACGTGAGTGATTTGTTGAGCCAATTAACAGCTACAGAATCCGAGTATAAGAAGAAACATTAAATTATTATACCCATCCAACCCGAGAGAAAAAATAATGCAAACAAGTCACCATTTCCTCGGTGGTCCTGAATCCCCATTGACCGGACTTGATTTGTCTCAATTATTGATTATGTGAACCTTTTATTTAGAGCTCACGTGAGACCCAATGGCCGGGTCTCGCTCTCGATGCATTCTTTAATATATCTATAGCCTCGTAGATGGAAAATCGGTACACCAATTATCAACATAACTTTTATATATATAAATAATGGGACAATATGGCAAAGAATGTCGAGGAATATGACAATGACCTATTACTGTTGGAGATATGCAAGGATCAAATCGAAGATTATAATCAATTAATCCAAGATCGCAAGAGATTATAGTTGATTAATTTATTGATGTAATTCTCTTTCGATTCATAGTGAAAACCAGCCAAAAGGTTGTCAGTGTGGGAAAGTAGACGTAGGCCTAATCTAAGCCGAACCACTATAAATCTTCTATTCATTTTCTCTTCCCTAAACTCCTTTAATTTATCTGATGTGATACTTTTCTGATTTTCACTCTATTTGTTTGAGTCTCAATCTTTATTTAAAGTCTCTAGTTTAACAGACTCAGTTTAAAAGAAATATATCTTTACTGATGTTGGAATATAATATGCGGAAATGATAGGATCTTGTAATTTACGTCAACGTAAAATCACTAAAGAAATAAATGAGGGAAAAATAAGGACACCAGAAATTTACGTGGTTCGGTCCAAGTATCGATACTTACGTCCACGGAGAAGCGGCAACAAAGAAATAATCCACTATAATCGGAGAATTAGAGTTTACAATCACTCACACGCTCAAATGTCTCCCACACCTAAATTTAACCCAAAACCTAAAGTGTTTATAAATAAACAACTCAGTTGGATATAAACTCACAGCACAAAAATTACTGCGCGTTCAAGCTCAAAATACAATGCTCTACGTACGCCTGGCTCGCATACATACGGATTTGCGTTCTTCTTGCTTGAACGCGCTTCAGCTTGACGACATGCGGCTCCTCTTTCTTCTCGTAGGGTTTCAGCCGCGCTTCAACTGGGACGTTTGCTTTATATTTATATGTGTGCGCAAGGTCAAAAGTTTGACCTTGAGCCCACCTCCTTTTGGTTTCACGTGAGAAGAGAAACTGCAGAGTATTCCTTCGTAGCTTTTTCATGTGTGCCCAAAAGCCAAGACTTTGACTTTTGGGCCCCACGTGAATAACCACTTTCGGATTCTTCACGTGCAAGACTTCTTTCTTCAATGCGCATATGACGCTGCAGAAGGTGAAGGAAGAAAAAAAACTTTCCTTTTTCTTTATCTCCCTTAAAAATAAATAGAAAACAAAATATAGAGTGTGCCCCTTTTTCTTCTTATTTCCTCTTTTGTAAACCTTCATGGAGTCCCACGAACTTTCTCATCCAAACGAATCGCGTTTTGCAAACGCTCAAACTCGAGACATAATTTAACAACTGCAATTTGAGAATAATTGTTTTTATACATATTCACCCCCCTCTAGGTGTTAATACTAGCTATTTCAATGCGAAGAATGACAATGATCATCTTTAAATTAATGGAAATAAAGGAGCAACATTCTATTCAACGTGCAAATATTATCATGATGATGTGGAGAAAGTGAATCCAAACTAAAGGGGAAGAATCGTGATCTCTTCAAAATGGCAACTAATTGAGGGGGAGCATTGATCAATTATGAAAAATCTTTTTGAATTGATGAAAAATATTTTTGAATTGATCATGATCTTGATTATTATGAAAGAAAGGAAAAGGTAAATGTGTTAGAATTTGTCAAGTTCTATAAAATCCGATTAATGCATCTTTTATTACCTTTTGTCATTAACAAATCTCTTATTTACATTATTATTTTATTATGACAAAAAGAGTAAGTAGATTTTATAATGCATTCGTGATTTTTAATAGATATTTGTTGTTATATATGATCGAAGTGAGCTTTATTGTATATCTTTGATGTTCGAATTACTTTGTAGAATCCAATGTTTCTAGAAATTGCGTTTCATACAAAATATATTTTTTATCGGTTTATATTCTCTACGTGATACTCTTTCAATTATTATCGTTTTTTGATTATGACAAAAAGACAGAAAATATGAATATGCATATGTTTTGATATTACTTATTGAGATGCGACTATCTTTCCATATATTGTTATGCTCAATCTATTTATTATCTTCTGATTTGAATTGCAGTCTCTAAGATTGTCTTGACTTATTAATATCTTCAAAAGCGTGTTTACACATCTGCATATTCAGAGATTATTTTGTCATTATCAAAAATGGGACGATTGTTAAGGAAATCACTTATGATGTTTTGAAGATGACAAAATAAATCAAAGGCTACTAACGTGTTTATCAGTTGAGTAACAGACTATGCATATGATAGAATGTGTAAATGATATTATTAAGGTTTATACTTGGAAGAACCAGAAGATAGACTCTATGCTGAAGCTGAACTTATTTAAACTGTGTAGACCTTAAGGCTAAATATGTTCAGAAGCTGACTCTAAGGATTGATATGTTCAAATTTATATCCAGATTGAAAAGTCTATTTCGACAAAACACACTCAAACTTTACATACAGAACGAGACATAACTCTAAAACGTGACAAAGTCCAGAATGAGATACAAGTTCAGAACGTAATAGAACAAAGTATGTTCAAAACAAGACAACTTGATAGAACATAACACAAGTGCAAACATATAATGGCTAGTGACTTGGTTTGGATCTCATACCAAGATAGATTTGATTGACTCAATCTAATTGATTAACAATTAGATCTTAAAGACAAGAACTTTCTAAACGGAGAAGCTCTACTTATGGAAACCAAGATTCTATTTGTATGGACAATTAGACTCAACTTGGGATTCTGCTTTTGTCACTCAACGGCTACTAAATGTTCTTGATACAGATTTTTCCAATGGTAGATTAGAAGACGATCATCTAGATACCTGTCCAACAGCTAGTTTGGAAGTGGAGGAGTATTGAAGAAGATCAAGGACCAAGAAGCAAGTAAGAGACGGAGCATAGAATCTAAAATTTCAAAGTCTAAGCAAATTTCGATCATACACTTGTCTTTCGTGAGCTTAAACGTTTATAATCATGAGAGAAATATCAAAAAATTGACTTAGTAAGATAGTGTGATCTACCACTAAGTGTTTGCACTCAAAGTTGTAATCTCTTGTTGACCATATAGTGGAATCTAGTCGGTAGGCTATTAGCGTGGAAGAGTGAACGTAAACTTAATCTAAGCCGAACCACTATAAATTTCGTATGGAACATTCTCTTCCTTTAACTCTCCTTATTTAAGTCTGTTGTACACTTACAGGTTATTTCATAAGTCTGTTCTATTGCATGACAGATTCTGAACATCTAACAGAAGTCTGGTGACTCGTTTATGTGATATCCTGATTTTCAGGTTCTGATTTCAATCGGATAAGTCAGGTCTTTCATCAACGTGACTATAGTGTTCTTCTCTGAGTTGGCCACTCGTGAGATAACTGACTTATCAGGTGAAGCCATTAAGGGATTTTAAACGCAATAGACTTGAGAATTCGACCGGGAATCGACTTGTTCAACCATGTTAATTTGCAATGGTCATTGCTGTTGGACAAAACTTCCTTATATGTTTCAATGTTGACAAAACGCTTCCATCAGTCCAGTCTGAAAACTTGAAGACTCTGTCGTCAAAGTCTGAAGACCATCAGATTCAAGATTTAAAGTCTGCCCTCATTAACAGTATCTAGACCGTCGAAAAAGATTTATCCAGTATCAAGGATTTATTTAAAGATTTGTTTCAAGCGGTTAAAGAAGTCTCTTACGGCTGGAGATAGCATTTCGAGATCGTCTTATTCGTTTTTATCTTGATACAAATAAGTTAGATTCGTTGATTGACAAGGTATACTTGGAAGGTTCTACTTATGGAAACTTAGATCCCGATTGTATGGGCGGCGGATTGATGGGCTATCATCATTTTCCTTAAGTAACTCGAAGATCTCCTTAATTGATTCCGTCCAACGGTTTGATGGAGGAACTCCTTTGGAAAGTGCCAACGGGTATGAAGGCATTGAGGAGTATAAAAAGGAGAAGCTCTGGTTATTTGAGAGAGTGTGTGATAGATAAATTTCAAAGTCTGAAGCTCCTTGTTCTTTGTTGATTCAACTGTTGAGTGAAACTTGTATTCAAAAGAGAGATTAAATACTTGTGAGACCTTGAGGAAGTGTAGCTGAGTTTCTACACTGTGGAATCAAGAACGTGATATTGTAACGACTCTTTTGATTCATACTGAAATCCAGCCGGTGGGTGTCGGTGCGGGAGAGTGGACGTAGGCTTGGAATAAGCCGAACCACTATAAATTCTGTGTTCATCTTCTCTCATCCCTGAACTTCCTATTTACGCTTTCGTGTTACTCATCTATTTAATAGTTGAATTTTATTTTACTATCCATTAAACATATTCTTCTAAGTCCTGCAAAAAAGTTTCTTATACACCTATTCACCCCCCTCTAGGTGTATTCTCTAGCCTCTTTCAATTGGTATCAAAGCCTGTGTGCTTATTTATTGAAGTGTTTTACTTCTTAAGCTAAAGAACTATGGCTAGTATTTTGGCTACAGGACTGATCGAAGGTCAGAGCAACACCAGACCGCCTTACTTTGATGGAAAAGAGTACAACGTATGGAAGAACAAGATGAAAGCTTTCCTCAGATCGAAAGATCCTCTTAAATGGGATGTAGTGGAAAAATGAGTTATTCCTACAATAACTTCAACTTCAGAAAGAGGGAAGGAAGTGACAGATGCAAGAGAGTTGACACAAGAAGAGATAACCAAAAGACAAGCTCTTGACGCAAAAGCTATTTATTCTTTATACTGTGCTTTATCTCCTAATGAGTATAACAGAATTTCATCCTGTGAAACAGCAAAAAAAGTCTAGGGCAGGTTACATGTTACTTATGAAGGAACCGATCGAGTCAAAGAGACAAAGATCAATATTCTTCTTGGGCAATATGAAGCTTTCAAAATGAAGCCAGGAGAAACCATTACTGATATATTTAGCCGTTTTATAGAAATTGTAAATGGTCTCGCATATCATGGGCAACCTATCTTAGAACAAATGAAAGTCAACAAATTGCTGCGAGGACTTTCTAAAGATTGGAATCACATCAAGACTTCCATTAGAGAAACTCAAAGGATTGCACCTTTATCTGTCGATGAATTAATGGGCACACTTCAGTCTTACGAAGTGGAGCAAATCAATGAAGATGAAGGACCAAAAGGTACAAAATCAATTGCTTTAAAGTCTAACGATGATTCTGATGTTACAGATACCGAAGACGATCTGGACGATGATGAATTGGCACTCATGATAAGGAAATTCAGCAAGTTGAACAAAAAGGGAAGAAAGTACAACTGGAGGAAGCAGTACACTCAAAGATCTCATAATAAAGCAACTGAAAATAATGAGTTCAACAAGGATGTGGTTTTACTTCGAATGCAAAAAGAAAGGACACATCAAACCCAACTGTCCTCTACTGAAGAAAAAGAAAGGAAATACAAAGAAACTCAAGAAAGCTCTCCAAGCAGAGACTTGGAGCGACACATAATATGAAGAGAGTGATGAAGAGTATGCCAACATTTGTCTGATGACAAACTCAGAATCAGACTCAGACTCTGAGACAAACCCAAACTCAGATTCTGATAAGGAAATTGAGGTATGTAACTTTAAAATTCCCATTAAAGTTTCAAAGTACATTGATGAACTTTGTCTTAGCCTAAAGGTATCTCTTAAAAGGATTTCTGAACTTAAAAAGGAAAATTCCATATTAAGACAATAGGAAATTTCTCTGAAAGAAAATTTTGAGAATCTGAACAACAATTTTAAAAACTCAAAAGAAAATGAAGAGTTTCTTTCAAAAGAAAACATTCTCTTAAAAAACGATATTACAGCTATTTCAAAAAGGTTTTCAAATGGATCTGA
Source organism: Eucalyptus marginata (assembly GCA_014182565.1). Lineage (NCBI taxonomy): Eukaryota > Viridiplantae > Streptophyta > Magnoliopsida > Myrtales > Myrtaceae > Eucalyptus > Eucalyptus marginata. The sequence goes on along the minus strand of CM024593.1, from coordinate 19,023,612 downwards.
AAAACTTGATAAAATTCTTTCAAATCAAAGACCTTATTTTTATAAATCAGGTTTGGGAATGACATCAGAAACCGTTAATTTAATTGATTTTCCAAAGGTAAAAGAAAGAATTAAACAAAAACCTGCTAAAGCTTTTTACAGAAATCATTTTCAAAAAGTCTTTGTAAAATCTGTTGGTCGAAGTGCTCCTAAATGTTCAAAGTGTAACGGCTCGGAACATTTTGAGAAAGATTGTCCTAAAGTCTGGAAACCCGTTAAAAGAAACTGGTTAAAGACTACTTTTGGAACTAACTCCCCTGGACCCAAGAAAGTGTGGGTACCAAAGAAAACTTGAAATTTTTGCATAATTGCAGGTCACTATCAAGAAAAGGATTAAGTGGTACTTGGATAGTGGCTACTCGAGACATATGACAGGAGATTCAAATTACTTCATAAAGCTTACCTAATTAGATGGTGGAAAAGTTTCCTTTGGAGGAAATGGCAAAGGAAGAATCACTGGACTTGGAACTGTCAAGATTGGAAGTCTTACAATCAACAATGTTTCCTTGGTGGAAGGCCTAAACTATAATCTTCTCAGCATAAGCCAACTGTGTGACACTGGTTCCAAAATCAACTTTCAAGAAGGCACATGTTCAGGAATTAGTAAGGATTTGTCTCAATCCTTTACTAGTTGAAGGCATGGAAACATCTATTTGCTTGATATCAAATCAGAAAGCTCTCAGTGTCTAATCTCCATTCAAGATGAAGAGAATCTATGGCATAGAAAACTTGGCCATGTCAGTATGAATCAAATAGCCAAGATCTCTTCCAAAAAGCTTGTTCGTGGACTGCCCAACCTAAGATTTCAAAAGACAGAATTATGTACACCATGTGTTCGGGTAAACAGGTAAGAAACTCCTTTAAACCTGTAAATCAAGTTTCAACCGATCATGTTTTGCGGCTTCGCATATGGACCTCTTTGGACCAACCGAGAACACAAAGCACTGGTGGGAAGAAATATTGCTTGGTAATCGTAGATGACTATTCTCGCTATACTTGGGTGTTCTTCTTATCAAGTAAGTCTGAAACTTTCTCACTTTTCAAAATTTGCTAAGAAAATTCAAAATAAGAAAGGATACACTATTACAAGCATTCGGACAGACCATGGAGGTGAGTTCGAAAATCAAGACTTTACAAATTTTTGTGATGAATGTGGTTTAAAGCATGTTTTCTCTTCGCCATACACTCCAGAACAAAATAGAGTAGTGGAAAGAAAGAATAGATCTTTGCAAGAAATAGCAAGAACTCTTTTAATTGAAAGTAACATTTCATCTCGTTTTGGGCTGAAGCAGTTTTACAAACATGTTATATCATTAACAGAGTTTGCCTAAGGCCTATTCTGGAGAAAACTCCTTATGAGTTGTTCAATAGAAAAAAGCCAATTGTTTCATATTTTCATGTGTTTGGCTGCAAATGTTTTATTTTGAAAAATGCAAATGATCGTGTTGGTAAGTTTGAAGAAAAGTCAGACGAAGGAATCTTCCTTGGATATTCAACAACCAGCAAAGCCTACAGAGTCTTGGATGGATAATCTCGCTTGGGCATCGAAACGTTTTGCGGGCGATGGCTTCTATCACTCTTTGGCCAGGTTTAGCTTTGGTGCTCTTTGCTATATCATTTGGAAAGAGCGCAACAATATCATTTTCGTAGCCGGGCGGTTTGTCTCCGGCGATGAAGATGCATCTTCAAAAAGCTATTAAAGATAAAGCGATGTCTATGAAGCATATTGTGGATACTCCCAAGAATCGAAGGCCGCAAATGTAGCCGGGATCCGAGTCCGTCTATTTTCGACCGATGGAGGGTTGTTAGCTTTGTGTTGTCTTTGTTTTTAGGCTTTTTGTTTGGTTTTAGGTTCTCGGTTGCTTGGGTACCATGGCACCCTTACACTCTTTTTTGACTTTTGTCTCTTTGAGTGTCTGTTTTGTTGGTGCCAGGCCACCCCCTTGTATTCTTTCGCAAATCTATATAACTCTTATCTTTACCAAAAAAAAAAAAAAGCCTACAGAGTATACAACAAGAAGACTCAATCTGTGGAAGAGTCAATGAATGTCAAATTCCAAGACTTTACACAAAATCAATTGGTTCCGACTCAACCTGAAGAATATGAACTTAATCCAGACTCTACAAATTCCAATTCCTCTGGAGTAGCTCAGACTACGAAGGTCAACAACGAACGAATCTTGAAGAATCAAATGAAGAAAAAGATGAACAAGTTGTCGACCAACAGCAACGGAAACACAAGTCAAGTCATCCCAAAGAACTCATCATGGTAACATCGATGAAGAGATGCAAACAAGATCCAAAAGGCATGAAGAGTCTAGCGCTGTCGCTCTTATTTCTGAAATAGAACCCAAAAGTATAGAGGAAGCTTTAACAGATGAAAGCTGGATTGAAGCTAAGCAAGAAGAACTTAGACAGTTCAGCATTAACGATATTTGGGAATTAACTCCTAAACCAAAAGGTAAATCTATTATCGGTGCTAAATGGATTTTCAGGAACAAGTTGGACGAAAAAGGAAAAGTCATAAGGAACAAAGCAAGGCCCGTGGCCAAAGGATACACACAAGAAGAAGGGATAGACTATGATGAAACTTACGCATCAGTGGCAAGACTAAAAAAAGCTCTATATGGATTAAAGCAAGCACCTTGAGCTTGGTATGAAAGGTTAAGCAAATTCCTAATCCAGAGTGGCTTTGTGAAAGGTAAAATAGACATTACTCTTTTTATTAAAAGAGAAGGTAAAGATTTTCTACTTGTTCAAATATATGTTGATGACATTGTTTTCGAATCTACTAATGAAAATCTGTGTAAGAAATTTTCTAAGTCTATGCAGGAAGAATTCGAGATGAGCATGATGGGTGAACTATCTTTCTTTCTTGGACTACAAGTGAAACAATTGAAGGAGGGAATCTTTATTCATCAAGAAAAATATGCTAAGGAACTTGTTAAGAAATTTGGTTTGGAGAATTGCAAGAAAACTAAAATACCAATGTCAAGTTTCTCGAAGCTAGATAAAGATGAAGAAGGAAAGAAAGTTGATCAGAAGCTATACAGAAGTATCATTAGTTCACTTCTCTATCTTACTGCTTCTAGACTTGACATTTTGTTTAGTGTTTGTATGTGTGCCAGATTTCAATTAGATCCCAAAGAATCTCATCTGAGTGCTGCAAAACACATCATCAAATACGTTGCAACAACCTCGTCGTTAGGTCTATGGTATCCAAAAATGGGAGACTTTACTCTTCTTGGATACTCGAGATGCAGATCTTGCTGGATGCGAGTTGATAGAAAAAGCACCTCGTGCACATGTCAACTACTTGGAAACAGGACGGTATCCGGTTCTCTAGAAAGCAAAGTACGGTTGCTCTTTCAACAAAGGCAGAATATGTAGCTCTTGGAAGTTGTTGTTCTCAAATCCTATTGGATAAAACAACGGTTAAGAGACTTTGGAATTGAAGACTCATGTAGTGAGATTAAATGTGATAACACAAGCGCAATCAACCTCACCAAGAATCCAGTACTTCATTCAAGAGCAAAGCATATAGAGATTCGGCATCACTTTATAAGAGATCATGTTCAAAATGGAGAAATATTGATTCAATTTATTGATTCAAAGAATCAACTGGCGGACATCTTTACAAAACCTCTGGAGAAAAGCCAATTTGAGTCTATTGAGCACAAGCTTAAATGTTATAAAGTCTGAAGAAGCTCAGACTCAGAGATAAAGATACCCAAAAGACGCTAAAACCCAGATGATCTTGGATCATGACTGTAAGTTGATTTAATTTATCTTTTGAAAGGTAAGCCTATATATCCATAATTGATTGTCTTTATCTTTCTAAATTTTTTGAGAAAGAAGTTATCTTTTTATGGTAGTTATTTGTTTTCAAAAAGGCAGTTATTTTTGAAATGGCATTTTTTTATTGTGACGATTCGTATTCCCCCGATTCAACTGCCTTATATATACTGTTCTTCTTCTTCTTCTTTTTACTTGCAAACCCTAAAAGCACATAACTCCATTTGTCTCACTTTTACTCTCTAGTTTAATCCTCAAAGTTTTCATCTTTCTCACGAATCGAGTTTGGAAATCCTCAAAGACTGTGACAATGTCTTTCCAAAAAAAGTCTTCAAGGATCGCAAGCAGGGGACCAGGGGACCACAGCATATGGGTGAGGGTCCTATGCATTTTGACCTTACTGAGCAAGAAGATTCTCCAAGGGAACAGCAGAGCCCACAACATTCTCAACCGCGTCAATCTCCTCAGGCTAGACCTCAGAATGTTCAGCAACGAACAAAGGAAGTTATCGAAGATGCTGAACCTGTAAGAACTCAAAAGCCTGCCTTTAATTTCAAACTTTATTCAGCTTTAAAGGATGGAGGCTCTCCAATGACTATTATCGATGAATTTCTAAAAGAGAATGGATATAGAAATGAAACCCACTTTTTGCAAACAATGGAACGTTTGGGAATTGCTTCTGCTAGCTCTGCAGATAGGCCTTTGCAAATTTCCTAAGTGATCCACGTTTCGGAGGAGTTAGTTAGTCTGATAGCAATGATGATGAAAAATTGTTCACTAATTTCAAGCCGAGAATGGGTATTGCTGCGGATGCATGACAACCAAGTTAGATCTGTTTCGTTCGAAGAACACAAGAAGATTTATTCTAAGTTATTGAAGCGAGGAGTGATGAATCCAAGGAGTGTGGATTTTGATTTTCTTGACTCCCTGAATGTGAAGTTGCGGGAGAAATTCACTTTACTTCAGCTTGAACATTTTTTTTCTGACTCGACCGTAGCCCATCCAAAACTCACTGCTTATTTTTATTCAAATCTAAGCTTTCTGGATGCGAACAGTTTCTCCTTCAATGTTAAAGATCAGGACTTTGTGGTGGATATGGACATCTTGGCTGATGTGATTGGAGTAGAGAGAGGCTCATTTCAATCAATTAATGTATCTACTGGCCGTGCGACAGTGGAGCTTATCCGAGATGGAATGGCAGAAGGACGGATTTCTTATTCAAGGATGAATGCTTCGAATATCCTGCTTCACAAAATTGTGATCAACTGTCTTAGACCCAAATCCACGTCGAAGACTGATGTCTCCAATTCAGAAGCAACACTGATGTATGCCATCAATGCTAGTAAAAAATTCTCTCGGCCACATACTATCATGTTTCACATGTACAGATCGATGGTGAAAGACAAGGGTCAGCTTCCATACTCAGCACTTGTTACAAAGCTTTTCAAACATTTCAACATCCAGCCTCCAAGAATTATGTGTGTTCGAACGTGCGAACAAATGGTGGTAGGGCTAAAGATGGTTTCTAAAATGCGTCTGAAAGAGCTAAACAAGGCTCTGGAGAAGTTCAAAGAAAAGACTCCTCAACAAATTCGTCAAGACTCTGTTGCTGCAAAACGAAAAGGAAAGGAGTCGGTGACAGCTCCAACTAAAAGAAGAAGAGCAATCATCTTGCAGGACGAAGAAGATGATGATGATGATGTTACCATCTTTGCTCTTGCTTTGAGAAATTTGTAGCGTTCTGTTCCAGAAACAGAGTTTAGAGAAAGACCAGAAGAGACCGAGAAGAGGAGTGAAGAGAGGGAATCAAGGAGGAAGGAGACAGAGGAAAAAGAAGACGAAAACCAAGAGAATCAAGGAGAACAAGGTCGTCCTGTCACTGAAGAGGAAATTGAGCAGGAAGAGTACTTTTCTCAGCCTGAAGGCACAGACACAAGGGAAGCTGCAGAGAAAAGAGGTACTCCTTCTCTTGCTTTCACTAGTGATGACATTAGTCGTTCTCCTGCCAATCCAAAAGATGTGTATGCCTCTCACTTTCCTGAAGAAGGTCATGAGGTATCTTCTCCGAATTTGGATGTGCCTTTATCTGACCATGCTGAGGCAAGCACTCAAACAGACAACTCAGCAGACTTTCGAAGACTAGTTGATATTCTCATGGAGTTGAGAGGTCAGATTTATGCCTTGGGATGCGAATTTCAGAACATGCAGAATGCTTATAAAGCCTCTTCAAAATCGTTGATCAATCAAGTTCAGGCCCTTAATCTTCAAATTCAAGCAACTGCCAAGGGTGAAGATTTAGCTCATCTGAAGGAGGATCTGAGGAAGCTGGAGGAAACAGTCAAGTCAATGGGAGATTTCCAACTTATTCGCGTTCCCAAATCATCTTAAATCATCTTAAATCAATTCTTGTTTTGTCTCTACCTTTTTAATGCTGACAAAAAGGGGGAGAGATATTTGCAGATTTGTTTTGTTAGTGTTTGATCGACTTATTTTCTCGACTTTAAACTTTTATTTGGTGTGACTTTTGAATTGCGGATTATGTTTGTTTATGTGATTGCTTTACAGTATCCTAAGCATACTTGGTACGATATTGGTACAAGATAGTTGTTTGTACAAGACTAACCAATTTCCTGTGAATGCAGATTTGATACTATCTTCAACTCATTTATTATTTATGAGATATCGTATTCTTGCTTGCTTGAGTATTGTCTTGCAGGTCAAATTTTCCAAATCTGCAGGAAAGTTTTGTCACCATCAAAAAGGAGGAGATTGTTGGAGAAAACTTCCTTATATGTTTCGATGTTGACAAAACGTTTCCATCGCCTAGTTTGAAGACTTGAAGACTCCGTCGTCAAAGTCGAAGACCATCGATTCAAGATTTAAAGTCGCCCTCATTGAGTATCTAGACCGTCAAGAAGATTTATCCAAGTATCAAGGATTTATTTAAAGATTTGTTTCAAGCGGTTAAAGAAGTCTCTTACGGCTGGATATAGCATTTTGAGATCGTCTTATTCGTTTTTATCTTGATACGAATAAGTTAGATTCGTTGATTGACAAGGTATACTTGGAAGGTTTTACTTATGGAAACTTAGATCCTGATTGTATGGGCGAGTAGGATTGATGGGCTATCATCACTTTCCTTAAGTAACTCGAAGATCTCCTTAATTGATTCCGTCCAACGGTTTGATGGAGGAACTCCTTTGGAAAGTGCCAACGGGTATGAAGGCATGGAGGAGTATAAAAAGGAGAAGCTCTAGTTATTCGGGAGAGTGTGTGATAGATAAATTTCAAAGTCTGAAGCTCCTTGTTCTTTGTTGATTCAACTGTTGAGCGAAACTTGTATTCAAAAGAGAGATTAAATACTTGTGAGACATTGAGGAAGTGTAGCTGAGTTTGTGGAATCAGGACGTGATATTGTAACGACTCTTTTGATTCATAGTGAAATCCAACCGGTGGGGCTATCGGTCATTCACGGGAGAGAGTGGACGTAGGCTTGGAATAAGCCGAACCACTATAAATTCTGTGTTCATCTTCTCTCATCCCTGAACTTCCTATTTACGCTTTCCTGTTACTCATCTATTAAATAGTTGAATTTTATTTTACTATCCATCAAACATATTCTTCTAAGTCCTGCGAAAAAGTTTCTTATACACCTATTCACCCCCCTCTAGGTGTATTCTCTAGCCTCTTTCAATTGCGGCACAATTAAAAATCGATCAGAGACCAGAGATAGGTCGATTCGACTGAGATGGTGATCAAAGTGTGGGTGATTCCACCTGATTGCAAAATTCTCGTCAAATGGCACTAAACCGATTTTCTATCGTTTTGGGTACCTCGTGTCCGTATTTGAAACCTCGAGATTTTCACGACGACCAAGAGTCGCCAATGTGTCGAAGAGGTACGTATGGCTCGAAAAAATCGACCATGGGTCAATTGCACCAAAGATTCCTAAAAACTACTCGGTAGGTAAGGTCACACTAAAATCGCGTTTAATTAAAATTAACCGCGAATTTGAATTCGATTTCAGAAATTGGAAGTCTTATCGTGTCATGAGTCATTCTAGGAACATCGACTCACCTTTTGAGGAATTTCCGTTGAATTGGGATTTTTACGGAAAAGCGTTGCGGATGATTCGAAAAAAGAACGGAAACTTGGATTGGCCAATTTGAAGAGACTTTTGGCATCTGGTGTAAGTGAATCGGTGAATGGAAGTTGTTTGGGCTTTTTCTGATTTCAAATTGGACCTCAACCGAATTTATTTGTTCGGAAAGTCGGATACCAAGAAAAGTGAAATAGAATTGGGATTTAAGAGAAATTTGTGGGTTAAAGGGATTGTCTTATCCTGCACTTCAATTGTGCAAACCGAGGTCGAAATTGGCCTTGGGTGATCAATTATTTTCATGTTGAAGTTGAGCAGATTTTTAACTTAGGTTTTATTTTATTTCCTTGGACCACTCTCTCAACACACGCACACCCCTCTTCGGCCCATGCGGAACGTCCATCCCTCCTGCAGCTTTCATTTCTTTTTCTTCTTTGACCGATTTTTTTATCCTCTCACGTCACACACTCTCTCTCTCTTCCCCATCCACTCGCGCGCACGGAATCCCCCTAACCGACAGCCTCTGCATGATTATCTTCTTGGGCTTTATTTCATTGACTAGAGTCAATGTTTATCCCTCATTCGGCCGACATCCCTTAGCTGTCTTTCCTTTTTATTTTTTTCTTCTTTTCATTGGTTCAAACGAAGAAGCAGCTTCTTCATTTCACTTCTTGCGGACACCCCCACCGAACAGCCCCCGCAACTCTTGGCCACACGTCCGCTGTTCAGCCATCTTCGGTCAAACCAGTGAAACCGAAGTTGCTTCTTCAATTAGTTCGTTGACCTAGCAACGAAGCCGCGCGTCTGTTCCTTCCTCAACCCAGCGAAGCCGCCGAAACCAGCGACATCTCTCCACCAGCTTCTGTCCTCGACCACCAATCTTCACGAGTCTTTTTCAGCTTGGTCAGCCACCAACAGGGTCAACCGAAGCTGCTGCTCCAACGCTGCTTCGTGTCTTCAACCCAGCAAAGCCGCTGCCACGTCTTCTCTCTGCCGTTCGTTCCATTGGTCAAACCGCACGAGGCCAGCAACTTTCAACAGCCCAGCGTTTCCGTAGACTTGAGCCCATCTCCGTCCTGCTCAGCCCATCATCAACGGCCCAGCAATTTGGTCAGCAAAGCCCTCAATTAAGCCCAAGTGAACTTCAATTTCAGCCCGTTAACTTCAGTCCGGCCCAGTTAAGCAGTCTTCAGCCCATTTGAAGTTCAGCCCATCTTAGGCCCGCGAAGCCGGCCTAGCCCGCAGCCAAGTCCAAGCCCGAAGTCAAGCTCAACTTTTACTGTGGGCTTGCAAAGTTTCGCCAGGCGGCAAAGTGTCCATCCATAGAAAGTTCGGGTTTCGGCGCCGTCACATCGCCATCATCGCGGTGATTCGATCTCATTTTTAATTAAGTGAGTTTTCTTCACTTAATCTTTAGTTTGCAAATTATCTTTAGGGGTTGGTTAAATTTAATTAAGTACTGATTAGGTGGTTAGATTAATTTAGAACAATTAAATTAGTGACTTAATGAGGCATGTTAGGTGGTTAGACTTAGTCATTAAGAAAGTAAGAAAGGCTTCTAATATTTATTGAATGCATCTCGGGATTTTTCCCGACCCATCTCGGGCTCCAATCAGGCAATACATGCCTAAATTGGATTTTTAGTATTTATTTATTAATTTTCGAAATTAATTATTTTTTTTTTCGGAAATTCAACCGGGATGGCCGGTGACCGGAATTTCATGTTGATTATCGTGGTGTAGTCCATATATTTATTTGAACTCTACGTTGTATGGAATTGATTTAATTCTGAATTTTTAGGATATATTCCTATTGAGTTGTTTCGATTATTTGATTGAGAAATAATTGGGTATCGATAGTAGATTGACGAACTATAGAGAAAGGAGTTGTTTCATAGTGGAATCTTGGTAGAAAGTAAATCACCTGGAGAAGGGTACGTTGGCTCGATGATTAAGTATTGGCATCTAAAAAGGACACGTGGGCTCGGTGATCTGATGCGCCACTTTGGCGAACTAGTGCCTTAGAGAATGCACGTGGGTCCAACGATTGAGAGTGGCATCTAAAAGGGCACGTGGGCTCGGTGATCTGATACGTCACTTTGGTGAACAAGTACCTTAGAGAATGCACGTGGGCCCAAGCGTCATTAAAAGGGCACGTGGGCCGATGAATTGATGCATCGGCTTTTTGCGCCCAACTCAGTCCCTTAGAGAATGCACGTGGGCCCAAGGATTTAAGTGTGGCATCTTGGAAGAGACACGTGGGCTCGGTGATTTGATGCATCACTTTGGCGAACTAGTGCCTAACAGAATGCACGTATGCTCGGCGACTAGATATACATCGTGGGGAATGTATGGTCTGATTGACATGTAATCGACTAATTCAATTGATCGATAGTTCAATCCATATGGTTTAAATGGGTGCCGATATTAAATTGTACTGACTTGTAGGTGGAATTTGAGGCCAAGGTAAGTCCTCTGACCTGTGCGTGTTTAGGCAGCCCATAGTGTATTGGCTTACTAATCGGGTCTTAGGGGGTAGAACTTGTTGAAACGTAGTCTCATTGGTTATTGAATAACCATTTTAGGTCCCTAGATATAGCAGACTTGGATTTTGAAGATCTCGAAAGTCCGGTGCAGTATGCTAAAGGCTCCAGTTGGAGTGTGGAGGATAATGAAGAGGAGGACGAGAATCTGTAGTTTGTGGAACCCCACCCCTACTTGTAAACCTTGTTTTTAAACCGGCTTGAGTTGAATTTGAATTAATGGTTCACATTATATATGTGTGCGCACTGGTTTGCAATGTATATAAGAGTGAATGTTTTTAAAGGTTTGAAATTTAGTCCTACTGTTCTATCTCAATGTTTTATTGTCTGAGGATAAATTATATGCTTCCACATGCGCATATGAAATGAATGGGTTGGCGATGCATCCTAAAACATCGCTATTAATCGACCAAATAAGGGATCGGCATGCGTTCGAGAATCGGGGCGTGATAGTTTATCATACTCTGATCCTTATTTAGACTTTACTCGCAGCCATTGTTATTCCACATTTATTTGTCAAGACTTATTTTAAACACCTATTCATCCCCTCTAAGTGTTCATACTAGCATCATCATTAGGTTTAAACATGATTAGTAACTTATGTAAAGTTTAATAATTTGCAAGGAAGTAAATTTTCAATATTGATAGTGATTCTACCATGTGTGTTGACACCTAAATTTTTTAGGTTAATTTTTACTAAAAAAACAATAAAAAAAAAACACACGGCATATAATTTTATTTTCTTTTTTGTTTTATTTTAGGCCGCTGGAAAAGGGAAAATTTTTCACATATTCCGTTCAGATTTTTAGGCAATATACACCAAAGGATGTATTTTCAAGCAAAAAGGAAAATTTTGGATAGAATATGTGAAAAATACAAAAGAGAATATCACGTGTGGTGTAATGATATATTCAAAAAATATTGCACGAGCAAAATTGGAAAGGAAATATGCAATAAGGATTCAATTTTTTGCCCTATAAAAAGTGTGATGGGGTACAGAAAAGTGGTCGGCAAAATTTTGAGAGAAAATTTTGAAAGCAATAGGTGAAAGTTTGATTTTTTTTGAGTGAAATTTCGAAAAAAGGTGAGGGAGAGATTAAAAAAAAAAAAAAAAAAAACCAAAATCGGGACTGTTCATCGTCTTCTCGAGGGTTCTCCCCAACCCTGCCGGCGTCTCGCCGGCGCCGCATCTCCATCGGCGACTCTGTCGATGCCTGAAGCTCGCGACACCACCTCCCTGTCGACGCCAGCCTTTGATCATGCCCAGTCCCACCGCGTCTCCGTCCATGCCGCCTGGCAGCCGCACCTCTGATCTCGCCCCCCGACGCCGGTAGATCTGAGATCCGGCGTCCCGTCACGACTCCTTGCTTCTGATTCATAGTCCTCGCTCTACCCATGAAGTCGCCGCCGCCGAGCCGAGATCCAAACATCAAGGCCCCTCCGCCTGCAGATCCGAGGCTCCGGCAGCTTGCCACGATCCGAGTCCCCGCGCCGCCGTGCCGCCCCGCCTCCGATTCGCTCGACCCAGAGTCACCACCACCAGCGCCGACCCCCTCGCCGCACGATCCGTCGTTCGCGACGCCCCCGCCAGATCCGGCACCCTGCAGCTCGCCGAAACCCTAGCCGACGAGCCCTCCCTCGTCGAACCTCCAAATCGGCCAAGATTTCTTTTTTTTTTCTTTCAAAAAAAAAAAAAAAAAAGGAAAAGTTAAATTAGGTATTTTTACTTTACCTTTTTTTAGGCAAGTTTAGTTTTTTTTATTTGTTTATTATTTCTTTCTATGTTAGTTTTCTTTGGTTGGAATGTCTATCTATGCATAAATTGAAAATCTCAATGTATTACCTAATTCGCAACCGCGCCAAGGTTTTTTTTATTTCATCTATAAGGCTTTACATGAAATAATTAATCAAGTGGGAATAAAATTGATATTTTGATCTTTAAGGCTTAAGATCAATTTATTGATTTTACTAGCGAAATATTATCCCTTGATTTGAATGATGTGTGATATCCTTCTTTGGGGTAATTTTGAATGAACTTGATTGTTTTTATTTGTCTTGAGATATGCCTGAATTGGGATATTGCATGTTTTAGGGTTATTTGCATAGTTAGGCAAAACATTCTATTTATCATGAATTTTGAAATAAAAAAAATAAAAAAATCAAATCAATTAACTTAGGTTGCTAGTTTTTTTTTTTTTTTTGAATTGCATGTTTAATTATTTGGCAATTGTTAATTTTGAAATAAAAAGAAAAAATCAAAAAAAAAATGTTCGAATTAGGATTAGGTTTGTTTTTTATTATCATGCATATTTAGAATAGGAATTTTATTTTGAATCATGAAAAAAAAAAAGAAAACAAAAAGAAAGCATATAGAATGTTAGTTTTATTATTGTTTGATTTGCATTTCGAAATTAATAAAAAAAAGCAAAAAAAAAAAAAAAAAAAATCATCATGCTTATGTCATGTAGAATTAGGGGCATATTTTGCACGTCATTGCATATTAGAGTTAAATTGCACCTAGTTTAATTTTAGATAATATTTTTCTTAATTTATTATAAGTTTAGGCATTTTCTTAAATAAATTGCATTTAGGATAATTTGGGTTAAGATAATATTTTAGTTTAAATTAGGATTTAGTTTAACCTAATTCCTAATATAAATTGAATAGGATCTTAATCTAGCTAGATAATTTTCACATTTTTTTTAATTCCGAATTTCATAAAAAAAAATACAAAAAATGTCTTAGAATAAATTAGTTTCAATCTTTAGGATAGAATGCATTCTTTTAGGAAAAAGAAAAAAAAATGTCATATGCATGTAATTAGGGTTAGATTCATTGAGATGATGCCATTTAGTATTTTTGCTAGGCCCATTTAATTAGAAATTACATGTCATTAAAATTAGGTCATTTAGTTAATATTGCATTGCATATTGCATGATTTTCATTAATTAAGTGAAAACAAAAAAAAAAGGGAAAATTGCGTGTTAATTAGAAACCATATCTAGGGTTGTTGATGTGGATTTTAATTTAACATTGCAGATGCTTTCGTTGCTTTGAGGTAAGTTTTATTTATTATTTATCTGGGTGTTAAATTGGTGGATTGCGCACCCGCATGATCGCCTCACATGTTAGGGAAATAAATTTAAAATCAATCCAAGCCGCTTGCAAAAAAACATTTTTAAATAAAGAATGGTACCGAAAGGGCATTGGAGAAATCTAGTGTAACCAAGTCCCCATACCCATAGTCTTTGGTTCGTAGGAGTAAAGTAAAACTCCCGTTGCTTTACTTGGGTTTCTAATCGACCCACCAAAAATAGATTAGTGGCGACTCCTAATTGAAAATCATTTGTATGTTAAGAACTTAAACCTAAGTCGCGAATTGGTATGGGCTTGGAAGAGCTCGAGTTAAGTTTAGGCTTAACAATCCATTAGCCAAACCCTAGGTGGTACACTCGAAAAAATTGGTCGCGACAGCTTGGCGACTCCGCTGGGGATTTGAGTTAAAACACTTAGTGGACTTAGGCCAATTTTCTTTTTCTTTTGAAAAATGTTTTTGTTTGGCAGCGAGGATTCCAAGTACGTCCCTAACATTTAAGGTGTTAAATGTTTTTGCAGATTGGGAGGTATAAGGGGAAGTGTTTGTTAACCCTTGTTTTGTAGGGAGATGTAGGAATGTATGGTTTATTTTCATGTTGAAGTGTTGCTTGATATAAACTGTTATGCATGCCTTGCATTTGCACTACACTTTTCCACACACAACCTGCCGCCGGACCTGGGCCGCACTAGGATACTTAAGATGGTATTGAGTTGGATACGACTTCGACCGCGAGGCCGCGTAGTAGAGGTTGCCCAACTCAATCCCGAAAGTTTCTTTCTTGGTGTCAAGAATGTTTACCTCTACCCGCGAGGCTGCATTGCATTGGGGTATCATTCTTGACTGAGCCGGAGTTAGGAGGACTTGACTTAGTATGCGAGGCTGCAACTAAGTCATCCCACCCTTTTAACTCCATTTTGCTTAGCCTTCCTAGTTAGAAATTGAACCCCACATTTCATGCGCTTGTCTATGTGGTTGCTTTAATCGTCGGTAAAGTAAGCTCCCTACTCTTTACACTTGCAATTTACTTACTTTATTATGTCTTTGGTCGGTCCATGACATTAGGTTGGTAGATTCTTGGTCTATAAACAATGGGAAGATCCAACATTCGATTCGTGCCTGCACCAAAGGTTGAACTCAAATCATGGTGGGATCGTCTAGGCCACGATGGTCAAAGCTATGTGGAAGATAGACTTGGTCGCCTTGTTCCCCTCCTCAACATCGATGTCCAGAGTGGTGTCATGCAAGCACTTCCTCATTTCTGGAGCCCCCAAACATCAACGTTGGTAAGCACGAGCTGACTCCGACCCTAGAAGAATACAGCATTGCCATAGGAAAACCCTTGGAATTGGAATTAATAAATCCACCCCTTGGATTAGAACCAGAATCGATTTTGTCTGATTTTCCTAGAATGGATAAAAATCTGATAAAAAGAGTGCTGAAAGATAATTGTCTTGCATGTCCTTTTTCCTTCCTAGATCAGAGTTTTGCTAGTGCTAACACTCTCTTAAAAAGTAGGATCTTCCTCCTAGCTTTCTTTGGGTTTATTGTTTTTCCTCTTCATAAAGGCGCTATTAATCCTTCTGTTGCATGGGTGGTCAAACAAGTGTGTGCTAGGATTAGTTTTGTCAACACTATTCTAGCTGAAACATTTTTGTCACTCACCCGATTTAAGGAAGATGAAGATAAAACCTTTCGTGCACCAATTGAACTTTTACAAATCTGGTTCTTTTCTCATATGAGTAAGATTGACATTCGCATGAATATTATTAATGTCATTGATTCTCATCACCCTATTGAGGTATTTAAAAATCATCAAGACCGAACTCCAAATCTTTCTTACTCAAAATGGATCAAATTGTTGAAAAATCCAAATATCAAGATTTTCCTATGGCATGCTAAATGGTTCCAAGCTTAGGCACGTCTCTCTCATGGCGATAACGAACCGATCCCGCTATTGGGGATCACCGGTGCCACTTCCTACTACCCACTCCGTGTGGCCCGTCAATATCAAGTTGTTCAAGACCTACCACCCCCTCTCAAGTTGGGTTTGTTCCAAGCTCGATTCACAGCCAAGGATGGTGATCACAAAAGGGAGCTTCGTTGTATCGAACGAGCTTGGCTCGCATGTCGCAATCAAAAGTTGAGCTTGCCTGAAGATGAGCTTGGAGGGAAAGAAAAGACTTACTATGCCACGGCTCGATACATCCGTCAACACAAGATCCCGACCGAGTATCTCCCAAAGGTGCCAGATGTGACCGAAAAGCCCACTCGACAAGCGGAGCTTAATCGTCACAAGAGGAAGATTGAAGAACTTGAGAAGCAAGCCAAGAAGGATGCTAAGGAGAAGAGGCAATTGCGTCGAGCGTTGACTTCCCATGTGTTTATAGATCGGGCCAAATAGAATGGCTTGAACCTATTTTGATTTTTAGCTTAATGTTCAGTGAGTTCAGTCATTTACTTCATTAGTTTATTTGTCTTGGGCTTTGCAAGTTTCTTTACATTGTTAATGTCAAACAATTTCGTTAATGAATAAAAGCAGTTAGACTTTCGTCATGTACCGGCATTATTTTATATAAAGTGCTTATGTGTATTCATATTTTAGGTGATAACGGATCCTCCACGCTCGCCCATTATTACGCGATTAAGAGCTAGAATGGCCGACCAATCAGAAATGCGTGATCGTATGTCCGCTGTGGAAACTCAACTCCAACAAGTGCTCGCCTCTCTACAGCTTGTGACGGATCAACTCCAATTCCTCCAAGTAAATCTAACAACTGCACCTGCTCTTCCTGAAATAATTATCCCGAAGCAAACAAACAAGGTTCAAAAGATTGACGATGACATCCCGGGTTGGACGATGACTCGGTCCTTATTAGAAAGACCAAGCCTGACAGCGTTCCAAAGACAGATCATGATGAACGCTTCACAAAGCTGGAGGAAAAATTGAAACAACTGCAAGAGTCGCAGAATTCACTCCCGTTCGACCTGTCTGTGTATGAGAAGGTCAACATGCCAAAGAAATTCAAAATGCCGGATTTTGAGAAGTACGATGGTACTTCCTACCCAAAAGCTCATTTGCAAATGTACCACGTGCATATGGCTCAATATGTCAAGAACGAGCCCCTCATGATCCAATCGTTCCATGCGAGTTTGACTGGACCTGCACTAAACTGGTATGTCATGAAGAATGTGAACCTTCTCGACACTTGGAATGAAGTGACCGACGCATTTCTCAAGCAATACAGGTTCAACATGGATATTGCACCTTCCCGAGAGGATCTTGAGAGGATGGAGAAAAAGAGGAACGAGTCGTTCAAAGAGTATGCCGTGAGATGGCGAAATCTGGCAGCTCAAATCACTCCCGAGCCTACTGATAAGGAGTTGATGAAGTTGTTTGTCAAAACCCTCCCGTCTGAGTTCCGTAACCGGATGGCTAGCACGTACGTTGAAAACTTCAATCAGCTTATTCCCATGGGAGAACAACTCGAAGTGGGGATAAGGGAAGGATGGTTTACTGAGCCATCTAGTAAAAGATTCACTGCCAAAAAGGAGAAGGAAGCGGCTGTGGATGTGAATGTGGCTTGTAGCCAAGAAAATGTCCAACGTGCCCCGGCTATCCAAATGAATCCGAGACAACCCCAAACCGCTGGCCGTCAACCGTTTAATAGGAGGCAATTCTCTCCTCTCCCTGGGTCTCCATCCCAAGTGCTGACAATCCTCCGAAAGAAAGGTTTGCTTACTAGCGAACCAAAGCGTCCTAACCGTGAAAGCAATCGCAGTTACGACCCAACGAAGAAATGTGACTACCATAGCAGTGAACTGGGGCATTCAACTGATGAGTGTTTCACCCTCAAGCACAAGATCCAAAACCTCTTAGACACGAAAATATTTTCGTTTCAAACTGCTCGGCCGAATGTCCAGAAGAATCCGCTACCCGAGCATGAGGGTACGGTGAATGCTATCCTAGAACCTGAAGTCGGTCGAATCAAAGACTCGAAGGTGCACGTGGCAGATGCTTACACTGGACTGGTGAGAGCTGGATATTATCCAAGTCAAGAAAATGTTCCCCTATCGCTGATGAAGGAAAGAATTGCCCAAATGGTGGATGACGGCATTATCGTATATGCTGACCGTAACTGCGTAGTTTCCACTATTTCCCACATCATCATTGATTGGGAGGAGGAGCAGGCTGCGCTCAATACTGATAAAGAAGAAGTTGATCCTTCGCTCGCGGGTATGCCTCCGCTAGAAGATGCATCTGATGAGGAAATTGTGATCGAGATACCTCAACCATATGAGTATGTCAACAACAAAGCAGTGCCTTGGTCTTATGACTTGGATGTCGACCTTGTTACAAGGTCTGGTCGAACCTATGGTCAAGCCAGTGCTCAAACTACAAAGCCAGTCACCGACAAAGAGGCTAAGGAATTTTTTGCTGTGATTAAAGCAAGTGAGTATAATGTGGTCGATTAATTACGAAAGATGCATGCTCAGATCTCTTTGCTCGAGCTTCTCCAAACATCTTCTATGCATCAAAAGTCACTAATGAAGGTGTTGAGTGAAATTCATGTACCAGAGACAATTGAGGCGGATAAGTTGGAAGAATTTGTGGGATCGGTCCTTCTCAAAGATTTGATTGCCTTTTCTGATGAAGAATTCCCTCTCGAAGGCCGGGGACATAACAAAGCACTCTACATATCCGTTAAACACAAGTCTTCTCATGTGTCTCGAGTGCTCCTTGATAATGGGTCCGCTTTGAACATATCTCCATTAGCCACTCTGCACCGCCTCAAGGTAGACCCGTCAAGGATACATGCTGCGATGACCTCAGTACGAGCTTTTGATGGCACAAAGAAGGAGGTACTCTGAGAAATCCATCTCGACGTACAGATAGGGCCAGTCGTCTTCAACATTCCCTTTCAAGTGTTAGACATCCCTACCGCATTCAATTTCCTACTGGGTCGTCCCTGGATACACACTGCTGGAGCAGTGCCTTCAAGTCTACATCAAGCTATGAAATTTCTTATCGAAAGGAAGCTGGTTACCGTGTATGGTGAGGAAGACCACCGGATCTATCATGAGACGACTATCCCCTATGTAGAGCCAGATTCTGAGCTCGAATCAAGTTACCACTCATTTGAGTTGATATCCACCATACATGCTTCTCGAGGTTCATCACCGCCCATTCCTGAGGTTTCAGATGCTGCCCTCATGGTAGGAAGAATAATGGTCGGAAATGGTTTCGTTCCTAGCGATGGTCTTGGAAGAAATGGTCAAGGCATTCGAAGCCCCATTGAAGCCCCTCAGAGGTCCCGTTCTGCTGGTTTAGGGTACCATGGAAGAGGTGGAGGAAGTTCAAGAGAACGAAGACAAGGAAGGCAGAACCAGCTACTTGGTCAAGGGCGAGGGAGGCAAAACCCGCTACCCCCGAGCATTCATGAGACATTCCCCGGTCCTCCCATAATGATGCAGGATGAAGCAGATACCCTAAGGCAGCCTAGTGGCAAATTTGATTACCTGGTAAAGTATTCGGCCCCTCCCAGCTACTGTGTTGATCCTCGTGAGATAGTCCCAGATGGATGGGATGGCATGGATAATCTGACACCCTCGGAGACAGAAAAGCCTGGAGATGCATTGGAATGAATCACTAGTCTCTTCAATGACGTCTTCATAGGGACCATTGATAAAGGACCTCCGGAGGAGATGGGCTCTGGCCCACGAGAGTAACTCATTTACTGCTTTTTCACATTCCCCTGCGCGGGAATTTTTATTCGCTTTCTAGGGCTTGTTTTTCATTTCTTCTTTTTCGCTTTCTTTTTAGGGCTTGAAAATTGCATTTCCATTCAATAAATGTAATCGATTGATGAATATCAATAAAATAGTTTTATTTTGAGGGCATGATGAGGTACACCAAACCGGCCCGGTGATGATATCCGGCCGATAAAAGAAAAAGAAAATCCAAGGAGAATTTCGAGGCCCTGGACTTCATCATGCTTTCGTGTCAAAATATTTCAAAAAATGTTTTTGCCAAGGTTTTTCTTAACAAAAAAAAAAAGAAAGGAAAAATATAGATTACTCTGTTTATCTTTCTAATTTATTCACTTCATGTTTCAGGAACAATCTTGTGGCATACAAAGGCATGGAAACGGTCCAATCTAATGCAACAAATGTTGATATGGATGATCTCAAGGACTTGATTGAAGATTCCATTGAGGTGCAGCGAAGCTGGGAACAACATGAAAAAGCCAAGGCTCTTACATCCGAGCAGACTGTCACTATTAATTTAAGTGACGCTCAAGAAGCTAAAGAAGTTAAAATTGGGGCAATTCTCCTAAAGACAAAGCCGAGCACCTAATTTACCTACTGAAGGAATATCAGGATATCTTTGCATGGACTTATGCTGACATGCCTGGTTTAGACCCATCGATTGTTGAGCATTGCTTGCCTACTAATTCAGACGTGCCACCTAAGAAACAGAGACTTCGGAGAACTAAGCCCGAGCTCTCGAAGAAGATAAAGGAGGAGGTGATGAAGCTTCTAAATGTGGGATTCATTGAAGTCTCACAATACCCTGAATGGGTGGCTAACATTGTGCTGGTAATGAAGAAGGATGGTCGAGTTCGAGTTTGTATTGACTATCAAGATAAAGAGAAGACTGCATTTATCACCCCGTGGGGGACTTTTCATTACAAGGTCATGCCCTTCGGACTCAAGAACGCAGGGGCAACTTACCAACGAGCCATGGTAACACTATTCCATGATATGATGCATCAGGAGATTGAAGTCTATGTTGATGATATGATTGCAAAGACCCGGCCTGGGAAAAGCGATATGGAAACCTTGAAGGCCGCTAAATGCGTGTTTGGGGCAACATCTGGTAAATTGCTTGGATTTATTGTAAGCAGTAAGGGGGTTGAGATCGACCCATTTAAGGCTAAGGCCATATGTGAGCTGCAACCTCCATCAATGGTGAAAGAAGTGCGGAGTCTTTTGGGAAGATTGAATTACATAGCCCGGTTCATTTCTCAACTATATGAAACGGCCAAGCCATTCTTCAAACTCCTAAAGAAGAATGCACGAATCAACTGGGATGACGAGTGTCGAGAGGCGTTCGACAAGTTGAAGCAGTACCTGATGAATCCACCAGTTTTTGTCCCACCATCACCAAGGCATCCCTTGATTCTCTACCTCACCATTCATAGTGAATCATTGGGTGCAATGTTGGCTCAGGAAAACCCTGTTGATAAGAAAGAACGAGCCATTTACTATCTGAGTAAGAAGTTCACTATATCAGAGTTGAAGTATTCTGATGTTGAGAAGACTTGTGCCGCTTTGGTATGGGTATTGTATAGATTGCGACAATACACATTGCATTATTAGACATTTCTCGTGACAGAGAATGACCCCATCAAGTACTTACTTGATCGGCCAGCTCTGGTGGGTAAGTTGGCAAAATGGCAAATTTTGATTTCCGAATTTGATGTGCAATTCATGCCACAAAAGTCGGTTAAGGGTCGAGCGATCGCTGATCTATTGGCCGAGAATTCAGGCGTCTCTAACGACGATGACAATTTCCTTGATGACCGTGTTTTAAGTGTAAATGAAGACTCATGGAAGATCTTCTTCGATGGAGCTGTAAACTTAATGCAGTTGCAGTCAAGGGGGCGGTTCGATATCCCCAGAGGGACAGCACTATCCGGTAGCTGCAAAATTGACATTCCCATGCACCAATAATGTGGCCGAGTATGAAGCTTGCATCCTCGGACTTCAAGCCGCAATTGAGATGGGTGTGGCCAAGTTAATGGTATTCGGAGATTCAGCACTAATCATACTACGGTTCGTAGGTGAGTGGAAGACCAAGGATGCCAAATTGCTCCCATACCACCGGTATCTAGAAGGTCTCGTGAAGCAATTCAAAGAAATTTCGTTTGAATACTTACCAATGTCTCACAATCAATTTGCTAATGCACTCGCAACTTTGTCATCTATGCTGCAAGTTGCTGACGGATTAGAAGTCGAGCCATTGAAAATAGAAGTTTTGCCGAAGCCAGCTTATTGTATGATCATAACTGAAGAACCCAATGGAAAACCATGGTATTACGATATCATGAACTACATTAAAAGGCAGGAATTTCTGAAGGAAGCACTCCGTGATAGGAAGTACATCACGAAGATGGCCTCAAAATTCTTCGTCGTGGCGAGAATCTCTACAAGAGATCCTATGATTGAGTCTTGTTGCGATGTGTGGGGACAACGAAGCTACTCAAATCATGCAAGAAGTGCACGAAGGGATATGTGGCCCTCACATGAATGGGCACATGATGGCTAAGAAGATTATGAGATTAGGCTACTACGGCTCACATTAGAAAGTGGCGCATCAAGCATGTACGAAGTTGTCACCGCCGCAGATTCATGGTGATAAGATAAATGTTCCTCCAACTGAGTTGCACCAGTTTTCTGAGCCATGGCCTTTCTCGATGTGGGGGATTGATGTAATTGGCCCAATCAATCCTAAGGCTTCAAATGGGCATCGATTCATTTTGGTGGCGATAGACTATTTCTCCAAATGGATCAAGGCTACATCCTTTGTGAATGTCACCGCCCGCAATGTTGTGAAGTTCATCAAACGTGACATAATTGCTCGCTATGGCGTCCCTGAAGCAATTGTCACTGACAATGGGACGAACTTGAATAATAAACTCGTTGATGAGTTGTTCAGCGAGTTCAAGATCAAGCATTTGAATTCATCCCCTTACCGCCCTCAAATGAATGGGGTTGTTGAAGCAGCTAATAAGAACATTAAGAAGATCTTGGCTAAGACAGCCGAGAATTATCGAGATTGGCATGACCGGTTACCTTTTGCACTAATGGCATACCGGACATCGATCCGCACTTCTACTGGGGCAACCCCTTTTGCTTTGGTATACGGCATGGAAGCAGTTCTGCCCGTGGAGGTGGAGATTCCTTCTCTAAGAGTTTTATCCCAAGTGAACTTGTCTAAGGCTGAATGGATGCAGCAAAGATTTGAGCAGTTAAACTTGATAGAGGAGAAAAGACTAAAGGCTCTTTGTCATGGCCAAACTTACTAGCGGAGAGTTGCCAAATCCTTCAACCGAAAGGTACGACCGAGACATTTTGAGATAAATGATCTTGTTCTGAGGAAGCTGTTGTCGATTTTTACAGATCCTAGGGGAAAGTTTGCCCCAAATTATGGCAGCCCATATGTGGTGAAGAAGGTACTTCCTGGAGGTGTCCTGATTTTGGCAGAAATGGATGGTCGTGAGTTTTCCACTCTAGTTAATTCGGATGCTGTCAAAAAGTATTACCCATGATAGAATTTGTCATGTCATGTCATGAACTGCAAGTATTTCTATGATGAATAAAATGCCTCAATGAGTTGAATTATTCAAATTTGTCATAAATCTTGCATTTTTCTTCCTTGATGAATTGTGTGAGATAAATTGAATGTGTCAAATGGAATATCTTGGAATGATGAAAGGCAAGCCTTGTTCCATACACTTTTCATACACAAATCCCCAGTGAGCTGTGTGAAAAATTTCATGTCTGCAAGGAAAAGGGTGATCTCGCAAAGGGTACGCCATCCAAGGTGATGAGAGGCGATTTTTTTCCTCTACCTGAAACACTACGGGTATATCCATCATTTAGCCCTTTGAGCCCACACACGTGAAGAGTTTTTAAATCATCCCTGTCAAGGATCATCCCGCATTGGGACAAAATTTGAGATGAATAATAGGAATTTTCTTACTCACACTTGCATCGATCTTCGAGTGTTGCTTTCGCGTTGTAGCTCGTACAATAGTTTAAAGTGCCCTAGGATGATGAAGAGCAGTTATTCCTCTATCCTATACACTTTTATCCATTGCATAGCCCACTTGAGCTTTTGATTTTATTTCATATTAAACCCAATTGGTGATCATCCCCCACACTAGGGCAAAACAAAAATATCCAAGTGGCATGAACTAAAATGCTGAGGAGTGGAGACTTTGTTAAAAAAAAAAATGCAAAATGAGGCATGAAAAAGCAGTGTGCCTGGTAAAAGCAAGGCCAATGCCCAGAAAAAAAAAAATCAAACTCTTGATATAATGAGTCGTATCCCCAACAAGGTGGTACCAAAACTCAAATGCTGTTGCAGTCAATGGAGATTTAATGAGAAGAAAAATCTTCGACAGTGGAGAAGGAAAGTGGGGGAAATGTCAAGATAATCACCAATTTTTGACCCTCTAAACACTTTTTGAGCCTAATGATCCTTTCATTTCACAGCCCATCAACCGAACCTACGTTACGTCCCTTGTAAAGTCTCTTGATTAGGGCACTTGAATTAACGTAAGAGTTTACATGCTTGAAAGCATCGCTTGAAGAAGTGTGAGTAAGATAATTTCTGCCTCATTTCGTGTGTTTCTTGACTTGTAAGTCCCAAGACAGTTGCGAAATGTCATCTTTCAATAGCTTCAACTCAAAAAGTCCCATTTGTTAAGCCATTGACCAAGTCGACAGTACGGTCCCCGTTAAAGACCCCTCAAATTGGTGAGGTCGTACCGCTTGCGAGATTGTTCAAACCCTTGTCTGGCATGACGATGGTGAGATAGAATAATTGTCACGATCCTGCATCAAAGGTCAGGATAAAATAGCCCTTTTTTAAATAGGATGAGTGAAAAGTCCTTTCAAACTAAAGGATCTCTCATTTGACACATCCATGACGCTCATGCATTCAGATTGGAATCATCATTCGAGATCATTCCTATTGAAATTAGGATGATGCGTGGTTGATAGAATTATTACACATGAACCTTACTTGAATTAATGCATGTCTGTGATTACAAATGCATGTTGTCTCTCCTACGATCATGTTTTGCAGGAGACATGTCCCCAAGGAACAGAGATGTCACCAGGTAAGTATATCTCTATACCTTAAATACTTGTCGTTGCACAGGTATTCCCCTTTTAAATACACCGACACTCGATTGAGTTTTCCCCAAAGATTTTCCTCCAGATTGCAACGCTGGGCGACCGAAGAATGGTTCGGGTCCTAGCCAAGCAAAATCTCCGTTTAGGCAACTATAGAATGGTACGGGTCCTAAACAACATTTATTGCTCTAACAGGCGACCGTAGAATGGTACGGCTCCTGGAAAAGCAATTTCCCTATTCAGGCGACCGTAGAATGGTACGGATCCTCGACAACACCTATTCCTTATTCAGGCGACCGTAGAATGGTACGGGTCCTGGAGAATGAATCCCCGTTTAGGCGACCGTAGAATGGTACGGCTCCTAGACAAAACCTTTCTACCATACTAGGCGACCGTAGAATGGTACGGGTCCTGGGAAAGCTATTCCTTACAAAACCTTTCTGCCATACTGGGCGACCATAGAATGGTACGGGTCCTAGGAAAGCAGCATCATCACAAAATCATGTTACTATTTTGGGCAACCGTAGAATGGTACGGGTCGGGACATGTAACACCCACTACCTCGAATTACTCTATCCTCCTCGAAGGTAAGTTATTCCAGGTAGGTTCATCTATCATTTGCATTAGTATTTCCATGCATCATATAAATTGCATTAAAAAATGGAATTCATGTTCCAACAAAAAATCATTCATTGCATGAGTATGACCAAAATTTAGGTCTCAATTTGTCTTTAAAGGCAACCTCTGCGAGCTCACCTTCAAAGAGGGCAATTTGTTGACATCTAAATTTTTTAGGTTAATTTTTACTAAAAAAAAAAAAAACACACGGCATATAATTTAAAGACATTTTATTTTCTTTTTTGTTTTATTTTAGGCCGCCGGAAAAGGAAAATTTTTCACATATTCCGTTCAGATTTTTAGGCAATATACACCAAAGGATGTATTTTCAAGCAAAAAGGAAAATTTTGGATAGAATATGTGAAAAATACAAAAAGAGAATATCACGTGTGGTGCAATGATATATTCAAAAAATATTGCACGAGCAAAATTGGAAACGAAATATGCAATAAGGATTCAATTTTTTGCCCTATAAAAAGTGTGATGGGGTACAGAAAAGTGGGTCGGCAAAATTTTGAGAGAAAATTTTGAGAGCAATAGTGAAAAGTTTGATTTTTTTTTAGTAAGATTTCGAAAAAAAGTGAGGGGAGAGATTTTATTTAAAAAAAAAAAAAAGGGGGAAAAATCCAAAATCGGGACTGTTCATTGTCTTCCCGAGGGTTCTCCCGACCCTGCCAACGTCTCGCCGGCGCTGCATCTCCATCCGCGACTCTGCCGGTGCCTGAAGCTCGCGACGCCACCTCCCTGTCGACGCCGGCCTTTGATCGTGCCCAGTCCCGCCGCGTCTCCGTCCACGCCGCCTGGCAGCCGCACCTCTAATCTCGCCCCCGACGCCGGTAGATCTCGAGATCCGGCGTCCCATCGCGACTCCTTGCTTCGATTCATAGTCCTCGCCCGCCCGTGAAGTCGCCGCCACCGAGTCGAGATCCAGACATCAAGGCCCCTCCGCCTGCAGATCCGAGGCTCCGGCAGCTTGCCACGATCCGAGTCCCCGCGCCGCCGTGCCGCCCCGCCTCCGATTCGCTCGACCTAGAGTCACCACCCCAGCGCCAACCCCCTCGCCGCACGATCCGTCGTTCCCGACGCCCCCGCAGATCCGGCGCCCTACGGCTCGCCGGAACCCTAGCCGACGAGCCCCTCCCTCGCCGGACCTCCGAACCGGCCAAGATTTCTTTTTTTTTTTTTTTTTTTTTTTTAAAGGGAAAAGTTAAATTAGGTATTTTTACTTTACCTTTTTTTTAGGCAAGTTTAGGTTTTTTTTTTTTTTTATTTATTTGTTTATTATTTCTTTCTATGTTAGTTTTCTTTGGTCGGAATGTCTATCTATGCATAAATTGAAAATCTCAATGTATTACCTAATTCGCAACCGCGCCAAGGTTTTTTTTATTTCATCTATAAGGCTTTAGATGAAATAATTAATCAAGTGGAAATAAAATTAATATTTTGATCTTTAAGGCTTAAGATCAATTTATTGATTTTACTAGCGAAATATTATCCCTTGATTTGAATGATGTGTGATATCCTCTTTGGGGTAATTTTGAATGAACTTGATTGTTTTTATTTGTCTTGAGATATGTCTGAATTGGGATATTGCATGTTTTAGGGTTATTTGCATAGTTAGGCAAAACATTCTATTTATCATGACTTTTCGAAATAAAAAAATAAAAAAATCAAATCAATTAACTTAGGTTGCTAGTTTTTTTTAGAAATTTGAATTGCATGTTTAATTATTTGGCAATTGTTAATTTCGAAATAAAAAGAAAAAATCAAAAAAAATGTTCGAATTAGGATTAGGTTTGTTTTTTATTATCATGCATATTTAGAATAGGAATTTTATTTTGAATCATGAAAAAAAGGAAAACAAAAAGAAAGCATATAGAATGTTAGTTTTATTATTGTTTGATTTGCATTTCGAAATTAATAAAAAAAAAAAAAAAAAAAAAATCATCATGCTTATGTCATGTAGAATTAGGGAGCATATTTTGCACGTCATTGCATATTAGAGTTAAATTGCACCTAGTTTAATTTTAGATAATATTTTTCTTAATTTATTATAAGTTTAGGCATTTTCTTAAATAAATTGCATTTTAGGATAATTTGGGTTAAGATAATATTTTAGTTTAAATTAGGATTTAGTTTAACCTAATTCCTAATATAAATTGAATAGGATCTTAATCTAGCTAGATAATTTTCACATTTTTTTTTAATTCCGAATTTCATAAAAAAATTCAAAAATGTCTTAGAATAAATTAGTTTCAATCTTTAGGATAGAATGCATTCTTTTAGGAAAAAGAAAAAATGTCATATGCACGTAATTAGGGTTAGATTCATTGAGATGCATGCTAGGCCCATTTAATTAGAAATTACATGTCATCTAAAATTAGGTCATTTAGTTAATATTGCATTGCATATTGCATGATTTTCATTAATTAAGTGAAAACAAAAAAAAAAGGAAAATTGCGTGTTAATTAGAAACCATATCTAGGGTTGTTGATGTGGATTTTAATTTAACATTGCAGATGCTTTTGTTGCTTTGAGGTAAGTTTGCGATTTATTATTTATCTGGGTGTTAAATTGGTGGATTGCGCACCCGCATGATCGCCTCACATGTTAGGGAAATAAATTTAAAATCAATCCAAGCCGCTTGCCAAACATTTTTTAAATAAAGAATGGTATCGAAGGGGCATTAGAGAAATCTAGTATAACCAAGTCTCCGTACCCATAGTCTCTGGTTCGTAGGAGTAAAGTAAACCTCCCGTTGCTTTACTTGGGTTTCTAATTGACCCACCAAAAATAGATTAGTGGCGACTCCTAATTGAAAATCATTTGTATGTTAAGAACTTAAACCTAAGTCGCGAATTGGTATGGGCTTGGGAGAGCCCGAGTTAAGTTTAGGCTTAACAATCCATTAGCCAAACCCTAGGTGGTACACCCGAAAAAATTGGTCGCGACAATGTGTTCTCTAACGAATTGGTAGTGAGTTTGGATATTGAAAATTATAAGAAGTTAGTAACTCTTAGTATAGTCTATGACCTTTCATAAAAAAGTTGGTCATTTCAACCAATTGGTAAGTTCCGCAAATAAATATTAGTAAGCTATTCAAAAAATCAATACTTTTGAAACAATCTAATCGATGTTGGTACATTAACTCAAAATTTGGCAATTTCATATTATATTTGGTGACTTTAACATGTTGGTAAGCTATGCAAATAAATATTGGTAAATTATTGCAAAAAATTGTAATTTAAAAAATTAAATAAAGTCAATAACTAGCTCAAATATAGTTGGCAGTTTCATATAACAGTTGGTAAATTGCTTTCCACAAATAGATATTGGTATATTGGAATAGTTGGTAATTTTGAAAAGAGATGATAAATTTTATACAAGTTGGAAACTTTTAATCCATTGTTAAGCTCAAATAAATGGAGGTAAAATTATTTGAACAATTGATGCTTTTTGAACTATGAAATAAACATTTGTAAGTGGACTCAAATAGGAGTTGATCATTTCGTATAAAAGTACTAGTTTTGTAAGTTGGCAAACTACACAAGCAATTTTATATAAATTATTGGAACAAATGGTAATTTGGACATGATCACGTAAATGCTGGTAACTACCCAAATTAGAGTTGGTTTCATAAAAATTTGATTGCTTAAGTTCTGCTTTCAATTGGTAAATTATAGGAACCCAAATAAGAGTTGATGATTATATGAAAAAAAAGGATAACTTAAGCTCCACTTTGAATGTTGGTAAATTATTGGAATAGTCAGTGATTTTTGTTAGTAATTTCGTGTTGAAGTTGGTCATTAATATGTTGGAATGCTATGAAATAATTGTTGGTAATTTATTGAACAGTTTGTATTTTTGAAACAATCAAACAAAAGTTGGTAAGTGGACTGAAAAAAGAGCTGGTAATTTCATATAACATTTGATGACTTTGATTGAGTTGTACAAATAAATATTGTCAGATTATTGGAATGGTTAGCAATTTCGAAACTATCAAATAAACATAGATAACTAGCTAGAATAAGAGTAGGTAATTTCATATAAAATTTGGTAACTCAAGTGTCATTTATAAAAGTTGAAACATTAATGCAATAATTGGTTATTTTGAAAGAAGTTAGTAAATTTCATGTAACGATTAGCAATTTTAACACATTGGTAAGCTTGACAATACTTTGTACAAAAAATTGTAAGAGTTGTACTGTCCAAACAAGTTGTTCATAGAAGAATTGGTATTTTTTTTTTTTATATAAAATTTAGTATAGTTCACGAATTAGTACTGCTAAGCTCTGGAAATATATACCGGTAGATTATTGAAATAATTAATAGGAGCTCGTAAATTTGTATGAGAGTTAGTTACTTTAACACATGTTGGTAATCTCTATGAATACAAAATGGTAAATGGTTGGAATAATTCCTAAAACAACTAAATACAAGTTGCTAAGTGACTCAGATAAGAGTTTTGTGTTCTTCAATTAGTTAGTAACTTAATTGGAGACATATTCGTAAAACACTCAAATTGTAGATTGGTAATTTTGTTTAAAAGATAGTAACTTTAATATTTTGGTAAACTCCAACAATAATATTGGTAAATTATGACAACCTTTAGTAGTTTTAGAATAATTAGACTAAATTTGGCAAGTGATAAAAATAATATTTGTTAAGTTAAAATAGTTGTAACCTATGATGTTTTTTTTTTTTTACACTAAATCTATGATTTGAAAAAAATATATTTTTAAAATGATCAATTATATTGATTATAAAGTTAAATGAATGAAAAATATTATTATCATACATGAAAATGTTTAAGCATAATTTATTGTTGATAATAAACAAAAATTGTTTATTAATTATTCTAAGTGATAACCAATCTATTTAAGGAAAACGGTTTTCAAATCATTCATTTCACCCAAAATAAAAGCACTGTGGGAGAAAAATTGAGAAATCAGTTAAATCAAAGTTGCTAATTTCGTACAATAGTTTATAAGTTATACAAATATTTTTTGATAGATTACTAAAATAGTTCATAATTTTTTAAGTACAGACAAATGTCATACTTTTCAAAAACAATATGCGGGTAAAACGAGTTGCTTTTCCGTTAGCAACGCACTTGAGAAGTTACCAACTTCTCTTTATCAGCACAGGACGATATCTCATTTTTGACCTCCCGAAACACTAGCAATCTATCCAAAAATGGGGAGCACTAACTTAAGTTTCTCATCTTCAGAAACACCATGCACTAAGTGTTAGGGTAACTCCTTATGATGTTTTGAAAATGACAAAATAAATTAAAAGCTACTAACGTGTTTGATAATTGAGTAACAGACTATGCAGATGATAGAATGTATGAAGGATATTGTCAAAGATTATACTTGAAAGACTGGATGAATATATTCAGACTGTGTCCGAAGACTGGATGAATATATTCAAACTGTGTCCAGACTTTAGTGTTCAAACTTACGTCCAAATTGTAAAGTCTATTTCAGACGAAATAAACTCAGACTTTACATATAGAATGAGATATCAGTCCAAAACGTGACAAGGTCCAGAACGACACAAGTACATAACATAATCCAAAACGTGACAAGTTCAGAACGAAGCAAGTTTAGAATGTAGGAGATTCAGAATGAAGCAAGTTCAAAACAAAACAACTTGATAAAACTTGACATAAGCCCAAAACATATAACGGCTAGTGATCTGATTTGGATTTCATACCAACATAGATTTGATTGACTCAATCTAATTAATCTAATTGATTGACAATTAGATCTTAAATATAAGAACTTTCTAAATAGAGAAGCTCTACTTATGGAAACCAAGATTATGTTTGTATAGGCAATCAGAATCAATTAGAGATTCTACTTTGGTCACTTAACGACTATCTAATTTTCTTGATATAAATATGTCCAATAAGTAGATCGGAAGACGATTATCTAGATATTGTCCAACGACTAGTTTGGAAGTGGGGGAGTATTTAAAGAGACCAAGGATCGAGGAGTAAGTAAAGAATCTAGAATTCCAAAGTTTGTGCGAACTTCGATCATACACTTGTTTTTCGTGAGCTTAAACATTTGTGATCGTAAGAAAAATACCAAAAAAGTGACTTAGTAAGATAGTGTAATCTACAACTAAGTATTTATACTCAAAGTTGTAATCTCTTGTTAATCATATAGTAAAATCCGGCTAGTAGGCTATCAATGTGGGAGAGTGGACATAGGTTCGATCTAAGTCGATCCACTATAAATTTCGTATGCAACATTCTCTTCCCTTAACTATTCTTATTTAAGTCTGTTGCACGCTTACAAGTTATTTCAAAAGTATATTCCATCACATAACAAATTCTAAACATCTGCTAGAAGTTTGCTGGCTCGTTTATTAGACTCTGATCTTTATTCAGACTTTGCTCGCAACTTATTTTATTCTTCATATATTTGTCAATATTTCTTTTAAACATCTATTCACCCCCTCTATGTGTTAGTACCAGCTTTATCACTAAGAAGTCCCTTAGATTGCTGATATCATGCCAGTGAGCAACGTGTGTTCCTACTGAAGGAGATAATTGCTTCACTCAGCATGACATATGACTCAATGCTATGTATGAAGCCAAAATTCAGGAGATCGTCACCTACGGCAGATGGACAACGACGGTATATCCTCCTTGCCAGTGGGAGCATGCATGGAAATGTCATATTCAATTTGGGTGTGTTGGGGATATATGACGAACGATTGGAAAAAATAATGAAGTCAAACTTTGAGGCTTAATACAACAAATTCTCCATTAAGAATAGTATATAGTAATTCTAGTATTTTTTTTTTTTTTTAGGGTCTCTCAAGGGAAACAAAAGATGGATGTATATTTTGGACAAGAGAATTGAAAGTTGTGTAAAAAATTGAAAACAAATGTTGAATAAATATATTTGAAATGATACAACTTTTCAAAGATGAAGAAGTTATTTCCGAACAAACAAAGCCTTCCAAAGGTTATAAGAGTGCCTAATAACCGTTAGGCAAAAATAACAAATTCAAAATCAAATAATTGAAAAAATAACTGTCACTCTATTATGAACAGTCACACCATTTCAATAAGATACACTGGTTATTTTATAATTATTAATTCGAATTTTAATAAATAAAAATAATAATTGTTGTTTAGTGCCAAATCCCGTCCACGTACGCACTCCCATTCTTTCGATGTGGAACAAGATACCTCTTGATTTGTTTTACAAATAAAGTACCAACAATTTCTCACTTTATTTGTAAAACAAAATAGAAATAAAATGTCAAAAAATGTACATCCAAAATTTTCATGAGATTAATATACACATAAAGATCTCTTTCAAGTTAAACTTTATTTAGTGCAAGTATCTCAAAACTCTATCAAAGTGACAAGTAGCTCTACTTTAAACTTGTACTTTTAAATAATAGAATCGGATATACCGCACATATACTAACCTTTTGTTTTAGCAAGAAGATCTATATTACTATGTACTATTATGGCCTTAAGCTTGATCTTGTTACATAAGTTCTTTAGAAAGCAACCCCAACTTTCTTAACAAGTTACATCACTTCTAAACTCATATAGGTGAAATATTTACCATGTGTTTTTGTTATTATTAATATATTACAACTTTGTACTATACTTCATTAAGAATTCAATTCAACCTAGAAAATGTAACAAACGATATTAACTTGTCATATTAAGGCTAACGTTAGTATCAAATAATTACATTTAATAACTTGCTCTTACCCATTAAAACTTGTAATTAGTGATGTTTTAGAAAAAAGTCGAATTACCATTATTGGTAATTTTAATTAAAGGGTTTCAACCCCATTTCCCATAAGGTCATTTTTATCATGTCTCTTGATAAAGCTTTTGCCAAGGAATCAACTAGATTATTGCTTGATCTTACATAAACAATTGTTATGATACCATATTTAATCAATTGTCACACATACTCATGTCTTAGACTAATATATCTAAACTTACTATTAAAGGTGCTACTATAAGCCCAT
This sequence comes from Eucalyptus marginata, assembly GCA_014182565.1. Lineage (NCBI taxonomy): Eukaryota > Viridiplantae > Streptophyta > Magnoliopsida > Myrtales > Myrtaceae > Eucalyptus > Eucalyptus marginata. The sequence goes on along the minus strand of CM024593.1, from coordinate 18,990,480 downwards.
GCCGAAGTAACTTGACTATCGTGGTGAATAAAAACATGAGACATACCACTAGGACATAATTTGGTACCCACCAACAAAATTCTAATCCATTCAACCTCTTTCCTAATTGATGTTAAAGTAACAAATTGGGATTCAATCATTGAGTGAGTTATACATGTCTATTTCTTGCTCGCCCAAAATATAGTACATCCACCTAGTGTGAAAATTCATCCAGAAGTAGAATGTTTATCTCCCACATTTATAATCCAACTAATATAGATGTATCATTCTAATATGGCCAGATAATTGTTATAGAACAATCCCAAATTTTAGTTATCTTAAGATAACTAAAAATTTTGATAACGGTTTTTCAATGTTCTATATTCGGATTACAAATATATGTACTCAATTTACAAATGAAATAAGCAATATTGGATTTAGTACAATGCATTGCATACATTGAAGACCCTATAGCACTCACATTGAAGACCTTCCATCACAAATCAAATGAGTACTCATCTTTGAAACCAAGACGTTTAAATTTATTTAACATCTTTTCCGTGTAATCACTTTGGCTCAAGGAATAACCCCCACTATGTTTTTTAACTTAAATACCCAAGACAATATCCACTTCACCAAATTGTACACAAGGGCAAAACCATAAATTTTACATCCAGGGACAAAATGATAAATAATCAGTCAGGGTAGAATCGTTATCATCTAGCAAGGAGCGCAAGATCGTAAATAATCATTGAAGAGTGCAGAAATGTGAATAAGCAGCGAGGGCAGTAGTCGCGTGCAGTGCACGAGCCTTTATTCCCTGGCACAAGCGCCTTTATTCCCTGGCACAAGGCACGTGGAGTCCACACACTTAGGGGTGAGCACGGTTCCCGGGTAGAACCGGGAACCGGAGAACCGAACCGAAGGTTCCGGTTCGGTTCCGGTTCGGGAAGACAGGTTCCGATTCCTGGTTCCATTTTCTTTGGAACCGGAACCGGGACCCTAAGTAATAAGCGTAGAAACCCTAATTTTTCTTCATCTTCAGCCTTCTTCACTTTCCCTTTTCTTTACATTTCCTCTCTGCAACTCTCCATGCCCCCAACAACCCCACGCAGGTCACCGCCCTCCATGTCCTCCCTGCTCGCCGCCCTCGAAGCTACCCTCACGACCCACGATGTCGCCGTCAACGCTGCCGCTGCTCCGTTTGACAACGCTGAAGACTCTTGCCGTCGCGTGTGCCGCCTCCCAACGACGATCTGCTACCGGGCTACCACTGCGACGCTTTTGTTGTTCCACCGTCGCTGTTTTTCCGTCGACGACGCGGCTGCTGTGCAGACTTCAACGACGAACGGCCCGCATGTTAACGAGCCGCCGCATATCAGCCTCTCAAGTCGAGCTCGCTCAACTCAGCCACTGATTTGAACCGAGTTCAGTTCATCTGAATCACTCTCTCTCTCTCTCTCTCTCTCTCTCTCTCTCTCCTCTCTCTCTCTCTCTCTCTCTCGCCGTCTCCGATTTTGCAGAAAGTCGCCGCCGGAGAAGCGAATCGGAGGATGGTCTCTCTCTAGGAGCATAAGGCGTCATCCGTCCTAAACCTAGGTTTGTTTGCTCTGTCATCTTCCATCCTCTCTGTGCTCGTATCTCTTCAATTGATTGAGGCTGGTGGTGGTGGGGGTGGAGGTGATGGTGATGGTTCAGAGAGAGTGAAGAAGTGGAGAGACGCACTTCGCCAAGCGGCTAATTTGTCCGGATGGCATTTAGGCAACGGGTAATTGTCTAATCACTCTCAGCTAAGTGACTGGATTCTCTTGATTGCTGTTTGTTTTGTAGAGAATTTCTGTTAGATTAAAATCAGATTATAACTCTGTTGAGGGAAAAAAATTACTCCCGAAGTCTTTCACTTGAAGTTCCCTGCTCAGGAAATGGTGGCTTTTCTCAGTGAAGGTTCACCGATGTGAGTTTTCTAAATTGATGCGCTTGCCATTGCAGGGCATTATCCGGAATGGGATGAAGATCACCCAATCCACTTTGTGGGGCATTCGACGGGAGCGCAGGTCGTTCGGGTTTTGTAACAGATGCTCGCTGATAAGGTACCTGCTCTCGATCTTCTGCATTAGCGAGCATACTCTATTACATCGAAGGACAGTCATTGACAACATTTTCAAACGACTGGGTTTGATGATTTTAGGCTTTTAATGGGTATGAGAACACTTCTGAGAACTGGGTGTTGAGTATCACATCCTTATCAGGGGCATTCAATGGGACCACGAGAACCTACTTAGATGGAATGCGGTAAGTTTAAGTTTTGCCTGTTATTTTGGCTTTTGAATCTCTTTGACGGGTCACACTGCAATTTCGATTTCTTAGTGCAATTTCTATTAGGTCAACTGGCTTAGGTAGATTTCTAGAGGTGATTCTAATCTGGCTGGATTTTTTTTTCCCCTTTCTTTGTTGCTGAAGTGTTGAAATAAGCTTATATAATTTACAGGCCAGAGGATGGAAAGACAATGAAGGCGATATGTCTGCTTCAGCTTTGCCGTCTCGGAGTCATAGTATACAATTGGCTTGACATCCCATGGCTGAAAGCCTATTACAATTTTGGTTTTGATCATTTTGGCATTTCTTGGAAGAAAGTAGGGATTTGGGGTCTGCTAGAAATGGTAAAGATGAAACTTTGTTGCCTAACTTTAGCAGATTGTTTGAGAAATGGGATTCCAATTGAGTCTCCTTAGAAGAAGGAAGCAGAACTACGGGTTTGGAATTGGAATTCCAACTTTCAGAGTCTGATTCTTCCGATATATAAAGCAGATGAATTGAGGGACATCATTTCACCTTATGCTCCTGAAATTGCTAAATCCGTTCGCATGACAACAAATCAAACTTGTGGAGGAACAATGAGAACCCAAGAAGGTGCAGGAATAGAAACCTTAAGGATATGGAGAACACACCTTGAAGAAAACCAGGCATAAGTAGCATTGCATAAAGCCCAAGGGTTGGCTTCTTTTTTCTTTTTGAGTCTTGCATCGTCTTGTTCCTTATTTGGCTTTTGTTAATAGAGATGCTACAATTATCTGGAATTCTCTGGTATTGGTCTTTCGAATTAGACCACAGAACTAGGAACAAGAATTTGCTAAGACTTGCATGTTGCGCTTGAAGAGGACATTTGATTTTGTGAAATGTTTGATAGCCAGAATGCATTATCTTAGTTTCTCTGTGTTGTAATGATTTATGGTTGGTCTCAAGCTGATATTCCCATCTCCAAGTTATAGGGTTGAACCTTGCTTGCATCAGTAGTCTTATGACTTTGTTTGGTGAATGCTGAACATTTTATCATGGGTATGGGACCCTTATGGTCACCCTTATGAGGGTAGTCACTGCTGGTCATGCCACTATCGCTTTCTCTCTCCACGTCATGACTTTGTTTGTTGCATAATTTATTTTGAAAATGAAATTAAAAAAAAAAAAACCTGTTGGAACCCATGGGCCACCCCTAACCTGCGTGGAGGTAGGTTACAGGTTTTCTGTTTCTAACGGGCAGGTTGGGTTCGAAAAATGAGGAATGCACTGGCAGCAGGCTCCCGGGTTCCACAGAACCGAACCGGAACCGGGAACCGCTCACCCCTACACACACTCGACCCTCCGGTGCGAAGTGCGTGGGTACGTGTATTCCACACACATGACATCCAACGCATGTGGAACACGTGGCCACGCACCTTCTCCCCTTTTGCACTTTTTTGTCGATTTTCTCCCTTTTTCGGCCTAATTTCCATCAGAATACCGTTCAGATTTCCTTCAAACAACCCTCTCCAAAAACACTTCAACAACACGCAAAAAAACATGAAAAAGACCAACATCATTTGATGAATCTTCATCCATAAATCATACTTTTCAATAATCCAAAAAAATCAGGAGATCTTAAATCACGTTGTGATATTAACTATAAACGAATGAGGAAATTCAAAGCCAAGGATTTTTTATCTTCATAATTTTTCATAATAAGAGAGATGAAGACATCTTTATCTCGGGGGGAGACACTTTCTGTTTCAGCCATGAAGAAGCACCTCCTTCAAGACGTCAAGGACAAGGCTATCACCTTTAGGAATGTGGAGGACTCCATCAAAAACAGAAGGCTACAACGCTCTTGGGATTTAGACCCCATTATCTTCACATCTAGAGATCTTCAACTGCCTATCTAAGCTACTAGTCTTTGTTGGTTGCCTTTGACTGGCGGTTGTTTTTGCCTTTTCAGTGTTTTGTTGTAGCCGTTTGGCCTTTTCTCGCAGCTTCCTTCCAGTCATAATGAGCATATTTATCTTGAGTGCAAGTTTTTGAAGCCGTTTCGCTTGTACAGTTTGGCATTTCCCCAATATATTCCTTACTTTTACCAAAAAAAAAAGAAAGACGTACCTTTATCCACAGCCAAACCTCAAAAAGAATGATTTTTGAAGAATTTAGAGCAAAGGAAGAAATCCAATCTCTCCCTTTACCTACTCCTCTTTAATGTATTTTATCTGAAAGACAAGTCATGAGGGAGAAGAGAAGAGGAAGATCCGCATTCCACGAACGACATCCCGAGGATTGCCCAATTGTGAGCCACCACAGGCCTATACTTCCTCCAACTCTGATTATTTTGTTACACAAATAATTCCTTAAAAAAGTGATATCACACCTCAAAATCCAACTTCTATCTTTGTCAAACATTTTCCCAACAGGGTGGGTATTTGTTTTGTCGGCCTGCATGAGGACAAAAAGGTAAGGAAAGTACACTTCTCAAAGGCTTGACATATATTTAAGAACTAATATGGGGTGGTTAGTATGACAGCAATTTGCTAATTCAACATGCAGGGAAATAACAAGGTGTTATCTGTTAGGGTTGTTGATTTCATAATGATGTTTTTGGATTAAGCAATCTCTCCAATGATATTGTGGACAGAAACACAAAAATGAATAGAACAGAACCAAGCAATCAGGGTAAATACCTGTTGGAAGTTGCACAGAACTGCTGGCGCATCATACTTACTGCAAAAGGTGTTTCGTAACATTCGACAGATTAAGTAACCTCCATCTTTACTAAATAACTGCATCTAATGCTTAATTGTAACATTCAGCAGATCAGGTGCATTTCCAAGCACTGTACAAATGTACATCCTGTAATGTCCAACAGTACAGAGACTTAAAGTACCTCAAGACCCTGAATCTCCCTTTCTCACATGCTTGCATTTCTAGATATCGCAATCTCTGCAGTTTTGAAAGGTTTGGAAGTTTTTCAACGTCTATGCACCAAGCAATGTTCCGCAACTCCAGTGATCCATTTCTTCAAACCCCTCAATCTCACGTAGACTGCTGCAACTTTCAAGATACCTTCAGCTTTTCATAATGAAGAATGAGAACTTATCATTCTCCAATTTCTGCTCAAGCTCTTTGAAAACCAGAATGATCACCATTTAGGATGTTAGAGACCAGTAAACTCTGCAAATATTCTAAGACCCTTGTGTTGCAGTGATGGCTGATGTCCCTGACAAAGATATCGTATGCAAATGGTTCAAGAATAGGTTGTAACACGATCTTGGCAACATTAGTTTAACCTGATTGGTGGTGGCTGTAGAGGCAATGGCAGTACAGCACGCTAGATTGGCTAGCTAGTGGTGGTGGTTAAAGCAGTGATAAACCACCGATGATGAGCTGTGTAAATGTCTTAGTCATACTTCATAATAGTGAGATGTCGAATGCAGATCAACGTTCCTAATTTACAATGACAAGGACCTCTTTCCTGAATACATTCAAGCAAACAAAGCAAGCATTAGCGAGGCAGAAGAGAGAAATCCACAACATCATAAGTCACGCAAATTCATGAAACCCATCGACCATGTTCTTCGGTTCCCACCTTTCAATGATCCAACCATATCGAGATCATTTCTCCATCCTTGGATGGTCTCACAGTCATAGCTGTGAGAAGGCTTTTGCATAAGGTCCATATCAGCGCCGAACTCATGGAGCGTAATAGAAGATTGCAAAGATCATTTGTTTTCTTTCTTCCCTACATTCAACCATTTGCTCCACCTCCTTGAGGCACTTTCTACTTGGAGAAAATGGGTATGAAGATCCTTTCTTGATGGCTTCTAAAAGATCAGGGGCAATCTCTTCTCCTTCACGGAGCTCCCTCATTGTCTTTGAAGACCTTGACACCGGCATCTAAAAGGCTATCATCGAGAAAATCAGGGAACCCCTTGTGAGTATCTGATCCCCTCAAGCTTGAGAAAACCTCATAATCATATCCTGGTATAGCAGAGACGTATAAATTGCTATTTACTTGGACAAGCATGACAGACAAGTCACTATTGACTTGTGGCGCATCCAATTTGGCATTTTCACGAATGGATCATGTCGTTCTTCTCTTGCAGAAGTTGTTCCAGAAATTGACAGAGAAGATGACCAAAATTACCGCCGCAACACAGGAAATCCACGTTGACCAAGAGAGCTAGAGGTTGCCACCAAAGTACATAGCTTTGAAGTCAATTTGCCATGAATGTAGACCGAGCAGCCCAAATGGCGAATTGCACAGTGAAAGTACAACTGATGATGACACAGTCAAGGAGGTGGAGATCTTCTTTGCCTGGTTCCATAATTGCTTTAGTACGATGTTAGCTCTACTTCCACAACAGCCAAACTGGGAATTCCTCCTCTAAGCACCTTTCCGGTCGTTCCCACGAGTCTTCTTCAGGTTGATTTAGATGTCGCGTCGATGATCCAAGAGATGACAGGAAGCAGAGGTCAAATGCTTCACTTATCAGCCCCTCAAATCAAATTTCCCAGGGGCCAGAGGGATCATTAAACATTTGAACCGTTTCCAATCGATTCATTTTGCTTCATATTCAATACCCATCAAACGCTACAGGCACAGAACCCAGTAAAAAAAAAAAAAAATTATTGCCGAATCTAATATAGTTCGTTTTGCCGATGAACATTGCCAATCAACAGAATTCAACGAACAAAACTCCATTGTTTTATAGAGGATCAGGGAAAAAGGAAGAGAAAGCGAGAGCAAAGCAGAGAAACACAAATCAACCCAACTCAAGCTGCCATGATACTTCCTGTATAAACATGTACAATCAATTGATCAAAACTCACTACTTTGCTCCTCCCATCCGAGAAAAGAAGGAAGAAAATGCAAAGCGAATGAGCACTTACCCCCAACAAGACCATACCCCCAAGACACAATCACTTGTTCTCCCCCAAGCCCATCAATCTCTTCAAACTAGGAAAAAACGCCGAATCGTCCGAGAAAGACGGCTTCTTTTCTCGCCGCAGGTGCTCCTCGACCATCTCCACGACGGACCTCGCGGACAAGGGATGGAAATCGGCGCTCCAATTCGACACGAACTCCGCCGCCATATCCCTCCGCTCGCCGTCCTCCATCCTCTCCCACCTCCTCCTCAGCTCGTCCTCCCCCAGGAAGAAGTAGCCGCAGAGCTCCGCGAACAGGAGGGCCCGGCCCTTCCTCAGGGCCTCGTCCTTCTGCTTCTTCTGGGCGTGCACCCTCGCGACCTCCTCCGCCAGGGCGGACGCGATCTCGGCGTCGCCGGTGGGCCCTTTGGCCCTGCACGACACGGAGGCGGGGAGCGACCTGCGGGGGTCGAAACGGAGGGGGCGGAGGCGGGATTTCGGGGGTCGGGGCAGGGCGTGCAGGGGAAGGGCGTGGATTCTCAGCGCCATTGGAGGGTCGGACTGGTTCGGAGAGGACGAGGATTCGAATGGAGGACGACGGTCGGGAAGGAGGATTTGGGGAGGGGAAAATCGAATGAGTGCGGGGCTCTAAGGGCGTTTGGTAACGATTCTGTTTAACCGATTCTCGACTAGAAATGATTATTTTTTATTCTGTTCTAACGATTCGTAAAAAAACGCGTTTGCCAGAATCGTCCAAAATTTTTATTCGGAATAGAATCGCGTTTGATACGTCTTGCAGTGATTCTCCCGTTCCAAATTAATTTATTTTGATTTTTAAATATTTTTTAAATATTTTTTTTACTTTTTTTCCTTTTTTTTTCTTTTTTTTCTTTTTCCCCTTTTCTCCTATTATTCTTCTTCTTCATCGGCGGCCGCAGGACCGGCGACGGCCTGAAGAAGGGCCGCGACGCTCACCGGAGAAAGGCCGCGCCCTGGGCGAGGTCGGCCCTCGTCGGTCGAGCCTCGCCCGTGGCTGGGCCGGCCTCGCCGGGCCGGGCGAGCCCGACTGCCACCGGGCGGGGGGGGGAGCCTCGCGTGGCTAGGCGAGGCCGGGCCGGCCACCGGTGGCCGGGCGAGCCTCGCCCGCCGCCGGCGAGGCTCGCTCGGCCACCGGCGAGGCTCGCCAGCCCCGTCGATGGAGGCGGCGCCCGCCGGGCCGGGCGAGGCCGGCCTCGCCACCGGCGAGGCTTGGCCTCGCAGATCCGCGAGGCCGAGCTCGCCGTGGTCGGGCTTGCCTCCGCGAGCTCGCGGTGGGCCGGGCTTGCCTCCGGCGAGCCGCCCGGACTCGCCCCGGCTCGGCGAGCCTCGGTGAGCTCGCCGGACCGGCGGCGGCGGCGACGGGCGGATGGGCGGGTGTCGGTGGACGACAATCGTGGGACGACGGAAGGAAAAATGAAAGTTTCACCGTTTGATTCTTTTTTTTGATTCTCGGACGAAGAATCATATTTTTTTATTCTCAATTCTCTTCCCAACCGTTCTAGGAATAATTTTGTCCTAACAAAATTTTACCAAACGCGATTCTCGTCCCAAACCGATTCTAACAAAAATCGGAATGCATCAGGTACTGTTAAGCACGTTACCAAACAGCACCTAAGGGGTTCTTAAAAATAATTTGTAGATGTCTAATGACATTAACTTCACATTCGCGTATGATTTTCATATTCCGACCAAAAAAAAATATATATATGGCTTTCGTATGATATGCAAGATTGTTTCTGTGTTGTATGAAAGTCTACTACTGATCATCATGCGAATGAATTCTGATCATATTAAAAATCTTAATTTTTCTTCATTGAGAAATTAGAATGTTTAGGCTATGAAATTTCTAGTTTTAAACACTTGATAACTTTTAGAGAGTATGTACGAACACTTGTTGCTATTAATTATTTAGACATGGTTAGTGAATTTTGATGAAAGGAATAATGTTCCACCATTAATATTTGTAATGATATATACAATAATTGATGTTCCAACAAGAAAAATTAAGAGTCTATTTCATCGTCGCTAATATCATGAGGCATGAAAATAAGTATAGACCTATATTTGTCTACTTTTTTCAAAATAGAAAGTAACTTTTAACAATTTAGTCACGCTTGACTTATTTGCTAGTTTTAACTCTTCAAAACTTATATAAAACAAAGTATTGGTTAAATTTCCAAAAATTGAAATAATTTTGAGGGGCAGTGTATTAATTTGGGAAAAAATTTCAAAATGTTCTAATTTAAATACTAGCGAAAATGTTGATTGCGTAAAATATTGGAAAAGTCAAAAATTAAAGTAGAAAACCCGTAATCATAATGTGCCCTCTCGCAAAGAGAGTGTTTAAGTATTGTTTTACATCGTTTAACAATAGGTCCTAAATGCTCTACATATTTATATGGTCTCTCTCCACCAATTAATTTAAGTTTTTGGGTTAGACTTTCTAACATGATATCATAATCAATGTTATTCCTTTCGCAAATATGCATAGTCAAAATTCCATTAGTGATCGGGCATGCTTGTGATTAGGGTTGTTGAAGTATTGTCTTATCACGTACTATTGTCTCACATTGCTACGAGCATGTGTCACGGGCCGATCGATTGGGATCGTGACCGCGCGGCGACTCGGGCAACTTTGGACCACCCAAGCCAAGCCTTGTTCTATCAACGCTCGCACACTCGCTTGCACACCCGGATCGTAGAGAGAGAAAGCTTCTAGAGAGAGGAGCTCTGGAGAGAAAGGGAACTTCTATTACTGAAAATGATTGGATGGATACAAAATGAGGGGGAGGGCACCCCTTCTTATACTCGAGGCCCTCTGATTACATCCGTTGATCTAGATCTTAGTCGGCAGACGAGATCGCACCGCCTCAACTACCGACACTAATAGCGGCTACTAACCACCGACATAAATGAAAGCTATCAACTACCGACATAAATAGAGATAGATTCTAATTACGGTTTCGCCCGCACTTGGATACTTCGGGGAGAAGACTTGGCGAGAACCCGAGTGAAAGCAGGAGATCCTCCAAGGGCTGCGTCACGCCGTCCTCCGGGAACCTCTTGGGTTGGCCTTCTTTCGGTCCGTGACATTCTCCCCCACTCAATCGAGCGACGCCTCGTCGCCACAGCTCGACGTGGGCAGCCTTCTCGCACGAGCACGGGCTCTCTTCTTTTGATTTCGCTTGATGCGGACGCTCACAAACGAAGGTCCACACCCTTCCATGATCAGCTCGGACTTGGCGCATGGTTCCACCTTCGGCTTGGACGGAGCACGCGGCACGCACTCAACCTCGGGGAAGAGCACTTGGATTGGCATGGCATGTGTTGGAGTAGGATCCAACTCAACCTTTGGCTTCACCTCGGACAGCTTGTTTAGTCGCTTCTCGGACTTCAAGTTCTTGTCGATGAGTCGGATCGTGGCGATGGTCTTGGTGTCGACCACCCCTTTGATCATGGGGATCGTCGTCGGGTATTTCGGGTCGAGGATCACAAGGCACTTGGTCCTCATGTCGATCATGGATCTCACACTATGGAAGAATTGAATACCAAGGATGAGATCATAATCATCGAGAGGGATTACCTCGAAATCCATCTTGCCCTTCCATTCGCCGATCTTGACATCCACATCCGAAGTCGACCCTACGCCATGGACGCCTTCCGAGTTGATCGGCTTGAACGTCTTCCCAGTTGGCTCCACGCGAAGTTTCAAGGCCTTTGCAACCTCGGTCGACATGAACATGTTCGACACGCCGGTGTCAACCAAAGCGTAAAGCGTTCGGCCACCCACTTCAACCTCCACGAAGAACATGTCCGTGTTCGGTGTGATTTCTCCTTTGGACGGCGATCGAGCTCGGACGGAGTTGATTGTCTTCACGCCTCCAAGTTGGATTTGCCGCTTTTCTTCTTTGGGCTCCTCCTCCACCTCTTCGATGGCTAGGAGGGCGTTGATCCGGCCCTTCTTCGGGCACTTTTGGGTCCAATGTGGACCTTGGCAAATGAAGCAAGGAGAAGGCGGGGGTTGATCGAACTTGCTCGTGTAGTTCGTTTGCGGTCGACCTCTTTGGAAGGACGGCTTGGAAGTATCTTCACCCCATGTCTTGACTCGGCCGTTTTGATCTTTCGGCGCACGGGGAGCATCTCCAGCTTCATCCTCGGATCGATCCGACCTCCACTCTCTTGCCCTATTCCTTGGTTCAGCTCTGGTGAGGTCAACGAGCGACTCGGCCATGCTTAATGCTCTCGCAAGACTACTCACGTCCCGGCGCTTGAGCTCGAGTAGTGCCCATGGCTTCAACCCATCCATGAACGCTTCGAGGGCCTCCTCTTCGCTTAGGTTGCGAATCGGAGTTTGAGTTCCGTGAACTCCTTCACGTACTCTCGGACCGTACCTCTTTGTTCGAGGCGATGGAGCTTGCTACGGGCTTCCGTCGCGCAAACTCGGGAAGAAGTAGTCCGGAACTCCCTTACGAAGTCATCCCATGTGTCCACGGGATTGGCACCGCGCCTAGTCTCATCACACCTATTGCCCCACCAAAGCATCGCCGTATCAGTAAGGAACATAGAAGCGGTTCGTACCTTGATCGATTCGTCGTGTATGTTGACGACGCCAAAGTATTGCTCCATGCTCCAGACGAAGTTGTCCACCTCCTTGGCAGATCGTTCGCCTTTGAACTCTTTCGGCTTTGGCACTTCAATTTTGGACACCGCTTGGGTAGGTGCCGCACCGTTGGTGATGCTAAGTTTGCATAGGGCGAGCTCGGTCTTGAGCTCTTGGATCTCCGCCTTCATGGCTTCGACCTCGTCCCTACATGGGCTCACCTCCTCGATCACTTGGACGCGCCCCTTTAACACATCGATCGATGCTTCAAGGGCTTCGTCCTTGTCGTGCAACAGGGCTGTAGCTTTGTTTAGGCCGGTCGTGAAGTCTTCACGGAGCGACGTCTCAACCTCCATGACCCGGTCTCTCACTTCGTCAAGACCTTCCATGAGTTCGAGCACGGCACTTCGGACCTTCCCGATCTTCTCGTCGAACGCAGCTGCAGCATCCATCGAGGCATCTCTTTTCTTCGCTCGCCGCGAGGTTCCTTAACTTGCACGGCCTCTCCATCCATGACAAGCATCCCGGCTCGACATTCTCTCGAACAGGTTGAGGCGCTCTTCAATCTCTAGAAGCGAATCTCTCATTTGCTCTGATACCACTTGTCACGGGCTGATCGATTGGGATCGTGACCGCGCGACGACTCGGGCAACTTTGGACCACCCAAGCCAAGCCTTGTTCGATCAACGCTCGCACACTCGCTTGCACACCCGGATCGTAGAGAGAGAAAGCTTCTAGAGAGAGGAGCTGGAGAGAAAGGGAACTTCTATTACCGAAAATGATTGGATGGATACAAAATGAGGGAGAGGGCACCTTCTTATACTCGAGCCCCTTGATTACATCCGTTGATCTAGATCTTAGTCGGGCGGACGAGATCGCACCGCCTCAACTACCGACACTAATGGCGGCTACTAACCACCGACATAAATGAAAGCTATCAACTACCGACATAAATAGAGATAGATTCTAATTACGGTTTCGCCCGCACTTGGATACTTCGGGAGAAGACTTGGCGAGAACCCGAGTGAAAGCAGGAGATCCTCCAAGGTTGCGTCACGGTCGTCCTCTGGGAACCTCTTGGGTTGGCCTTCTTTCGGCTCGTGACACATGCATGTGAGTGGTGGTATTGAAGTATTGTCTCACATTACTTGACAACAGTAAGTATAATGGAGTTATTGAAGTATTGTCTTACATTGCTTGACAATGAGAAGTATTGTCTCACATTGCTAAGAGCGTGCACATCAATAGGGTTGTTAAAGTATTGTCTCACATCGCTTGACAACGGATTGTAAATGCTCTGTTGTTAAAGTATTAGCGTGCACGAGAGTTGGATCGTCAAAGTATTATCCCACATCATTTGACAACTGATCTTAAAAGCTCTATTTATTCATGCCATCTCCCTCCACTTGTTAACTTACCATTTTTGGTTATACTTTCTAACAAAAAAAAATTCAAATAGATCAAGGCCATCAGAACCATTGACAATATATATAACACACGAATCTAATTGCTACAATCGCATAGGGCCTCCAACCGGGGTCCAAAATTCCGAATAGATCCACCCCTGTGATGCATGTGGTACTAACATACAAGATAGTACCATATCAATCTACCCAAGAACCTTTCACATCGCACCATATCATCTCACCATGCATGAACATTGAACGAACGAATACACTATGCTCATCTATTTCTTAATTCAAGTGTCGTCTTTACACAATGGTCGTGTCGGAGAGACCAACCCGGATATATCCCCTTTTTTGCACCCACCTCCCCACTAAAACAAGAAAGAGAATAGCTCATCTACAAGGAAGAACAAACTTCAGATCTATGAACCATAAGCTTTAAAAAATGACCGCCATGGTTAAGGCAAGCACACCGGCAACAATGGAGAC